>CM023482.1:116321897-116921897 GCA_013339685.2 Hyalomma asiaticum | reverse complement strand
CAGATGTCAAGTGAGAACACAACAGATAACGTAGAACAGCACCATATTAGCGCTGTACTCGAGGTGCTAGCTTTAATGTAGGAGCTGCTTATGTGCGTGCATATGCGTGCATATACAGTATGTACGTGCTTTGTACACTTTGTATGTTGTATACTGCTGTGAAACCATTATATTAATGCAACAGTTGCATGCATATGGTAGCTTGTGGCTTTTGCACAGTGCTGCTGACCATGAGTCCATGACTTTGATCCAGAATTTCAGAAACTCTATAATAATACTGATGAAACGCAAAGGTATTTGTGCACGTCAGCAATAATTGATGGGGTTTTATATTCCAAAACCAGCTGTGATTATGAGGTATGCCCCATAGTGTAGGGCTCCGGAGTAAGTATGGTAATGTACGTGTTCTATGCGTTTCTCACCCATCAAAATGTGGCTACTATGGTTGGGATCCTGCAGTGTCAACCTTTGCAAGCCAACACCTAGCCACTAAGCAACCATGGTGGGTTTTTGTGCAGATCAGAAGGTGAACTTGACCCAAGGTGATCACCAAAATTAATCCTGAGTTCACAACACATTTTTGACAATCGCATTGTGCTTATGGCTCATAAAATTTGAAATTTATATCTTAAATTGTGTGGCATGGTGTCCGGTTTTGAAACCCTAGCTCATCTTTGATAGTGCAAGCTAGAGAGGAAGGCCAACGTTTGTGCTGAAATTTGTTGCATCAACTTATCAAATGTTCTAATCAGGCCACATTAAGGGGGGACATGGTTCTTAGAGATAACATAGGTTATTTCTCAGCCAAATTAGATGAAACTGCACAGCTTTGTTCAGTCTTTTTAGCTTTATTTAACTATCTGGTTATATTTTACACAGATCAATTATTTCCAGAGATAATTAGCAATCTCATTCTATTGTTTGCCGAAACAATGAAAAATTATCTATGCAACGTAACATTATTATAAACCCATATATGGATACTGGAAAGCCTAAGGAGAGCAACGCTGCAAGGTGATTGGAAATTGAACAACTCCTTCTCAATTTACAGCACTAATGAGTTCATGGTCTACACCTAGCCAAAAACATGATAATTTTAAAATTAAAATAAAAAAGATTTGAACTGTAGATTGAAAATCTGCTTGCAGCGTTGCTTTCTATGCATATTTAGCTACGTTGTGCAAAAGGAATTGTAGCTCTAGCTTTCCTAGGTCAACTTTTACAGAAGAAGCAAACAAGCGAAGCGGCCAAAATCGATTTAGCAACAATTTGCGCTCAGACACACCTCATAATGATGTTACAAATTAATTTTACGGCAAAAATAATGAGAGGAGAAGCTAGGAACTTTGCACATTTGTGCAATTTGTGCAAAAATAGATAGAGATTCCGAAAATGTCAGCTTCCAAAAGTCGATTTTTTTTTGCAATTTTCGGCCTTCTAAGACCAGTGTCCCCCCTTAAGATTTTAGATGTATGCATTGTTGATCATGATAAGGAAAGTGCTTCGTTACATATGTAGTACCTTCTGGCAAAAGTCTAGTATTTTGAGGCACTTCCAAGTGGAGCCGTTTGGATCAGCACACTTGTGATGTGCCACCTTCCTCCGATTTGCTGCCTCCTTGTTCTTTTGGATCTTCATTTGACCTGCAGTTGTGATACCCAAAAGAACAGTGTGAACAGGACAGTCATATCACTGTACTAGAACATCAACAATAGGCGCTCTGACAGCGTTGTCAAGCTAACTGTATTGTCGCAATGCTATCACAGTGATATGCTATGAAAATTTTACACCTTGTGGCAATACTTACATCGCTGGGCGACGAGTGCAATGGCGAGTCTCCTCTTCTGCACATAGCGTTTTGCGAGCCACCTCCGAACAGCTGACTGTGCGATCACTATCTTCCGTATTTGCTGCTCATAAAGTCGAGAAAGGTATTCCACGTGGTAGTACTTCAGGAATACCTGTAAGAAGGGAGCAGTCGTGCAATTGTTGCAATGCAAAATTGATTTACAGCACTTGAGCATTATACACACTCACACTTCAGTACTACTATGCGGCTATGCCCTGGGTTCATATATACGTATTATTGTTTGATAACTACTGGGGTCACTTTCTCGTGATGCCATTATCCAGTGTGATGTCCGAGTGGAGTGACATTTTTCTCATCGACATGAATAGTAAACAGAGGCTGAAAGTGAAATGCCCGAAAAGTGATCGACAATATTGCATCTGCAATATTAATGTAAGCATTTATAATGGAAGGGGTTTTATTGGCATCCAGTAGCAGCGGTTAGTGGCGCGTCCAGTAGCAGCATCTGGTAGCAGCGGTCAGTCTTGGCACCATCAGCTCACGCTCTGCGCTCGCACCTCTTGGCCAGGCAGCATCCCACCATATTTTGTGGGTTCGTTTCTCCCCACTACAATACCCCAATGGCGAAGGGGAGCCATCCTGGCGACTCAAGGGGACGCTAAAATAAGGGGGTCATGATACGGCTTGAGGCGGCTCATGTGGACCACCTGGCGACAAAGGCGGCGCTTGTCCAGGGAAGGGTTCACAGGCTCAATGACGTACGTGACGGGAGATGGGCGCTCAGTGACGCGATAAGGTCCGTGGTACTTTGGAGCAAACTTGGGACTAAGACCAGGTGAGTGGAACGGTAGTTGGAGCCACATGTAAGATCCAGCTGCGAAAGTCTCCACCTAGAGATCGCAGTCATGCCGACACTTCTGAAGGGCTTGGTTGTCCGAAGTGAATGAGCGAGCCAGCTGACGGCAATCTTCGGCATACTGGGCGATTTCGGAAACATGGCTGAATTCGGAAGGGTCCGGTCTATACGGCAGAATGGTGTCGAGCGGTGTGGAGGGTTCGTGGCCATATAGAAGGAAGAATGGAGAAAAGCCTGTGGTAGACTGTGTCACGGTGTTATAGGCGTATGTGACGAAGGGAAGAACGACGTCCCAGTTGGAGTGGTCGGAATTGATGTACATGGCCGTCATGTCTCCCAGCGTTCGATTGAAGCGTTCTGTTAGACCATTTGTCTGGGGGTGGTAGGCAGTAGACGTTCGGTGAACAGTACGGCATGAACGAAGGAGCTCTTGAACGATGTCTGATAGGAACACACGGCCCCTGTCACTGAGTAGTTCGCGTTAGTAGCGCGTCCAATAGCAGCGTCCGTTAGTCTCGGCACCAACAGCTTGCGCTCTGCGCTCGCACCTCTTGGCCAGGCAGCATCCCACTATATTTTGTGGGTTCGTTCCTCCCCACTACAATAAGGACATTCCAAGCGAGAATTCACTTGGAGTGCCCCCAGGCAAATGCTTGCTGGTGATTTCTCTTTTTACATATAAAGTCCAACTGTGGTACGAGATTAGGCGCGCGAAGGTGAGCTGAGAAGGGGGTAAGTAAACGAGGTGAGGGCATCTGCAGCCCTGAATTAGAATGATCCAGCGTTTGTAGGGAGCGGATTGGTGAAGGAAAATATAGCCATGGCTGAGCTAGATGGAGCGAGGAAGGAATCCCACATACAGCAGAGAGAAAGGGAAAGTCAGCGCGCTCGGCACGGGTCAGGTGAACGCGCAGCAGAGCTCGCAGGCGGGCCTCGCGCCCTATCTTGCAGATAGCGTGCATAGTGTGCAAAGGCGGGGCGTGCCGAGCAGTGGCGTCACGTGAGCCGTATTCCCGTGTGCCTACTATGCGCGGTTGCATGAGCGAGCGTTTACTGCAATACATGCAGGCTACACTGCAACGTAAAAGAAGAAAGAAACGGTGATCCCATATTATCTATATCGTTTTAATACCCAGGTCTAACGGATCGATAGAATTCGTGACAGCTCCGTTGGTTGCAGCAATTTCATATAGCATCAAAAAAAAAAAAAAAAAGAAAATGTAGCTTTCATCCGACTCGGCAGCAAATAAAATGCTGGCGTTCGCTTACCTTCGACTTTCCGATAGCGTAGTCGTCCATCTTGAGCCGCACGAGAAGCTGATGACACGTTTCCCGGTTGGGGACGACCTTCTCGTCGAAGGAGAATGCCAAGAAGCCGTACCTGAAATTGGACATTGGAAGCAGAAATATTGCAGCTAGGCGAAGCACTGGCGCAGAAATTTATGGTGCCGGCCGGGCAAACTTTATCGTGAAATGTCCCACTCCTCGCTGCTAAGAAAAAAAAAAAACGTTTCGCCAGAAGGGCGAAGCAATTAAGGCGATAGCAATGCATGATATAATGTACGTAGTAAGACGAGTAGCCTTAGAGGCAGTCTGAATTATAGCGAACGTGGGCTTAAGTAAGCATGCAGGTGCGTTTAGGCGGGACCACACTCGCACGAAGGGAATGACCACGACGTTCCGCTTGCTACGGATGAGAAACGGCGCCCGTGAGCAGGCTGTCAAAGGTTATTTAAGGTAGAGCGGAAGAGATAACGGCGCAGCGAAACTGCAAGCTAATTTAACTTGTTTTTGATTTCTTCTGGCACGCGCTTTTCTCCGCGCCACCGTGCTAAGCAGCGTGAACTTTGCGCCGTTGAGAAACTTTGCCCAGCACAGCGGCATCAAGTGAGCGCGTTCCTTTGAGATTTCGATTTTTATGGCATTGCCGGCGTAAGATGCGTGCTTTTTTTTTATCTTAGAGACTTCTATCTTTATGACACTGCCGGTGTAAGCGGCGTGCTTTTTTTCTTGTGGAGCGGAGCTACGCCGCCACAGAACGTGGCCAGTTGCGTGCAACGTAGGTTCGATCCAGGCTGCGGCGGTGGCATTTTCGATAGAGTCGAAAAAATTACAGCATATCCACGGAGTGAATGATGATGAGTGGGCGAAGCTCGGGAGGTTCATCGTAGATCGTGCCGAGTTCCGGATTAATTTAGTTAACGCACACGCTACGAATCCTCACGGTTCAACTATGCACAAGTGAAATCTCCCACCGGCACTTCATTGCAAGTCAAGATCCAGTGCCTATATATATATATAATATGGGTTGCCGGTGAACGCTTCTCCAACGCGAGCAGTCGGTATTTCTCAATCAAGAAACTCGCTAGGAGACGCTGCCTGCGCCAACGTTGTCTCTCGCGGGTGAGGGCGTGTTCTCCTTCTTTGCGAGCTGGTAGAGCGTTCATCTAAGAAAGAGCGTTTCCATAGGCAACGCGCGCCTTTCACTCTCTCTCTGTCTCTCTCTCTCTCACAAGACAGCAGAGGCACGCGCCGGGAGAGAGAGAGGCACGCGCCGGGAAGCACGCGCCGAGGGCGAGCGCCGGCACGCGGGTTACGCCTGACGACTGACGCGTGACAAGGTTAGACTAAGAGGAGCTTCGCCCCTAAAAAAAGAAAAATGCTAGAGGCCCGCGTGCTATGTGATGCCAGTGCACGTTAAAAAACCCCAGGTGGACAAAACTTCAGTATTCCTCCGCTACGACCTTCCTCTTTTTTTCTACTCTCTCATTCGCTTTCCGCCACCCCACGGACACTGAGCCGTGTTCCCGAAGGGGCTGCAGAAAAAAATAGTTCTTTTACTTAACCGAATCGTTATCGTCATCATCATCATCATTATTATTGTTGTTGTGTTGTTGTTGTTGCACGCTTTGGCGCGAAAGAACCTAAGCTGAGCTCCCCTCGCTCTCGGATTCAATTTTGTCGACGCCACATTTAAGGCGAAGGCGCTAAGGAGCTCGCGTCGCAGAAAATATCCATGGCGTCGGAGTCTTTGGTGGGAAAAATCAGCAGCACGACCTACACAGAAGAGACGTTAGCCCGTGACGCTATATCCTGGACAAATTCACCATCTTGTCAGCTCTGATTGGTCCGAAGAGCTGCTACGGCCTCACTGATCGGCTCAGAATGGCGCCATTACGGAATTTGACAAGATGGTGGAATTTTACAATGTCCAAAATAGCTTCCCGGGTAGGTTACTTCCGTAAACATAGTTTAGATAACGCTCTCATCCTCGGCAACGCTGCGCAGATGTATATAGAGTATCACAGAGGATGCGCAGGTTTTAATGAATGTTCTTAGTGCGTTTTAACACGATGGCGTTGCGATTCGAACGGGACCTGATACGCTATCGCGTTCCTCTCAACAATGCATACATCTAAAATCTTAATGTGGCCTGATTAGAACATTTGATAAGTTGATGCAACAAATTTCAGCACAAATGTTGGCCTTCCTCTCTAGCTTGCAAAGGCGAAGCAGAAGCGTCCGCCAGTTTTGTCTACACACCCTGTCAGCGCACGCGCTTTTGGTCAGAACATAGCCATAAACAGCTTGGCTGTAAAAGAAAGGGAAATTGGGAAAAATACACGGCACTCAACTGTGTATATTATAATGGGTACACGATTATTCTTTTTCTTCCGTTCAGATAGGGTTCCACCTGATAAAACCCTGAAACTGTTACACTTGTTATCGCTTGGCTCGAGCCGCGTGTAAATGCGTCAGAGAACTAGCTCGAGTGTTTCTGTGTCGGATCCATGCACCAAAACCTCCGCAGTTTGTTTCTTTCACTCGGTTTTCAGACAACCTTGTGCGTGCAAAATTCGCTGTTCTCTCTATCCTTTCCTTTGTCTTTCCGACTCGTTGCGCCATTGTGGAAGCGGCGCGTTTTTACGATGGTTGATATGCCTGCATTAAACCCCAGTTCTTTATAGGGTTGTTACCATGTGTTGTCTGTCCAAAGACTGCCGTATTGGCTGGACTCGCTAGCAGCTGTTTCTGAAGAACGCAATAGTAGCACAATTTGCTGCGCAGTACATAACGCTTCGCTTGCCCATAATTCCTTTGTGACTAAAAGAAGGAAGCCACCGTGCTAGATGTTTTGCGCTCACCTCTTGAGCAGCTCGGTGAAGGAGTACCGGTGAGAGAAGCCTTGTTGGCGGATGTAGATGGTCTCGAGGACACCCGTGTACCGGAGCTGGCATAGCACCTTGTCGCGAGAGAAGCCACCGGCGAGCCGGTAGTCGTTGGGCTTGATGCACCGCACGAAGTGCGGTAACCCTGCGCTCATCTTTTGCAGCAGGTCCATGAGCGAGAAGCGAAACGAGGTGCTTGTCGTCTGCAGCGCCTTCGCTTGGCTCACCAGGCTCTGCGTGGACAGCTGCGCCGGTGGGGAGCACCGCAGCATCGTTCATAGACATCGCTATGAACTTGCGCGTTATGATGTTTCACTATATTTTCACGTATTCCGTTTCCAGCGCAATGAGGATCTTCCTCTCTGTCGTTTCAGACAATATTTCGGGCTACGTGGTCTTAATTTTTTGTGGTTTGCGAGGTAACTTACGACTCGAACTCAATAAAACGCATTCCTATATTATTTGGTGGGTGAATAATATTACAATTGCGGCGCAGAAAAAGCCGCCAGGAGAGGTCGTTGCACACCTGTCGTCTTTGACTTAGTCTGTCGTCTTTTGTCATGTATTTTTCTACGCCGGAACTGTAGTTTTTCTTGCGTTTAACGCGAACTAATTCTCGCGATTAACATTTCGATTCGCCGTGGGGCGCCTAAAGAAGCCTGGCTACGCCCCCTCCTGGTATATTGGCGCGCCCTCGCAATACATCATTTACTTGTACATGTCAAGCACCACAAAGACACACAATGCTAAGTTCCAGTTCCTGCTCATGTCTCTGGACCAGAAACCTGTGGAGGACGTGCTCTACTTCGCAATATTACTCGTTATTTGCGTGTTTTATAGTGGTGTGCTTAAGCTAGGCGGGCTTCGAAGAGGCATCAGATGACACGTACAAACCGCGGGACGCAAGTTTGAGATAACCGGCATGTGTCGACTTTATAAAGGATAAAGCCGTTGTATGGCCCCTTACATTTTGGCAGGCATACTGCGACGGCGTGTACAGTTGACCAGTCTTGGTTAGCGGTGACTGGAAGAGGGTCTGCACGACGGGCAGTTTGGACTGCCGCAGAAGCTGTACGATCTCAGTAGGCAGGAAGTTCCGGTTCTTCTCCACGAAGCAACGGGCGTCGTATACGACCTGCAACCAGAGGGAGGTTGAACGTTGATGCTCTATGTTAGGGGGAATCGACAAAATGTAGCGCTGAGCATCTGGAAATATGTACATTAGTGGAAGGCCATACTCGAAAGCTAAGCTACCGCAAGTGATGATATTAATGTCGATCAGTAGTGTTTGAATGTTACCGCTGCTTATAACCACGACATGCTTTATAGACCTTCGAACTTTCAAGCGTATCGCATCGCCTATTGCGCCATCGTCGTTGGGACGGACTTGCTTAGTACGTAGCTCGAACCATTCGCCTGATTTCACACAAGAAGTATAGAGAAGACTGCAATTTCATAAGGTGCAGCTGAGATTGAGCGAAATGAAAAATGCTGCAGCTGAGTAGCAATAATAATATCTGGGGTTTTACCCGCCGAAACCACGACATGATTATTAGGCACGCCATGTAGTGGAAGGCCCCGGAAATCTTGACTATCTATACGTGGAGTTCTTTAATCTGCACTGAAAGCGCACAGTACGACGTCTAGCATGCATACTCGAATCCATTGAATATGCGACCCCCGCGGCCGGGATAAAAGCCGCCTCCTTCAGGTCAGAAGCGCTACTCGAAGTAACGATGCACTTCTCATATACAGGCTTCGATTTGTGGTGTTTTACGTTCCAAAACCACGATATGCTTACGAGAAACGCCGTATAATGGCGGGCTCCGGAAGTTTCGACCACCTGGGGTTAAGTGCACTGATATCGCGCAGTATACGGATCTCGATATTTCGCCTCCACCGAAATGCAGCCGCCGTGGCCGGAATTCGGTCCCGCGACCTTCGGATCAGCAGCCGACTGTCATAGCAACTGTGGCGGGCCTCATATACAGGTTTCCGTGACGAGTTAAATCTTATCCGCACATGACATGTATTTGCTGCAGGTCATTTCTTCTTAATTAGCAATGAAGGGTAAATAAATGGCCTGTGATAGGTTGGCAATTGTGAATTACGTAGTGAACTGCTAGCGACACTACTGCGAATAGGAGGTATAAAATAAGTTTTTTTTTTCGTGCGACTGCTGATCGAGAAGTAGTCACCTTGCCAGCATGATGCCTGATGGTAAACTGCAGGGCATTGGACTTCGGTCGGATGTAGTACTTCGACTTGATGTTGTTGTGGAACTTGTCTGCACATAGAAAAAAAAAGATATATCAGGAATTCATTGAACATAAGGTTTAAGAATTCACCCCTGGCTCCGGGTGAATGGGATCGTGACTGCGGATCGACGGCATCGACGTTTGCTTAGCCGCCGTGATTCGCACTCACCGATTAGCGACTGGTCTGTCGCGTTGGGGAAATGGCTTTCCTCGTCAAGCAGCGCCAGTAGTCCCAGTGGTCGGCCTAGGAACATGTCCAGCACGGGCCGGTTGTCACCGAACGATACCGGCTGGACACTCAGTCCCTCGTTCAAGTATTCTTGCTGCATGTAGAGCCAAGCAAGTGCGATTATCATCGGCGGAGCCGTCGCTGCTGCTGCAAGCATGTGGACGCTTGTGATGATGAAGTGGTGGCCTCACCTGTTCCCACGCGAACACGTGCTGGTTGAAGAAGAACTGAATCTGCTCGTTGGCGATGTTGATGCACAGCTGTTCTAGCGAGTTCTTCTGCAGGTCCTCGAAGCCGAAAATGTCCAGCAAAGCCACGGACAGCGGAAGACCGCTGCAGTGAATTGGGGAAGAAGAATGCGAGAAATTTAGCGTACAACGGGAATGGTCAGCCCCATAAGGGCTCGCAAAGTTTGAGTACTTTAGCAAGCAGAGTGAACGAGTTCTGCTATTTACGAGTTAAAACGAACAGCTCGTCAATACTTGTCACACAATCATGTCACACGTTTGACGTGTATGCTCGAATGGTTTGCATGCATGTTCCTAGATCCCACTGCGTGCATCATCTACGTGACCATACAGTATACAGACTACAGAACTTCTGCTTTCAACATGTCGTTGGTTAGGTTAGGTAATAAGTGGTTAGGCTGGACAAGGGGGGTGCGCGCCGCGATACTGTGACCATTGCCCAAGGCCTGCTGCGACTTTCTTCGCTTCCTTCCGGGATTGTGCAAGCTGTAAGGTAACTGAGGCATACCTTGAACCAGGGTTCTCAAATTGTATGATTAAAGAAACCTGCTTCCGACCAGTTATACTAATATTATCGAGCCCTTTAAGTGACCATCGCTGTGCGATTTAGTAAAGCTTGAAAGGATCTTTTAAATTGCTTTCGCATTCAAATTTCATGGACAGCCTTATCCTGCAGCACAGAGAGACATCTCTTCATTCACTCTTCCTTGTGTGCTACCACAATGGCCCCATTCGGAAAGAAAAGCAAAAAAAAAAAAAGCCAAAATGCCCATCAGTGCAGCACTACTGACATGGCGATGCGTCCAAGTGCCAGGTGTCGGTTGATCTGGTTGACAATCCAGTCGAAGAGTCGCGCGTACAGGGCCTTGGCCATGGCGTCTCTCGCGCACTCAGCCTCCTGTGCCGAGTTGCAGCGCGTGATCACCTCGCCGCGCATCACCATGCTGCTCGAGGTGAGCGCGTCCCGCAACGCGTTGCCCTGGAGTCCCAGAAGCTGCGCAACTGTTTTCAAGGGAGAAAGGACAGGTCAGTTACGAAAAGACGGGTCGTCATGTCTCAGATCTCGTCTGCAAGAGTGAAGCGTGTCGTGTGCGCACTAGCACAAGCTGCAGTTGTAGTAGCTTACATATAAATGGGTGGGTGTGTGTAGGACATGACGCCGACGGCGCAAATGCACCTTGAGTTTGTTCATAAAATAGCTATCGCAATAAAAGCCAACGAGCCTGCCTCGCCCGGCCCGGTGATAATGAAAGGCAGTCCCCATGCCCGCCTTTTTTACCTTGCTTAGAGGTGTCCCACAAAGGGTCATGCATTAGTTCACTTTTAAAGCACATAGTTTGAGAGCTTAAATGAAAGGAAAGTACAAGGATTGTTTGCCGGCCCTGAAAGCCTTTGCAGGGATGTTGACAAACTTTGAAATATTTTACGAATTCGTGCAGCAAGAGAGCGATATCGCGGCGCGTCTTCGCTGCCTGTCACTCATATGGTTTGGCAGCGCTGCATGTTAACCTGCAACAATGATGGCGACCGTAACACCTGCGTCGGTGTGCGACAAAGTAGTGCAGGTGTCAGTGAAATGAAAAAAAGAAAAAGTAAAACAGAGTTTGAATCAGACGTCCATGGGGGTCATTGCATCACTATATTGACGTGTGCCTTTGTTGACACGTGCCTGTGCCCTTCATCGTCGCGATTCCATGATTATATGCAGTTAAAGAAGAAAAAAAAAACCATGCGCGATGCTTCACATAATGCCCTTCGCCTGCACGCCGCCCGTGCTTTCCGCGCAGTGTTTCACATCGTTTCACATACTGTCATTTCGTAAACGAAACAAGAGATGTAATACGAAATCAGGTCATATACTACATTTTTGTGTTTGCCTGTATACGTGTGTGTATGCGCGCGCACGTGTGCATTTTGCTAGCTTCTTTGACAAGCCGAATGTAAGAGCTAATTGCAACATTTGGAGCGCGAAACAGGGGTCCTTCCCCGTGTACCGTGTATAAACGCGAGTATAATAATAAGGCGTACACACAACACGAAGCCGAGTCAGCAACTCTGAAACTATATTTGAAGACGATCAATTGAGGTCACAGCTGTTATATTCTGACAAGTTACTTTTCTCGCGCGGCAGCAACCATGCCAGCTCGCCCCGTGAACTCGACGCTGCAACGCGTCAAACACCAATCTCGTATAACTATTTATCTCCCACGTAAACTACAGGGCCACGTGTTGCAGTTTAGTTCGGCCTGGTAAAGTTAACGACGGCCAATTTCCTTCTACTTCGATCTGCACAAGCAGACACGACCGTCTGGCTGGAAGTTTAAAAACGCTTTACACAGGTGGAGTTTCAGCGCTCGTCTGTTTCACTCGTGCAATGTTTAGGATGCACCCCGTAGACTGCAAAGAAAATGAGGATATCTTAAGTTGCTGTCGCGGATTAGCCCGGCCCGGCTCGCTTGGGTGGGTACGTTAACAAGCTTGAGAGCGATGAAGATGTAGGAGCAGGGCCTTTATCAAAGTGAACCAGTGGCGGTGGACGAAACGCAGTGCATATCACAAAAAGCAAAACATGCCTTCGCAACAGCGCGAGCTCGACGTACAGCGAGAGCGCGAGCAGACCCGGAAGCACCATCTTGTAGACGTGCGAAGGTATGGTGCACGGCAAGGAATCCGTCATGCGTAACCATCGTCTGCCGACGACCGACGGAGGTGAGCCGTGCAGAGCACGCGAGACGAATGAGAGAAGTCGTGGCGAGACACTGCACTGAACTTTTTCTCTCGCTCACCTATGGGGATCTTCTCGGCGTTGACGATGATGCACGTGTCGTTCTGGAACGTGGTCTCGGCCTTGCGAACTTCCACATCGCCCAGATGAACGATGGCCGCCAGGATGCGGTAGATAGTGTCCGTCTCCTGATCCATGCCGCCCCGAAAGAAAGCATACAACATAATAAGCTAATGCCTTTCACATGCTTAGTCACGCTGGGCGTAAGGAATCGTCTACGTAGCAGAGGTCTTAGCTGCGGGGAGAGGGGGGAGGCAGAGATTCGACCATGGAGGATCGCGAGCCTAATTCGCATGTTTTGATCACTGAAATGCAGCACTTAGTTAATTTTGTGAGCCACTTCAGTGTGCACATGGCGTGGTCATATCGCGCCATATCTCGCCCGGCATCACATTGGATCATTTGAGTACTCATTTCCAGTCCCTATTCAACAACTTCGATCCATCATTACAATGCAGTTCGGAACATGTATGTTCCGCCGCGTGACGCGGCGCTATTATCGCGACTGTTTCTCGGGCTGGGCTAGCGTACGCCACCGCCCTAGAACGACTGATTCACCTGTGCGCACAAAGTGCAAGGAAATCATCACTCTAACAACTGTTCCCGCTTTGGTAGAGAACTTCAGGCTCTCCAGTAGACCTTGAATATACTCGACGATCGTGCTTTTCTTCTTTTTTTCGGAAAGAAGTTCCTTGTGACCCTGTGTGTTCAGAGCTCGCCAGCCCGGAAACGCACGTGAGCCATTCTGCAGTTCATGAAGGCGACCGACTTATGTATCCGACTGTAGCAGTGCTGCATCATTCATGCGAATCTAGCGGACTTGTGCCTTTTGGTTTTCTCTTATTCCCCTGTTTCCATAATAACTGGACGAAGTCTTAAATTTCCCGCCTTCACTCTCTCTCTCTCTACCGCTACTCTTAATACAGCATGGTGGATCCAAAAATGGGAAGACTTCACTACTCCCTTCTTTCCCCATCGACTTCCTCTCGTCCTCACAACCTGGATGCTGCCCTAGATTCGCCGCTGCCCTTCTTCACGTATATGCAACTAGCGTGATCTATCCTCCTGCACTTCAGTTAACTTCGACTACACAGTACTACTCATGACTCACACCTGTACATTTTCTTTTTCTTTTTTTCTGTAATGCGCTTTCGTTTTAGTCCACTGGGCCTAAAAAACGTACTTGGGCAATCCTGCTTATAGAGACGCGGTCATTAGTGAGAGCAATGAGCAAAGCGTCACTAATAGCCTCCTGGAGGGGATGCGTTTAGCGATCCGTATATAGGCGCCACGCGCGCGACCACGCATGTGGCCGAGCGCGCCACACGAACGCTCTCAGAAGGCACCTCGGCGGAAGCACACGATAAGAAGCTATCTATCACTGCCAGCTGGGCAGCAACCACACGGAGATGATGGACTTAAGTATTCTACGTGTGGCCTGGTTATCCTTCTCCGGGCACTTTCCGCTTCTTCGATGTGCGTGGCTGCACTTACGGCTGACCGAAACCCGAGCAGCTGGAAGCCTTGCTTGATGTTGTTCAGCCGGTCGACGTGAATGGACGCGGTCTCCTTGTCCGACGCCGCACCGTTGAGGTACCTGCGGAGAAAGCGCAATTTGCATGGCGCCTCAAAACCGAAACGTCTTTCACTGCACTGCCGACCACGTGCTCGACGTTTCTTAATATTTTTTTTTTTCAGACAGTTTCAAAGGCTCCCAATTACGCGCACGCGCCTTTCGTTCTTATAGTCGGCAGCTCTTGTCACGGTCTGTGAGCACAACGTGCGTGACACGTATGCCGTCTGGAAAAAAGAAAAGAAAGAAAGTGTAGCTCACCGCAAGCGTGACCGCAACGCGCGTGGCGCCTCGTGAAAGAGCTACAGTTGTCGACGTTGACCTGCTTTGATATAGTGCATAGGCTGTGCTCCCAAACGTTGCCACAGTGCAACAAACTCGCTAAAAGCACCGCGCATATGCCTCACAGTCACGGTTAGGCGCTTGCTTTGTTTCTGAACCATCGGCACGTCATGCGGACCCTCCTATCCAATATGAATGATTCCGCTAACTTAGACGAGAAAAGCGCGAAAGAAAGGAATGCAAACACTATTCTGTGTCCCTTTATTACGTGCTGTTCTCGTCTAAGCATGCAGTACCAACCGTGGGCGTCGGCAGGGGGGTGGCGGGTGGAGGGCGTGCAAAACGGACACTAGCACACCCCAGGATACGTCATCAGCCCACGCACCTCTTCCCCATCTCCGACCATCTCCAAAGTCCCTCTACTGTACGTGTGCTACCTTGCTTTCGCGTCCTTTGGACACCGTAGTATGCGGTTCTTATTTTAAGAGCGCAGTGAAAGGGAGACGTTGTTAATTAAGAGTAATTTTACTTGCTAAACACATTTGCTTTAGCCGAACGTCAGTTCGATGCAAATTGTAAAGCGGTGTAGTGAAGGTATAAGGCCCGTCTGCTCCTACATCTCCGTTGTGTCGGTGGTGTGTCGGTAGAGAGAGCTTCCAGATCGTAGCGTCGCATCCCGGGTGAATGTGGGCTCGATTCTTTTTTTTTTTTTCAAACATCTACTTCCGTGACGGATGTACGTCACGGATTTCTTGGTGGACCCTGACATGGTGGTGGTAGCACCTTAGTGTTGAAGACTACATAGGGGGGTTGGACGCGCATTTCGTTGCATCCCGTGGTTGTAAGTGCGCATTTTGCGCTGGATGTTTTTAACCAGCGACACGTCGAAAATGCGGTGTTGGTCAAGGTGATGTTCTTACTGTCGGTCACTGCATACCTACGCGTATTTGCGTTTTGGTTCGCGGCGCTAAGAGCGCCTGCAGATTCTTTACTGAACCACTCTGCTTTTTTTTTTTTTTTTGTAGATCCGATTTATTAACTATAGAGAGCATGCAGTTATGCACTGCGATTTATCTGCATCGATTGCAACTCGGGGAGCCAGAGAACTTTGCAGCATAATAACTGTACTTTCTTAAGCGAAACCGCTATAGCTGCGGAGACTTGCCTGTGCTGTCTTTTGCCAGTGGTGTCGAGGTAGTAGTTTCCCAGCTGCCTAATGTCGGCTAGCCCGTCGTACAAGTAGTAGAAAATGTGAAAGTTGCGCTCTTGCCTGAAGAAGAAAAAAAAGCAGAGGAGGATTGGGATATTTATGATTATTTATTATAATTAACCATCATTCGACTTCATCTTATTGACATTGTTATCACGTTATACGATTGCATAAGGAAAACCAGACACTTACGGCGCTTGCCACACGACCCGGGACTGCTCCAAGAGGTAGACTGAGAGTTTACCTAAATATATGGAGAGAGATATGTCACGCTTGATCATAAAACACTTAATTCCGCAGACTTGATTATGAGCAATTGCGCGTGTCGCTTGCCTCAAATATACATTTTGCCCTTTCCGTAAACACCATCTTTTCGAGCGCGAACGTGTAGTTGTATTCACGGAATAAACGTTGTTGCAAACTTTTTTTGTTGTTCCTCGGTATCTAACCGTCCCGTAGGTGCATGCAGATGGAATAATTGAAAACTGTGCGACATGGTTAACGAAGAAGACATCCAATAGCAGCCATTTTATCCGCCTCATCTACGAAAAAGGTTGTTCGTTTATTTTTATTTTATTTTTTTTTTGTAGAACTCGATTTCACCCGATTCATATACCTCGAACGTGTTTCAGGAAAATCGGGTTAAATCCGGTTCCTGCCTGGATTCCAGTACCACATACCAACCTGTCTTTTACGCTGCACGGAGTTTCAGGTGCACACGCGCTATACCTATACGATCTCGGGACAACGAAGTTACACCACGTTAGCTCCAGTGACGTAATGTTCATTTCATATCCTGCGTGCGGCACTGTAAACGCCATACGGCTGTCATTTGCACAATTTTAACTTGTGAATATGACAAGGAATAAAAAAGAACGAATTTCGGGACGGTTCAACGAAAACAATGTCTTTTTTTTCCCCCGAATATCACCTGAACGAATGGCGAGCACCCGACTTTTACCCCCCGAATTTAAAAAATGTATAATACACGAAAACGGACAACCATATCTATAAATAAAGGTACCTTTGGCGCCATATATTTGTTTCATTGTTAACCCACTTTCCTCGTTTACCATCTTTAAAGAATATGGATAGAGTGCGATTGCACTCGCCGCACCCAAAAAGAGTAAAACCTGCTCCATGGGAGAGTACGAGAATTCTAAATATAGGTATAGGAAGGTATAGGTTAAGTTCTCTATTGCTCGCGGAAAACGAGCGCTCAGTAGCAACCGACGGCAAGATAGTATCGATATAGCGACGTTGGCAGTAGTTATGTATTCGTTTTTAAAACGGAAGCAGATTGTTACCTTCAGCGCAGTATATAGCACAAGTGCACAGTCGTTTCTGCCTGTCGCAGATTTCACACGCCGCGCGTTGTAGTGCACACGGCCCTAATCGGCTTATTCTATGCCTACGTCTTTTTGAGATCGGCCTAATGCCAAGAAAGAGGGGGCAAACGCACCTCCTGTGATCTTTCCCTGCTCGGTGAAGGTGAGGTCTAGGAACTTTCCAAATCGACTCGAGTTGTCGTTGATGCCCGTCTTGGCATTGCCGAACGCCTCCATGATGGGATTCACCTGCAGAATCTTGTCCTCCAGGTTCCGGTTTGTCGCCTGCGTAGCGCCGAGCTACCCTCAGCAACTCATAGAACGTAATCTTTTCTTGAACGCACTCGAACATTGCTAACGAAGCGGCCATCGCCATAGGGTGGAGAATGGCGTCATACTTGCAGTAAATATTAAATATCATGGACATATGTATGTTTCGACAGTATATTGCTGCTTCGTTCTTTGCTCGCTCTAGCGTTGTGTCTGCTATTGTCAGTGTGCATTACTGTACACGCCACACTAGTGTTGTCTGCAAGCATTTTGCAATGTGGCACATGTGTAGCGTAGAATAGATTAATTTAGCACTGGGATGAATTCGCAGAGTTTAGCATAGCCTATAATAACTAAGTGGAGCAACTACAGTATACATAACATAGAGCACTACTTAGAGAAGCAGGATATTCGAGTGCGGGGGTCCTACACCGTGCCACGGTGTACGGAATACGATTATGTGCTGGTCCTCCGTAATTGGCCAATTCTGTCTTGGCAGGTACATTTGACCAATCCCCGACCAATCCCGAATCACTGATTGGACAGTCCTGTTTTGACAGGCGGAAGTGGTCAATCGGGGAGGGCCAGCGCGGAAGTTTTCCGTATATACCGTGGTGGGGTAGGGGCCCGTAGTTGGTCTAACACAGGCGCCAATGTCTTCTTTTGAATACGAAATAAATCTTTGAATGCTGACCGGCCTTGAAACTTGTCGCGAATGTTAATATACAATGTGATGGGGCGATGGCACACGCTGCGAGTTCGTGATTCAGGTGAAGTCATCAGGGTTGCAGCTTGTGCCTACGGGACGCTTGCCTCGTTTTTCTTCTATTCTCTTTTGTTTGTCCCCTCCTACCCCCCCCCCCTCCCTATATTCTTATTTATTAAAAAATTTTTAACGCACCTTTCCTAGAGCCACAAGTTGCCTGAGCAGCAGGTTGGCACTTTCGGTCTTGCCGGCTCCACTTTCTCCGCTGATGACGATGCACTGTAAATAAAAATATATAATTTTCGCTCTTCAGTAAGCCAGCATCGTTACCGCGCCAAGCATTTCACAAATGTTATTGTGTACTCAATATTGGCATGAAAAACACGCTTAACAAAGATACGCGGAAATACCGAGTCCCACCTGGTTTCTCTTTTGATGCAGCATGCTGTGGTAGGCAGCGTCCGCGACGGCGAATATGTGTGGCGGGTTGTCCAGTTTGGCACGATTCCGGTACCTCAGCGAAACCTGCATTTCGTAGAAAAAAGAGATGGCAAAATTACTTCTGAAAATTAACGAAATAATGTTACTTATTAGAACTGTTTAAAGTGTAATGAAGTTTCTTTAGAAATTACATCTGGCTGAAGGTAACGATATTACATTACAATTACTTTTTCAAAGTAATAAAATTTGCAATTACCTTAGCCAAAGTTAATCATTTATGCAATAACTCGAGCAAATTTTAGGGTAGCAAAGCGGATGCGAGTCTGGTTAACCTCCCTGCCTTTCCTATTCTCTCTATCTACAGCGCGGACAAGAGACAACTTTGCTTAGCGGACACAACACGCCGCTCGCGATTTCCTTACAAAACGGTGTTTGTCGTTTGACATGGTCCCTAGGTGAATGTGTTTTATTGCAGAGCGTTATGCAATTACAGAAAAAGCTATCGTCGCATTATAGTGACAATACGTTTTCATCGTTTGGGGAAAAGAAAGGATTGCTTCCAAGCGATAGAGAATAAAGGGAAAGCGCTCACCTCTTCGGAGTAGATAGGAAGCTTCTGGAATGGGTTCATGGCGAGCAGTATGTCGCCGATGTATGAGTATATCTGGCCCCGCATGAATCTTTGGTACAGCTGGTCGACGATGATCTCCTGCAGGAGTTGCGAGACGCCGTAGCATGACTCCCCCGTTCATCTCAGGGCAGTTGAACAGGTTTGATTACTATAGCCCAACGAAGATAGCGCAACATAGATCGCGACACATGCACACAAACGTATGCGGTTACAGAAAGAGCCTTCACTATTTTTTCTTACAGGCATTTTTCTATAGCAAAACGTTAGGTTGTGTTCAGATGCGGGCGTTCAGTGGATCGGTAATACAGCTCTATAGCTTTGAGACATTGAATCTCGTCGAAGAACGGTGCGTTCAAAAAGAGAAAGTAAGGAATGTGATGGTCTTTACCAAAGTTTATATTTGCTGGCTTATAGACTAGCGTAATCGAAAATCATATTAATCTTGTGCCTTGTTCTTCATTTGAAACCTTCCAAAGCATAGTGCTCTGTTAGCCTATATGTCATGGTAAAGGACATACAACAGGACTGAAAGCTCAAACAAATAGTGCAACAAGTCCGTTTTCAGGACGCACATTCAACGACTCCACTCAACGCAGGTATACAGCAGCGCTTGAGCATGAAAAAAAAAAAATTCTTCAGGTCTTCTTGGGTCTGTCCTCTACGTGGGTGCGGCCAGCGGTTACAACGGCCTCCCGCTAGGGAGTCCTTACAGTAGCTCATCAGAATTCAGTAAAGTTCATTGTCTGTCTGTCTGTCTGTCTGTCTGTCTGTCTGTCTGTCTGTCTGTCTGTCTGTCTGTCTGTCTGTCTGTCTGTCTGTCTGTCTGATTAAGAAAACTGCGGACAAACGCAAAATGTGCTACTTTGTTGTGTAAGATGCGTTCCCTCTTCTGAATACGCAAGCGAACAGAGGACACTTATCTCAGCACGCCGCGTGAACGCAAATTTAGCGAATGTCTCCTTCAAAATATAGGTTTTTCGTGGGAAGCTTCTAGGCAACTCCGTAACGGACTATTCACAAAAAGGAGGTCGCTGGACTCGCACGGAGCGCGTCTGTCAGCGGCAATTAAGCGTGCGACGTGCTGCTTCTTCGCGTCCCCCGAAACGACTTGATCACAAGATGTTTCTTGTTGTTCGGAACATTACGGTCGTATACGAAAAACACTTACGGTGCTACCATTATTAATTGTTACAACAAATAACGCTGCAAACCAAAGAAGACGCGAAAGAAAGGTAGGCAGGCTAATCGCCACCGCTGCGCTCATCCATCCATTCTATATTTTCTCTCGTCCATGTCACCCTGAAGTATGGTCGATCGTGAATAGTAGTCTATAATCTTGCACAAGCATTCTAGAGGCCTAAGCAATGTTTAATGCACACAATCCTTTTCTTCTCTCCTGATGAAAAGAGAGAGAGAGAGGCAGTAGGCGTAGAAAAGTTAATAATAGGTGGTCTTTGCCTACTCTGCATGCGGGTTTGGAGGAGGTAATGAGGATGTGGGAAAGAAAAACAGGAAAGGAAAACTAGCACTTCAAACGCGCACAAAAACTAAATGTTGCACTCAGCATACGACCACTGTTCGAGCTGAAGCAGCTTGTTTGTATCCTCTTACACGGTCGTTCATTGGGATCACTGGCCCAAAATCCCACATCACACCGCTCTCGCAGTGAAAAATTGTCAAGCACTTCGCCTTAATGAAGCATTTATTCCTTCATTTCTCTCCTTCTAGGATATGAGATTCCTTCTAGATGTGAAAGAAAAAGAAAAAGGTTGTCTAAGGGAAAGAAACTGATTGTCGAGGGAGGTTTTAATGCGTCTCACGTAGCCTGGAGCTCCACTTATATAACGAAAGGGGGTATATTCACAATGCGGCTCAAAATCGTCTACTAAACTTGCTCAATCACCCTCAGATGCCTACACGCATTGAAAATCATTATCATAAGCATCAGCCTATTTTAAGTCCCGTGTAGGACGAAAGCCTCTCCCAACGATTTTTAATTCATGTAACTGAGCGAACTGAGTCGACTTTATGCCTAAGAACTTAATTTCATCGCCCCTTCTATACCAGCCTCTGCTGCGTTTTCTATCTCTTGGTACCCGTTCTGTCGTTCTCGATGTCTATCGGTTTCCTGTTCTTCGCATCACATGTCCTGCCCAGGTCCACTTTTTTCTCTTAGTTGACAGTTACACCCTGTCTGCTCCCTGATCCGTTCCGCTCGCTTTCTCCCTCATAACATTGCACCTATCATTTTTCGCTCCATTGTGTGGGCAGAAATCCAACCCGTGATCTCACATTTAATCATGAAATCAAGACACATGAATGGGCTTGCCTCAACAAAATCCTTTGGTTGCGATCAGAGCGCAGTCGTACCGGGTAAAAATTAAAAAAAAAAAACAGGATCCTAGGTTTTCTTGCGAGCGTCCTGTGCGCATATTTCTTCGTCCATGCCTTGTTCTCGCTGGTGAAGTGTGTTGTGCAAATCAGCTATCCCTGATTTCAGCATTAACTTTATCTAAACCACATCTCTCTCTCTCTCGACTGGATCCAGCCTTGTATGGCTGCATCATGCACTTACCTCGGTGAGCGTCTCGAGGGCGGACAAGTCGTCCATGAGGATGGGCGTGGGCCGGGACTTGCGGTCGGTTTTGAGCTGGCCATGCTTGGTGGTCACCTCGGGAAGCCGCTTGCTGTAGCCTACCTTGCGCTGCGCCTTCAGGATCCGCACCAGCTCCTGGCGGATCTATAGCAACCCCCACAAACAACACAAGTACACACCGACGTGTAAGTTTGCATGTCTCCTTACGCCCATACGCGACTTTCTTTAAGTTACGCTTGATTGAACCAAATGTAATGGCTTAAAAGATTAACAGAAATAAATAAAGGTTAGTGCCGGTAAGTAGAGACTCGACAACAGAAAAAATATATATATTGTCGTGCACCAGTTTTGTAGCTTGAAGCTACGAAAAACTCGTACAGGTTTCTGAGAAGGCTTCGTGCTGCAAAGCTTGTGAGTGGCTGTTTTCCCCGTTCGAACTTCCTTCGCTTTTCTGACTTACCGGACAGCTTATCTGTTGTACTCAATAGGAATTCGCGTTTTACATTCCTTTTCGGATTCCCTCCTGGTCTGTTCATTTTCGCGCTCAGTTTCCTAAATTACAGTTTAAGCACATAAAATACATTGACTTTTTCACATGGTCATGCAAGAGAGCACCTACAGGATGCCTTTCTTTTTCCTGTCGTTTGCGTAAAGGTGACAGAAGGCAGATTTCAATATTTGCGAGTTTGTTTTGTTGCTACGCTTCGTTCAGCCCCGCTCTTTCGCGATGTCGTATTTCAGTTGAGAACGGTGGACTGCGACGGGCGGAATGACTCGCGGAGAGGACGATTCACCACAGGACAGCAGCCGCCCTGACGAGTGTTTAAGATGCTAATGTAATGGTTTTGTAGACACCGATTGTGGTGAGACGCCATTTACTTTGGTGTCCTATGAAATAAGAGACCTACAAAAATCCCGGTTGTTTTTCGCCCATAAGAGGAAGACTCCAATTTCTGGCAAGCCAACCCCAACCGCGCTGTAGTCAGAAATTGTCTCCGCGGCAAATGAAAAGACGTAGTCCTTTCGCGTGAACAGAGATGGAAGCCTCTCTGTAAAGATTGCTTCGATGTCATCCGCAAGATTATCTTTAATGCAATGGTTTTGTATAGACTTTACTGCGAATAATGTAAAGTAAACGTACGGTGTACCCCATCAAACTGCGCTTTCATCATCGAAAGAACATCGGCCGCCGCCGGCAGTTTCTGTCCATATTGTACTGACATAGCAAATAACGAGCAATAGACTTTTTTCAAGCACAATGTCGACAAAGAAAAAAAAAACACATCTCTGGGGACTTTCACGCGTGTAGAGGCACACAAAAATGTCTGCTAATACCTCTTCAGGATGCTTCGGGACTTGAGCAATGAACTTGTGATTCATCAGGTCCGACATCAAGGGCCTCTTCTCGTAATCCTTAACCAAGCACCTGCAAAAAGAAACAAAGTTGTTATTAAAAAGTTTTGAAGCTATATGTTCGTAAGAGAAGGCAATGTTTCATTGCGTTAATCAATCGCGTTCTCACTTTTTAAGCCTTATCAAGTGCAACGCGGCGATTTCAGCACGTCCACAAATAGACGGTTCTGATAAGCCGTGCCTCAATATCTCGAGCGAAAGGAGATGCCAAGTTCCAAAAAAAAAAAAAAAAACTGCACAGACACCTGGTATCACTGTCTGTGCGAGTTGCTTATTAAGATGCTTTGACGGCATAAGAAGAATGTCGTGATCTGAAAGATTCAGCTCGTATTGAACATGGCCTCAACTAAGAAAACATCCAGAGCTGTGGAAGAATTTCTTAGAATTTCGCCTTCGCGAACATCGTGGCGCCTGCATAATAAATGTTGAATTTGCGTTTACTCTATTGCGTTCTTTTTTTCTTTACAATTTCCCTCTAGGCAAATGTAAGAACTACTGTGATGCTAGCTCTTTTAAATGTTGTGTATTGTGAACTTGTTTCTATTCGTTTAGCGACAGTTATTGATTCTGATAGTGTCAGCTGCTGTTTTACCTACACCCTTAAATGTGCATTATACCTTTCCTTTTATCTGTGATACGAAAAAAAAAATTATTGCAATGTCACCATTGCACAAACAGAATAAACTCGTCCAGTAATGGAAGGAAGTGACAGCAGCGACGCCCGAAGAACGAAAGCAAAGAGCGAAATAACGTACTTGTCCACCTTCCCGCGGTACACGGGTGCTCCTTTACCTCCACTGTGTAAGGTCAGATGTATCGCACGAGCCTCGACACCATATGTAATTGTGGCGCCTTAGGCGGCACCTCGATCTGTACTCTGCTTAGGGTGCCTCGATCCGCGCTACTCACCACCGGGTGGCGACAAGTCCGATAGAACCGCCATGTTGTCTTGGAACACGCAGAGGCGCGCTGTGGCAGACGCCTCGAACATGTCTGAGTTTGTTGACTCTGTGGAAGCTTATTACTTCTCCAGTTTCACCGTCGTTTTTCCTATCATCACGTTTACACGTGGCCTTAAGAAGGGACGGCGTCCGCATCAACAATTTCGACCCAATATGGAGCTCACCTGGACAAAGGATGTCACCACCCTGGTCCCGGGGAAGGCGCCACTGACATCGAGGCACCCTACATACTTTGCTACCTCGCATACACACCTTGCAGGGTAGTGGAGGCTGCGACTAGAGGAAGTCAGTCACACTGAAGAGCTCTTGGCCCTTGCCTTCTCATACAAGAATTGGTGAGTTGCATAGACACCTTCTTGTGTCGAGCTAAGTGCTGAATTCGCTCGTTAACATCACCGTTTAGAGTTTGAACGCTATCGGGGTCATGATAACACTTTGATAATCGACCCATTGGTCTCCGTACTGGTCGGTGACAGCCGATCGGTTTTAAAAATGTTAACGTAAACGAGATAGATGGAGCACTGTCACGCCGAATTTCGTGCTCGTTGACCGCGAAGCTGAGAGGCACGGAGGGCTTCCTCATAGCACACGACCGACGTAAGTTCCAATACAGCCGGCGTTCGAGAGGAAATGGGCAACAGGGTCCCCCGCTGGACTTAATTCTGCGGCCAGGTGCTTGCGAAGAAGAGCAAGCCGGCGTGAAAAAGAAACGCGTCTCCGTCGAGCCGCTCCCGGCTCCTCTTGACTCGCGAAGTAGGTGGCCCCGATTCAAGGCTTTATACAAAACCAGTACCTCACCGCCACCTTCTTGTACGGCTCGGAGAAGGCGTGGATTATTATTATACGTCTGCGCGCACGCGCCCTCTCATCGGAGCCACCGCGCGCCGTAAGCGCGTTAGTGTCTAGCGGGAAAACTAATTTTCTGCTACGCCTATAGCTTATAGTTGGTCATGTGGTCCCAATGCATCGCGGTTTCTCGACACCGTACATATATGCTCTTACGTTGGTGGCTAAAAATAGGACGACGTTCTGCGCTGCACCTGTTATGGTTCGCTTAGGCACTGCTGTATACCTGTACTGGTGGTAGATATATGAGACAGGACATAGGCGCGCTGCTTGTCGCAGCGGCGAATGCGTGTTGCCTGCTTGCGCGCCTTCAGCTGAACGACCGCAACGAAAGGAGCACCAGTTCTCACTGAACGTAACAGCACGTTGCTAACAGAACGCCAGCTGCGTGGCTCCATTCCTGTCACTTACTTTGAGTTTGTTGAGCTTAAATCCGGTATGCTGAAATAATTAGAAGGAAAGAATACTGGCATACCTCTGCGCCTTTTCTACACGTCGCTACACGAGCTCGGACTGAAATGATAAATCTTTTTATTTATTACTATACTCTTTGTCATTGGATAATGACGGGTCCGGCCTAGAGGTTGCCTAGACCTTTCTCTTAGGAACTATTCACGCCTAAGGGCTCTTTCTTTTTATTGTGTGTGTGTGTGTGTGTGTGTGTGTGTGTGTGTGTGTGTGTGTGTGTGTGTGTGTGTGTGTGTGTGTGTGTGTGTGTGTGTGTGCGTGCGCGCGCGGCCTCCGTGCAGTGAGGTTACATCGACAATAATAGTTCGCCTTGGCTAATATTTCGCATACTTTGATCTGTACGTTTGCCATGCTTTGATCTGATCTCGGATGCACAGGAGCTACATCACGCATACGCAAGACATATCCTTGAATATGACTTGAATGGAACTCGACAAACTCTTCACGGTTATGATTTATTGCTCCGCGGTTAGAATTTAAGTACAATGGAGGGGGCGTGGGTTCAAGTGTATACTACCGCCAACCTCTGTAAAATGCTTCGCGCCTCCTCAGTCGAATATGTGCAGTAAATCAGTGGAATGCTATTTTTGTTCGCATAAAGCGATTCAAACGACAACTGAAGTCGCAAATAACAAAGTGAGAACATCAGTATCGTCCCAACAATTTCCTATATCGTCTAGAGATAGAGAGATAATGAGGGAGGCGGATACAGGCATGATAGTTATTTCAAGAAGAAGGACCGTAGGCAAAGCGAAACTCTTTAGGCCAGTGCTAATTTGCCCCGCTCAGGCTCCAAGATGAGCTGCGGACCACTCCTCAATGCACAAAGTGCCGCTAAGCGAAACCACAATTAAGCATGCCGACATGCACGAGAGGGGGACGCAAATGTACTCACACTGAGAGGAAATCGTTGAAGTCATCGGACCACTCGGCCGGGTTCTTCAGCTTGGGCGGCGGGTTCCTGCGCAGGAGAAGATGCGCCAGCTCGCTGAATTCGGCCGCGCGGCCACCGAGCACATCATGCACACTGCAGCTGTGGCGACGACGCACAGATGGGCGGGCGAACCATTACGGGCGCCGCCGCCGCCGTCGCCTACAGCGCCGCTCCTCATATTGTGGCGAGGAGAGAGATGAGCGGTCGCGTGCGCCGGCAGCATCCAACGCATTCTCGCTTATTTACCGCTCTCCTCCTTCTCTAGCGTTTTCGGCATCATCAACGTCCTTACCCGTGCCTACGTATACGCATGCACCCCTTCCCCATTCTTTATCCCGCCGTACCCTCTTTCTGCGGGTCACGTTTCCTCGACTGCCTCCTGTGTTGCTCTTGTTGCTTCTCGCTCTCATTGCCCCTTTCGTTATTTCTTTCTGTGTATTCGCTGCTTCTTTCCAAGAGTTTCACACGTCTTCTGACGCAGGGGTTATTATCGCCGTTACGATTCCATTGTCCCTGTGACTCCGTTGCGCGGCGGCTATCCAAGGACTTTCTTCTTCAACACCGCCGCACTGACCCAGCTTCTCTGACTTTTTTGCGTGTGTGTGCGCGCGTTGTTGCTGTTGTTTTGCTTCCTTCCCGACTTGACCACCATATGCATCGGCCTCCGGTTGCGCTTCAAGGTCTATAAGTGCCGGCGACGTTATGCCGTGGGAGCATCATTCCCGGCCAGCTCGGAGACAAGGCCGTGGGATCAATTTTCGGTCGCTGTGGTCGCGTTCCGACGTATGGCGATATGCGTGTATTTGCAAGCGCTGTTGGTGGCCTCCTTCGCGGCTTCTCGCATCTGGTGTACGACCTGAACGTATACCGATGCTTTGAAATGGCACTATAAAGAGTACGGTGCATATAATCAATTCATGACTGGGGCGTTTGTATTTGCGCAAGGAAGTGCGTCTAGCGGAACATTTTCACATGCAGCGAAGTAACGCGGCCGCTTCTATCTTGGCTTCATTGTGAGACGGTACTGTCCAGTTTGTGTCAGTTCAGTATAAATAAGATGTAGAATGCATATTAGCTGTGTGCGTATAATTTTAGCATTGACAGTGCATTACAGTGAAATAATTGACGACGAAGACTGCAAAGATAAGAGAATTGAATTCCGGTATTTCACCTGCATGTCACGCTAAGGAAGTGAATATGAGGCACTCGTATATTGCAATTTTCACCTGCTTAGTGTTCCTGAACATGCGCTTAAATATATGTACACCAGCTTCGAAAATACAACCCTCACATTTTAGGTGGACCGAGTTGCCTCGAGCTGAGTAACGCGACGCCACCAAGGACATGCCTAGAGTGCAGGCTTGAATTGGACTTCCGTGGGATTGTTGCACTATGCATTATAAGTGTATTCAACCCTACTGTAGACTAACTCATATCTCGAAGTCCGCTTAGTTATAATTACATACTAGCTACGCGGACACGAGATTTTCGATAGGATACCATTTCCGCGCACGTGCGTGTGACCCCATTTAAAACTCGTCTTTTTCTGCGGGACACCCGAACAGGAAGCCTAATAAGTAGGCCGCGATTCGCATGTTTAAATAGGTAGTGGTTAGAGGCGCCTGAATTTAGGGCACCCGCGAATACGAATTGTTTCTCACGCAAAGTGCTATCGTTACGTAGTTACCAATAATAATAATAATAATAATAATAATAATAATAATAATAATAATAATAATAATAATAATAAAGTAAGCATAACATTGTCTGAAAAAGATATTACGTCCTACACTTTGTGACACCGCATACATCGTGCTAATAATAGCGACAGCTCTGAACTGTATAGCAATGCCTTTGAGCACAGAGAGAACTGTATTCGCGGAAACAAAATCAAGAGCCAATATAATAACGTTTCATTTTGAAAAACCTACCTGTGACGTGCACGGTTCATTCATACCTAGTCTTCACTATATCATCATTATCTTATACGGCCATGAAAAAAAGGTCTGACGTGGACCACGTTAGCAGGAATGCAATTTTTGTTTTATGTCTGCATTGCGAAGATTATATAAACGTCACTTCCTTGCAATTGCGATAAATTGGCCAACGAACAATCCATGATGCTCGGAGACGTGGCACATGGTACTTCTTCAAATTATGCGCACTTTTTTAGACGCCAGGAAAAATTAAAACCATTGCACCTCCAATTATTTGAATACATTATCGGGCTCTACAATTTCCCCGTTGAACATAATGCGTTTAGAGCAACAGTCTATAAGTAGTTAATTAATATTAATAACTCCCTGAGCTCATTGAAAAAAAAAATCTGACGCAGTCAAGTACGACAGTATACATAACCAATATGGATGCATCCTTGTAACCCGCAGGTGGATCTTTATAAACCATGGCGCAAGTTAACTGAAACGTTCCGCGTATTGTGGAATATGTAGGCGCAGTGTTTGTATGTCTAACTATCATAGCCTACGTCTAACTATCATAGCCGCAGATGGAACGGGCCGCGTAAATTTCTGCCCTAAAACGCGCAACCCTTTAATACGGCGAGGTAACTGCTGAATTGTGGCTAAAGCGAGAGCTGCTGTGCGAAGAGGGATCTTATGCTAGTCTAGTTCATAACAGAACTCGAATTAACTTTAATAAGTGAAATTCGCTAGATTTCCAGCGCAGCGGCATGGCTCATGTTGTCTGCAGCCAGTACTACTATGGCCAGGTCAGTTCACTTTTCCGCAGCACACAAAAAGCTTTCGGTTCTGACGATTCAGCCTCAGACGTCACGCCAAAATCCAATTTCAGATACACAACGCAAATTACCACTCGCCACATTCACACGTACAAACAAGGAAGGAGGGGGTTACGTGAAAACGCTGCACGTAAGCTTACATCCACAAAGCCTTTTTTTTTTTTCCTTCGAAATGAGACCAGAGTTATGCAGTATGAACGTCAGGCGTCAGAGCACGCTAATGAGCGCATCAGCTCCCTGTATATATTTTCTTAATCTTACCTTTTATGTATCCCGGAAAGGTTGATTATTTACTATACTGCACCTCTAAGCTTGTGTTTAGGGACAGAAGACAACACGCTCAGCACCGACCAGTGAACAAACAGTACTCACGTCAAGCGGTGCTTAAAGTGTAGTGTCCCTTTAGGCGTCACTGCACTGCCAGGAATTTCGAACAGCACACGCTCTCGCTCCTTTCTCTCTTTTCTTTTTTTGTTCCTCGCTCGTTTCCTGTTATCGTGCATAGAAAGCCTGCCCACGTTCTTTCTCTCGCCAGCACGTTTTATTTCTTCCTGATGTTGCCGCAGAAAACGCAGAGCCTGAGAATAGGTTACTTCTTGCTGAGCTATACATATTCGTCGTCTTTGAAGTGGAAGTTTCTTTTTTCGCCATCGTGACATTTTAGCGAAGCAGTAACCGGCCTAAACTTGCCTCGTCCTCTGTGCCATTTAGTTCTAGCGACTACATGAGGCCGCATGATGAATGCAATCAGTTGTAGGCGTTCTCATCTGTATTTCTCACCTTACAATTTTGTCTAATCATGTGATGGTTGCTGTATCCTCCTCGGCTCTCATCCAGAACTGTCCTAGCCAATCGTCGGACGCCCGCGCTTTCGATTTTCTTATTACACGCGAGCACATATCCTCAGTTTTGAAGGCGGGACGTGTGTTCTGCTAGCATACGTAAACATAGCCTTACACGACCGAAATGTATTCAATTAATCAATGCTAGACAGAGCGGCTTGATGAAGATTTTCGCAGTGTAATTCGGCTGGTCAACGACTTTGTATTTTACTATGGCGACGTATGGCAACTGGCCGTCGACTTTGCGAAAATACTAAAGAAGATATCTACGTTCCTTTGACATGAAGTTTGGGAATAAAAATAAGACAACCAATATTTCAGTCATAAAGTAGATTAACGCCGACTACTAATTCGAAGCACGGGTAATGAAGCTGCAGCTTTCTTATTTTGGTGCGCTTCCTGTCCAATGGATCGCAAAGGAGTGCTAGCCAAGGTGATGGGGAAGAGAGAACAACGTCGCCCGCGCACACCATGGTTATGCCATTCTTCAAGTCATAGGAAAACGTGTCGGTGAGCTAACTTGCACTAGATGTGCCGCAATGGTCGCCTATAGACTCGTGGCGTCGACACGGTTTGTTAGCGACTCCATGGTACTTAACAACAACGACCATGTTGTACAACCTATACATGGCAGTACACGTATGCATTTTCCGATTGTTTGAAATCTAAAAAAAAAAAATAATAAAAGGGGGGGGGGGGGGGAATGCATAACGGAAAAGTATTTCGCTATTTCAGAAAACGTAGTAGAGAAATAAAAAACGTGGCCGCGTGCAGCTGTGTTGTAAAATGCTCCGCAGATACAGCAGCCGATCGAAGTGCTTGATTAAAAAGCTTACAATATCGCAACGTACGTGTACGTATGCATTCGCTCCGTAAAACCTGTACAAAAATGGTTAATGCAGTATACTTTGTGGATATATATCACATGCACGCGCACTGTTCTGCGTGCTACCTGAAAAGCAGCAAGCAGGAACCGCACCACATAGGCAGAGTGACTGCGCTTTAATTGTGCAATATATTTTTTAAAAAGATACCTCTATGACCATATCCAAAATGTTGGTGGATGGAACTTTAAAGGATCCTCGAAGTCAGAATACTCGACTTCCCTGATTATAGAACGCAAGACAAGCTCACGGAGCAAGCCAGCCCCGTGACTACTGTAGCGCTGCGGCTTGCGGCTGCTTGTCGATATAATGGAGGCTCAAATGACAGGATGGTGACCCGTCAGAGCAAGGGTATGGAAGAAATTTGCCGAAAGCGCGTAGAAATCCGAGCTAGTTTTTGAGGCAAAACCTTTACGTATGAGGTGAAACATGCACAGTGAATTAGAGAATCACGTGCGTCCGCTCTTCCTTCCCTTTCGTTACATATATATATATATATATATATACACAGCACACGCGGCCGAAGCTGTCAACAACTAATACACAGTAGTTCAGAAATTTTGAAGCCAATGCGACGGGTCATCAATCATCACTAGATTTCACTGAGCAGGCGTCAGTGCTTACCAACTCGTACGTTAGTGTACGGCCTAAGACCTGAAAATACTTTGTATTCAAAAAGCGTTACGCACAAACCGTTGCTGAATGCACGCGTAAACAGCTTGCCGATATGATGGAGGAGCGCCGTGGGTACTGTGTTACTACACATTTACCGATTTTATCAGAAGGTGCTCCTTTAAGAGCTCATTCCGAATTATTATCTAATTGCTGTTTTGTTTCGAACTGCCCTTCCAGAAAGACAAATTAAACTTAGTTTATACAGTGAAATGCAGATGAAGGGGGAAGAACGTGCCCGTCGCGGTGTTACAGTGTGGTCAATATGCTTAGCCGCTCACTTGCTGACCCTAAAGGCGCATCTTCGATCTTAGCCGCGGCAGTTATACTTCAACGGAAGTGAGATGCTAGGGGCATATGCACAGTGCTATGTCACTGTACTTAAAAATCTGCAGCCAGCCGAAATTTACGGGGCCCTTCAATACGGCGTGCCTCGCAATCGTTAATCATATAGTGATTTTGGCCCGTAAAACTCCAGCAGTTATCAGGAAAAAGAAGGCAACGTAGTATTGATGTCTTCACGCTGTGTTGTAAGAGCAAAGAATCAAGCGTATAGGTTTAAGGGCAAACCCTTTGTTGGGCGAGCTTGTGCCCTACTCAGATTCAAAACGAAACAATAGCTGTGAACGAACTTGTCGTAAGCACGCATGCAACTCTAGTTATTTATATACGAGTCGCCGTACATCTCAGCACATTCCTTGGTGCTCGCTTCCGTTGTCGAGTGTACTCTATGCACTATCCACATCACACGTGCAACATGATTATAATAATTGAAAACTTTCGAAATTTTTCCCATATGCGAGGGAGTGGTTTGAGCAGAGCAAGAACGCATGCAACAGTTTTTTAACTGGTAAAGCGAAAAAGAAAGGGAAAAAGAAGTACGCGGTGCAATATTTGCGCTAGACATCCACTTTCTTCTTGTCTAACAAGCGCGGCAAGGACGCAATTGCCACATCTCTATTGCCGTTGCCTCCTCCGAACTAAGCGTCTAGCATGTAGTGTATCTCTCTGCCGTGTTGCCGTCGGTAAAGTGTACGCCCTTCAAAGCAGGCGAGTGGAACGACCATTCCAGGGCACCGAGTACCGTGTTGTTCTGCTCTACAGATGCGCAGTAAACAACCGTAGCGCGGGCGGGAGAAGACGTGATAACGAGCGCTTTCCGCTCTGGTAGCAAGGGTTGGTTGCTACGCGGATCTCAAAGAGATCAGGCTGCCCCGCCTATTTCAGTCGGCTGTTTTGCTTCGCTACGTCAGGCGTGGATAACCACTAGTATGCTCAGGAACAAAGAAAATAACGAAGCATACAGAGCGCAGGTTCTTTACTAATTTTTCACTAACTCGTCATTTCAGTTTTGACCGTCGTCCCTTTTTACATAGCCTTGAATCGGCGCCCTTGGGCGTGTGCGTATTTGTTTGGTTATTTTTGACACGGTCCACTGATTTGACAATGAAGGAGTGTTCGTACTTGCAACGTCCTAGCTGACCATGATGTGACTACCGTTCCGTCGCGAGCTTTGTTACATTCAGCGTCAGATATCAGTATTCTTCTTTCGAAAGAAGACATCGCTATAGTATAAAGAGATCGTTTAGGACATGGCGAGACAGCAAGTGATAATAAAGCAGATTAGCCCGCAGGAATATAACCCAAGATGTTCTGATCGTTACAACGGCGTGAACCCTTTTGCACAATTAATATAGGGCATTTGATGTATATGAATGCACGAACCAGGAGGGTCTGCGAAGTGATGTTACGTGCCAGAATTTTGTCCCTTCTTTCGGAGGCCTTCGGACAACATTAAGCGATGAAGAGAGGGGGGAGAGCAGGGACTCCGAAACCGGGGGGGGGGGGGGGGGGGAGAGGGGGGGCAGGGGGGTGCGGTCGCCCCCCTAACATTTTTTCCAGAGGGTGCAACCACCAGCTCCCCAGCGGAAGCTGGTGGTTGTGTGGTCCATAGCACTGGACCACACAACCACGCGGGTTGCGCGGCCTGCGCAGGTATTCAGCACTTCAAAATTTTCCTACCATTTTTAAAGTGTATACCAATGTAAAATAAGCGAGGATGCACATATTAAACTTTAATATGGCTGAAATGAATTAAAACATTGTCAATTGATGTCGTTAAAACTGCTAATTAGTGACATGCAATGTAAATAAATAAGAACCGACAAATATTGAGAAGCAATAATTAATAAACACAGCATACTAATAATTAATTAATAATTAATAAACACAGCGAGAGTACTTGCCCCCCCCCCCCCCTACTCTCGAGAAGGTTCCGGAGTCCCTGGGGGCGAGAGAGAGGTAGAGAAGTAAAGGTTATATGCACATAGTTCCAGGAAGCTTCAACTGCCTTTGTACGAAATATTGCGCGATAATGTCGTCCACCTAAGGTATTTGAGTCAGGAAATGGAGCACTGTGCGACTTCGGCGCACGTTTTTTCATTCTTAACATTTCTTTTCATTCTTTATTTCATTCTTAACACGGCTCTAAAGTTATGCAGTAAAGTCAAATCCGTGTTTTTTCCGGCTTCCTGATAATTAAAGGGCCCCTGCAACAATTTTTGAACACCGTCAGAAAACGCGGCCGATCAGTAAGCAGTCAAGGCTCCTATGAACATGTGAGCCAAGGCACGCCACAGTGGTCTAGAGGCTATGGCACTCGACTGCTGATCCGAAGGTCGCGGAAGTGAATCCCGGCCGCGGTGGCTGCGTTTCGATGGAGGCGAAATGTTGAGGCCCGTGTACTGTGCGATGTCCATGCACGTTAAAGAACCCCAGCTCGTCGAAATTTCCGGAGACCTCTATTACAGCGTCTCTCATAATCATGTCGTGGTTGTGGGACGCTAAACCCCAGAAATCATCGTAAACATGGGAGCCAAGCATTATTGCACTGCGCACACAAGGGAATTCGCAATTTTGTTTCATATGCAGCTGGGCCTGCTGTTCTCACGGAAAATTACGTAACTGGTGAACGACTACATACAGCCGAACTGGCACTGGCTGATCTCATAGCCGCGAGAAAACTCCCAGTAATGCCTCGAGATTGTTCGAAACATACAAAGGTACCTGTATCTCTGTGCTTACAAACTGCGGGAAATGTACTAGTCTTTGCACTTCCTGTCTTAATCTAGAGTAGTCTGCTCACTGCTTTGTTTCTCCTACGCTGCTCCTACGTACTCACTAGTGCTATTTCAAACACACGTTTCTGCCGTTTCTTTCGTACTGGGAACAGCACGACAGCAATTACCCATGCACATCGTTGTTTCCAAAGCCACCGTTACGCTTGCGGTTGTGCTGTTTAGTTACCGTAGCCGCCGTGGATTGCCACCATGTTCCAGCATCGCATGATTTTATTTTACGGCGAAGCTGTATACCTCTCGTTGGTCGGAAACTTTTGTGGCGTAGACACAAAACGCCAAGTTACCCAATTGAAGGCAAACGGCATATCTTTCTTTGCAATCAGGCATATAGCATGGAGCGCAGTCTTCGTTTCAGTAAAGAAAACCACAGAACTAGCAACAAAATCGCATGATAGATGATAAGGCGCCTATGAACAATGGGAACACCCTCCCACACGTTCCTGGTAAAGATTAGGTTGCAGCTGCTTTCGAAAGGACTGTTTGACGTGATTGAAAGCTTGAGCTGCACAGAAATTCACCACGCCGAACAGATCGTGTTTGAATTTGGTCTTGGCCAAGAATGTAGCGAAAATGGTCGCTGAACCAATCGCGGACTACCACACCGACCACCAAAGCGACTTTCACTACCGTTACTATAAAGTAACAATAGCCTCCACCTCCCCCCGTCAGCATGTGTGGTGTTTGATACAGCTTCGCTGGATTCCGGCGGCATGCTAGTCGTCACAACAAAAGTGCGCGAACACGATAAAAGAGAGAGACAAAGAAAAATTACTCATGATCATGATGACGCATGCTGACGTATGCTATTACTCAGGCCTGCAAGTTCCTTAATTTAATTGCCCCATGCACGTAACCCCTTCCGCTCTTGCATACCGAGAGATGGCATACAAGGATGGAGGGGTTTATGCGCATGAGAACGGACACCAATGTATTTTTGTTCTGCATCCCTTGGTGTCCGTTCTGTCGCTCTCCCTGACCGTCGGTTATCTGTCCGACTCAATACGTGTCCCGCCTAGGTACATTTTCCCCCCTCTTAATTACGAAAGTCAGCGTGCTCGGTAAAACTCTATACGCAAAGCACTTTGCGTACAGCGGAATACCGGGTGTAAACAGCGCATGCTTTACGAGAACATGGCCAACCACCCAAAAGCGTATGCCATTCTCTTCGGTCCGCCTGCGGTTGTGTGGTGGTTACGGTACTCGGCTGCCACCAAAAAATGCGGCTGCGATCCCGGCCGTGGTGGTTGCATTTTCGATGGAGGCGATAATGCCAGAGATGCCCGTGTACTGTGCGTTGTCAGTGCACATTAAAGAACCGCAGGCAGCCAAAATTATCCGGACCACTACGGCTTTTCTCTCCTATCTCTTTCAGTCGCTTTATCCTACCCCCGTACTCCCGATACGGGCTGCAGAAATTAGCGTTTTTTCCTTAACCGAACTACAATTATCATCATCGTTTCGAACCTTTCAAGCGGTCGTCGCGCGCTCTGCAGCCCTCGACTTAGTGACGGTTGTATTTGCCTTAGCTTTGACAGCAAGGTAACTCTGACAATTCGATACAGTTTCCGAGAGCCACACTCAAGTTATCGATGCTGTATGCTTAATGAGTGGCTTCCGGAGTCTCGGAAGGCGTAGATAACGAGTTTGCTTGCTCTGTTTTTCACATATACCTGGCGCCACCCGACGGCGACAAGCAATACTATAAGCTATTCGGTATTCCGCTACGCCTTTTGCGTATAACCGCTTACCGAACACGCTAATGTTCGCCGTTGTCAGCAAGGATATCTGTTTTTTTCTCTGATGTGCTCTGATGTTTTCCCATCTTTTAAACGTCTGTCATTTTATGTTGCGCCGTAGCCTTCCTCTGTGGTTTCTTTCAAACTTTGTCCTTCGACTTTGTCACACATGGTGCTACTGGCAAAATGCAATGGCTATGCGATTTCCTCTTCAGGGACAGCGGCAAATAGCCGGTTATAAATGATTGGGGACGTTTACCTTATGCGCCCAGCCTATGCTTATGCTTCGGCGAATTTCTTTTGCATAAGGATGCTCTCCTGTCAGTAAGTGACCGAAATGTGCGTATATACTGTAGAGTCTGGTTTTTAATCACGAACTCTTGTTTTCTCACCAGGCAACCAAACATTATGCTTGTCTCATTTATATTTATCTTCAACCCTATTTTAGCACTTTCTCAGTTTTGGTTTTCAATCGTCTCTCTTTCAGTCTGCCACCATCACTGCTAGTACAATATCATCCCTGTACTGTAAGTCGCTTAGGGTCTCCGTTAATTTTTAATTCTGTTTGTAAATAATATATAGTCGTTTGAATACCTCTAAGCATTCAGTGAACAACACTAGTGAGATTGTGTCTTTTTGCTTGACCACTTTCTAGGTCGCCTTTTATTTTAATTCCTTGCAAATAACTAGGGCACCCGTGAAATATTTGGCTAAGGTATTCACGTAATCCCGAGTATTCTTTAACGATTGCGACGTCTCTGAAACTGCTAATATCTATGCTGACTCTAGCACCTTTTTGTTTTATTATGAAGCCGTATTAAGTCTATGTCATACTCAAGAGTTTTTTTCACTTACTTGACTGATCATATGGCTATGATCCATAATGGAGTAGACCTTTCTTAAACCAGCTTCATTTCTAGGTTAAAAGTAGATTAAGTGTTTTTCTTATACTATTCGAACTCCGTGAATAATTCGTATAGCGCTGAAAGTGTAACACTAGTCAATGATTCTTCAAGTATTTCACCTCGTCTTTTTTGTGCGTTGCCGCTTCCGGCTCAATGGTGCGAAGTCCTAAGACAGTGTTTGAATAGTGTCGAATATCTCTTAAATATAGTATCCCCCTGATATTTAGTTACATCTACGCCATATTTCTCTGTCCGCCTTTGCACAGGACATTCCTCGTATGGCCTTTCTCACTTCACCGAAGATATACATAATGCTTCAGCGTCCCGTTCGATTTTGATTTCACTTAAGCTTGGGCGGCTTGTCTGCGAGTTGTACAATTCATGGTGCCTTGCTAATGCTGTCTAATATCGACGCTTGTAGCGCACAGAGCGTTCAACCATTACAACAAACACCGTCCGCTGTTGTTCAGTAGCTATGAACACGGCATCGAAAGTTTCAATTGATTCGAACTTTATTTCAATCAATCAATATTTTAAATTTCAGTTAAATTTCCGATTCCAGTGCATGCTATTCAGTGCGATAAACTGAAAAAAAAAGAAAGCATATGTGTACTTTGACTTACACTCTGCCACAGTAAATTCTTGTTGCGCAGAGAAAGCTGCCTTCACGTAATCAGGGGCGAAGGCCAGTTTGGCACGTCAGAGGCGGGAGCAAGGTTTTCCAACAGTATATTTCTAATACGTAATTCTTGTCGTACCTTTCCGTTTATCCACTTCCTCGAAGGCGCAGCTTCGGTAGAGTATGAGCGGAGCTTTAATCTTGTTATCTTTTTCGGCTTTCCTGATGTGACCCAGAACTTTCGCCTCATTCCAGGGAGTTGTGAAGCAAAATACACCTTTACGCTATAGAGCACAACATTCTGAAAATTTTTTGCCGAGCTTTCTTGTGTTGCGTGTATTGCAGAATGCTATGTAACTATGACCTCTGAGGCCTTGCATTTAACGTATCTGTGCTCATGCTAATGTCTTCTGTACTGATGACGTTGTGGATCTGCCGGCAATAAAGCAGGGTTAAATATAATTTAAAACTATATGTTTTGTTCACACATTTCTCAACAGTTTGGAAGAATATTTGTTGATGTCATTCTGTCATTCCAACTTTCTAGATGAAGCACGCACAATATTTTTCTCCTCTGCACTGGCTGTCCTCTATGAAACGCTAGAAAAAGTGGGCTTTGCCGCAAAAGTATGCTGTGGGGAAGGCAACTTCAGCGTACATATTAAAGGAGCACACTCCCGAGTCCTAAATGTGGGTCGTGGTTTGAACATCGTCTATGAAATGAACAGGCAGTCTTTGCAGTGGGTGGCTTGAGTGGTGGATGGTAATCGACGTGGAAGTTGGTGGGGGCAAGGTGACCGCACTGCCATATCCCCGTAGAATCTCTTAGCGATGGCTTCTCTGCGGTGCATCGAAGCTCTGCAAGCATGCGACAGCACTTACCAACGGAGGAACCGAAGTCGCGCGGAAATTTATTGCAGCATTCCAAGTAGCTCCTGCATGATTATTCCAAGGTGTGTCACTGTGCTTTTTATATGCTGGATCTGCTGGATTATGACTTCTGGATACCTTGGTGAAAGCCACTGCAGGTGTTCGGTTACAATTTCTGTGGCACCTTGACAGCTCGCGAAAGCTTGACATTTGGACGACTGGTTGAAACACCCACCACACTATAATAGCTACGAGGAAACTTACAAAAATATCTTGAGTCAGGCAATTTGACGGCAGTGTTCGGTAATTCGCCGCAAATGGCTATATTATTAAGCGCCTTGACATATGAGGAGCCACCTCAAATTCTAGGGCGTATGTCCCTTACGAAAATGACTATTCATTTACTGCTGAGAAACCATTGGATATTAGTTGATTCAGTGGGTTTTCAGTGATGCTGCAGAAGTAATTGATTTGCCTCAACAAATACTCGGTGAAAATACCTTTGACTTCTTTCAACGAAAAGTTCCTATTCAATTCAATTGAACTTCGTTCAACAACTGTGCAATGTTTGGTGCACGGACAAAAAGCCTGTAAAAAGCCTGGATGCAGCATACCATGGCATACAGTGGTATGAATTCCATACAAGTGCAAAGATGAAAAAAAATAAGTATGCATATAAAATGACAAAATTAAATTACACATTATAAATATATAACAGTGCAAGCAATATAGTATTACGTGTTGATTTATTGTCGTGTAGTTGTTGAGTTCAGCTTATTGAGCGTTTATGTGAAACTAAGTGGAAAATTTTCCACAGCGCAGATATGATGGGCATTCCTGTCGATTTAGGCACACAGACACACTTCCGCATATGTTGGCGTTATTTGGCTCTTTGGATGGCAGACGCACTTACATGACACTTTCCAGAGCAAGCAACACATACTCCTGCACAATTAACACGATGCAGCACTACATGCATCATGACGCTGCGCATGTAGTGCATGCGGTAGAGCCGTCATGGCTTGAATGATGGCTCCGTGAATCTGGCCTGAAATCTACTCGCGGATGATGGCTATTTTTTCTTTTTTTGGACTGTCGTCCCTTAAGAAATTAGGCGCTGAATTTTCATAGCAATGCTGTTGAGCTCTTATTGACTCAACTCGTATACATTGAATTTTCTGCATCCATTGACCTTGTACAACCATACTTCAAACAAATTTCTGTTGTTGCAAATACCGTAAGTGTCCCATTGAAAAGCCATTGATTTTTTCATTGTTATTACACACATTACTTCAGTTGGCCTTGTGCTCGAATCCGGCAAATTCAATTTTGGTAGTCGCCCACAATCTCATTTGTGCGCACTTGCATCCGAAAAGGTTCGGCTGATCCCAAGCATTGTGGGAATCAATTTCGTGCGAAGCAATCAGCGAGACATTTGCCTACGCCGAACTATTTGGCGTTCAGCCAGGTGTCACACTAGTATAATCAACGTCTCTGTGCAAACGGAGCACAAGCACTATCATCACAACTGCTGATGCCATCGGCATATTTACCATATATAAAGCGTGGTAAGAGTCACCGTTGACTAGTGGTAGCGTGTTCGTTTGCCTAAGTGGTAAATATAAAATTGACGTGTCATTGTTTCAGTGTAGTTATTAAATGTGCGGTTTTGAAGAAATATCAAACACGAAATGCACAGGCGCGGCTGTGTTTCTTGATGATGTTGTCTTTATACTTATGAATCAACGTGCGCAACATGTGGAATGTGTCTAACTACGTGTATTTGCGCAAACAATAGACTTCGTTCGCCGCCTGGCGACGAAGGGGCGCTTTCTCGAAAGAAGGTGTGGGTGCTCAGACAAGCCAAGTGTGCAAAACACCCACGAGAGGGCAGTGCCACCTTTTGTTCAACAAATATCCACCCAGGTGTACGTTTGGGCACCACCCAGCATGAAGCCTTGGGTTTTAGGGCGAACAACGGGAAGCTGAACATAGATAGCCGCGATTGAAATAAGTAAGAGACGGTTAGAATGCTGGTGGCACAAAACTAGAGAGAACGGACAAAAATAATTATAGGGAGAAATATGGACTTCCTGCCATAAGGGGCAGGAAACTGGGCTATGAATTCCGTTTTCGCTATAGTATGATCGATTTGATTGAAGTAGATTTAAAAGGCATGAGTAAAATTTAAAGAGAGATGGAAAAAAAAAAAAGAAAAGTTCTTATATCTTCTTACGAGCATGGTGGCGCACATGTCACCACCCCGTTACAAAGGGGACGCTGATAGCATCCATCCATCCATCCAACTGAGGAAACGTGCGTATATAAATTTCGACGCTGCTTCAATTTTAACTCAGTAAATATCTAAAAAGACCATCGCAAGGAATTTCATGTGCACACCGCACTTTCAATAATAAATCAACAAATCAACCACTACTTGCTCAACAGATATTCAGTAATATTTCAGTGGCCAGTGTTTAAGCAGCGTCAACATACAATTCAATGGTAATTCAACGGACAGACAATAACTCTTCCGTACAATTCTCACCATTGACCAACAGTGTTTCAATACTTCCTCAACAAAATTTTTAAGGGATCTAGGCACAGTAATGGCTCTTGATATAAGCAATCATTTCGCTTCAGTAACGTTCCTTGCTGCTCTTTGAACTGCACATTTTCACAAGTAACATTGAGCATCTCCTAGGATGTTTGTAATGTAACTTGTTTTGCAGATTGGCGTTCGCTGACTAGCTCGCGACAAGGAAACGACAGTTACTTGCAATGAGGTACATGCATAAAGTGAACCTATACCTGGTCCCCAAAAACAAACCTTTACAGCTGTAACAACGTCAGCATTGGTATTGGGGTTGAAGCCTACACGATCGCCTTTCCGGAGGCATCGCTGTGAAACCTTCTAAATAATGAAATATTGTTGTCATTTTGTAGTTGATACCTTACCGAACAACAGCGCCCGGTTCGCCTCCAAGAGGCTGAGGCACACGAAGCGGAGGAATGGTCGAAGAGGTAATGCTTTGGAAACAATTATCTTAAGCAATGCATACACCACCGTTATTACCTTAACCCAATGTTCGAAAAAAAAGTGACACAATTCTGGCAATTGAAACAATCGGCACGAAGTCTGCAGACGACCTAGCGAGCTACATAATCTTTGAAAAGCAGTCAGTTAGGTGATTACCTAGATTCCCCCGCTTTGAATTTTCATTGGCAGTGTGCTGTTCAGCACGACATCGTTGAATCGTACGTTCGATCCCTATAGAGTAGGCTACATTTCAATGGGGATACAGTGCAAAAGCGCCTGCGCAGTGTTGGTAGGGTGTGCGTCAAAGAAATCAAACTGGTCGAAACCACACACTGAAGCATAGCGGCGATTTGGTCAAGTTACTTGACGTTTACAACTTTCATGACGATCATAATTAATCCCGAGGCCTGCATTCATAATCAAATTGTAGTTTTTGGGATGTATTCCAACAGAATTCGTATATTCAGGCATTGGAAGAAGAGCGCATTTTTTTTCTGTTTTCAGCTGCAGTTTGTCTAATCGGTGACATGTCCTGCTTCGAAATATGAGAAAATTTACCACAACGACCGCTAAGGAGAAAATGCATAAATATTATTGAAACTCTGTAAAACATAAAAATTAAACGACGTAAATTGACCCCCCCCCCCCCCCTCCAATTTTTTGTAGAGGTATAGATGTTATTTGAAACGGACGATTGGCGCTCATCTGTCTGTAAACAAAGGTACATGTAAGTCCCTACCGATCTTTCAGAAAGAAAGGCTTCTTATTTAACGTACAATAGACCCTTTTCATAAACTGCAAGCTAGCTTTCCTGCAATGCAGCTTGCCCTACTAATGGCGGCATTGGCAATCCGGCAAACAACGTGTGCGAGCGCAATTTGCTTGCGATAGGGCATGTAAAATGTCGACGCAGCCCTTGTGATACAAACATCCCCAAAAAACGGGTCGCAGCATGTGCAACTTGAATTTTGACAGCATTTAAATAAAGGCAGCTGTCGCCATTAGTAGGGCTAGTTGCATTGCAGGGAAGCTAGCTTTACAGTTTATGAAAAGGGTCTATATGTCCTTGTCTGGCGGATGAACCCGACACCGACGACTATCCAGGGCTGCTGCTCTACCAAATGAATTAACCGGGAGGATATCGATGGTATTCGAGGGGGCGAATTTATCGGCAATATCGAAGTTCAAGGACACTAAATATGGCAAATCAGTTCTGGGGAAGCCTAGGACTGATTCTGCAGAACCAATTTGCCATATTCAGCTGTCCGTATGCTTCGGTAGGGATTTACATGTACATTCATTCTATAAACAGGTGGTCGCCAACTTTTTTTATTTAATTCTTCCTCCACCTTACGAGCTCCCGCTGGAATGATTTACCATGGATGTCGTGCTTGGGCATAAACTCGATATCGCTTAGCCTACCTCGGGATTTGAAAGAGCGCCCTCATGGGGTGGATGTCGGCGAGTGGCGGTTCCCCCTCTGCCAGCTCGATGGCGGTGATGCCCAACGACCAGACGTCGCAACGGATGTCATAGGAGTAGTCGAGCTGCCGTTCGCACGCCACCACCTGCACACAGAAAACATCCTCGTTTGCTAATGTTTGTCCTCTCGTCATGACTTCGCGCACGCTGTCTTTCACATCTCTCAATAGAAGATTTTGTTGCGGTCAGTGACCAGACGTCGTCACAAACAAGATTTTTTTTTCGGCGATTTCCTTCTTGATAGTTTTTATGTGTGACGTGAATGCTAATATGAACCCTGTACGAGAACAGTCGCGCGGAAATTTCAACTTTTCAGCACAGGCACGTTCCCGAAAAACTGAAAGCATGAGACACCGCAAACGAGCTTCTCCGCAAGGCACCCTTGTTGTAGGTGAAGGCGTCCTCTGGTTTGCGGAGAACCGTCTTTTCGTGGAACCACGAAAACGCGGTTCTCCTTGTGATTAGATTATGCTGGTGTTCTTCCGACAGCTTTGATAAGTCAATCCGTTCTCTTACAGTCATGGTAATTAAAGCAGTCATTGTTCTTGAGAGTGTTGTAATATGAGTTTTAAAAGAGGAGGACGCTTTTGCGAGACAACTTCTCCGCAAAACAGGGTGCGGCTCACAAGCGGCATTATGTTCTGCGAGAAAAACTTTTGCATAAATGTGAAAATTAAGAAAAATATTGTGCGCTGTCACACAAGCCCCCATATATGAGGCTATGCATTCGGTATCGCAAGGGAGCTTTACGTCATGCCGCATCGCGAAAAGTGCATGCCTATATGACCAGCTACTGTGTTGTGCCTGGAATTCACAAATATAAATATTTAAGCGAGAGCTCTAGGCGTCTGTGTTGGCGGTAACCTTGGCGATGACCTTGCTCGAAACCTCGCCGTCCCAAATAAAGAGAAATTCGCGGAAATTGGTATTTCAGATCGCATTTGGCGTGAACCCACATGAAACAGTGACCTTAAATATTCGGTGCCACGCGCCAAACGTGATTTTCCATTGAGTGAAAGCCTGTGCGCATGTCGTTGAGAATATGGACCTAAATGCCAACATGTGTACTTTGTCATTAAAGCTCATTACGTAACGCCTTGCCCCAACATGTACTACGTGGCGAAAGTAAGACTAACTGTATAACTGAATGCGTTGCCAAATACGTAGCAAGCTTTCGCCTTCAACTGTTGCAGTGGTGTAAGCCAAATCAGTTAACTTGTGTGTTTGCAGAAAAGGTGATGGCCGGTGGCGCGAAGACGCTTCGCTTAGATGAATTTACTACATACGGATGGCTTTACTCTAACTGCACATAACGCAGTAACACCAACAGCGCCTTGAATCTAAGAACGTTACGACGGCACTTCTTCGGTATTAGTTATTTCGATGTCTCCTATCTTAATACGAAAATGTTTAAAGCCAAACTCCACGGAGAATTGACTCGCGTCATTTCCGTCACGGAAATTACATCAGTAACACAGTATGTCATGCCTGTTATTTTGTTTTCTCTCGAACAAGTACGCCTAAGTGCCACTCCTCGACCAGCCACGGCGGACTGCTGAGGCCAGTGAAGCACAGGACTAGTGGCCCCGCCTACGTGCGTCCTCAGCGCCTTCATTTAAAATAGCCGTTTCAATTGAGACAAAACGGTTGTTTCGTCGGAGCTAATTTACTTCATGCGGCTGCTTGGAAATTCCAATCTACAAACCCTTCGGAAATGCAGTAGCCACTCAGGCAAGCTCTGCCAACATGTTGCGCCTAATTACTATGCGATTTGATTTTCGTTAAGGTATTTCATAGGACTTTTAGCCACTCCATACGCCTTTTACCTTACACACCTAATGTGATAGAAAGAAAGGAAGTAGCTTTATCATTGCCTAATACTCTTCGGCAAGCTCCGCGCTGAGGATGCGAGGACTGTGGCTGACACATTTAAAGTAGTCGCAGTTTCGCCAGAAGGGCGAAGCAATGAATGCAACAGCAATGCAGGATATAATAAGTGAAGATTAGCAGCTATATGGGCAATCGAAAATGTAGGGAACGTAGGTTTAATAAGTAAGCATGCAGGTGCGTGGAGTATCGTGTGACGGTCGAGTGGCAGAGACAACGGCTCAGCAAAGCTGCCAGCTAATTCATGGTTGATTTCTTCTGGCACGCGCTTCACACCGCGAGACCACGCTAAACAGCGTGAACTTCACGTACATTGCCCCTCGCAGACGCATTCGTGTGAGTGCTGTTTGGCGAGGGCATTGCCGGCATTGCCACGATGTGCGAGACACCTGGAACGAAGCAGGTGACCAAGGCGCTGCTACGCAGTTGAAACTTCAACGCTCGCGTCGCGTTCAGAACATTGTACCACCTCGTGATGGAAGCCCAAACGAGCCTCCGTGGCATCTCCGAATGGTATATATAAAATGATCCACTAGCATCGTTGGTAAGGCTGCTCCATGCCGTAGTAGTCTGAGGCGCTTGCCCGGGCCCTCGCTTCATAATCTAGTGGTCGTGGGCTCGAGTCTCCACTCGGGCTCGTAATAAAAATTTCTGTAAGGTTGTTCTTTCATAGAGATTTCGATTTATACGTACATACTTACATGTATATTTACGGGGCGTGACAGCGATGGCGAAAACAACGTTCAAGTGTCCATATAATCGCTTTTCGGTGGGGCATTATAAATAAACGAACAGAATGTACATTTTTCATATGAGCTCACTGAAAGTTTCCGCCCTTGTATCTACTGATGTACCATAAAAAGGCAACTAATTCCGTGAGCATTCGTTTCACTTTCATGTCATCACCTATTCCTACAAAAAAGGAATCAATTATCTTTTTTTTTTCACTTGTGAACATATTTCATTTCGCATTCGTTCAGCCGAATTCACAAAACTTGTCTGTCGTAAGCGTTTTTTGCTAATAAACTGTCGGCTTCAGTAATATGTGCAACATCAGGATTGGCTGAGATATTCTCTTACGGACATTTCTAGTGCTAGATGTTCTTGAGAATACGAACTGCGAAAAATAGCTTCAACAATAAACATGCTGAAGTAGTTAACTTCGTTTCCACGTATGATGGCTAGCAGAGTTAACCAAACTGGAGTTACTAATAGAGAGCGTGAGATGAAGAATGGCTCCATAGTGAAGGTTATGTAAAACAACATGGCCAGGAAACCCACTTCTGCGTTTTGGGTGCTCAGAATGATCACAGGCTTGTACACTTCTGTATGCCTCACAGTTCTTCAATGTAAGGAGGGAACAGAGTGAGGCTTTCGACCCTGCAGGTTTGATGTCTTTAGGCAGCATGCTAAAGTTCATTGGTCTGCTACTAGCTCACAGAAGATGACGTGCCAAGTAACGCTATGCTCCACGTTCGCTGCCATGGCTACGAGAGGGACCAACACTTCTAGGGTGATACATAGAGAAATGACCGATGAAGTTGGCAGTAGAACGACTGTCGCTGTAGCTCTGTTGTAAGAACATCGTGAGCGTAGTGCGAAGCCTGTGGGTTCGGACCCTACCGGTGGCTGTCCGTATTTTTCGTCCATTTTAATTGGTCTTCCCTTTTGTCACAGTGACACTAAAGAGCCCCAGGTGGTCGAATTTTCCGGAGACTTCCACTACGGCGTCTTTCATAATCAGAGCTGGTTCTTGGACGTTAAACCCCCGTAAATAAAATGACCAAAACCTTTTGCACAACGACTACTTAAATACAAATAACGCCCCTTATACTTGCTCACTCTCCTGGGCTTCATTGTCTGTTGATTTTATAAGGGCCACGACAGCTGAGTTTCTCAGTGACGTTTAAGCACCGTCAACCGCTTGCATGAATTGTGTGTCATTCTAATGCTTATATGTGAAAATTATGCGTTGATAGTAAAGGAGCAATTTTCTGTCAGGCTGCTTACCTCAGGTGCCATCCAATACGGTGTCCCGACGGAGGTGTTTCGCCTTCCCATCGTTTCGTCCAGGTGAGATGACACACCTGTGACCAAAAAAAGAAGAAAGAAAAGTAAAATAAATGTGTTCATTGTTCAGAGTATGCCCACGGTTTCTCCTGGATCGTTCAAAACTAAAGCAACGGTCATATACAAATCCTTTACTGTAGGTTTGCTAAGGTTAGCTTCGCCGCAGTAAGGCTGTACGTAACGGCGAAACATACCAAATGCACTGCAGGCAAGCCATCAAGAGAGGAAATTGGCACAAAGGTTGGTTTCTGAACTTGCTGCCCCGCTTATTACGTGCGACGTATATGCGAACAGAACAGTTTTTAAAGAGATTCATGTTTTACAGAGACGTGAAGTAGGTAGGTGCTTAAAAAAGCATGTGTTAACGCATTAGGCTTTAGGCATTAGGATACACGCGTTACCCGCGTATCACAATATTTGCCACCCTCCCTACAAACAAAAACAAACAAACAACGACCAATATTATTCAAAAACACTCTAAAAGGATTCGGTTTCTTTGGCTGCGTGTTTAGTGAAAAATGTGGAAGCGTGTCGTTTCAACGCCGACTTGTACTGAGGCGCTAGTACAGCAGTACAGCAACGAAGATGCGTAGCACAACTGCGCGCACGCCCGCGCGCATATTCATGTTACATAATTATGACTAATGATTTGAACACATTAGAAAATGTTCAACATGTTCGATAATGATGCTATGAAACGGACAACTTCTGCGCAATTATGTATTGTTTTTGGCTATTCAATGTCATCTCACTGCCAGACGTTCAGAATCACAGCAATTAATTAATTAATTAATATTTAACAAAGAAACGAGAACGAATATTTAAAGTATCGGCAATACATTAACGGGCGCACATTGTACGTGAAGGCAGCCATGGTCTAGGATGTAATTCAAATTTCCGAAGTTATTTAGAATTGATAGGTCTTATCTAGTTTACGTATGTTCCGGTGGAAAGGTCGCCCGCGGAAATATGCACTCAAAGCTGTTGTATCAAGTTATCAGTTACCTGATATGGCGACCGTTGGAGATTGATGTTGGGCAAAACATTTTATAAGCGTGTCTAGCGACCGGTGCACGAGGCAAACCTGATCGATTAACGACTGTTATGAAGTTGAACTACAACGAGGCAACGTCTGTAAAGAGAGAAATGAGTTTCATTGGGGCGTTATTTCTGGCAGTTGTCTCTTTCGTGACACAACGCGGTATTCCACGCGCTTTCGATTTATCGAGATATCGCGGGAGAACACGAAAATCAGCAACACGTCGTATGCGCAAAAACCTCACCTAACTGATAGCTAGCTTTTCTGCAAAGCACGAAGACAGTGTTGTAAAGTCGTCTAAGTTTGTTGAAAATCAGCAGCACGTCGTATGCGCAAAAACCTCACCTAACTGATAGCTAGCTTTTCTGCAAAGCACGAAGACAGTGTTGTAAAGTCGTCTAAGTTTGTCAACAGGCCTTCTCATAGGATTTCATATCATTATCTGTTGATTAGGGGCTGCCAGCCTAAAACAATTTTAAAGCGTTCGTGAAGGACATCCAGTATGATAGCCAGTTATACCGTGCTGCGAGATATAGATGAGGCAGCTTAATGCGACTGCAGATAGTAGTAAAAAAAATATCGCATTTATATGGTCGTACAAGTATGTTGTAATTAGCAAACAGCGCCAAGAACGGAGACAGAAATGAAGCGGAGCGCTTTTGCTTTACTTATCTATCTCCATCATTGGGGCGGTTTACTGAGGAGTAGCTTTGCTGAGGTTTATCTAAGCGTGGCTGTGCCATGACCTTAAGAGCGCTCCGGTGTTCCAGGCTCCGCGAAAGCTACATATTTTGAGTTAGAGATAAGGAAGCAAAGGTACTTGCTGTCGCACACACGCTCTCGCCACGTATCCCCTTCGAACCCTATATTGTCTATGATGTGACAGTCGCGCGAGATAATATCTGAGGCAAAGTCCCGGAGTCTGCTGGCTAATCGCGGCTGCAATGAAATACGCGCGAGGTTTGAAAGAGTCATGTACGACAACCACAAGGCTCAGGGTAGCGTGCAGACAAATACATCAGTGGTACATTTCTTTAGCCTTGGTCCTGTTTGACAGTTGGAGAATACTGGCGAGGAGAATTAGGAGAAGGTCGCCCTACACGTCTGTGATGATAACGCAACAGCGTTGGTTTTACTGCAGCGATTTATAAAATCGCGCGATTTGGTGATGGCTGTGGCGATGCTTACCGAAGTCAACCAGCTTGACAGTACCGGTGTCGGTGAGCAGAATGTTGTGCCCCTTCACGTCTCGGTGCATGCAGTGGTGAGCGTGCAGAAACCTCAGCGCCTGCGCATATTTTGTCGCATTAGGGAAGTATTGACAATGAGTTGGGGGGGGGGGGGGGGGGGGGGGAATTCTTCATTGGTATTAATAAGAAAAAGTCTTGCACTCTTTGCTTAATGCCCGCACCATCTAGATCGGCCCACAAGGGCATCGAAGTGGCAGGGATATAGTGCCGAAGCATTACTGATGCTGCTAATAAAAAGCATATAAGACGACGTTACAAATGGTTTTATAAAAAAAGGTGGCTGCTGAAGCCCGAAGAGCCAGTAATGATATCAACCTGTAATGCGTTATCTAATAGTCTAGAATGCATTTCGGTTTCCAAGCGAAGCTTGTATTGCCTAGCCTGTGTCGGCGTAGTCGCACCAGAACTAGCTGCTCCCAGATAAATGGAACCCCTGACGCCATTTATGTAGTGGCGCAAGAAACTAATGCATCGCAATGGAAAAATTTGTTACGGGAGCTGGGGTTTGAACTCGGGCCTCCACACCCCGAGAGCGAGTGCCCTAACCACTACACTAGACACCTGCGTTTGCGAGGTGTGGGCATGAGAATGCTGCATGAATTCTTTGGTTATTCTACAACCGTACTTAGGACTTTCGAAGAGCACGAAAGAAACAGCACCGGAAAAGAAAGGAAGAGAAGTAGTAGGTCAAGCACGCACACTTTTTCTTCGCTTTCCCCCATTTTCTTGACAAAGGAAGGGCCTCAGTGGTAAATTACGAAGTGCAAATTGAGTGCCGCATAGTGACGAACACACAGAGCACAGGAGAAGCGCTTGTCCTCTGCTGTGTGTGCGTTGTTCACTGTCCCATACCTCATTTTCTCCCTGTGATTTACCATTATGAACCAACTAGGCCAACAGCGAATTCTGTCAAGTGCCTCAAGTTCATGGTCATAGAAGGATTCTGAGTAACATAGAACTACGCAGAACTACACAGAAGAAATGGAACCAACGCTACGTTTGTTCTTCGTTTTGCGTCACGGAATTTGTTTTCGTCGATTGAGACAGGAGTATGCACTGCGGTTTGAGAAGCAGCGTAGGGACTTTTGTGTATTAAACTACCACTCTCTTGATTTTATCATGCCAGCTGTATGCATGTTCCAGTTTATGCGGGTACAGAGAATATGTACGGACATGCCCAAAATGTATCGGCAATACATACGCTGAAGTTCTGTGAACAAATGGACACAGATATAAACCCTGTGCATAGCTAACCACTCTAGAGCGCGTGAAGTTACCAGATTTGTCCTTTTATTGAGAAGAGTCACTCTGCAGTAGTGTCGTTTCCTCTCAGAGTAACGGCGGCTTCTTTTAGTGTCCTTGTACTGTATTACAAAAAGTCGTCATTGGTTTCAATCTCCGTTTTTTTTTTTTTTTCGGGTACACAGCGCATTGACGTGTCGAATAGTCTGACGGCGTCAGTGCAGGAGGTAGGCTGGTTGGTCAAAATCAGTGAAAAGTGGAGTAGTTTACCTTCAAACTGATACACTATGGAAGCATTAAGCATACAAGAACTTCCTAAGCATATGGGAAGGAACGTGTAATAATTTTCCCGTAAAGCGAAACGTTATGAAAGAACATCTCGCAGAGCCGTGCAAAGCTCTCCTAATGTTGATTGGTTTCCTGATGGTCTGCCACATTTTCGGTTTGCCTTCAAAAAATAAAAACACAGTCGGCGTATATACAAACCAACCTAAGCTACCTCCATGTGTGTCCGTCTCCATAGGTTGTCGTTACTACTCAGTAAAGTAAAGCAGCGTAACAAATATCCCGAGCATAGCGAGTATACGTTATGAGTACGATTCCACAAAAGGAAACCTCTACATAGCTCGTTCCTCGAGATTTCGGATATGACGCTGCTGCTTTGTCAATGAGGGCGGCAATGTGGGCTTGTTGATAGAGCATCTTGAGTTTGGTGGTAGCGCACGCTGAACATGGACAAAAGGAAGGCACACCTGACATACCACAGTTCTAATTTTGCCGTGTTCAGTGTTCGCTACCATCAAACTGGAGCTGCTTTGTCAGCCTCACCAGTAATGTGTATTTTAATGACACCGCCAGGACCGGCCCACCTGTGCGGCCACGTCATATAGCTCTTCGACGTGCCGGTAAATGTCTTACTACACACGCCACGACACATCGCCTGATTTTGCAGATGCAACACCTCACATTGTTATTCCGTCTGCCCACGGAACAATTTTGCCATAGACGCATGCGCCCTCCTGAAACGTGTGTTTGCGTCGTCTGCTAAACGGTTCCTGTGCATGGAAGTGATGAAGAAAGAGATGAACGAGGCGACGCTGACCACGCAGCGTAGGCAGTTGGGATATGCATTCGAATAAACACGTCGGGTGGATGCGCTGTCTCTACGCTTCCGAAAACCTTGGCCTTTTCTTATGGGAAGGTGGCATCCATTTCAGCTGAAAACGCTCTCGTCTTTGCACGACTTACACTTGCCACGCGTCGCTGTCTCGCGCTACAGCAATTTGTACAATGCTTCGCGCTACCATAATTCCTCCGCATCTCAGCCGCATGTTTGTCCTTTCCACTACTGTGCTCGCTTGTATTAGTTTAGGCGATTTCTTTTTCAGTACTCGGCTATAGTTAGCTGCATAACTGACATTCCTTTAGCGAAACAAAATCTTGTGCCAGTAACAATCAACAATAAACTTGTATAGTACAAATCAGCGGCAAGCATAAACAATTCTCTGAGCTGCCTCTGCTTGCGATGGTACGAAAGAAAGCGAAATAGCTTCCTGACATCAAATAGCGCTGCCGTTAGTGCCTCGTAGCTTTCCTATGCCACTCGGAGTGCGACAGCTGCCACTTATTTTGTATGCTTTCCCTCTTAGTGTTGATCACGCCTAGCGCGCGTGTTATGCTGAAACTTACGTCGATGGTCTCCCTCAAGATGTAAGCGATGATCGGCTCGGGGAGGTTGCTGCCTGACTTGCGCAGGTTCTGCACCAAGTCGGTGACTGAGCCGCCCGTGCACAGCTGCGGGTAAGAGAAAAAGTAACGCAAAATGAAGCCATCGGATCTTCTAATAGGACACGACTCAGTGTGCGGCGAGCCTGCAATGATTTTCACGCTTCCAGTTATAGAGACGCGGTGCACACTACAAGGTCTACCAACTCTTAGAAGTTATTATCTTTATCAAGACATCTGGCCTGTAAGGTCTTAAAAAGCCGTTGACCACGACCTATTGAAGGTCACGTAGCAGCAGAAGTTAACGTCCGAAGCCTTTAAAAAATTATTCTAATGTTTTGGGCGTGAAAACCATATTACGAGGCACGTCACAGCGAGAAACTTAAGATTAACTTTGACTTTGAGTTTCCTACCGCGCAGCTAGTTCCAAGTACACTAATGTTTCGGCCTTTCATCCCCATCGAAATGCGCCGGCTATGGCGTGGAAACGAACCCGCGCCCACAAACTTGGGAGCGCGTCACCTTATTGTCACGCAACCACCAGGATATAAGTCACAAGCCTTACCTTTAAGTAAAAGTTGTTCACCAGTTTAAAGTAGCCTATTATAACATGCCAATACGCGATCAGAGTTCGTAGCGATAGCGAAGGCCTACTTAACGATAAACGGAACTCTTGATTGATTGATTTGTGGGGTTTAACGTCCCAAAACCAGCTCTGATTATGAGAGACGTCGTAGTGGAGGTCTCCGGAAATTTCGACCACCTGGGGTTCTTTAACGTGCACTGACATCGCACAGCACACGGGCCTCGACATTCGCCTCCATCGAAATGCAGCCGCCGCGGCCGGGATTCGATCCCGCGACCTTCGGATCTGCAGCCGAGTGCCATAACCACTAAACCACCGTGGCGGGGCGATAAACGGAACTCTTGAAACACATTTTAGAAATAAGGTACAGCAATATATTTTCATCATAACTACGTGTAGTCGTTGTTGCTACAGTAATTTCTACCAGCACTGCCACTGCCATTATCAGTGCAATCACCACCACCATCTCCCCGTTTAAGCCCGAAGAAGTGAAGAATTTCGCCATCACTAATCATCCACTGGCTTTGTCCTTCATCGCCGAAAAAGAAAAAAATCCAGGCCCTTGAATCGCTTAATGTGACCGCTCCGTCTTGTACTGTGATGCCACGCATAAACTCCGTGCTCCCAACAATCATTGTGTTTTTGTGATACACCTCTGGTATCCTGCATTATGGTTTTCCCGAACTTGGAGCAATAAAGTACAGGTAGCGCAGAATGAGAGTATATATACGTCGTATTGAGGTATGATTTGGAACTTTTGGGACTGCCCAGTTCGATTAAACCAACTGGGTGTGTGCGTGCATGCCATGTGACATACCCTCGTCAGGCAGCAGCTTTCCTGTTCGACGATTCCTGCTCACCCCAAGCCTCAATTTTCCTTCGAACTACTGCTTTCTCTCTCTCTCTCTCTCTCTCTCTCTCTCTCTCTCTCTCTCTCTCTCTCTCTCTCTCTCTCTCTCTCTCTCTCTTTTGCCTGTGTTCGTAACATAGAAATGCAAAGGAAGATACGTGTGCGAAGTAGAGAACATCTCTTTTAAGTTAACGCGTTGTCCTTATGCGGCCCAAGCTTCTAAATATTCAGCTATACCAAAGCTGCTTCCACTATCCTCACCAAGGAAAGGCTATCGAAAGGCTATCGACAGGTGCGCGGATGAATGCTACCGCGTAGGCCAAGGTTCTCCTGCATGTCTGCTGTTTTTGTGTGTGTACGCACCTCCATGACGAACCAGACCTGGTCGTCTTCCCTGCATGGTGCCGGCTGGAAGAAGATGCCGAAGTAGGTGGGGATGTTCGGGTGGACGCAGAGGTCTCGTAGAACGCGGTGCTCTTCCTCCATCTCTTCCACGTTGTCCGCGATGTTCTCCATGATCTTGACCGCCACCAACCGGTCTGTGAGCAGAGTACAGGAATCACTCAGCTGCGCTTCCGGCCAATCTTCTGCTACACATTACTGTGTATTTTTTCCCCCAAATTAGTGTGTTATTTCTGTGGAGCATGATAACTAAAGAAGGAGCGAGAGCGGTCGCTTAGCGCTCAGAAAGAGAAGCAACAACAACAACAACAACAAGAGGAGGAGGAGGAGGAAGGAGCAACACGGTATAACCGCAACATATTAAGGGAAGCAGAGAAAGCGGGAATGAGTAGGCCGTGCACAACTACCATCAATAAACGGGAAAAAATTTAAGCGGGGGTCGAGGATTAGCGGCACAAAACAACCTGGTTCCTTTAAGATCTCTAAGAAATCCGAAGAAATGTAACACCAATCTTAAAAACCTGCAGGTTTGCGCTCAGTTTCAGCGAGCGATGCCGGTCTCGGACAAAACTTTCCCATTGAGTTAGCCCAGAACAGCTCGGCCACGTTTCCATTTTCAGCCACGCTTCCTTTTTTGCATGCGCACTGTTTTCGTTGTGCAATTATAACAACCTCTGCATGCCTTACGAAACACGTTACACCTAAGTTACGCATATGGGAACAACTTTAGACACGTTAACGAGGCCTTTCTATCATAGCACGGTGAATTTTCGACGGGCCAAGTTCACGTTGGGCCCTCTGATTCCATCACTTTTATCGCTAGTCACAAATGCGCTAGTTGATCGCGGAAAACCCTGTGTAGATGTGCTGCTAGGTGTTCACCAAAAGTAACAGAAGAGGATGAAGAGCTGGGGAGCGACGCAGGGCACAAGTATCGGCGTCCGCAAGGGCCTGAACAATAGATACATTCCGAAGGAAGGTGAAGCGCTCGTTAGTGCGACAGCTCATTTCTACCGCATGCGTGGACCCTTGCTGTCAGTCAAAGAACGCGTGGGGCAAATGTACCGTAAAGCCCGTTTTTAAGGACTTGCGACGCGCCTTTCATTCAGGACAGATACGACTTTGACGAGTAGATGTATGCCATCACTTTCGACAGACGTGTATTTAGCCTTATTTATAAAATTATTAACTGCATCATCTGTGCTGCCAATGCAGAATGCATCCGGTGTGTAACGAAATTGCCCACGTGAGGTCAGTTTGCGATTGTTTAAGGCTTTTACATATTCCACAAAACAAATACAGCTCATAATTATACACTTTGACCTATAGACTGTCAGCTGTAATGATGTTTTATCTTCATTTTATCTTTACTTCCAAAGCAATATAAAAGCGCTACCTAGTTATATATAACTTGGCGAGACACTTGGTTATATATAACCAGGCATCTCGCCATTAAGTAGTGTAGACGCGGGTCTGGTAGACAAAGAAATGCGTCTGTATATAATGCTTCGAGCTATATATGTAACAATCACCTAAACAGATAACCACCGGAACAGCTCAGCGACAAAAATAACACATCCCTACGTGCGCAAGGGGGAGTATACGTTGTTATCACATGCCACTGTGTCTCAGTGGAGGAGTCTCCGCGCTGTTTGCCCCTGTGCTCCATTGTCGGGACTTTCACGATCTACCTTTTGTATAGCGAACAGCAGCACACCAGAATAGCTGCGGCGGGATCTGTGCTTGGAACTTTGTTCACTCTGAGCGACAGATCTTAAATACACCTTAACGAATGACTCAATATTAAAGAAGAAAGCTGGGCTAGTTGGTGCCTACTTGGATGAGACATAATTAGCGCAAAAGCACACAAACCACAGAAAGGAGACAGCGCTCGTGTTGTCTGTCTCTTTTCCGTGGTTTGTGTGTTTTTACGCTAATTATGTCTCATCCAATTACGAAAGACATCACGAGGATAGAACGACGAGCAGTCACTTCAAAATATATCTTGTCATTCGTCAGGGAACAAATTAGTGGCTCATTTCGCTGCATTTAGGTCTGTCGTACTATAGTGTTTTGTGAACTCAATACGTATTAACATTCCTGCCTTATGTTTTCCTTTATTGTGTGCGCACAGTAATATGATAAGGATAAGCTCTGAGCATATGATGGTGCTAAATACAATAGCGCTACAAAGTCTGCGTACGAGAATTGCAACGACCGTTCGTTGCCCGTCCTTACTTGTCTAGCTTGTCCTAAGGAGCCTACTTCATGTCTGTACACGACAGGATTTCACGCGTGCAACAGTGAATTTGTAGTGTCAAAGGACGGGGCGTACCGGTGAGCTTGTCCCTCGCTGCGTACACTTCGCCGTATGTGCCTTCGCCGACCACCTTGACGAGCTGGAACCTGTCTCCCGGCGCCGGCAATGACAGCAGGTCCAGGTGCTTCGAGATGCCGCGGTAGTAGGCGGCCACCTTGGGATCGTGCTGCAGATGCTGCTCGGGAGACCCGCCTGCACGTGATCGAGTAAATGAACGTACTCAGTAAATTTCGATTCTATGTGTACAATGTACATCATCGTCATGATCGTCATCACCATTATCATCACCGCATGATAATCTCACAATGCCTGCACTTGGCGTCTAGATAGAGATTTGTACTCTAACGTCGATGTACACACTTATAGCACTTCAACGGTGACGAATGCATTTGTCGCTCGTACCTGGATATAGCATGCGCTGATAGAGTTTCGTAAGTAGCCGTTCTTAGTCTTCTGTTCTGCTTTTTTTAAGGCCTTGTTGATCATTTTATAAGGTCTGCTGGTCGCAGTGTAAATGCCTACAGTTAACTGGGCTGACATCTCGGCAATGGCCAAACAAGGTTCAGAGATGATGAAAATAATTGAGAGAAAGAAGACCTGTATAAATAAAGAAATTTAAATGAGGAAAGGTGTTCAGAAATCCGCAATGATGAGCGCTCGCCTGCGCGTTTCGCACACTGTATAAATGTCTATGGCGCTGCACTCTCATGGTCTGCTTAAAGCATTCTAAAGGAATTAAGCTGCAATCACAGATGCTACACAGCAAGTGGATGGTGAGCTTTGTCCTACGGTGTGTTTAACTGGAACATGATCGGCGTTCTCGTTAAGTCGTGGTAGCGCTAGTCGTTCTGTACTAGAACATCGCAGTGAAGCGCGTACACTGGAACTAGGCGCTACTCTTGTGTCAAAAACTTTACCACAAGCACGTACCTCCTCCTCCGCCTGCTCCGCCATTGTAGCTGCTGCCAGTGTTGAGGGGAAGGGGCTTCAGCAGGCGGTACCGGTGAGACTCCTCCATTATTTCACTGTATCTCGCGAGGCCTGCGACACAAGGGAAACCACTCTGCATCGCTGTATACCAATTGGTAACGCTGTGGCAACTGCTTCCGACAGGAGGATAGGCTACGTACTACATTGGGTGCAGCTAAGCAAAGCGCATCTAAATATCTTCCAGCAATAAGCCTATAGTTAAGCACAAGTTACATCTACAACTGCTCTGACCTTTAATTCAGTCGGAAGCAAGGCACATATCCACGATCGATCCTCTCAAGCACAACTGATTGATTGATTTCTGGGGTTTGAACGTCCAAGAGCCACTATATGATGTCGCACGAGCAAAACATCGACACTAAGTAATACACCAGGTTACACGTCGATTAAACACTCAACCAGTCAAGCAACGTACCTTCGCCTTCGTTCTTGGGTAGTTCATCTTGACACGGACCTGAAATGGCAGAGTAAAATGTGCCATTAGGCAAAGGCCATCATAATGCACGAATATATCGGCACAGTACATGAGGACAAACGCACTCTTAATCGCTGTGGTTCTGTGCACCCTTTTGACCTGTTCCCGCTGAACGGCCCACCACTGGCGCTTTCGGCGCTCCACCCGAAGGGCCATGTTCATGCGAACGTGGTTCCTCTCCGAGAAACTTCCTTTGACGGCCATTCTGTTTCACTTGAGACGCTGTCGGTGTCGAGATCGAAGCTGCTAAATTTCGGTCAGTGCTTGTCTGGCTGCGAACGGCGAGAATTTTGACGAAGTGAGTCCAATCTGACTTAGCTCATGATTGAGACGAACGACAGAGGAGTCCCCGTCATCCCGGACTGGGGCAGAACCCCGGCTCGGGGTTGACAAGCAGCCCCTCCACGCCGGCGGCGGCCATTGTGGACACTTCGTCGTCCTTTGTTTGGATTTCATTTACGAGGCGCATCCGTGTGCCTTGAAATCGGCCGTTCAGCAGTATAGCATTGATGGTGGGATGTTCTCCGTGAGTAAACCTTAAAACAGACTTCGATTTCATTTTTGCACTTGCCGTTGGAAAGCGCAGTACTAGGTCGATTTAGGAGACGTATCCCACCGAGGCCCGTACTGCCCGAGAGAAGAGTAAGATTGTTTCCAGAACTCTTAGAAAGTCGCTACTAAACGTCACCTTTGTTACATATTTATCGGGATAACGCACCCAATTTTTGGCCATCCTTCGTATAGTATAGGTATGAGCCACACGTGCTATGGACAGCAAAGACGACGACGACGAAAGCATTGCAACGGCCATTATGAAATTTATCTTCATTACTCCAGAAATGTTCATTACTAAGACACATTACTAGTAGCCTGTTCTATTAATTAATCTGTTTCTTAGACGATCCCTCGAGGTGGATGTGTACCAGTGTTGAAGGTCCACAACAACAACAGACGGCCTCCTTTCTTTTTTCCTCCCTTGAGCAAAAGGGGTGCAACAAGTCCTGTACAAGAATTGCCCCATCATTTCAGTATTCCACAGAATTCATTCTGACGTCATCTCTTGGCTGCCACGCTCACTATTTCCCCTGGAATAATGATTGGTGTTCCTCGACGCAATTTGCACTTTTACAAAAGTGCGCCGCCATATCTTGCCATTAACTCTTGCTTAATTACCGCAAGTCTAGTGTTGGTTGATTCCTCTGTGGTATTTTGCAGTGTTTGCGAGTTTGTAGGCTTTAATTTTTTCCTAGCCTTTTCTCTGCCACTGATGCCCCAGCAGAACACACTGTTTTACAAATTCAGTATCTGGCACTATCGCCACGGTGGGCTATTGCAACTTCGTCAGCCATTGATTCTCTGTCTTGGGGCGTCTCTGTCGGAATACCGCTAGAATGATACCATTATCTTAACCAAAATTTTTATTACGGGCTCATAACGGCTGCCTTACTCAATTTTGAGACTGTTCTGCCGGCCCTTTTATTTATTTGTTAAAGTCAAGTTATCTTAAATCGAAATTGACTTCTTAATTCGTCTCTCACACGCATTTCAGCATTTCATTTTATTTTGATCGTAATATCACTAAGAATTCGCCAACTCTTCTACTCTAGAAAAGATGGCGAAGAGCGAAGTTTGTTTTGTACGTGTCTGACTGCTCTAATGGAGTACCCGGCTGTAATGGACACCTGGTATTAACGTTGAGTTGCATTTTACTGTCCTCTTTCTTTCTTTCCTTCTTGCTTTCTTCTTTCCTTTCCTTATTTGAATTTCGCGCTATGGAAATGCAGCCGCAGCTGCCGAGATATAACCCGTAGCTTTCAGGTGAATCTTTTCCACACTTTATCGCACAATCGATTTCGCATAATCGCCATCATGTAGTAGTGTACTGGCCTCTCCCTCTTGCACCGGGCCGCCACCGCCGACGTATTCGTGCTAGACGTAACAAACTTCGCTTGAAAAAAACATTTTAAATAACCCTCTTCTTCTTGAATCCTACTTAGTGCTTAGTGGTCATAAACCATTGTAAAGGTAAATAAATCGTCACTAACTCAACAGTGTTCCCACTTTTACTGCTTCACATATCCTCACTCCGAAGGCATCAGTGCTACTGCACTCTACTGTTTCTTCTTAACCCATCTCTAGTGCTTTTGTCTTCTTTTTTTTCTTTTTTCCTTTTTTGAGAGTTGTTCATGCGTACTGGCTCGCGGGCTTTACTAAACCATGGTTAATCACTCCTTCTCTTTTCCAACGTGTAAATCTATTGTGGACACAAAAACTACGAGCGCGAATACGACAATGACGGCTCCGTGATTCCACCTTCTCCGTGTTTACAACGCATAGCAGCTGGTTCCAGGCCGGCCGGCCTCGGTCTTTTTTCCATAATCAATTCTACATCCCTCTCTTCACTGTCCCGCCAATCATATTTTATTCAAGTGATACATCGCTTCGTCAGCACTCTCCCCTTTCATCATCACCTGTTGTCTCTAAACGTTCACTTAGACGGAAAGTTCAAACACAATGGCCGTATCCCAGTTAGGTAAACGCGCACTGATCAATCAAGCGAAAAATAATGAATTCAAATTATCGCGTTCGTTGTAATAAATACTTGGGTTTCTAAGTCTTCAGGTTGCTTCTTGAAGGACACGCCGGGACGCCTTATCGTTGCTTGAGATCGCCGAGTGCTCGACAAACGTTCCTCATGAATAAAAGCTGGCCTTGGGCAGCTTTTATTCTTTAGGGTGTGTTCATAGACTGTGTTCATAGACTGTATTTAGACTGCATTCATAGAGCCTTTTTAAAATGCACGACACCGAGATTGGTTCTGGGTTAAATTTAATACGGAATGGATCATAGTCAGTGCCAAGAAGTTATGGATGCTGTCTGAAACTTTGAACTTTCCAGCTGTTCGGGAGTACTCTAACCATCGGCTCCAAACCGCAAGAATTTTGACATTTCCTTCGTTTCATAAGAGCGACACACGTTAAATGCTTCACATATATAACATACTCTCTAACTGAGCGCGGAACTTGCTCCCTTGTGCCAAGGTTGCCCTAAAACGAGTCTATGGGACGACATTCACAATACCAAATCACCTGCACCTTGCAGCCACTCTTTACATTATCCTCTCGTCCCTTACGACATCGCGGGCGCCCATGTTCGCGCCCAAACATTAAACAGCAGACTGGATCATAATTAAAGTCGGTGTGCGCGCCACGCCTATACTTATTACAATGCCAATGTTGTCCTCGAACGTCGGTGTCCCCCACCGTTGCTGGAACGGACGACAAGCGCTTAGACGACGTTGTTACAGTGTCTGACACGTCCGCCCTAACGACGGCTCACGCAGGAAGCCACAGACGATTATTCTCTTCAAGGATCTGATGACCCTGACTCCTGTGCCAGGTGACAAACCCTTGCACTTTGTAGCAGTTCGTATGAACGTTCGTTCAAGGCGACACAGCTGATGATTCATATGCGGATACCAGAGAGGCGGGCATACGTGGATTAAACCCTACAGCCTCTACGTAAGATCGATGGCCCTGAAAGCCCTGTAAGATCGCGGCAATGTGTCTTACACGTCCACCAGAAGAAAACAAGGCCTTACGCGACGGCAGACCACGCGTGCGAGCCTGCTGCCCAGACAGGGAGGGGACAAGTGGGCGGGATATGTGACCAGGTCCCGGCGCGCTGGAGGTTGCACAATGGACAGCCGCATACGCCAGCGCGTGTATACAGCGGGCATGCGAGGTCACCGACGGGCCAATTTGCTCCGTCGGCACAGCTCGCGCGGTGCCTAATAATGGCGGTGGCGCGGCTTTTTGGGGCGACACCGGGTCCTATATGTTGTCATCCCTCCACCTCCTCCTCCTCCCGTTGCCGCCGGTATGCCTTCCTTTGTGGTGCACTCGACTGTGGCCGCCCGGCGACGACACGTCTTTGTGGAGCGCAACAAGGTCGCACGTCACGCTCTCCCGGCTCCCAACGAGCAGCGCTGCCGAGAAGGTAACCACGAGAAGAAGCCAGGAAGACTGGGGAGGAGAGATGCACACCGCCATCCACGCGCCAAGTTTGTCACGTGCCAGCGACTCTCCAGACAGCGGCATGATGCACGCCGGGGACCCGTCGTCTCGTCCTCAAGATTTAAAAAAGAAAGAAGAAAATAAAAAGAGAGAGCGCCAATTTGCTCGCCTCTATGGCAACGGCAGCGACTGCAGTGCGTAGTCTCGAGCGTAGCGCTGTAAGAAACGCGCACGAAAAAAAAGCGCGACGGCGCTTCGGTGGTTCGTCTGTCGCTGCAGCGTGAACATGCGGCAGCCGATCGGCATCGGACTCGTGACGATGTTGATGAAAAGACGCCGTGAGGCGCGACATGATTTAGCTGCAGCGGATGTAACCTTAAGGAGCATGCAAGCACTTTATAAGCAAAAATGAGGAAACTACGCCTTGTTGGAAGAGTTACCCGCATTGCGCTCACGCACTAGAAAGCCGGATGGCTTTGCCTCCCTGAATGAGCAAGTAGGCGGCTTGATTTCAGTGTTGGCGTTTCTTTTTTTTTCTTTATTTTTACATAACGTTGCAAATATTCGTGACAGCTGTTCTGTTTTGTAGCACACACGTATTCTGACTTTGTTGCTACGCTGCCTGGCTGCCTGGCTTTGGTATATATCATCCGCCTAGCTAGTGCTTCGCATCACGATAGAGAAAGAGAGAGAAAGAGGCTGTAACTTGTAGTAGGTGATACATCTTTCTCGTAGGGTTGAACCACGGGACGAAGCGTCATCACTTGCGCTTCTTATTTCCCTTCGTACAGTGATAAGGGTGCTCGATCTTCTCTTGAGAGTTCCACTTTAACTTTAAAAAAATAAAGAAAATGCAGACAAGACATAGGAGTGCTGTTCTCATTCTAGAACATCACAGTTCAAGAATAACAGAGCCATAACCACATTCATTATATTAATAGCAATAACAACTCATCGTTAGGTAGTTCTGAAAGCTTCGTATGTTAGCAATATACGTCGACTCTCGCTTGCTGGACCATAACATAATATGACACATATCTGTTTCCTTCTCTTTTTTTTTTTTTTGCGCTATTATTTCTTGCATGTCCATGAATCACTTGCGCAGAGGTTCGTTCCTTGGTCAACGTCGCACGCGCAGCGAATTCAGCGGACTGAGGAAAACGTTTTTCCTTTCAGACTGTATACAGCGTGGTATGCCGCTCAAACCGCTCACATTTTGGTTTATTGCACCGTTGCTCTTGTACCGCTCGCATCAGCGGCTATCCATCATGTTAGCAAGAACGAGTTTTCGCGCTGCATTTCTACTATCGCCAAACCACTGCGTCGTGAAATTGGTAGCTTCGAGTTCGACGAATGGACAAGATCTTTCGACTGCGCGAAATTCCCCATGGTTATCCTTTCATTCATAACTGAGCGTATCTGCTCCGCAGCCTGTTTAAGCTGAGGTCACGTTGACGTCGAAATACTTTCTTCTATATAGTACAGTGACCACAAACCGGCGCGGTCACTGTTCACTGCTTCGCACATCCGTCACTGGTTGGAGCTCACAAACAACTCTGGACAAGGAGAGAGAGAGAGAGAGTCGGAAAGAGGAAAAATTGAACGCGAACGCGGAAGGCAGCGAGAGAGAAAGCGTTTTTGTATGATCCAAACTGGACTCCCAAGTTCATTGCAGAGTGGTGCTGTCGTAGGAGCCCTTCGTTGTGTTGTCGTTGTGTAGTCTTGCCGTACACACTCATACGCTAAATAATCGCGCAGTACGGTGGCTATGCACTTACGCGGCCCACAGAGATAGCCGTCCCGTGAGGGGCCTCCGCAATGGTATAACTGTATCCTGTAGGTGTTGCTGGGTCCGCGGACCGTTCCTGCGAAGCTGCCTGTGGTGGGCGGCTTGCCGTAAATAGCTCGCACGCAGCTCCTAAGGACTCTTCGCACGTATGTCTATAGAGCTGTAGCTGGCGCCGGTGGTCACGGTGTACTGAGGCGCGACGATTGAACGGCCAAAAGAGGTCGGTGTATGCCGTTTTCTTTTCTCTCTCTCTCTCTCTCTCTCTCTCTCTCTCTCTCTCTCTCTCTCTCACTCGCTCGTTTCGGATGGTTCTGAGAGAAAGAAAGCAGCTCCGGAGTCTCGGCGGGTGACGGTCCCTTTCTGATTTTGTTGTTCTCGTCTCGTGGCTCTGGGCTCTCGTTCATTTCGAATTGAATGCGTTTTCTTCCCATTATCCTTAAACGCTTCTAGCTCCGCGACTGCGTCGCGTCATTAGGCGAGGAAATCGAGTGGAACTAATCGGTTTGCTCACGCTGATTGAGCCCACGTGGCAGAGTGCCATCTTCTCCTTCCTCTTCTTCTTGCAAAGGCTGCCCATGTATATATGGCATGTCTACGCTAGCGACTGCTTGTAACGTTCTAAGTGCTTCCTAATTGAAGCTTTCGTATTTAATGTAGCCGCACGTCTGAAGACGCCCTGCCATTGTACTTCGCTGATGTGACGATGCGAGAAATCATGGCATGCTTATTAAACAAGAGCTGTTTGACAGGCGACTAACCTGGCCATCCGACATAAGCTTGGGGAGTAAGCAACTTTAGAACGCAAAATAGTGCGCCAGAAATTTGGGCTTGGTGGTGCGTGATCTTCGTGTGTTAATACATGTGCTTTCGTCAGCCCCCTGTGTTGCTTTTTTGTTGTTGTTTTTTCCGATCGTGTCTGTGCTCACTGTATGTTATTAAGTACGAAGGTAATACCTACACCAAATCATGTGATTTTTCGAAGTTGAAGTTGAAAACTCCAGCATTTGGGTACCGAGATACTGGGACGTTTAAATGTATCATTATGCACTCGTGATCTAGCTCTTCATTTGCTTCCTCTAATGGGTTTTAGATTTAAAGCTAACTTGATGCGGTGAACTGTGATAAGGTAAGCAGAATTTGGCAGCATACGGCAGAATTCGTTTTTATTGCCGTACGACGTCTGTCCCTGTTTCGTTTATTATCACACTTGCTATTTCACCGTTGTATGTTATTTTTGCATGTGCAACGTATCGATTTAAATGCTTGGTAATCAAATACGTACGAGGCGTGGATCGTGATGCAGTACAGACGGGCGAGTAAATAATAATAATAATAATAATAATAATAATAATAATAATAATAATAATAATAATAATAATAATAATAGTCTCGTACGCTCAACAAGTCTGAAGTATGATTTTCAGTCTTTCCAGCACACGAGTCCTTGTCGGCGCGTTGAGTCGGCTTCCTAGCAGTGTCCGAAGAAGGCGACGTTCGTAGGCACCAGAGACATCTTAGAACTACCCCTGATACCAGCGACTTCCTACATTTCCTCCTGCTCTGACCGTGGTAGTGCCAAGCATTTTGCTATCCCATTATCAAGGTCTGGCGCTGAGCGAAAATTCGGCGCACTTACGCGCGAGGTTACGGTGGCGTTTGGTAAATGGGCGGACTTGCACTTTTCCTCCGAATCCCCACCTGAACGTTTGCCTTTCACATGGCTTGCGACGAAAGGAGGAAACGCTCCCTAATGTTGTCGACTACATGTTGGAGTAGCGTTAAGTAGCGGTCGCTCTTATATCATTGGAATGGCCAGAACTTTATAGAAGTCCAGTCTTATATGTATTTGTGTTGCTGTCTTGATTGTTTTTTTTTTCGTTTGTGACTTTCTTTGAATGGTTGTTTGGCTGAAGATGTATCTTCATTCTTTGTACTTTTTTTGTATACCTTCCCCACTGTAATACCTCCTGGCAATGTGGGTAATTAATTAATTAATTAATTAATTAATTAATTAAGTGGTTGTAAAGAGGCAATTTAACGCATTCTCGCTTTCTTTGCTTTTGTCGGTGCTTCGATGCGCAACGAAAGAACCTCAACGCTATAGCGAACAGGGCTGACGACTGTCCACCAGAATTCTTCGACCCTAGTCCCATTCGTCGTCGGTCCGAACTGCTGTAAAAGTTGTAATGATAGCGTTAACGCGTTCACGCGACAGTTTTAACGAGTTAGTGTTACAGAAAATCCGTCTTCGGCGTCGGCATCCGTGGCGGAAGTAATAATTTCAAACCGCCGTAGCGACCCGGAGCATCCGACCACGTAGCTCCGCCACGGTGCAGGTACTTTAGTGAACAAAACTGAATTTATCAAAATGAAAAACCGGCTGAAGAATTGTAAACTATGACTTGGACTCAAATGCGGGGTGTGGGAAAATTCGCGTGCATTAGAGTCCACCCGGTCACAATAAAGATATGGGCCGATCACGAAGGTGGCTGTGCCTGACAGTGTCACGTGACAGTGCCACGTTATACCATCACAGACGTCTTCAGAGGGATGATGAGGTCATCATCGCTTTGTAAAAATGATACCATCAAGTTTTCTTGCCATCGGGTGGCGACGCTGGACGGACAGGCGCCGGATTTTTCACTGCATGGTCCGTATCACTGGGCGTTGCCATTATTATGTCTATCCTCGTCTAATACATGTGCGATATGTGGTACAACTTCGATGGTCGTCCACCTTCACAGGGTGGAATAGCGGGTTAATTTTTGAAAAGTTACGGAACTCATCGAAGAAATATATGCTGTGCGGAAATATCGCCTTTTCTATTCTTTTGTATTCGCCTTCCCTATCTATAACCCATCCTCCAGTGCAGCCTTGTCAACTCGATTGCTCATCTGAATAACCTATAAGCATTCCTTCTCTTGTTTTAATTCTCCCTCTCTCTCTCACGCAGTCTGTCTCGTGTTGGCGTCCCTGGTGTTTAAACTTCTCCTTGTCTCTCGGTGGTCCGTCATCGATGTTGTTACTGCGACAGGAAAGTCAATTGCGGCTTTTCTTCTGCTGTGTGTCTTCTCATCACATTGCTTTTTCTTTACTTTCATTGCCACTTTGTCTTTCCCTCAACTCATCGATGAGTCGAGAACCGCTCGAACACTTACAAATAAACTAATGGCTTTGTAAGCGGCATCGGATGATGTTGGTCATGGTGACTGTGTAGTTCATAGGTTGTCCTCTTCCGCCAAGCACGCGCAGTGATAGGAGAGTGTCGAGTCACATCGGCCTATGGGAGACGGAAACAACAAATGGACAACCCGTTTCCTAGCGCCAGTTATTCCGTATATACTTAGCGTCTGGCAGTCCCCAGAAGGCACCCAAGCTGCGCACACAACATTGCGCCTTAAAGAGCAGCGTCGTCTACAGGACACGCGTCAGCATTTGTGTCCGCAAGTTTTCGTTACCATTGCAGCATTCTGACAGTGCATCACCATTAATACCAGCAGCGTTTAATGTACTTCTCGTTGACGTACGCCGCCACAAAGTTTACTGCCGAGCTCTTAGATTTACCGAAACGTGGTACAATAAGACGTTAATCGAAGCGAAAGGAGAGCACGCTGGAATATGGAAGTTGATGCGGTATCATTCCCCCCCCCCTCCCACATATCTCTATTTCTCTCGCCCTAAATAATACTGTGCGTTTACGTGTACTTCGCATTGAGACAACTTCTAACGATGGCGACACAGCAGACTCCGCTTCTTGGTGAACAGCTCCAGTTTTTGGCCGTGTACGCCCAAACACGCACCCTATTATTATAACTATACTCTAAATGTTCACCTCGAAACCATCTCGCACTGACCCATCTCAATCCACCGCCCCACAGTATGCTTTTCCATACGCACGTGCCACGGTCAGCTGTATATCTCATAACAATCGCGAGCTAGCGCGTGCGCATAGCATGCAATCTCCGATCGCACGTGCCTCGCGGAGTAGTAGTCAAGGGCACGCCTCGTTATCGTAATCCGTTACGCTTAACGGCGCGCGCGGGCGTGCGTTATAGCCGCGCGTAATCTCGTGTTGAATCTGTTTCTTTCCGCGTCTCCGAGAGACCGCGAGCATTTTTCTCGTCGGCGAGCGGGAAGACGTCGTGGGGGCCCCGGGCTTAGTCCCTCGGCGCACTGGAGGAGGACCCAGTTTTGCATGTGTAAGCGCAGCAGTTTTAAACGTTCCCGAATGATACGCAGCGAAAAGAGCAACGCCGGACGGATTTCGGCGATATAAGCGTTATCGGCTCACGCTGTACCGGCACGTACGCAACGTGCGTGTGTGTTTGTATGTGTGTGTGTGTTTGTCCAAAGAATACACTATCGTGCGTTGAGCGCGAGAGCAAGGCCCCACGCTCGCCCCCTTCCCTCTCCCTCTTCTTTCTGCGTTTATCCGGGTCACCTAGTTTTGTGAAACGATCGTCCCTTAAGCGACGGGACTCTACGCGCGTTGTCGGAGGAAGAGGAGGAAGCATCGGCCGCACGTTTGGGCCGATCTCGGTGCGATTGGAACGACTCGCCAGCTGCGTGCTTCAGCCCGCTGCGCGTCGGATGTTCTCTAGCGTTTACTATAAGCCTATAAGCCCCTGACAGGAGAACGAGTTGGGATTTGCGGTGGGTGTACGCGCGTTGTTGCTTCACAGCTTCGCTGCGGGAGCGCGCAGTGGGATGGCATGCGAGAGCTGCACGAGTTTTCTCGTTAAGCGACCAAACGCACAGCGAGTCGGGAACCCGTCGAGAGAACTGAAATACTGAGTCGTCGTATCCGACGTTAGAGTTCTGCCTGCGTCATTGCTGCATCTCGATTCTCCTTGTTTCCTTCAAACAAGATGTCCAGGAAGAGGTTCTGCGGAAGTAAAATTAATAATAATAATAATAATAATAATAATAATAATAATAATAATAATAATAATAATAATAATAATAATAAAATGAGGCCGTGTTCACACGAAATGTGTTAAGCTAGCTACGATTATTCTTGAGAAAAAGAAATGCCGACCATTATAACGCTTTATAAATGCGAAATTTGAGGGCAGTTACACCCGTGTATTTCCATGTGGCGATATATATACTGAGCAAAAAGACCTTGAAGAGAGACATGTATGTTCTCCTTCCCGAACATTTACCACGGTGCTCAGGGCCGATCGAGCACTCCCGCACTACGCGTCGCTCATTTTAAAGAAAGAACCGAATAGCTTCTATTTCGTCGGCGCCCCGCCACGGTGGTCTAGTGGCTATGGTACTCGGCTGCTGATCCGACGGTCGCTGGATCAAATCCCGGTCTGCCCCGCCACGGTGGTCTAGTGGTTATGGCACTCGGCTGCAGATCCGAAGGTCGCGGGATCGAATCCCGGCCGCGGCGGCTGCATTTCGATGGAGGCGAAATGTTGAGGCCCGTGTGCTGTGCGATGTCAGTGCACGTTAAAGAACCCCAGGTGGTCGAAATTTCCGGAGACCTCCACTACGGCGTCTCTCATAATCAGAGCTGGTTTTGGGACGTTAAACCCCACAAATCAATCAATCAAATCCCGGTCGCGGCGGCTGCATTTCGATGGAGGCGAAATGTTGACGCTCATGTACTGTGCAATGTCAGTGCACGTTAAAGAACCCCAGGTGGTCAAAATTTCCGGAGCCCTCCACTACGGCGTCTCTCATAATCATAGCTGGTTTTGGGACTTGAAACCTCACAAGTTAATCTATTTCGTCGGCGCGAAGTGCTTGGATGTCCCGGAAGGTTGTTCTAAGAAAACTGGTTCATAACTCCACGCTAGAATGTAGGCCATGTTGTGGCACGCAACCGCTGTGACGGACTGGCCAAGAGTCAGGTAGTTTTGTAGAAGATACCGAAATCGGAGCTAACGTTTCTCTATCGACACAGCGTCGGCAAAAGAAGAGAGTTGCGTGGCTCGAGGTGCGCGAGCCCTAACATCCTTCACTGTGTTCGTTCACTCGATACCTGCGCAATATCTGTGCGCTGGAGCCTTTCCCTCTAGACGGGCCGAGGCTCAGCGCATGAACGTGTGCATAAGAGCTTGCACTTTAAAGGTCAGCCAGTCCTTATGCTGGACATATTGTTTTACAAAACAGCTTGGTCAGCTGGAAAGATCGGTCATGAACAAGAAGCTTCGTGAATGCGGCCCCTAGGGATTTAAGCCAACGCAACCAAAAACCCGTTAACAACCAGTCTGAGCTGACTGACCCTTTTCGGTGGCGCATAATCCTTACACGCAAGCTGCTGGCACTACAGCTCATATCTTTCCTGCCACGTGTTATGGTTCTGTGTTGATTTTCTGAGAGAGATGGGCAACCCGCGGAGCCCATTGTGTAGAGTTGAGTCTCCTTACAACAAATGAACCTACTGTATCAGATAACCTCGCTATATCGGGGTGTTCTAATAAATTTTTATGAAAGACTTCGAATTGCGAACATATAGAGTAACTAGCGACAGGAGGTAGGCGATTGCCATAACCACAATCACCGCTTTGCAACTGGGCGGTTGAAACTTCGGCAAAATGTATCATTTTCCCGTGAAAAGTATTAGACATTCTTACCCTTCTTTACACCTACAGAAAGTCAAGGAGTTGAGTCTTTTAGGTAAAAAAAAAAAAAAAGCACGTCTTATGAAAATTATTAGGCGATCTACGAGCATGTGCGTCTCAAAGCGACGATGAAACTGTGGAGGCTGTGGAAGGCGCCGTTTTCGATCCCGTCCCATTTTGTCACCTCAAATTCTTTGAATGTCATCCAAGTCCACGAGTGTTCGTGCCCTCAGCTACCGTCGGGAAGCAGCCTCCGTTGCCCAGAATCACAACAATGACTTCATTTACAGCATTAACATAAAGTCTCGGTCGTGTAACCACCATAGTGTCAAATAAAGGACTGTGATACCACATTCACGATAGGTGAAGCGAAGAAAAGCCTAAAATTAAAACGATGTACCTTCGCGTCATATGACTTCAACTTGTCGACCTGCGCTGATGCCTTCATACGCGAAAGCCAGATTCTGTATTCGGAACATCTTATATGCAATCCGTGTCAAATGCAAGCAAAATTTATTGAATAATCTGGCATGCGATAGGTGTACGTAGCGCACAGGCCAATAGAAAGGAACAAACGTGCTGGTCTCGTAAGCATGCCTTCCCAGACATTTTGTTTTTAATAGCCTGACGTAGTCATGCACAAAACCGAGAATCAACTGCAGGACAGACATGGGAATACAAGTACACGGTATGATCTATGTTGCATGAGCCTCTCTTTGCTTCTTTACCACACGCTGAACCATTGGCCGTTCCATATTCTCGAGGCTGAACGTCAACCCACGTCGTATCCAAGCCATTACGGTGTCTTTCGAGGACTCGTGCAGTTCCTTCTTTTACGTCACAGAACCGCTCACGCTCCTTTTGCCACAGGCACCGTACCAAATCACCCAGACGACCGTCCTTGCGTTTCATATCGCAATAACCGAATGCGATTGCTGTGAATGGAACGCGTAGGCTTGGCAGCTTACTGTATACCGTTGCAGTGCCGTTTATGCAGTGACCGTTCTGAACAGTATCGTGGCCCAACGTTGGCCCCGTCCTCGACGGTAGCCTCGGCTGCGCAGTGTGCTCTCCTAAATGGCAACGCGCGTACATTACGCGAGCAACACACTCTGGGCTCCTCGCAGCCGAACGTACACCATCGCAAGCGCAATCGGCGATGGCAACGATTGTCGATATGAAGCGCTCGACCATTTATGTGCATACTTGCTTCGCAGAACACTATATAATGCGTGTTCGACGGTGGCGCCGATGCGGCGGCAAGGCATTACTCGGGGCGATGCGAAAGACCTGTCCTTCGACATCGCTCCTTGTCGGTCGAGGACGCGCGAAGCGGCACCCGCACTGGCTTCCGCTAGCCGCCGCCCTCGATTCCAGGCTGCGGACGCAGCTCTTTAATGCCACTTCCATTGCGCGCTTGCAAGTCCGCAACTGGCCGCGGTGGTGCTGTTAGATGATGTCGCCAGCCGGAATATATCCTTTTTCTATAATGCGAGCTTGACTAGTAAAACTGAAAACACGGGATATCGGGGAGGTAGACAAGGACATCGCTGTTATTCCCGATGAACAAGGACAAGCGACGACGTCCTTGCCTGTCTCCCCCTTGTCCAGTGCTTTAAGTTCCGCCCGTCAAACTCGCATCAGCTATGAGACGACCAGCTTAGCGTAATGGTTTTCTGACTTTTCTTCGTTCCAATTTCAACAGTCCCAACGAAGTGCTCATTTCCGTCTTGTGGACTTAATTCTGTGTACGAAAGGTTACAGCATTGTTCTCGATCATGAACAACTTTAGTGGCGAAACACCGGGTCTGTGCACTCCAGATGGTGGTGGTGGCGGCGGCGGCGGAGGTTGTTGTAGTTGTTGTTGTGGCAGTAGATAGCTTTATTTGCGAATTTTTATGATGTCCCAAAGGGTGGAGCCCTCACTCCAGAGCCCAATTTGCTGCGGTCCGGCTGGCCCGGATTCAGATAACATAATAACGTTTGCTGTCGGGCTAGTTGGTGCATAGCTGAACTTGAAGTCATGGCGCAAAAGGTTAGACAGGACCGAAGAAGACACGTAAGACACAGACAAGCGCACACTCGCAACTAAATTTTATTCCTCCGAACGCTTAGTTAAGTACCCTCAAGCATGCGCAACACCACCGAGGCAAAATAACAATCTCTGAACACACTGCCTGATCAAAACCTATCAACTAAAAACCGATACTCATTCTGATACAGAGTTACAGAAGGAACGCTGACACACATATCGCCAGCATTCTGTATGTACATAGCCTCAGCCAATTCCCGTGCCACCTTATCCTTGCTCTTCCGCAAAATGCATGTGTTGTGCAGCAGTGGTTTACAAGTACAAGCCCTGCAATGATATGACAAATGAGATCCGGTACCATTCCCTATCGACAGGGCGTGCTCTGCCAGCCGATCATTAATACACCGTCCAGTCTGGCCGATATACACCCTACCGCAACTCAACGGAATTTTATAAACAACACCAATTGAACATTTCTTAATATAATGCGTTTTCTTCGTGTGTTTCTTCCCACACTGTTAAGTCGTCTGTTAAGAGTCCTGAGTGTGGGAAGAAACACACGAAGAAAACGCATTATATTAAGAAATGTTCAATTGGTGTTGTTTATAAAATTCCGTTGAGTTGCGGTAGGGTGTATATCGGCCAGACTGGACGGTGTATTAATGATCGGCTGGCAGAGCACGCCCTGTCGATAGGGAATGGTACCGGATCTCATTTGCCATATCATTGCAGGGCTTGTACTTGTAAACCACTGCTGCACAACACATGCATTTTGCGGAAGAGCAAGGATAAGGTGGCACGGGAATTGGCTGAGGCTATGTACATACAGAATGCTGGCGATATGTGTGTCAGCGTTCCTTCTGTAACTCTGTATCAGAATGAGTATCGGTTTTTAGTTGATAGGTTTTGATCAGGCAGTGTGTTCAGAGATTGTTATTTTGCCTCGGTGGTGTTGCGCATGCTTGAGGGTACTTAACTAAGCGTTCGGAGGAATAAAATTTAGTTGCGAGTGTGCGCTTGTCTGTGTCTTACGTGTCTTCTTCGGTCCTGTCTAACCTTATGCGCCATGACTTCAAGTTCAGATAACATGGCTAGCACCTGAATCTGTTTCCTTGTCTGACCACCAGGAGGGTAGGAAATGTCTACACCTAGCTGGTTCTGCTGAATCTTCAAGTATACAAAAGCGTCTATATATAAAGGAAGGTCAATCAAATCCAATGTTGAGATATGACATTGTTTTTAATTTAATGTTTATTTCGTCCTGATTGCAATTCAAGAAAGGTACAGGAATTAAAGGCCTAGAGCCTGGAGGTTCACCTTCGAGCCGCCGAAAGAGCCGAGGTTGCTGCAAGGCTGTGCCCAGTAGCCACCCCTCGTTAGGCCAAATTGACGAAATAAAGTTGTTTCCTCCTCCTCCCCCCTCATTTTTGCTTATGTGCGCTTGTACGTGCTTGTGTGTGCGTGAGAAAAACAAAAGAGAAATTAACTGAGACTTAGTATTGGACGTCCGTCGCCACCTTCCCGTTTACACTGCGATGTTTGTCACCAACTCGCTCGGCTGTCGACCTTGTCGCCTTGCGCCTGTGACGCATTGAAAAGATCGCGCGAATAACGGGGGCAAGGGCAATAATTCGACGCCTCCGTCGGTCGCGAGGTCGACCCGGCGTCTTATCCAACGTCGCCGACGGCGACTTAATGGGTCGCTGAGGTCTTGGCTGCTTGTCTCATGCCACGAGCTGCATGCGTCTTTCAGACAAGCATGCGTATACAGTATCGACACTCAGATATAGCTATCCTACAAAAGAAGGTTGGTCGGCCGGTCTCTTAACAACACGCGTATCTGCGAGCTCTTTGGCACTCGGTGCTGTGCATTAATTATCGGTGAAATGTTGCGCGCCGCTGTATAGTCAAGCAAGGTTGCGAGATGCCTGCGTTTGCTGTGATTGCTTACGATTTGCAACGTGTCGCGCGGGAGAGAAGAATGTTTTTGGCCATGGCGTCCTGATTAATTTGCCAAGTCGCCTTTCTACCTACGATTTAATCTCCAGCATAGTTTGTACGTATGGTTACAGTGATAACAGCGCTAAGTATTCACTACGATATTTTCACACTCTTTTTTATACGAGTTTTATAAATTATGAATGTCTTCTGTAAAGTCGCAATGGATATTATACGCAGGATTTCATTAGGGAATCATTCAAGTTAGATGTACAGCTGATAACACTGACATCTAACATCCGTTTCCGTTAGCACGCTTAGTGTGCGTCCTTGATTTGCTAGGTGTGTGATTCGACTTTTGAACTTTTCACGACATGAACCGTTTCACGTTATGTAGAAGAGTTGCCCGACACTCCGAACTCATATATATACGACGGTTTCGTATATAGATATTTCGCCAAAATTTAAACAAAGATAAGAAGTGAAAACTATACTGCACGCCCTTCTGTCGTATCTCAATTTCACTCGGCTTTGCCATGCGGCACAACCGCTGAAATGCCTTTGGGTCGTTCCCACGCCGACGCCGCTGTACAGGCACGTTGAGAGCGGCGATATGCAGAGCTCGCGGTGAAACAAAGACCGGCTAGATCTCCGCCGTCAGAAGACCTCTTGGCAACGGAAGTTCCTTCCTTGTTCGACCTTGCCAGATGCAGCCTCCAGAATACTCGAAGCCACACTGCGTACTGGCTTACGCGCGTCGAGCGCTGCCAGCTTGCGATTCCATGCATATATACTCAGGAGAACAAAACTAGTATCGACAAGTAGCAAAGTACATGTAAAGAAAGGGACACACAATTGCAGGCAGCACCGCCGTGCAGTCTACATAGCTGCAAGAATGGCAGCCGCGTAGCAGCGGAGAACAAAGGGCGCACCTTCTTGGGCGGCCCGCGTGACTAGTGGCCTTCACGCCGAATTGCTACACACTCGCGAGGGTCTCCACCGTGATCGGATGCCGCAACCGCAGCGCGCTGCTCGATTTATGACCGTCAGCAAGCAGCCGGCTGCGTGCGTGGCAACGTCTGGTCTACTCTGGGAGACTTCCCCAAGCGTTGCTACACTCCGAGCTGACCTTGCACATTGGTGCGCGTGTCCGTGGGAGCGCTTGCACGACAGTAGTACCACAGTTCTCAGTGCATTTGTCTGCGCAGCGGTAGCGCTGCATTTGCCGACAAGTGCTCGCTGTAGCGTACGCTGTAGCGGACGCATCTCTCGCTCTATACCAGAGGTCTCAAACTCACCACATCAAGCGGGCCGCAGTCATAAAATTTAGTACCACAAGGGTCGGGACCGCGAAGAAATTTCGGAAAAGGCGGAGGAGGGGGGGGTTGCAGTTTAGCATTAAAACGTCAGCTAGCGTTTCCCATTTCTCCTACGTGGGTCGTTACTCAAAGAATTTCAGCATGGCCACTCGCGAAACATATGGATACTGATATCCAGAATGACCATAATCTGGGCATCGGATTCTGATCGGACGAATACTGTCATGTTCGGGAGGGGACGCTAGCGAAAGGTTGCCGGGACGCGTGTTTGGGAACCCTGCTCTATACTGTGAACTTTTGCGACCAGTCTTGATTAATGACACCACCGGTATACTCCACAGAACAGCCGAATCCCAGCACTCGCGCGGAAGCGCAAATAAGGGGTCGACATACTGACACGCATGGACGAACGCACACCGTATAGTTGCTCAATGAAAAGGCCGTAAAACGGCAACCTGTCAGTCATGTTGCGCTAGCTCAAACGAAATTCTTTCAAGCCAGAGGCACGCATGCATCGCCGGCGAACTCTTTTTGGGGCAAACCATTCTGGCGCTACGGGTGTATGCGCGGATAGATACAGTTCCGGGGGTATTACGTTCCAAGCCATGCACTCAGTGAGTACCAAGAAGTTTCGTCGAGTCCTATAGTAAGGCTTCTTTTACACCCTGGAGGGCTCTGGGGTCGCAGTATAGCGAGTTCATCTGCCGACATTCAGAGTATGAAATGTACCCCAAAAGGTCATACGAATCCTTCGGGGCAATACGTTGATCGGAATCGAAACTTTTTTCTCAACGACTGTAGACCCGTGTTGCTCAACCGTTCAGATCGACCATCGGAAACGGAAGTCGCGAGAAGTCTGATGGCCACAGATATTGAGATTTACCTTCCAATGTTTTTCACACCTAAAAAATAAAACAAGAATATCGTGATTTTCGTTGTAGCTTACACTGTTTGAATTGAAGTACTACGTACATACAGCTGTCCCGCCATGGTTGTCTAGTATGGCATTCGGCTGCCGATCTGAAGTTCGCGGGATCGGATCCCTGCCGTGCCGGCTGCATTTCGATGGAGCCGAAATGTTGAGGACCGCGTAATGTGCGATGTCAGTGTACGTTAAAGAACCCCAGGTGGTCGAAATTTCGGATTTCCCTCTACTACGGCGTCTCTCATAACAGTTTTTGGACATAAAACCCCACAAGTCAATCGTATATATACACAGCTCACGTATAAGTGCGTTAGGTGCATGAACATAATTTCTCTGTTGCACAGCCGTAGTACCCAATACCTCGCATTATTTTTCTGATGCTGTATAGACTCTCAGCCTTCCCACTTGAGGTACACACACAGAGATCGCGATTATTGTTGCTGTTGCACGTGGCGCATTTACCGCTGTTAATGTGTTGTTAACTTTCGACCAGCCATTTCAAACGCTACTACGTTTTTTTATGACTCTTAGACAGCTCTTACCCGACGCTTTACAACCGTGTTTTAGAATATCGCTCGCATATGAAACTATTCGCACCTTGGTTTAAAAGAACATGTTGAGGGCCCATTTGGTGGATGATTAAAACAAAAATATTTTGAGTGCGAAAAGGAACACGGGACACACAACGAAGAATGAACACAGGACAGGCGCTTTACTTACATTCTTCTCTTTCTTTTTTTCTCACCTTGGTGCAGTAAAAACAGGGAGGGCAAGTGGGAGGGAGACGGAAGTATGGCGTAGTGAGGCGTGGTGGAGGCGCAGCATGCTGCATTATTCACTTTATTTCAATTTACTTGTTGTCCTGTTCAAAATATACTGTATTGCCTCAGCGCCCTCTCTACGACAGAACAACTCCTTCCACGTGTTCTTTTTTTTTTTTTACCTTTATGCTGACACAACTGTGGTACAACTCGAGCACTGGGTGGGAATTAAAAGCTAAAGTGATTGTATTCTCGGTGCATAACGAAGGATATGTGAAAGTGCGCAGCGTGCGGCGGAGAAACAGACGAAGAAAATTGGAGAAGGATGCACAAAAAAGAAACGTAGCAGAGCATTTCGACGTTGCCCGACTCTCCCGCCTAAACACTGTTATGTTTCTGCTCAAACGGGCCCTCAACTCCAAAAGAGAGCGCCACGCATTGAAACGAAATAAAAAAAAAATATGTTAATGGTGGGAAAGGCATACGGAAAGCTATATATAATAGTCTGTGGCTTTTCAAACGTACTTCGTAAAACGCTTAGAACAGTCCCAAAGAGAGGGATGCGAAAAAGGAAAAAGAAAATTGTAATAAAGAATGCGTGAAACGTAAGCATAAGGCGGTGCACCCTTTCCTTCCCCCCACCTCCCCCACCCACGGCGTTCCAGCACACACTAAAAGTACCGCGTATAGTTTTCGAGTGTCGGTGCGTTCTAACGACCGACCTGACGCAGACTGCGGGCCCCATTCCTTGCGGTCGCCCAGCCATTGAATCAGATCGTGAAGCCTTGATCGATTCCGACTGAATGGCTTTTCCCTGCACACGCTCTCGGGTCAGGGTCCTATTGTGCTCGTGCTGCTGGGAGAGTGGACGCGCAAAGTTATGCGGGCAGCACTACTCTGAACGCGCTCTCCTTGTGCCCGCGCTGATCGTTCGTTCACGTGCCGTACAGGCGCACCGGTTTGCGACAATTGCTTTTGCGTTAGTGTCGTTGCGAAACTCCGCGTCCTGTCACCGTCTCCCCGCGGGGCGGTAATTGGTTCATTGCCTGTGACGTGTGCTTTGACGTCTGCGCGTGGTGCCCGCATGTGCGCACGCGTGGTCTTGAGCATACGAGATCGTGTGTTCACGATAGGTCGTATGTGATTACGTGGACGCTCCGAGCGTGCCCCCTATGAAGGCGTCACGACAGGCATATATATACGAATATACGACGGGCGTCACTCGGGCATTTCTCAGCCTGTCGCGCCTGTTATACAGGAAGGATGCGTACGCGATCTAGTTCAAGAGATGGATCGATGAATTACGGTTCATCGCTGTCTGACATTTGCCAAACACATTTCTCTCTCTCTCTCTCTCTTTCTCTCAGTTCCTGAGAAATTGTGGTTCTCATCTTCAACCTTCAAACTGCGCCTGCCACTGACTGGATCCAAGGCGGGGGTCGAAAAGCTAGCCACATTTCAGGGAGGAGACAGGGAGGAGCGAATAACGATCGCTAACGCGGCAAAGAAGAAACCGTGCGATATGAAATTTTCTACCACGTGGGAGGCTGACTTTTAAACCACAGCGCTGGGAGACATTAGACATTAGTACCCGCCTGGCGTGTGCACTCCAATCTAACACTAAGGAATTCTGTAACGTCCGTAAATGAGTGCCGACGTCATTTAATGAGATTATCGCGCGAATCACGACCGCAGAATCTGGGCCCGTATTCACATAAACTTCTTCCGCTGAAAATGTGCGTAACAGGATATGTCATCACAGGAGCCAGCTGGCCAATGGCAAAAAGCACTTACGAGAGAGAACGTCTTTCGCTAGAAATGTTCGCGTGAGAAGATTTCAGCCAATCACTATGCTGGACACATAGCAAAGCCTGCTGAACAACGAGGAAGAGGACTTACGAAAAAGAACTGCTGTGAATCGGTCCCTTCCCTCTTTTCTTCCTTCCTTCCTTCCTTCCCTTTATCTTTCTTTCTTTCTTTCTTTCTTTCTTTCTTTCTTTCTTTCTTTCTTTCTTTCTTTCTTTCTCATTTTCCTTGGCTACTCTTTTGAGGCCTGTTTGTAAACTTGCCTCTTCGCTCTAATGGCCACGTCGTCATTTGGACATGTCAGGAATCAGGGGCCGAATCGACAAAGATTTTCGTACGTAAGTGGCGCTTCCCATTGATCAACCGGCTTCGATCGATAATCATACTCCCAGCACTGGGATTGTTTGATAATTCCCCTTACGAACAATGGACCACTTGCAAAAGTCGGAGCGCCACCTAGCGCGAAAAACTGGAAGCGCCGCCCGGTTGGAAAACAAACCGTGCCCCAGCCTTGCTTCCGTACGGCGGCACCACGCATGACGCGCTTTTGTCACGTTTTGTGGACGTCTCGATATTTTTTTCCTTAATTGGAATGATATTACCTTTCCCTGAATGTCACTAGAAGTCCTGATTCCCTTGCAGCTTTTCGCAAACGGATCGTACGACTGTCTTCTCGAGGTGCCGGAACGCGAGCTACAGTGCACGACGCTCTCCTCACACCGGCATTTAGTTCGTTTGCAGGGCGCGCCGCGCCTAGGTTTTGGAAAATAAGGTTAAGTTAAGAACGTTAAACTTAGCAGAAACACAGTAGTCCTATATTTGTGGCTTTATAAGCGCCTGGCCTCCTTCAAGTCAGGCATCAGCTGGTGACATGATTCACGAAAGTGGCTAAAGTGGCGACACTGCTCATCCCAAATGTGTGGTAACATAATTTGAAAATTTACACGGAACCACGTACAAGCTTAGCAGGTAATTCATTGTGCTGTTAACATCGATGCCCGACGGGCGATGTGCATTTTGATGGGCGAGAAACGCCAAAATGCCCGTGCACTTGATCCGATATAAAGAACGTCCGCATCGAAATTAATCTGGGTCGAATTTCTCGGTTTGCGACCTGGCTTAAAATCACACCGTGGTTATGGCACGGAATACCCAACGTTTAAAAAATTTTTTATCATTATGCAGATGTATACGTTCTGGTTTACGAGTCCAGTATTGGTGTCCTGAGCTGTCTATCACAACTGCGGAAGGCTCGTAGCTCGTTTGCAAATCCAGTTAGATTTGCATGCGCAGTCGATCGTTATATAAAAAAAAAGAACACTGAAGGTGTCATCGTGTTTTCCGGTGACAAAGTGCGCGCCACAGATCATACAACGCGGTTGGATACCATCGCATGCCTCGCTTCACCACTGCCGTTCACGCCGTTTTCTCTTTGAAGCAACAATCGCGGGAGGAATTTCGGATAAATTACTACTTTCTCTTTCTATTGAAATAGTTGCTGCAGGCGAAAACTACGCATTTTCAGGCATATGAGGCACGCGAACCCTTGAGGCGTGAAGCACGTCGCGCTCGCAGCCAGTTTGTTTTCCAACCAAGCAGACGACGCCGGCTCTGGCGCATGCGCAGTCGTACTTATGCAAGTGGTCCATTCTGTAGCGAAAGCCGTTTATTGTCAACACAGGCCCAGATCGTCATGCCGGAGAATCAGTGCTTCGTACTACTGCATCCATCGAAGCAGGAAGACGAAACAGACGCGGCCACTGTGCAGATCAAGTTCATTCGCAACAGCGGGGCGTGCGGAGTGATCGCTGGGGAGGCGCGTTTACGGTGCTTGCTTGTTTCATTTTTTAAAGTTACTTTTTGTCAGCACTCCGTGCCCCAGGTTAAAAGTGCACATGGATCGTGGAAAGTAAATCTGTGCGCGTCAAGGCATTTCCGATGGGCAGGGCTAATGCAGAAGGAAATAAAAAAAAAGGAACTTTTCATGTCCGCCTTCGCGCCACTGCTTGCAGGGCCGTCATATTCAAGGGCGTTGCTCCACAACGTATATAAGGGTAAATCAATTTTCACATCAAAATTGTACACTCCCATAGTACATCCGGGAAGGAAGTTCGCACCATAAGTGCGGTGCTTTCTCCAACCGTGCATAAAAAAAAAAAATGTTAGTACCAGTACTACAGCATCAATATTCGAAGTAACGAGGGTTTCGCTTTGTCCACATTCGTCACCCGTATCACTGATGAAAATGGCAGACATTCGTTCCGGCAGTCATGATTTGCCGTGGCCGATGTGTGACTCAGCAAGTGTCACATTTATCCGCGTCGTTCGTTTTGTAAGCCCACGTGATCAACTGCTCCGGCACTCTGGGGCCGAATCCAGAAATATCCAGTTCGCTACCCTGTACTGGGGAGGGTGTAAGGCGAGACAGGAAGATGAGAAAGAAAAAGGGTAAAGAGAGAGAGAAAGCTAAGCATGCACACAAACGCGGCAGTATCGGAGTCCCGTTGGCAAAGAGGTCCGTTGCTCGCAGCAACTTCAGCAGCGCCTTCAGTAATAGACAGCCGGCATCAGTAATGATATGCTGAGCATCAGGATTGGTTGATAATCTATGTTTCCAACTAACCAATATTTAGATTTTTTTGTGAATGCGGACCCTGCAACACGGCGCTTGTCCCGCTATAGCTTTAGCGCTCCTTTCGAAGTATACAGGTAGTGCGGTCGCGATTGACGACGCTATTCTATAGCTATTCGCGATGTTAGGGCAAGTGAAGTAACCGGACCACGGATTATGCGGCCGGAGCGCTCACAACGCGGCGTTGCTATCTCGCTCAGCATGCTCAGGTCGAGAGTGCCCTGAGTGACAAACTTCGACCGCAGTCTCACGCAGGTCGTTGTCACAGGCCACGGTCACGGCCGCCTAAGCCGTGGTACGTTTACGTTTTGACCGATATATGCAGCGTTTATTCAGCAGCGAAATATTTAATGGACCGCACCTCCTCCAAGCAGTGTAACCTATAAGACATTTTTATTTTGCCCGTGTTTCTCCAAAGCAATTTTGTCAAGCCGAAATACCTATAGTGCCAGTCAGCAAACTTTGTTTATTATGGGGAAGCTGTCGTTTTCTGTGTTAGTGTATGTACTGACCACGTTACTTCTTCGATACTGCAGATACGAGAGAGCGAGTGAAAGAGAGATTATAATTGCTCCAGCTTTGCCCTCACTGAAGAACCACCTTGTTAAATAGGATAACCAGAACACACACCCGGTTTGCTACCCTGCACGAAGTAAGCTGGTTAAGGAACCAGCAAGATCAGAATTAGATAGATAGATAGATAGATAGATAGATAGATAGATAGATAGATAGATAGATAGATAGATAGATAGATAGATAGATAGATAGATAGATAGATAGATAGATAGATAGATAGATAGATAGATAGATTCACTGCTGTTCACGACTCGAGATGACACGTTTCAGTATCGCAGTCGTTCAATAGAGACTTGCAACACCTCTTTGCAGCTTGCTTCCTGCGTGCCATCATTTCAGCGCGCGCAAAACAACGATCACCTCTAGCTGCCGGATGGGCATACGAAGCAAGCGTGAAAGATGACGTGCTTGACTCGCGCACGTCGTGGTTTGCACTGAATGTATCCGACTGTACAATGGAGAGAACGAACGATAGAGCCGTGCCTGTAGGAGTTAGAACTGACAGGACCAACGATTACGATGGTGAACGCGTCCCTCGGGACAATACCGTTTGCCGCGGCATGCGGCAGATAGATTCGAGCGCGATTTACTCAGCGAAACAATACACAGGAAGAACGTCTTCTACGCAGACAGCGCCAGCGTTTGAAAAGACGCGAGCGGCATGTAAGAGGCCCCATCCAACGATCGTTCGGATTCGTGCAAACTTGTCAAACGACCCTAATCTCTCGCCACTGAAGGCATGGCCGGGTGCGGTGCCTTCGACTTCCGCCTCTTTCCTAGCGCCTGTGTATAAACGCTACGTTCAGACAGCGCTGTTAACCGCGTGCGCGGAAACGGGCGTACACCGAGTGCGCGCCCGAGCAGCTAGCGACCGAGCCTCGACGTTTCGCCGTCTTCATCCGAACGCGAAAAAATTCGCGGCCCGGAGGCGACAGCTCTCGCGCGAACACTCCCCCGATGACCTCTGACCTCCCGTACCTGCGTGTGTACCGCGGGACTCGCATTTACACTATCTGGCACGCCGCATGGCGCCGCCACGAGGCACCCTGACGATCACCGGCGCGCCGTCCCAGTTTCCCACGCAGGGTGTTCCGCTAACCGGACAATCGCGCGCCGGCGCGTCGCCTTATGCAGACAAGGCCGGAGCACCGCCAAGTAGCTATCATGAGAGGATAATGTAACAACTATACGCGCGCCACTGCCGTATAGCGACTCTGCATGCCGTAGTGTATACACGCGCTATCGGGGATATCGCTTATGGTACGAAAGCGAATCTTGCGTCGCGACCGCTGTGGGAACGCAGCACTATGCAAATGACAGCCGCTTTCCCACCACAGCGGCCCTTGCTCGACGCGCTTCAAGATGGGTCTTATACACACTTTTATATCGATACGTGTGGTGCCAGTTCGTGAAGCGTAAGAAGCGCGTGCCGTCGTTCTAGTTCGCACACTCGGTTGAGGCGCAGTGAACGAAAAACGGCAGGGCAAATTCTCGTGCGATCTCATTACCTACGAAAAACGAACGTCAGCCGATGTGAATGAACTATCAAATGTGTGTAGCTTTGATTGCGTATTTATGCGTCTTTTTTAAATTTTGCAACGCGTATGTACGCAGTCTACAGACAAATGACACAGAGGTAATGACAAGAAGCTTCTATTCTATTAGTTGTTTCGGGTCTCACGGGTTTACCGCTCTTTCCTACACAACGTTATAAGCTCCTCAAAACAATCGGGAGCACGCAGTCCGCTCTTCCCCCTTTCTCGTCACGTGATTGTGCTGTATATGTGCGGGATATGCCATGCGGGCCATCAGAGGACCCATAGGGCTACGAACATCTGGTAGCCACGTGCATTGTATAGTAATTTGAGTGAAACGTATGAGTCAAGTTCGCCGCATTGTATACATATAGAGAGATGCCATAAGCCAGGCGTTTCAGTAAAAAAGAGAAGTTCATGCCTGATGACATATAGGTGCAGTGTTGTGGGTCTGCGCGTAAGGGATGAGACAGCGTTACCAGGATCTTTAATGCCACGGTAATGAAAGGTAGAGATGAGAGGCCCGTTTGCTTCAACACACTTCGCAGACGCTGGCGTTAGACTAGAATGTGGACACGGCATCAGGGGAATTTCTTAGCTAGCTCCGCCGCAAGCGCAACAGCTGAACATGGGGAACCCGCTAATTGCCACGCACAACAGCGATGAATTTTAGCAGCCGTGGTACATGGAAGTATATTTCATCGCAACGTCGGTGGGACACAATAAATGCTGTAGCCATGTCCATAAATATAGGCTGCGCAAGGTGGCATTGCGTTGGAAATACGGTGAGTTTGAATGTGGTAATATATACGAAACCAGCGCGCATACGTATGCACACTCGGCATGCATCCTGTCGCGCATGAGGCTCTCGGCACGCAGCCGGACGACGTAATGTATGCCGCAGGCTGAATTGGGCTGTCAATAGAACTAACTATGCCACTTAGCCTACAAGAGACACGACAACCTCTTACGAGCAGTACGCAGTGGCCTAGAAAAAGAAAGCGAACATTTCGCGAGGAGCATGTGTGAAATCTAACGGACATACCATATACGTTTACCGCATGACTTCAAGGCCATTAATGCCACGGTAAATTGCGTGGCATACGCGTGAGAATAGCGACAACGCTCAAATTCGCATTTGAGAAACGACTCTCGAACCACGTTCTCGGTCCACATAATGCCTATAGTAACATGCCGGCAGCTTTGCGTGGACTATATTCGCATTCGCTTTCTGCGTGCACTACAACCGCCATCCCACTGAAATAACTGCAGCGCTCACCAGAGAAGTCTCTTCCTTCGCTCGTTTCCTTCTTTCTTTCCTTTGTTTTCATTTTTACATTTTTGTTTGTCATACTATGCAACGCGGTTTTTCGCGCTGAAGCGTCCGTTGCGGGGAGTGCGGTGCTGCTGGGTATCCCGGAAACTCTTTAAACGTGCCGAATAATAATAAAAAAGAAATGCCAGAAGAAAAGAAAGACAGACCCGGTTGTCCACCAGCGTCCGGTTTCTTTTCCTTCCTGCACAGGCCTCGTAACGGGAAGCATCGCTGCAAACACGTACGTGTACCCGAGTGCGTGCGCTCAACTGCGCGTTTAAAGCGAAGCGGCAGCAGTCTGCGCATAGAAGGTTGGCTGTGCACGGCCCCTCGCCGTTCCTCAAGGCGCGGCGCGGCGGCGAGGAATTTCCACGCACTCCGAACGTAATTGCGGCCGCGCTTTAAGCACGATGACTGCCAGGCCGCCAGGCAACACCCCCCTCCCTTCCAGCCGTCACAGCGTGCGAATTGGGCAGCGAAAGTGGTCTGGCGACGAAGGCGTAATACATGCGAATCGCGCTGTACGTTGGTCGTGTAAACAAGAACGGCGCGGTTACGCGCAGCATTTATGCACGCGCGAAGCCGAGCAACTCCCTCGGAACCTTTCTTCCTTCCGGCTTTGCATAATACTGTACAATCTGCAATGTCTGTATAATACAGAGTTGAGTGCGTCTGCGTGCTGTTACGATGTTATCTCATACGCCGGTAGCTGTATACGGTAAGTCGCGCAGTATATATAACATTGCGCCATACGAGCATATGGCGCTTAATTAAAATTGGCGCACGGAACAGGTTCCTTCCTGGTTCTTGCTGCGTGCTTCTTCATCGCGAAGTGCCATCTAGGTTATCTCTGCAAGTGTATAAAGAGGTCGCACTGTTTGCGTAACCAGTGGCGCGACATTATTAACATGCTTCTTTATCTGTTTTCGTGATAATCCTTTTGCACATCGTCTCTAGTATACGTTTCAAACCTCCTGCCTGTAGCTCTGCTGTAGTTTCTCTTGTGCGTTCAGGTGATGGCCGGCTCTTCGGTGACCTGTTTGCATCTCGTAATGAACAAAAACTGCAGCACAGTGCGCCATCTTGCGGCGAACGCACGACAGTCCGCACTATTAGGTTCTTATACTTCGCAGCGTTCGCAAACTGTGCTCCCGGCCATCTTCAACACCCTCTTCCTTCTCGCCTTAAAACGACACATTTCCTCCTGCAACAAGAACCGGTAACAGCACACTCCGCAAACGTCAGTGTTCCCAGTTATTCAGTTATACAGGCAGTACACTTGTGGCGACCTCTTCATACTCGTCGTCGTCTTTTCGTTATCCAAAGGCATTCCGCATGAAGTTTCTTATTAGTATACGTGCTATATATACAGTGACGACTCATTTGAGCCCCCTTTCCGGGCGTTGGTGCTATGGGTAGGCAAGGAAAAGCTGTATGAAAGAACTGCCATGTCGTGCTTTGAAAACATAAGGAAGCGCTGCCAAGGAGCAGAAAGACGTTAAGCCTTAATGGAAGAAGACATTGAACAGCGAAAGTAAAGACGCACGAGGAACTGAAAACCGGCAACGCGTTAAGTACGTTGGCACGCGTCGGACGATCAGAGTGTGGCCGAGCAGTAGACCTGTATACGGAGGGAAAGTAATTGACGAAGAAGCGAGATGGGGAGGCGCGTACGAGTGAAATCAGAGGATGAAGAGCAGCAAGCAGCAACGCACGCGGAAGCTGCCGCGACGACGTGCCGGCACTTTTACTACTGTGCGTGACCGAGAACGCGGGAAGAACGGATGGTCGAACGCGGAAACGACACGCAGACGAAGACGGATGCGTGGGACTACGGGGAAGTTGTCACCGCGTCGCGTTCCTCAAAGAGTCCTCACTCCAGCAGCGAGAGCTGCCACAGACGGTGATGCACGTAGGAAGAAGTGTCGCATGTCAACGCTGGAAAAACGGCCTGCACTGTGTACGTATATACTTGTTGGCGGACAGTTCGGGCTGCGTGCGAAAGTGAAATGCGTCGCTTTTTCCTGTTTGGGTACGAGCAGAGGCATTATGTGTTGCCTGCAGGGAGAGTGGCCGTGGCGCTCAATACTGAAAACCAACGAGTATAATATACAAACCACGGCCGCTTGAATCGAGCGGCCGTGCCACAGCAAACTCCTGTTGCACGCGAAGTCAAGCGGAATGAAAGCAGCTGGGGCCGAATTAGGAAGCTTCTCTTTTGTAAGAGATTTTTGCCAGTGGCGACCGGATTTGCTAACGAAATGTCCAGCGTTAGGATTGGCTGAAATGTTCTCTTACGAACATTTTTAGCGTAAGATGTGCTTCTGGATACGGGCCCTTGTTGCAAACCAAGGAGGATACACGGAACTTTGCGTTGGAACCTGAGAACAAATATAAGCTCCCTCCTGACCTATAGCCCTTCACGTAAAAAGAACCTAAATTGATGGTCCGTCCAATAACGCGCGCTCATTTTAGTGACGTCGAGCAATTCTGCTTGTATATTAGGATCGCCATGCACGTACTAGTTAGGGCCAGCAGCTTTATGTAGAAAACTTGAGCTTGCCGAAAAGATTCGTGACCCATCGTTCCATCAGTATTTAGTTAAAACCGATATGTTGTTGACAAGCGATGAACTTCAGCTCCTAACTGAAACTAGTATATACGTTATATGAGAGAAAATACTTGTGCGCCGAACGAAAATAATGGGGTAAGGCCCTCTTACAACGGTGAAGAACAGGCAAACGGCAGTTTAGTGGGTGGAGTCTAAAGTCACCCTTGAATTTCACGATACTCCGCAGCACGATGTGATTATTAGGAGCACAAGCCGCTACGCAAAGCGCAAGCAAGAAGATCGCTGTTTCTGTGCTCTCTGATTGCCACCAAGTTATTTGTAACGTTCACATAAGATTCCATAAAAAACTAACTGTGCTGCAAACGAATTGTGCTCTTTTATGACATTTGGTCATATTTTCTGGCTGTGTCCCAACCAAAGGACTTCGTATCTCAGTAGTGAAGGGGACAAGCACCGACGCATAGATCAACTCCTAGACGTGGCAGAGAGCTCACGACGTCGCAAAAGCCTTTGGCCATCCGGTGCCTATATGGGCGCAGCCATCGACTTAGCCTGGGGGCTTTTGCCCTCATGCCTTAGTTTCTCTGGATCGAAATAAAGTTCTTGCCGCGCCGGTAAAGCTCTGATATAAGGGCATCGTCGGGACAAATACCGAAGGGAGTTTGTTGCTGCGCTTTGCTACCGATGATCATCACAGATCAAACGCGAAATTGTCCGCAGCGGCGTCGCTGCTTACTTATTAAGCTGGTTTAGTCCACAGTCAGCGTTTACTTCTTCGTATTATTACCTTTTTTCCTTCGAATTCATTGTCATTGCCTCGCAAGGACACAGTGCCGAGATCCTATATTCCCAGAGCGTCTTACTTTCATACATAACCGGACGCTCTAGGAACGTGTTCCGCGCGCGAGATCTCTCTTGCTCATCACCGTAGATCGTTGTCCCGTTGGCGATGCCCTGTCACGCCACTTCCAAATGGGCAGGGTTCCAAGATTCTCTCAGAATCACTAAAGTACCGGTAGACTGCCTATCCCTTGCAGTAAATACGACTGTGTGTTTAGAAGAAATTGTTATATCACAGACGATTAACACCGATAACATTACAACACAACTTTCCCATGCCAAACATAAGACATCAAATTACGAGTATCACAAGACAGAGTTCTGTCACATCTGCACAACACATGAAGCAGCGTGTATAACGGGGCGTTCTACATATCCGCACACACGTATACAAACGAGTAGCTACAAAGAAAGCACCAATCAGGTGCAAGTGACCAAATTCGACATATCAATGTTTTCGAAATTTCTCTTTTCCGCAAGGCAATGGATACATCGATTTGAGAAGGAAGGCCACCGTAAGTGTACAGGTATTTAAAATGGTGAAACGGACAGTGTTTACGTGTAAGACAAGATTGGAAACAACTTGACTTGCCATAAACGTGAAAACTGTTAATAGTATTTAAGTTTTATGTGCACAAGATTGTAGGTTGGAAAAGAGCCGACGGTGGCCGTGTTGGGAAAGAAGCAAATGGCATGCGTGACACGCCTGTCTAAATTCCCACCTACGAATAGTGCCGCATAACGTGCTCGATATATACGTGCCCAATAAACCACCTTCCTCTATATACAAATGCACCGTCTGCGATTAATTAGTGTCGTGAGTTTGTGAAGGCAATCGGTTTGATCGCTGCTGTGTTTTTAGGGGCGAAGCTCCTCTTAGTCTAACCTTGTCCCGCGTCAGGCGAGCGGCCTCCCGGCGCGTGCCTCTCTCTCTCTCTCCCGGCGCGTGCCTCTGCTGTCTTGTGTGAGAGAGAGACAGAGAGAGAGCGAAAGGCGCGCGTTGGCTATGGAAACGCTCTTTCTTAGAGGAACGCTCTACCAGCTCGCAAAGAAGGAGAACGCGCCCTCACCCGCGAGAGACAGCGTTGGCGCAGGCAGCGTCTCCTTGCAAGTTTCTTGATTGAGAAATACCGACTGCTCGCGTTGGAGAAGCTTTCACCGGCAACCCATATATATATATATATATATATATATATATATATATATATATATATATATCACTTGTGCATAGTTGAACCATGAGGATTCGTAGCGTGCGCGTTAACTAAATTAATCCGGAACTCGGCACGATCTACGATGAACATCCCGAGCTTCGCCTACTCATCATCATTCACTCCGTGGATATGCTGTAATTTTTTTTTTTTTTCTTTTTTTGTGATGTCGCATGCATTACCGAAGTATATACGTGGCTACTGCTAGCATGCGTATGAACTCGTTTATCAAAGGACAGATATGATTATGGTTGTGTTATCGGCATCGTGAAGCAGACAAAGTTTGTTAAGGAAGCACGTTCATTTACTGCTAGCTAGCATGAAGAAAGAGAGAAAAGGAAAGGTAGGGGCTTAAATCACAACAAATGCGGGGAAAGGGGGAGCTTCCTAAGGAAAGGAAAAGGGGCCCCCTTTCCTGCGGCGAGAGGGATTCTGGGAACTCTCTCTTGACTGGGGGCACCTCAACAGAAACACTCACAGTAAACTGGACGGTTATTAAAGGGTACGGGGGTGAAGAGAGAGGCCGCCTTCTCGAGACAGGTACCCAGACCTTATAGGGGTTGCGCATGCATTCCCACAGCCTACACCACCGAGTACCAGGTGAAGGTACCTCTTTACCTATAAGAAAGACCGCTGGGAGCCTGAGTATCGAACGCAGCACCTTCTGCCAGTGGAGGAAAATATAACCACTAAGCCACCATCAGTGATCCCGGCTCAGCGCCACGGGAAAATAAGCACGAAAATAAAAGAAGATAGAATGGTTGGGAGATTTGAATCAACGTGCGAAGCAGGCGTCCGCACCTCTGCATGCTTCATGGACCAATATCCAGTTTTTTTACAACTCCATATACGAGGGGAGTATAGGAAATGAACTGGTATGCGATACGCTTTCGACTAGGACTCCATTATTAGGGGCGAAGCTCCTCTTAGTCTAACCTTGTCACGCGTCAGTCGTCAGGCGTAACCCGCGTGCCTCCCGGCACGCGCTCGCCCTCGGCGCATGCCTCCCGGCGCGTGCCTCTCTCTGTCCCGGTGCGTGCCTCCCGGCGCGTGCCTCTGCTGTCTTGCGTGTGAGATAGAGAGACAGAGAGAGAGTGAAAGGCGCGCGTTGGCTATGGAAACGCTCTTAGAGGAACGCTGTACCAGCTCGCAAAGAAGGAGAACGCGCCCTCACCCGCGAGAGACAGCGTTGGCGCAGGCAGCGTCTCCTTGCAAGTTTCTTGACTGAGAAATACCGACTGCTCGCGTTGGAGAAGCGTTCACCGGCAACCCACATATATATGTATATATAGGCACAGGATCTTGATTTGCAATGAAGTGCCGGTGGGAGATTTCACTTGTGCATAGTTTAACCATGAGGATTCGTAGCGTGCGCGTTAACTAAATTAATCCGGAACTCGACACGATCTACGATGAACCTCCCGAGCTTCACCCACTCATCATCATTCACTCCGTGGATATGCTGTAATTTTTTAGTGAAAGAATCGTTGCGCAAAACAACTCAAGGACACGGGGCTGGCGTTAAGACAAGTGACGATGTCAGCGCGGTCCCGTTCATGAGCATCTGTTCGAGAGGCTACTTGTCTGGCCATGGCAAGGAACTGATGTCGCTGAACGATTGCAATGGTTCAAAGCTGTACTTTGGTCCCCAGCCGAATATGTTGCCGTTCACGCTGTTCGGTGTCGTCCTTCCCTGCTTCGGCCTATAGGCTCAAGATTGGCTCGCTCACCCCAACCATGGCCACGTTGCTTGTCATGGCCAGATAAGCAGTCTTCAAACGGACCGTGCTACCAGGCGATGCAGTGAATTGTGTTAGCATTGAATTGTCCCGTGTACTTCTCTGTCCTTGTTGCGCTACGATTTTTCTACTGAAGTCATGAACCAACTCGTCCAACAAAACGTTTTGCTAACGCCATTTTATCCTCATGCATATATAGCAGTACCGATACGTAACTGCTGCTTTAGACGACAGCTAGCAAATAAATATGTATGTAACCGTTATCGTTCACGCTGCACCCGTAGAGCGCGCTCCGCCAAGCCTGCCCGGAGGGGCGCCATGGAGTGTGCAATGTGTTACAGCTTATTCGGCAGATGCTATCGGAGCGAGCGCACTACGCGAACTTGACCGTCAGCCGGTGGCGATCGGCGTGCGACCGTCAGCATTCTGGTCACACCGTGACTGCTCGGACATCCTCGGGCATTTTTTTCCACGCAGACCGCACTCGTCGTTGCCGAGGGCCGTTCCGGCCTGCCGACGCCTCTGCTCCCTGTATTATTTATTGCACGGTACGGGGCACAGAAACCGCGCTCCTCCCGGCGATGTCCTTGGCCGGCGCGGGACTGTCGCCTCGACAGTTTATGTTGTAACCAGAAGAAGGCGTACGAGCCTCACCTCGTGGTTCTTGTCAGAACCGTAGTGCGCCTTCGTTTTTTAAATGATTGGAATATCCGAAATGTGTGTGACAGCCTTTGAGGAGGAAAGCAGACAACGTAGAATAAATTGAGCGCACTTTCTGCGTCAAGCCCCTGAGTGGCGCTCCCTTTACCGGTGACGCCTGACAACACTACTTGACTAGCTATATAGCTGAGAAGTATGTCGATGGAGTTCGAGTTCGATAAGACGCGCAGGAAAGGTAATGATAATAACAAGCGTCAGTGATATGCTATAGAGTTTTTAGCCGTGGTCGACCGCCTCACCAGCACTACGAATGGTGGGTTATAATTATGGCATGTTCAGTGATCGCGTATTAACACACGAATAGCGCATACCGTCAGTTACGCAAAAGATCTAACCGTGTGTTCGCGGGTTTTCCTTGGGTATTTGCGTTTGAAAATCGAAGTAGTTGAAAACAGAAATGGGTGCGCACTTAGTGTTGCTTTGCGAAGCGTCACTAGAGAAAAGAAAGAGAGGCCTATAAAATCATTCATGTATGAGCCAACGAGTGCGAAAGTGCCGCTGTGGACTCTAGTGGAGCTTAGCTGCACACCACGCCAGGAAGATGATCCTACTTCATAAGGCATATCGAACGAATGCCGTCACCTTCGGAATGGAAAAACACTGGGAAAAAATCACCTGTCTCTAGATCGAAACAATATTGCTCATAGAAACCCTTCAAAGGGCCCCAACTGCACATCATTTAGAAAGGGTAAATTAGCATGCACCCGCCTGTAGCACAAAGCTACAAGGTAATCCGTGCGCATTTTTCGGAAGTTAAGGCTTTCTATTTATTTATTTATTTATTTATTTATTTATTTATTTATTTATTTGCCCTCAGGGTCAAGATGACATTACAGAGGAGGGAAGTGGCCACAGATACAAGGCTGTTACTAATTTTAAAATAATAGTTGAATAATCACTTTAACGTCACGAATAAACAGTACTAATGGCTTTCTAGTTGACGAAAAAGTTGTCCTGGTCCGGGATTAGAACCCTGGACCGACGCCTGTCCGTGGCGCTCGCGGAAAACAAATCGACGCCGATTTCACCCCGACTCCTCTGAACACTTCTCGAACCTGCGAGCGTCGCTCGGGAGGCACCGGCGTGACCTCTTCCATTTCGAAACATTACTCGCTAGGGGTCACGTGACAGAGCTATCGGGGCGGTATACCACGACTACCGTCATTCCAATGCGGACGCCACACTCGCGACAACACCGGCAACGAACGTCCTTATCCGTGCGGCTCCGCTCCCCTTTTCGTGACCGGTTACGTGACGCGCAGCTCTCGTAGCGCCGAGACGGGCCCCGGGGCGTCGCCATAGACGCGTATAGCATTTGATACAAAGGGAGAGGCACTCCTCAGGAAGCGTTCGTAGTACAGACCGTTTTGAGAGAGAGAGAGAGAGAGATAGTGAGGCGAATAAGCGACTAACAGAGGAAAAGAGAGAATAAATGAATTTTAATCACAAGGGTGGCTCAGTTGCATAATCAGAGGTGCGCCGTCGCTGTTCAATATGCAAACATATGGAAAGGTAGGCAACATTAGAGCCGGTCACCCCGATGCAAACGTGAGAAATGTTTCCGAACAAATGCATCACCCACGTAAATGTAGTAAGCTTGCAAAATATATATTAATAAGAAAATGATTATTGAATATCACGAGCGAAAGCTCTTTTGGGCGCGTTGCATAGACTTCCAGAAATGAGGCGGTCGAGGCACTGCCAGATCTCAGTTACCATGGCAAGTTTTTTTTTTGTTTGTTTTTTTCAACTAGAGCGTAAAGTGATGCCGTTATGCTGTTTGTTGTAAGCATGGTAAAGTAACGGGACGTTGGGCGCGTAAACGGGTCTTCGTGCTGCTCTCATATTTTGTATGTATGTAAAGGTTGGTGTGAAATATGGAAGGACCGAGGTAGTTTTGATTGCGCAGCCTGGACTGGTCGATTTAGAGTCTTGAAAAAGCAAAAAAAAAATAAATAACAAGGTCCAAGAAAATATTAGCTATCGCATGTATACTAGCATTACCATAGGATCACAGCGCTGTGTGGAAAAGAGAGAGGGAGAGAGAGAGAAGGGAGTTCGTAGATGAGTATAGCGATGGCCTCTAGGTTAGTAATGCACGGCGCAACGGCATTTAGTGTGCAGATCATACGTGGTATTCTATTCTGTCCCGCTATTTTGTGTGCGCGTTCCTCCCCATCATATCGAATGCGCATGGGCTAATGGCGTTGGACTTCTCACCAATAGGTCCCGGGCTCGGATCTCGGTCGTGGCGACCATGCTTGGCACTGAAACAATAGTTCTGTACTTCTGTATAAATGCGCGTTAAAAGACCTTGGGTTGTAACGTCCAGGAGTGTTGACAACAGTGGTATTTGAGAGTGAACCGAATACGAATCGGCCAGCGGCAGCAGCGAATCGAATCGAATGGAGTACCGAATACGTTTTCGAATAATTCTCGAATATTGAAAAGTCGTACTGTAAACTGCTGTTCATGTCTCCGTGTTCACAATTCTAGCAATCACATCCCAAATACAACATCCAAGGGCACCTAAACATATTTTTCTGTTTCTGAACATATCGAACTGTTCAGAAACACGAAGATCATTGCATAGTCGATAAATACGCGCTTCCCGATCGAAGTAGCCTTATACAGTGCATAAGTCGTCTTTCATACCTATAATGTGGCAGTCCACGGGCGAAATTCATCGTACTTTCACTGCAATGGCGTGTCTATTCCTGCGCACTTGGCATTTTGAGACACCCGTAAACCATACCAAAAATATTCGAGTTTATAGATAACAACTGTTGGATTCGAACACCGAAACGTATAAGACACGTATTCGATCTGATATCCAAATTTTTGGAGCATTCGCACAACCCCTATAGTCACAGCTGATGGGGAGCCTTCCACTTACGGCGTGCCACGTGGCTTCAGTGCCGCTTTACAGGACACTAAACTCCACGAATGAGCCAATTAAAGCGCAATTTGGATTCCTTTCTCCGAAAAGGCCATCTGCCGTGAGCCAATGTCACGAATATCAGCCGTACGTCGGAGATCCCGCACAGATATGGCGGGCGAGGGCGCCTGAGAGACCGTGAGCGCCGTCGTCTTCATCGTCGGGGAAGGAGCTGGATCGCGGCGCTTTCTGAAACTCCAACGCCTGCGCCGTGGCCTCGTGGCCGTCACGGTCCGCGTGGAGGGGGCGGGGGGGAAGGGTGAGGCCGACGTTATAGATCGGCCCGTTTTGTGCGCAACAAAAGGCCGCTCCTGCCTCTCCGCGCCGGCCGTCGACCACACTTCTTCGTCCGTGGCCGCGCGCACGCGAGGAAGAGCAGGAAGAGGACCGCGTCTTCTTTGCCGAGCAAATAAGGCGTGCTGCACGCGATAGCCCTCGCATCACCGGCCGCTCGCGGCGAAGGTCGCTCGGCCGCGCCGACGAGATCGTCTCCTCTCGAGTCGTCGACCGAAGACGAGCGAGCCCCACGCTTCCTGATTCGGAGATGACTGTCGGGTGCTTTCTTTTGAAGCCCGGGCTGTTGAGCGTGTAGACAGGGGACGCTGAGAACGCGTTCACTGGGGGCGTCTTCTGTGTGTTTGACCGAAGAGCATTCTTTGGAACACGAGTGATGACGGAAAGTGGCGGTAGCCTTCTAGTTGGCATGCAGTCGTTGAAGGAAATGAAGGGGGAAACGCTTGCTTCTCTTCTTATTGTTTGCTGTCTTCGTTGGACGGCAGACGCTCGAGTCGAGCAAAGAATACGGCCCGTCACAACGCTAAACGTTGGCCCTTATTCGTTAAACTCTTCGTGTGGCATTCACCAGTGCAGCAGGCGCGAGACAATCGTGACAGCGAGCGTATTGTTAGCGTAGGCGGTCCGTCAATGTATAGCGCTTAAAAAAATAAAAAGAATGAAGAGGAGCTTTATGGATTTCGGCCTTTCGCTAGCTATATATATATGCATGGTCCTGTGTTACAATGTTTCGCTTTGTGTATCAGCGAAGTGGCTAAGTACAGTAGAAGCTCGGTGACACTTTTTCCCGGTTATTTCGCTTTCCCGTGTGCTACGTCACTCTTGGCGTCGTGTTTCCGTCTGAGATTTCGTTGATTCTCTCCGTTACCGCAGCGTTACATTTTTGATGGGGTGGTATTATGCATTCACTACTGGCTGGGTAATATGCGGCTTATCTTAAGAGGTGGAGACGGTAGATGCCGAACGAAAGCCCCAGTAATGGTAATGAATAACTTCACTTTGCCTTGTTGATTAGTGTTAACTGCTTGTTATAAGGATTGTTCATCGTAAGTCTGCCTCTCTCTACGTGATCTGGACAGGAAACCCGGCCACGATCGCAGTATCAGTCATGCACCGGCGCTGCTCGGCTTGTGCATCGCATCCTTCTTCTCGAAGCACGTGAATCAACATCCATCAGTGAGAGGAACCTGTACAGAGTACTGGCGCGCACGCGCACGCACGCACACACACACACACACACACACACGCACACACACTGCCTTGGCCTCCTACACCCTCCCCCCATCATTTTTGTAAGATAATTGGCTCTCCCTACAAATTCACCTTTCGGGAATGTTTCCCTTCGTTTTTTTAATTTTACAATTGGCTGTAAGCCCGATATACCTTCGTGTGGTATGACCCCCACATTATTTTAATTTTGTTTTCGATCGCAGGGGGACAAATTTAACACACACACACGCACGCACACACACACTGCCTTGGCCTCCTACAGCCTCCCCCCATCATTTTTGTAAGATTATTGGCTCTCCCTACAAATTCACCTTTCGGGAATGTTTCCCTTCGTTCTTTTAATTTTACAATTGGCTGTAAGCCCGATATACCTTCGTGTGGTGTGACCCCCACATTATTTTAATTTTGTTTTCGATCGCAGGGGGACAAATTTAACACACACATACACACACACGCACACACACACTGCCTTGGCCTCCTACAGCCTCCCCCCATCATTTTTGTAAGATAATTGGCTCTCCCTACAAATTCACCTAGCGGGAATGTTTCCCTTCGTTTTTTTTAATTTTACAATTGGCTGTAAGCCCGATATACCTTCGTGTGGCGTGACCCCCACATTATTTTAATTTTGTTTTCGATCGCAGGGGGACAAATTTAACACACACACACACGCACACACACACTGCCTTGGCCTCCTACAGCCTCCCCCCATCATTTTTGTAAGATTATTGGCTCTCCCTACAAATTCACCTTTCGGGAATGTTTCCCTTCGTTCTTTTAATTTTACAATTGGCTGTAAGCCCGATATTCATATACCTTCGGGTGGTGTGACCCCCACATTATTTTAATTTTGTTTTCGATCGCAGGGGGACAAATTTAACACACACACACACACGCACACACACACACACACACACACACACACACACACACACACACACACACACACACACACACACACACACACACACACACACACACACACACACACACACACACACTGTGGCAAGAGTCGTTGCCTAAAATCCCTATAGATTTTTGCCCGCCAAAGGCTAAGAAATATTTAAGGACTTTACATTTGCCCAGCTCTAAGGTCCCTACGCAGCCCGCCTTCTCATTTTCCCTTGCACCCACGTATAGGCCCGTGAACCACTTTTGGGCTAGCGTTGCTGCGAGAACATTCTTGTCTTCTTCTTTTTTTTTTTTCGTTTCTCAAGTTTGCGAGTTCTGTGCGCGCACTAAAGCTGGAAGTGCAGGAAAGTGCTTTGCGGCGCACGCTTAAATGCGTTTGAAACCCGTAATTACCTGCCGTACACGTGAGACGTTTTCCTCAGATTCTCGGCTACGCTACGCCTATTATCGCGACAAAGTGCAGTGTTTGTGGACTCGGGCGTCCGCTGCCCGAGTAAGCCATACAGTATACTCTTTTCTTTTAGGGACAATTTTGTTCAAAGAGTACTCTGCCCTTTCCACGCGCCTTCTGAGGTTTAATATCAGGGCGAGCGCACTTCGCTTTAGACAGGAACAAAAGCCCCGACGCGTACGTTGTCTGTCCTATCGTTTTGCCTCTGCCCAAAGTGAATGGGAGAGACACACGAAGGCTTAGAGAGCTTGCGTTGTTTTCGATCTCTTTGTCTGCCGCGGTGGTGTAGTGGTTATGGCAGTCGGCTGCCACCCAAAAAATTCGGGATCGACCCCGGCCGCGGCGGTCGCATTTTCGTTGAAGGCGAAAATGTCAGACGACCGTGTACTGTGCGTTGTCAGGTCAAAGTTCCCGGAGCCCTCCACTACGGCTTTCCTCTCCTCTCTATCTCTCAGTCCCTTTCCCCTTTTCCCGACAGACGCCTAGCCGTGCTACCGACATGGCCTGCAGAAATTAGCGTCCTTTCCGAACCACAATCATCATCATCATCATCTCCTCCAGTCACCTTGCGTGCGTACGTAGGACACGAGCAGGCCACCATGTCAAAGACAAAAGCTGTGCGATTCCATTGGCGTTGTTGTAAAACGCAAAAAAGCAGACAAAAGTGGCTCGAAAATAAGCTATAGTAAGCCATTTCAGAAAATCCTTTTGACCGCGTCAGACAGATGAAGTGATCATTATGCAGGTCAACTTCACCGCCCTTCAAAGGCGCCGGTGCACAGATATGCCAGCGAAAAGAAATAAAAAATAAATTAAACGGAAAATGTTTCGGTGGAGAACAAACTATACTCGTGCTAAGTTACGATCGTGGATACACATATCTCAGCGAAATTTCGCAAGCGAATTTCTCCGCAGCACTAGTGTGACCCACGCGTTTCGGAAGAGATCGCCCGCCCTACAAACGGAAATACACAACGCGCGCATGGGCTGCTTGGTGCCTTGCGTCCCTTGCATCGCTTCCTTGTATGTTGCATCCTTGCTGTTTGCAGGCGCAATCCGACGGCTAGATAACGGTCACCGTAAGAGGGCATTCGGCCATCTTGTGTAGGTCGACTTAGTAAATGGGGGGAAAAGACTCGTTTCTACTACTTCGATGTATCCTACTGTTACTAGCAAAAGTGGCTGCGAAATGAGAGTTGTGAGATCCTGCGCTATGTGCGATATCGGGTGACTTATCTGATATTTCAGACACTGGCCGGGACCGTCGTCTACACGGAAAGCTCTGAACGCGTTGTTGCGCTCTTTAAGGACGAGAGTGCTAAGTGACAGATTTTAAGGTCCATATTCATAAACCTACCTTATCCTTATCACTTGTTTTCGTTATCTTCCCTGTGCCCGCCTTATCATGCTTCATAAACTATAATTAGTCCAGCACCTACACCCAAGCGTTACGATAGTTTATCGCACTGATTAACATTTCAGAGCGATAAGGAAAAAAAATGGACGCCTGCATCTTCCCACGGGGGGAACTCGAGTAAATGCGTTGCAGAGTGGTGGGGGTATCACTTGAATGTTGCGTAATTGGGTATGGTTTGGGAATGCTTAATTGTTATTTCGTCTTTATTATTCTTGAGCCAAGCGAAAGCCAAGTAAAGACGCCCTTGACTGAATTCCGAACGCGCGCTCCGCCGCTTATATACACACCGCCCGCGTTCGAGGGAGAGGAGTACGGGGGAGAGGTCCGCACCCCCACTGCGCATGCTCGGCTTTCTGAACGCCCGCCTGGAGCGACAGTTTTGCGGGTGTCTTCCTGGGCCGGCACGAGACGACCCGAGCATGCGCAGTGGGGGTGTTGACGGCGCCGCCGGCCGCCGACGCCGAAGCGCGACATCGTGCGACTAAGAAATGCTCCGCATTTAAAAGCCGTAAAGATGAGGCAGGTTCATGAACGCGGGCCTAAGCTGTGTCGAATTTTTCTCTTTCTTTTTTCTTGTCGTGTCTCCTTTCTGCTACCTTTCATTATCCCTTTTCCCCTGCACAGGGTAGCCAGCCGGTCTCAGCACTGGCTAACCTCCCTGTCCTTCCTCCTTTCCTTCCTCCTCCTGCACCTCAGAGCGCGGTCAAAGCGTTACCTTTAACTTTTGGAATAAAGAATGCGATGGATGTATAGGACAGGCGGAGGACGGGAGCTCCGTGAACGTCCGTTAAGAGAAGAACACGCTCGTAATATATCTGTGAGGGTTTCAAGATCGAGCCACAATATATGCGCATACGTACTACATTAATGGGCTCGTAACTTTACAGCCGGTCGTTGTTTCAGGACAGTAATGCTTCATATATGCATATACCTATGCATTTTTCTTGTACAAGGACTCTACAAATTGTGCATGCAGGGCCTGTACCGATTCGAATGTAAGTGACTTACCAATGCGGGCGACGTACGGTGGTCCCTTGACTATTGTCAGGGGACCAGCTATTCTTTCTTTCTTCAATCAATCAATCCAATCAATCAATCAATTTTTATTGTGACTTAATAGGTTAATTTCAAGGCATAAAATATACAGACAAGGGTCCCAAAGTACAATGACTGCAACGGGACACTCGAAACGGGACCCTCTTCTTTGACGTTTAGGTACCCGAATATTTTCGTGCACTATAAAAAAAAAAAAAACGGCAAGGGGCGTTCACTAGTGAGCCGCATGCACATTTATCGCGTATGCTGCATAGTAAAGACATAGCAAGCGGAACAGACGTAGGTTTACTAAACCACAGTTCGGCTCGCCTTTGCAGAACAAACGAAACAGAAAGTATGTGGGAACGAAATAATCAGGAGAAAAGCACATCCTCAAGCTGATGTGGGCTGCCGAAACGCCTTTACAAGAGGCATCATATGCAACCTTGAGCGTACGTATATAAGAGCATATATGCGCTTACATACGCTGAAATGTAATTGAGCGTATACTTCAGCTTGTAATTGACGTTGTCTTACATGAATACCTCCAGTTCTCCTCCCTCTCACTCTCTTTTCCGAAAGGGTAACGTTCATCGGATGAAGCCGCGGTGTCTTCTTTTCGGCCGCTTCAGCTCTCCTTTTTATTCTTCTTATTTAATGTGGGGAGGTGGCGAAGCTAGACAAAATGGAAATCGTTATGTAACAATATGAAGAGAAGGCGGGGAGCAAGGGGCTTCTGAGGAACAAACAAAAGCGGGATTTTCGCAGGGACGTAAACCGGCTTGCGTCTCGCACAAGGCGTGCGCTATCGCATCACCACCACAAGTGCAACTGTTGCAACGGCAGCAAACATAATCCCACTCGAATAGAAATTTAGCCATAGATTGCTGAACATGCTTACGCCGGACATATGATTTCGCCCCGATTCTATGCATGGAGCCGGCCTGAAACCCGCATAAAATAATAACGTATAAATCTAATATACGGTCATAATAGGCTTCGACTGCGCGCATGCGCACTGTAGCTGTCTCCCGGTTCATGTTTTCTTTATCCATTTGCTTCGGTATATGCAGTGGATGTAATCAACTAAGGTGCATTGCTCCACATATCTCCATGAAGTGTTATATTCCTTGACCTGGCTGCGTGCTTCCGTATTCTCAACCCAGCTGTCGACTCGGTTGAAAATGGCGACGCATGCCCCGCCACGGTGGTCTAGTGGCTATGGCACTCGGCTGCTGATCCGAAGGTCGCAGGATCGAATCCCCACCGCGGCGGCTGCGTTTCGATGGAGACGAAATGTCGAGGCCCGTGTACTGCGCGATGTCGCTGCACGTTAAAGAACCACAGCTGGGTGCAAATTTCCGGGGCCCTCCGTTACGGCGCCTCTCGTAGTCATATCGTGGTTTTGGGACGTTAAACCCCACAAATCAATAAAAATTGCGGAGCGCTGCCACATCCGACCAGCATTCAAGCTGCGCCGCGCTTTCAATGCGTAGGTAATGACGGCGAATCGACGCATTCATCCATGCCCATAGTAAAAGCGTGCGATTTCGCTTTGAGGTCTCGCGGCGTCGTTAGGGGTCGGATTTAGCACAATAAGATGTGGCACTGCGAGTTCCCGCGACCGATTTCGCGACCACCATGCACGGAGTTCCTTAACATGCCTGAAATCTCCAGCGCACGTTGCCTCATTGTATTCCCATCGAAATGCGGTCGCCACTGCGACTTCGTCGTTTGCGCGGACTCAGAAGGGAGAGTTCAGTTTAGCCTCCCCATCGTGCAGTAATATACCTCGTGACAAGACGGCAAAGCTCTCCCTCTCGGTAACATCGTTACGCCGCAGCGATGGCCGTGATTGTGTGTGTGTGTGTCTCCTCTCCTTAGACAATGTTTCGAACAATGCCTTTCTTCGCATCATCATAATCCGCACACGGGTGTACGCTGGTCCCTCCGAAATGCGCGCCATGCATGCCGGCGCGAACGCGGAGAATGGGTCTTTGGCATGCATGCGCCAGGAACCCCCGTGGTGGCGCCTGCGGGCCGAAGAGCGGTCGGACGTCGTCCCACATCGGAACGAGCGAAGGTGCACCACGTACCGTAAAACACCGCGCTCTAGTGACGAACACTAGCGTAACGCGAGGAATTGTCTACGGGAGCGCTGTGAAATAAAATAGAGCTAGAGAGTCATAGAGGCGTAATAGAAGAGACACCTCTATGCCTGCACTGATGTATCGCGGGTGATAGATATCGACTGTCGTTCTTGTACGTTGGGACACCGACACATAGTAAACATTCATTTCCACCCCGTTCCCAACTCATACATATTCATTTATACGCCGCTGGCGCCGCGCAGCAGCAGCCGACCTACAACAACTCCTGTGGGCTTGCGCTGGTTGCAGCGCCGGTAGGGTTCCGGTAGGTTTTCAGTATGTTTCAAGTTTCAAGTTTCAAGTTTATTTCAAATATTATTACAAACATAAAATATTACACAAGATAATTATACAGAAGGAGGTCCGAAAGCACTAGGCTGCAGGGGGACCTCCTGACACTGGACCTCCTGATACTGGACTGCCGGCTGCCCGACTTAGCACACCTTCGCGACGTTGTTCACTATACGGGATGCCGAAGCCAACGTAGTACATGTTGCTGTCTTTCGAGTGGTCTTTCTTTAGATTTATGCAAACAAGTTTGTACAGAGAAAGAGAGAGAGAAAGGAAGAGGAAAGGCAGGGAAATTATCCCAGCGCGTGCTCGGCTGGCTATCCTACGCCTGAGTGGAATAGGGTAATAATAGATAAGATAGAGGAAGGGAGAGCAGGAAAAAATAAACAGGAGGACAGTTAGAACACATGCACAAAATGCTAATAAGTTTGTACGCGGGGTGACTGCATGTGAGATGCAGTCACCTCACGTACAAACTCGGGCATATAGGCGCACTAAGTCCTACTTGGCTGCTCGAGAGGAGGAGGAAATAACTTTATTAAGTTCGGAGGAACCCCTCCCCACCCACTTTTGGTTTAGTGGTGGGTAGGAGTCTCGGGCCGCACCCACGTTGGGACGGGAAGCCCGTGAGCCTCCGCCCTTTCGTGAGCCCTCCGGACGGCCCGGAGTTGTGTCTGGTGGTCGCCGCTTCGCAGTGCGTCTTCCCAGTCTTGTTCTGTGCTCAACTCGGTGCCGCTTAACGCGGAGCATTGCCAAAGCATGTGCGATAGCGAGCAGTACGATTCACCGCAATCCGGACAGTGTGGCTCTATGTCTGGTGAGTAAAGGCTGTCATTTTGCGAGCACACGGTCATCCTCGCCAAGCTTCCTGCAGCGCCTCTTCCTACAGCTTCTCGGACGTGTGTGTAGACAAGGTTGTCGAAATCGAAATCGCGACAAGCCCACACTTGAAGGAATGCTAGATTTTGAAATTTCATGCAACTCTAGCTAAGAAATAAAGGTACACAAAGGTCCCTGGGTTACATGCGGATTTTCACGGTATATTAGGGACGTCACAGCAGCGAGTGAGCGGCGAGCAGCCTCGACGTCGAGCTGGACGAGGTCAACGCACCGCAGGGCCGCCACGATGACAATGGAAACTCGGTCAGGCGACCCTTCAGCCGCTGGACAGCCCGAGTGGACGCCGCTACCGCGCTCGCTGCCGGCATGCGGCTAGTCCTATAGCGCTGCGCTGGGAGCCCGCTGGCGCAGCGCTGTCCGACGTTTCGGATTGCGAGGCGTGACTGGGCGTGACAGCGGGGCGTCGCTGAGCGAACGGACTGCGCTATGCGCTGCGCCGTGTGGGGCTCCCCTAGTACCCGTGGGACGATCGACGACGATCGAGAGCCACGTCGTTCGAAGGGACAAACACGCGATAGCACACGTAACGTCTTGCGTGAGCTGTCATGAGGAGTAATTTTTCCTTTCTTCTGGTAGCGATGGGTCGTTGTATTACGCTGCGTAACTCGTACACGCGGCGTGCGTTTGCATATAAGTACACTCTCGGCTGATGTCCTGGTGGCCTGTGTGTGCAGATCGGCTGCATTGAGTAACGCGCAAGCGTAATTCTGCTAGTATACTTGTTACCTGTGGTATGAATCACCGTCAAGGCAACCAAGCAACTTTCAGTGTAACCGTGAAGCCAACGATTTTGGCTGTCGTCCTGGCGGAACACGTGAGCGACCAGGGACAGGCAATAACGAAATGCCTCCACGCGCTGAGGACTTGTACGTAACTTGGAGCTAGAGAGGAGGCGGGGGACATTATCTGATAAATAAGATGTTGCCCTGGTCAGTACGTCCGGTATGTAACGTCAGATGACGAAGGAAGCTACCAATGCCGCCTTCCTGTGTAATAAACTCATAGGTCGGCAGTGTAGGGGAACACTCACTCACACTCACTCACCCAAATTTTTCCAGCATCCGCACTCACTCGCACTCGCACTCACTTCCACTCACACTCACTGGCACTCACTCGCACTCGCACTCACCTCCACTCACACTCACTGGCACTCACTCGCACTCGCACTCACCTCCACTCACACTCACTTGCACTCACTCGCACTCGCACTCACTTCCACTCACACTCATTGGCACTCACTCGCACTCGCACTCACTTCCACTCACACTCACTGGCACTCACTCGCACTCGCACTCACCTCCACTCACACTCACTTGCACTCACTCGCACTCACTTCCACTCACACTCAAAGGCACTCACTCGCACTCGCACTCACCTCCACTCACACTCACTTGCACTCACTCGCACTCGCACTCACTTCCACTCACGCTCATTGGCACTCACTCGCACTCGCACTCACCTCCACTCACACTCACTTGCACTCACTCGCACTCGCACTCACTTCCACTCACGCTCATTGGCACTCACTCGCACTCGCACTCACCTCCACTCACACTCACTTGCACTCACTCGCACTCGCACTCACTTCCACTCACACTCATTGGCACTCACTCGCACTCGCACTCACTTCCACTCACACTCACTGGCACTCACTCGCACTCGCACTCACCTCCACTCACACTCACTTGCACTCACTCGCACTCGCACTCACTTCCACTCACACTCACTGGCACTCACTCGCACTCGCACTCACCTCCACTCACACTCACTTGCACTCACTCGCACTCGCACTCACTTCCACTCACGCTCATTGGCACTCACTCGCACTCGCACTCACCTCCACTCACACTCACTTGCACTCACTCGCACTCGCACTCACTTCCACTCACGCTCATTGGCACTCACTCGCACTCGCACTCACCTCCACTCACACTCACTTGCACTCACTCGCACTCACTTCCACTCACACTCATTGGCACTCACTCGCACTCGCACTCACTTCCACTCACACTCACTGGCACTCACTCGCACTCGCACTCACCTCCACTCACACTCACTTGCACTCACTCGCACTCACTTCCACTCACACTCACTGGCACTCACTCGCACTCGCACTCACCTCCACTCGCACTCACTTCCACTCACACTCACTGGCACTCACTCGCACTCGCACTCACCTCCACTCACACTCACTTGCACTCACTCGCACTCACTTCCACTCACACTCACTGGCACTCACTCGCACTCGCACTCACCTCCACTCACACTCACTTGCACTCACTCGCACTCACTTCCACTCACACTCACTGGCACTCACTCGCACTCGCACTCACCTCCACTCACACTCACTGGCACTCACTCGCACTCACCTCTACTCACACTCACTGGCACTCACTCGCACTCGCACTCACGTCTATGAAATGAGTGCGAGTGAGTGCACTCATGAGTGAGTGCGCCGACTTATGCAGGCATCTGCGGCAAATAGAGTGACATGAGTTTTTCCTCCTGGGTAGAATAAACGGCAGCGGTGCCAGTACACTGCGCAGGTTTCACCTGGTCGCCGACCTAACTCGGCACTACGCGCACCTCTTCAGTCGCGCGTACATCTCGAACTGTGAGCGCTGTCTAATGTATCAGAGACTAGAACACATAGTATTTCGCGACTGTCCCCCATTCGTGCCACAGCAGTAGACGGCGGCCACCAGGCTGGCTGATATGGGAGTACAAGCAACAGATGAAAGCTGTATTTCACCCGAAATAGGGGACCATACCGAATTACCAAATGCTACAAGGTCATTTTTTCAATAGAAATGGACTGGATGCTAGACGTTCGGTACCACTGCGCAAAGTTGCGGATTATGAAAAGCGACTATTAAACTTAGATGCAACTAAAGTGGCTTCTTTTCATTATGCGACTATTAGACATTTATAATAATCTTCGAGTGCATTTCCCTGCACAGCATATTCGTCCGACTAATGGCGGCCCCTGTCACGTTTCAAGTAGAGGCGAGGTCCCATTTACCCGTGCTGGGGTTTCACTATTGCCAGTGTTTATGTCAAGAGAGCCGAGTCGACATTTTCCGCGTCACAGCACATTGTTTTGCAGAAGTGAATAGCTGCCATAAGTTGGGCTAGTTGGTATCAAGCGTAATGAAATATGATTACTGGCGTCCATGTCCCCTTTGCGCAATCAGTCATGTCTTATTATATATATACGGATCACTCATTCTTATCCCCATCCTCATGCTTCATCACTCTTCTTCCCCTGTTGCGTTGTCCCCGAAGTAGAGTAGAAGGCCGGGGCGTACTAGATCAGGCCACCCTCTCTACCTGTCTCCAGTGTATTGGACTTCAAGTACGCGAGTATGTAGCTTCATTATGAAACTGAGGTTGCTTCGCTGTAACGTTGCTCGCTGTGACAGATTATGCACTGCATTGTGATGTTGTTGTGTTGTGATGTTGGTGTTGTGTGTTGTGTGTTGTTTTCAAGCTTGCCTCTTTAATCAGCTGATGTCCTAGGCAAATTTTCACTTTGATACCTGGGTCATATTTGAGTTCCTCTGTTCATACTCATTGATTTTATGTGGCGAAGATACTGCATAACATGACTGAAAGCGTCTATCACACAGTCATCCATTATGCTGTCTGTGCTTATATAACAGGATGCGCTGCTCTCATGCTGAGAAATGCATTGTCGTTTGGCTTTTGATTATTGTTACTAGTGCGCTTTCTGTAAGCCTCTAGTCGTTAATAAGTTCCAGATATATTTAAATTATTTCTTCTGCAGTTCCTTTTGAATATTTGTGGCTTTACTTTTTCGCATTTCTCTTTTTTTTAAACTGCCATAAGTTAGTTTCTCAATGAAATGTTGAATAAAATGTTGTTGACGTCATGATCATTGGCAGTGGGGCCTCCTTGTTAGGCCGCTTGCCAAGAAACATTCTATCCCTAACTGTAGAAAATATGTCACTACTGTTTTTGGTAGATTTGCTTTATACTGTACAAAGTACAAGCTATATTGATTTTTGTATGCATGACAACTAATTGTGACCTAAATGCTAAGACTGATGAAGCCTTTGCAGACAACTGTGCGCCTACCTTACTGCACTATTGCTCTGTTGCACTCAATGCTGGTGCTTTGACCCTCCAGAAAAAAAACTTTCCACGCAAGTGCGACACCAGCACTTCTTCCTAGGACGAAAGTATTCAGGTGGGCTGGCACTAACGCCCACTCTGCAGCACCCTAAACCTTATGGTGCAGCTGGAGCAGGTCGCAGCTACTACCATAAGGCAGGGACGACGTCCGTGGATCGTGGGTGCCCCCCAAAATTATTATCCCGTTGACACCTTCAGAACCACAGAGTTAATGCCTTAGGGGTGCAAAAAATGCCTTGGCGTCATTTGAACCCCTAAGGCGTTAGCTCTGAGGTCAGATTATCATTTATATATTCTGAGGGTGGCAACCAGACCAAACTTTTGGTGGGCGCGCCCAGTTCCCGAGCACGATTCCTGCTTCTTTTTCAGATTACGGCTAACATTTCAGGAACAGCTTTTTGATGACGCACGTGCAAGTCTTTGAACGGATTCAGAAATCCCGGAAAATAGGATTATTGGAGTCTCCTCGAAGCCGTCGAAAAGACCAGCTTTTTGAAGACGCATGTGCAACGAGCCGGACATCAGACGATATACGACGCATCCAGGACTAAGGCTTCTTACGCGTGCCGTCTGCAACGTTAACGTCTCGGATATCCGTTTCGAAGTCGTCATAAATCCTTTGTATGCTAGCTGGGCAGGAGAGTACCAAGACCGTGGCATGTAAATCAAGCCGCTCATGCCATACATGTCATGATTTTCATGTTATGACCTGTCATTTATGTTCGTCATGCAGTCATGTTGTGCCATACTGATTTTCATATACATCCCATTAACGAAACGGCCCAGGAGAGCACCAAGACCGTTTCATGTAAATCATGCATGTCATGATTTTCATATAATGAGCTGTCATTTTATTTGTCATGCAGTCATATGGCATAGCGATTTTCGTATACAATCCATTAACGAGATGGCCACGGATACATACATACATACATACATACATACATACATACATACATACATACATACATACATACATACATACATACATACATACATACCACTCACACTCATTGGCACTCACTCGCACTCACACTCACTTCCACTCACTCGCGCTCATTTCTACTCACACACACTGGCACTCATTCGCACTCGCACTCACTTCCACTCACTTGCACTCACTCGCACTCGCACTCACTTCCACTCACACTCATTGGCACTCACTCGCACTCGCACTCACTTCCACTCACACTCACTGGCACTCACTCGCACTCGCACTCACCTCCACTCACACTCATGGCGCTCACTCGCACTCGCACTCACTTCCACTCACACTCACTGGCACTCACTCGCACTCACACTCACCTCCACTCACCCTTGCACTCACTCGCACTCGCACTCACTTCCACTCACACTCACTGGCACTCACTCGCACTCGCACTCACTTGCACTCACACTCACAAGCACTCACTCGCACTCACACTCACCTCCACTCACACTCACTTGCACTCACTCGCACTCGCACTCACTTCCACTCACACTCACTGGCACTCACTCGCACTCGCACTCACTTGCACTCACTTGCACTCACACTCACAAGCACTCACTCGCACTCGCACTCACATCCACTCACACTCACTTGCACTCACTCGCACTCGCACTCACTTGCACTCACACTCATTGGCACTCACTCGCACTCGCACTCACCTCCACTCACACTCACTTGCACTCACTCGCACTCGCACTCACCTCCACTCACACTCACTTGCACTCACTCGCACTCACTTCCACTCACACTCATTGGCACTCACTCGCACTCGCACTCACGTCTATGAAATGAGTGCGAGTGAGTGCGAGTGAGTGCACTCATGAGTGAGTGCGCCGACCTATGAATAAACTGGACGTTACTGCGAGAAAATTCCAAGGGTCACCCTCGGCAGACAGCACAAGTTTAGTCTTACTGCTGTATTACTCGAGAAGCGGACGTAACCTGCTTGAGGGACCAACTTGCATAATTCTGTACTCAAAGAACTTGAATGACGAAAATGTTAGCTACAGCGCGGCACATGTTTCAATTTGTGAATTGTATCAAGGAACTCGTACCCTCGGTATGGCAAGTTTTGACATTATATTTCCGGAACTTTATGAATAGGTACATGGGTGGTTCGTTTACCTTTGTGCACGTTTAAATAAGATATATATAGAATGACAGTGCATTTAAACAGTGTAGTAGGATAGCGCATAATTGTACCTCAAAAATGGTGTCGTGCACATCGAGGCGAACACACATTAATGTTTAAAGAACTCAATTTACACTAGTACGTATGGGCTCGCAGTATTTGCAGGCGCGAAAGAAATTATTATTATTATTATTATTATTATTATTATTATTATTATTATTATTATTATTATTATTATTATTATTATTATTATTATTCCCGGGGTTTCATGTGTCAAAAACTGTGATATGATTATCAGGGCCGCCCCGGCGTATTGGGAGGCTCTGGGGTAATTTTGACCACCTGGGGTATCTTAAACTTGCATCGAAATCCTATAGAGTATACGGCTGTTTTCTGCATTTGCTTTAATGAAAGGATAAGCCTTCCGTATTCTGTTTAGAGTAGAGCACATCTCTGTGCGGAATTAAGTAGGTAGACATTACAGAAAGCTTCTTGAATCTCGACGACATAATCAGAATGAAAGACGCATCGGAAATATGACCAGCGCGTATAGAAAATATTCAAGGGGGAGGAGGATGCTGTCCGTGTACATACTAAACGCTATCGTTAATTGCCGAGCCTCCGGTTCGGCCCGTATGAGATCCCATGGGGTTTAGTTTGCAGGTTAGCCGATTAACATTCGCTTCATGCGCGACAACCACGTATAGACAAAAAGTGCCGTGCGGCCGTCAAGGGTGCGGTCCTTTTCGTAGCCCGTTGGCCTTGAGGACCCGGGTTTGTATAGTAAGCACCACCGCAACAGTCAGCAGTGACGCGGCCACTGGAAGTGATCCCAGATGGCTCGCAATACCGCTCCGAGCGACCGACGCCAAAGGAGGCGTGTTTGACCGTATAGGGGTGGCCAAGCCACACCGACATCACGCAATGTAAACGCGTCTAGCTACGAATACGACACGCGTCTGTGCATGTTTAAACAAGCCTCGACGAACGTGAGCGAGGCCAAAGATTTGTTTGGGTTTCGAGCCGTCTGCGGATGCTTGGAACGCTGACCTTGGCTTGTGGCGTGCGTGTAGAAACAACCATAGGTGTTCTGGCGCCTCTATATATGGTAATACGGGCGAACACAGCAAGTGTATGTGTGGGTGTATATTTGTAGGTGGAACATTATGTTCCCATTTTTCTGTATTTGTTGGCGCATGCATTTGTTACCTCAAGATATACTACCACATCCTCCCAGAAAACTACCTGACCTTTCTATGCAGTAGATGATTTGATGATTGATTTGTGGGGTTTAACGTCCCAAAACCAGCTCTGATTATCAGAGACGCCGTAGTGGAGGTCTCCGGAAATTTCGACCACGTGGGGTTCTTTAACGTGCGCTGACATCGCACAGCACACGGGCCTCAACATTTCGCCTCCGTCGAGATGCGGCCGCCGCGGCCGGGATTCAATCCCGCGACCTTCGTATCTGCAGCCGAGTGCCATAATCAATGGACCACCGTGGAGGGGCATATATGCAGTAGATGTGATATGCCATATGATTAACTGCCTCGGACGGGTCGGCCTGGATGGGATACCGAAAGGCCTGTTTCCACAACTTTTATGTCGCAGTGCGGAAATGTCTTGCAGCGCTGTGATATAAACCACGGAAATGCCTTTCCCCTCACTAAGCCACAAGCGTGCACACATTTGTTAAGTGCTATTCGGGCTTGACGAATGGTGCTTTTGGGGTGAGAGAGAGAGAGAGAGAGAGAGCTCTTTATTGAAAGGCAGAGAATTTAGCCGGCGTTGAAATATCGCTGACGTGCTACTCTGCGTGGGGAGGGAGTTTCGGGGGAGAAAGACGAGTAGAAAGAAGTACAAGATACAGTGGAAAAGAAATGAGTGTTCAGACGAACACGGCAAACGTTTGTGATCTTCAATTGTAACGTCTTATGGGGAAACGTATTTTCTGCTACTCCAACTGTTACAACGTTAGCTAAACTTGTCAGACTGCTGGTGACTGCTGGTGCTTGTTGAGTTAAGTTGCTTTATTTTCAAAGTGGGAGGCTCAGGTCCTCTGTGGAGACAAAGGAGGCGTTGTTGCCAGGTTACAAAGTTATTCACTGTCTCAATTTTAATATCCAGTCTCAAGCTTGTGCTTAGACGGTTCATGGTCAGTGCTGGTCCGTCAAGGGCGCATGAGGGCCTGTATTTATAAAAGAAAGCGTCTTATGCCAGGACTGTTCGTAAGAGAGAGAGAGAGAGATTTATTATGACATAAAAGGTGAGAGGTCGGCCTGAATCTATGTTCTGACCTGCTACTCAGCTTTGGGGGAGGGGAAATAGGTGTATAAAGAAAGAGATGGCATGGATCATTATGAGGATGAAGATGGCAATTAAACCACTTGCACGGCCCAGGACTCTTCAATGTCTTTTGTCCATTTGGCTCTCATGCAAACATTTGTTGACAGCCTTGAGACTATCAGGCTGGCGAATTCGTGATGTTTGACGTATCACCAAAGGTGGCTAATCAATTACAAAAAAAGGGGGGGGGGGGGGGGGGGGAAACGTGGAAATGAGACGCAATAGAAAATCTCTGTGAATTCTGCCTGTGTTCTTTTGTTCTTTCATTCCCGTGATCAGTCGTCCCACTTGGGCGCTGCCTTATAAAGGAGTTTAGGCCATGCCACGATACATGGGCTGCTATATATAAACATATGCTCTCCGGCACATGCGAACATAATGGCACAGCGGAGAAGAATCCCACGTTACCAATACGGCGTGCATTCTGCACCAAAACAAATGCAAAGCGCGTTCCTTCTTCAGTTGTAATGACATTGTTCTGCGTGCTGTCCGATATTCACCATATCTGGGCCATACGTTGCACGAACGGCGAGGAGAAAGAAACGGCAGGTCACCGAGGGCGTTCCAATGAGCACGGAAACATCGTTCCCTTCCCAAAGCCAAAAGTAAGGACAATGCGAAGGAGAGCAGGCGGACTTTCATTCTCCAGGTTGCATCGAGGGCGCAGTGTTCCTTTTCGGCGACAAAGCACCCAAGTGTACCACAGGTCACTGCGTGCGTCGAACGCTGAGGCAAACGCGGCGTCACAGCGGAAGCCGCGGTGATACGCGTGGTGGCTGCTCCGCGCGTAACCTCGCTGCCGGAGTGCAGCCAGCGTTCGTAACCTGCACGCAGGAGGGCCGTGTACTTCCGCCCCTGTCAATGCACGTAACGGTGTATACATCGTCAACGCCCAGCCCGAGAGAAGGCGTGAGAGTCCGCATGACTGCCGGCTCTCTGCGGCCGATGGTGGTGAACCGTCAAGGCCGGCTGATCCCCGTCATACGGTCGCCGATCCTGGAACAATGGCCGATTAGCATGGGCCATTACACTTTCAGATTTTCCACACGAGGTGACGCGTTGTCGTCGACCGGGTCCCGCGACTGAAATTCGGCCACGCGGTTTCCTACGTACGGGACGCTTGTGCGGCCAGAATGCGAGCTCATGGAAATTAGATTTAATCGACAGGGATTACTTATAGACTATACGACTAAAGGTTTGGCCCACTAGCACCACGCCTGAGAGTGAGTGAGTGAGTGAGTGAGTGAGTGAGTGAGTGAGTGAGTGAGTGAGTGAGTGAGTGAGTGAGTGAGTGAGTGAGTGAGTGAGTGAGTGAGTGAGTCGTCTGTTATTCTTTCATATGTGCGTTTCCCTTACACAGCTGGCTTTTAGTGTGATTCATAAGACAGCGTTATCTCCAATATCTTTCTCTCCCTCTCGCTTTCATCTGTGCATATCATGCAAACAGCTGTTATGGCTGGAGAATGGCGAGGAGAACACGGGCTTATAGTCGAGTTATGGCGAGGAGAACACGGGCTTATAGTCTACAGCTTAGATCTATATCCTTCCAAAACGTTGTAATGATTTGTAATGATAGCAAAATAACAACGTTGCTTCGTGCATGGATCACTCGAATGTGCAGTTACCGATCTCCCTCCATCGTCCCTGTACTTGCCGGATATGCACGCGTAAGATGTCCACGACAATCTGCGTGTCATATCCCCCAGGCGTGCTATGTACTTGGAAACATTTGTTTTTCCACGCCAAATACCCTATCGTAGCTCACAATCGGTAGGCAATATACCTAAATATAGTGACAATAATACAAGGGGACACAATTTTCCTGTCTTTTCCGTCTATCCTGGGGTTTCGACGATGTCACCAGAAAAGGTGCTACATGAATTGTGCAACTCTGAGCAATGAAACGTATACTGAATATACAGGGTGTTTCTTTCTTTAACTGCAACACATTTTTAAAATTAGAAAAACATAAATCGCGGGAATGCCTTGTGTACCATTCGAGTGTGCGGGTTGGCGGCCTCTAGATACAGAACAATTACCGCACTTGTATACATAATTAGCGAAATTACGCTAATTAACTTTTTTAATTATCAGCAATTGGTGGCTATAGTAAATGAGTACTTTGGAGCCCGTCCTCGACACTACCTATCCAAATGATCAAATTTTGAATAGCGGAGTGCATGTCGGAGCTACGCGAACAATTATTTCCCCGTGGCAGGCTCCTTGAAACCGAAATCGGCCGGCAAAATAGCGTCTGTGACGTCGATGTCGCCGCCCCCACGGCTTTCGTCACTCGCCCGCGGCGACCAACGCCGCAGATAAGAAGGAGATAACGCAAGCTGCTTGCGCGGCCGGAGCGGCGGTGACCACGGGCGAGTGACGAAAGCCTTGGGGGCGGCGACATCGACGTCACAGACGCTCTTTTGCCGGCCGATTTCGGTTTCAAGGAGCCTGCCACGGGGAAATAATTGTTCGCGTAGCTCCGACATGCACTCCGCTATTCAAAATTTGATCGTTGGGATAGGTAGTGTCGAGGACGGGCTCCAAAGTACTCATTTACTATAGCCACCAATTGCTGATAATTAAAAAGTTAATTAGCGTAATTTCGCTAATTATGCATACAGGTGCGGTAACTGTTCTGTATCTAGAGGCCGCCAACCCGTACACTCGAATGGTACACAAGACATTCCTGCGATTTATGTTTTTCTAATTTTAAAAATGTGTTGTAGCTAAAAAAAAAAAAAACCCTGTATAAGAGCCTTCGCGGTCCAGCACACCGAGCTTCAGCTGCTTAGTCGCTGAGACGCCGCCGCCATGATGCTACCATTCGAATCCCGCCGTCAGAGTTTCTCGAAGTTTGTTTCCTCGAGCACGTTACTTTTCCTCAATCATTCGTCACCCCGAAGCAGCAATACACAGTTGTGCGTGTAACAGCGGCAACTGACGAAGACACGGCGATTATCCCTCATCTTACACAGTCGTCATTGCGAAACGTTCACAATGCTTAGAGACCGCGGTGGCACGCCTTAAAGATATATTCGAAGGTCGCCGTAGATGAGACTCGAACGCCCCCTGAACTTCACGTGGAGTCGAAGATGCCCTTGACTTGACCGCGGCCCTAAAATGTGCCCCGAGCAATGACTGAACTTTGGCTCCCACCGTTCTTCCCAGATCACCGATTCGTTCATGGAGCCGAGCGTTTGTTTTTCGGCGCACGCCCATGTGTATAGCCCATTGACCGAATGCGACCAACCAGAGCAGCTGTGGGGGCCGCGATTTCGTCGGATCCTTCTTCGTCTTCCCCTTGCTTGCCGTGTTGTGGAAGAAGGTCAGCGACAGGGGTGAAGGTCGTGCCGGATCGGCCGACCAGCCGAACACTGGGAAGCTGGAAAGGCAGTGGAACCTTCCTCGCCAACCCACCCGCCTTCCGCATCAGCGCAAGCGTGCAGCAATTTTACGTTCAATGCGCATAGAACCTTCCCCCTCCCCCCTTCTATATGACCCCCCCACCCCCACCCCTAAACTCGGCATCAAACACACACGCAGCGGACCACCTCTGGGCCACGCGTGAAACCTACTTTCCCAATTGGACCCACATAGCAGCAGCGGCCAGTCATTTTGCGGCGCCGCGGTCGAATCCATATATATGCAGTTTGCTCGTGAGCATTTCCCCTCCGAGGCTTTCGTTCGTTCGCGATTTTTGTTTTTTTTTTCTCCCTCTCTTCCTCCTGATATTATTTAGTGTCAGGGCGCACTCTTTCTCTTTTCCTCCTTTTTTGTATCGCGCATTATATTGCGAGCGACTGCACGCACGAATGGGGAGCAGACAGAGCGAGATACATTGGGCATGGGCGACCACACTCCTTGCGCGCTGTTTTTTTTTTTCTTTTCGTTTCTGTTTGGGTGGCATCTCCATGATTAGTTCCCGCAAGGCTCCATTCGGCGTCTTCGGAGCTGCCGGCATCTTGCGGCGAGCTATGCCTAATAACGACGCTGTTCTATACGAGCTATGAAGAACGAAAGAAAAGAAAAAGAGAGACAACAATGCCTCTTAGAGAATGGGTCAACTGGTTTCCAAGGAACCACTTCCCGCAGATACTATATCTGCGAGCATGAAGATTTCGCTCCGAGATGAGGAAAAGGAAACGCTATGGGAACGATCGCGAGCTCACCTGTTTACGAATGTGGCTGCCCGAGGTCGTCACATAAAGTATAGAACGGGAGCAAATACTGCGGACGAATCTCTTGCTTGCACCGTGCGCGGAACAGGGAGATGGCGGCTTGGTCTATACGTGAAACTGCGTTTACCTTTGTTAAGGTCATTGAGAGCTTTACCTTTTGTCGTCTCGGAGCGTGTGCTTGTTGGCTATCCTTGAAGTCGTAGGCTATTGTACGCTGTTCAACAGTGCTATTAGCTTCCTTGTCGCGGATATCGCGAGCGCAGCGGCTTTCTCTCAATGGCCAGCCCGCTATACACTGTTTGTGCGTATACCTTGTACGCAATAGGAATCTTCTTTTGTTTCCACAGATGCCCAGCTCCACATTAAACATTTGTACGTGGCGTCACGATCCACTTTCGTCGATGATCTCGCATGTTCGAACTACACATAGTGCATGCGCGATATGCTGTGTGCTGAAAGAAAGATGTCTAGCAGAGTTTTAATAGCGGAACTCTTCAATGTCGAGCTGTGCTGTGCATGGATGATCTACTGCTTGTCACCAAGGAGAAAAAGAAAGAAAACCGGACTCGCTCTTGCCCTGAGCCCACTGCTACACGATAGTGCTTATGCGAAGACCAATGTGCTTTAAGGTGCAGAAAAGGTTTAAGTCGAAGTTTCGGGTTCGAACCCCGGAGCCGCGAGGATACCGCTTGACACCCTTGCCACTTCACACCATAGGTAGTAGTAGTAGTAGTAGTAGTAGTAGTAGTAGTAGTAGTAGTAGTAGTAGTAGTAGTAGTAGTAGTAGTATCAGACCTTTATTTCAGCCCAAAACTAGAGGCCGAGCATTTCGACCGCCTCTGCGACTAGGCGGCGTTGAACTTCCTCCCTTTCAGCGCCAATCCAGTCGAGCCAAGTGGTGATCGAGAGGGAAGGGGGAGGAAAGGAAGCCGATTGTTGAGGCAGTTAGGTTACGATTAAGGATACAAGAGCAGATTCGCTGTTAACGGCAGTTTTCACCGCGTGAAACTGGCTCGATTTTTCTTTTTTTTTTTTTACATCTTCTAAGAAAAGTGGGAGGAATGAGGCGTCCTATAAGGGACACCGCGACTGCTCTTCGACTGAGGGAGAAGTGACAAAGACAGTTCCCTGCATGTTTCGCGAAGACAAACCGTGCGGATACGTGTGTGTGATCGCCCGAAATCATGCGCCTGGTGCAAATGGACAGTTTGGACAAAGGAGCTCGCATATCCCGTGTTAGAAGAAAAAAAAAAAACACGGAAACGTGCACATATCGTGCAGGTAGAGTACGCAGAGGAGTACTTTTCCAGAGCTTACTGGTGGTTATCGTACTGTTTCCATCGCTCCTATGCATTTGCGCACGACAGCGAGATAAGCGTCGGCATGACTGTTATGATGTATAGTAAGCCATGGTGGCGTCGTGCCGAATTTTAAGGTTTCTTACTAAGGTTTATAGGCCAGAATACCATAATTAGACGCTCAGCCCGTGACGATTCTGTTGAACGAAATCACGCTGAGCGGCAAAGAATTAAAGTACGCGGCACCGGAAATGTCACCCCACGTATAGATGCGGCATATATCTCCCTGCAGCTGCGCCTTCGATGCGAGTCAATCCCGTTTTTTCGAGATGATCATCGACTTGAAGCTCTTCTTCTATCTTACAGAACTACACACAGTGCCACAGCTCTATACCGAAAAAGACGCCAGGCCTTTTACGATTCATCTGAAGTATGAATGGAGGTGTATGGTTACCATTTCTTTCTCATCAAAGCGGTTTGATCGACAGTGCTGTGAGACCTTGCGTGGCCAGGATGTCTTATTTTGCCGTTAAAAGAATTAAATACATCTTTCGTTACTTGCACGGGCACGCAGACGTTAATAAAGCGAAAGCTGGCGGCCTGTAGCACATCGACGTTATAGCTTTTTCGTTTGCCGGTCCTTGTAGAGACTTCGAAGTGTTCTCGAAGAGGCGATCGTGAACTATTAACGAGGAAATCTTCGAACTGCCTTTCGCAATACGATGCTCTGGCCAGTATGATCTCTGGGCGCTCGAGCCAAACCACGTCAAACAGTGTACGTGTTTGTAATGGCAGAGAAGAAGAAAAGAGAACAATTTGTAATACACTGACATTTTTTGTAAGGACAGGTGCCTGACAGTCGCCGTGTTAAACGTATCCTAATTGCAGACAGCTGCCACAAACAAACAAAAGAAATCGCGTCTTGAGAGAGAGAAAGAGAGAGAGAGAGAAATTTAATGACCAGGGGATCTTTGGGTTCCAAATCAATAGGCAGAGATGCGCGTTGGCCAATGCGCGAGTTGGCCAACGCGCATCTGCCACATCTACCACATGCAATACGCGAAACAGTGATCGTGCTTTCATATGTATACGCATTTTGCGGCTACCGAAATAATGAGCGGTCGCGTAATTAGCAGTGTATGCGTGAGGCGTACGCTTTGGCGCTTGGTGAACAGACATAGGCTGCGCATATACGCAAAACCAAGCAGCGCACACCTTGGGCGCGTGCGGTCATTGGCCCTGCTCTAGGAAACTGGACGCACTGTCATTGGGACGAGCATTCGCTTCACGCATCAACGGGCGCAGCTTGGGTGCATCCACTGCGAAGGCGGCGTCCGCTTCTCGCAGAGTCTGCACGCCAGGGGCGCCTCCCGACGCGTCTTTGTGTGTGTTCGCGGCAGCGCGGCAGGCGCTGCTCAAGAGAAGCGAAACGCTGGAAAGAACTTCGACTTTGCGAAATGCGCCCGAAACTTGTGTTCCTCTCCTCTCGCGCCTTCACTTGTCACTTTTTTATTTTCACGTGCTATACTGTGCAAGGTGTGCGACGACGGTGCACAAAAGGACCGTGTTCACACACACACACACACACACACACACACACACACACACACACACACACACACACACACACACACACACACACACACACACACACACACACACACACACACACACACACACACACACACACACACACACACACACACACACACACACACACACACACACACAAACAGTCTTACGCTAACAATGTTTTCGTGACGTAGAAAATCATGTGTACAAGGCCACCTGTCCAATAGCGAAATCTTCTATGCGAAAGAGTGATTTTTCTCGAGACGCCCGCATGGCCCGCATTCCCACGCACGCACGCACACGCACATACACACAGTTTGTGAGAGCACATGCTAGCCAAACCAGGTGTTGGACATATGGGACACAGCGAGGATGGTTGGCCAAGTGAAGACAGCTCTTACAAACAGGAAGGCTTGGCGATTGATACTAAGTTTAGTTTCGGTCGGGTTACTGTTTCCATTGCACCTCATACTGGCATGTTCTTAAAGGCTATTGTCGTGGACCAGTCTAATGCGTGGAATTATGTTCATTCATATCGATTTATTTGCCGTTATTCGCCGCTCACGAATGGCCGAGGTGATAACGCGAGAGAGCCTGCGCTGCTCGGAACACTGACGCAACATGAGGAGGAAGGGCTTTTTAATTCGATCGTTACTTTATCCCGGCCATGCTGTGCAAATGAACAAGGCTAATAGGACGTTAAAACCGTTTAGCGGTTGTTTGTCTGGTGTGTTTTGGCTGATCACGAGGTATTGGTTCGATTCCGTGCACCGCCGGTCGCATTTGGGATGGGAAGTAAAATGCGAAGACGTTCTATTGCGTGCTTATTCAGTGCGAGTCAGCTGACCCACAACTGTATGTATTGGTCAGAAGTTTCTCGGAGCCCAGTGCTACTTTGCAACGTAAAGGTTAATTAATTAATTAACTAATTAAAAAGACACTCTTCGTCACACTCAGTGGATACAGGACAGAGGATGCACTGGTTTCGTGCTCGTCCGTTGCTCTGGAAGAGTAGTGAATTAATTACTAGTAAAGCTATTACTCCAGAATTAGTTATTAAAAGGGACTGTCTACCGTCCTTCATCGATTTCGTGTTTTTTTTTTATCTCAATAGAAAGCACATTATTCTAAGGGGGCAACCTTGCAGTTGTTTCGCTGGAAAGTCAGCAGAAATTTTTAAAACGGAATTTTTTCGATCTTATCGTGTTCACCCCTTCTGCATCTGTAGAGACGCCGGCAACACTGATTACTAGGTCTTTGCAATTACTATTTAAAAACGAAAGTTACCCTCCTCGTGAAATAACGTTACCATACTGTGTGTCAAATACAATTGTAAGTAATAAATTTATGCTTTGGAGCAGGGTAACGAAACCTGCTTGGGCTATTTCTCGGTTTTCCGTTACACTTGGAGATTGACACTCATCACCATGCATGAGGCCGTCGGTCATTTTTTTCACGACTTTCAGGGCGAGTTAAAAAATATTATTCCTTTCTTACGGGTATAGCACGCTCGTTACCGTCAATGTAAGGAACGATCTTCTCATTTTCACCACGAGCGAAAAAAAAAAAAAAATCCGCGCGATATACAGTACCTTTAAGGCAAACGGCGAAGGTTATGTTAAGAAAAAGATGACAGCATAGCAAGTGTTCAGCAGGGCTGCGGTATTCGCAGATGCAATGCTTGGAGGGCAGCCACGCAGCCATGAGACCTATTGCGGAATCCAGTTTCCACAGCCGGTGAGGCGTATCAAAGTTATATGTAAGTGATACCGTTTAGAAACACTTCACACCATTACAGAACCCATTAACACGACATCAAAATTGCAAATCTATCCTACGGGTACGATTACGCCGATTAGCAGTGCTTGCCGCCGAGGCTGATCCGTTAGCGCGTGCGCTTGTTCGTATACGAGGAGTGCCGCTCGTGTACAATGGCTGCGGTTTCCGTTTATCGTTGTCCTTGCGCCACGCTCTCGGCATAGAGCAGCTTTCTTCGAAGCACGCGCATATGGAGGCGAGCTCTGTCGTACGCGCGCAGTGCGTAGCGCGCCTCGAAGAAAAAAGAAGTGCAAAATAAGAAAATGAACGCGCCTTAAGAGGACGCAGAGAAAACGACAGCAGGCCCGTAACGCACAGCGGCGCGGCATCACGAAATCGGTAAACACAGCCTCGTCACAACAGACATCGCCAGGCACCGCCGACATCCGGCAAAAGACAGCATACGCAAAACGCTGGATGTGTAAGACGAAAGAAAACGAAAGGTAGCTAAAGAGAAGTGTCACGAGGAGTATATTGTAGCCGTGTGTCGACACACCGGCCAGCTCTGTCCAGTGTTGAGGCAGCAGTGAAGTCACGGGGAAAAAAAAAATACGAATTCACAAAGAGAGAGAGAGAGATCCTATACACACATTACGCGAGGCGAGACCTAAACTACGTCCCTGTACACGTGAAGGAATATACGTATACCTGCCTATTACCGTCAGCTATATATCTCGAGACGCGCAGAGGTACTTCCCGGCAAAATAGACAAGGAAAAAAAAAAGAAAGGAAATATTACGAGAAAGAGGAATGCCTTCCCCCTTCGAGTCCCTGTCGTACGCAGCCTGTCGTCGTCGTCGTGTTTTTTCCTCGCTCGGATGCTTTCATTTCTCGGCTCGTTCACGCACCATTACGCGTGGCTGGCGTACGAGCGCGTGCCGGCGCGATTACACGCTCGCGCCGCCGTTCCAGATTTCTCCACCGATTCCTCGGGCAGCGCGTGCGTCCTCGCAGTTTGTGCGGTGGACTTTCGTACAGTAAGCGCATGTATACACGTCGCTTGGCTTCGCACGTACGACTCATCACGAGGAACAGCCCACCTGTACGATCTAAGGTGTTACAACTGTAGCGTTGAGGCCGCCAACTCTGCAGAAAGCTACGCTGTGTAGCTTCCCGTAAAACGCCCTGACCAGAATACAAGATTGCAGGGGGGCGTGGATGATCGCCGCGATGTGCGATTCGTAAAGCGGTGGCGATGTAGCGTCCATTTAACGCATTAGCTCGTTCTTTTTATGGTGGCCTGTGAAAGTAGAGGGGAAATTGCCTGTTTGTTTGTTTCTCTCTCTATCTCGTCCTTTTCTTTCCTCGAACGTTGCTTCTCAAGGTGAGGAAAATTAATGTTATTTGCTATTGTTTTTTCTTCTCCCAACTTCTCACACGCTTCCCGCTTTTGCTTCAAGCACCTAGATTTATGGAGGAAAGAAATATAATAAGACGAAAGTGCAGCCAGTCTGTTTTCTCACAAAACCGAAACACTTTAAGATTTCTGCTTCTTATGCTTTTCGACTCGCGTACTCACAAATAAACCTAGGGCTTATAAAAATCCGTCTCGTAAGGGAGCTTTGAATGTGTTGTTTCTGCTTTTACGTGCACAACAAACCAGCATGAAAGACTACAGTGCTTACAAGTATCATCACGCGCCCTGAACACCAGTGACTGCTTTCATGCTTTTGGTTTCTATATAGCTGCTTCTTTTCTTTTTATCGTGCTAATCCCTCCCTTCTCTTTCCACAGTTTAGAGTAAGAATAAGATATTTCTTCTGATGAACTTTCCTAAATTTCCTCCTTTTTTTTCGGCTTCCTCCTTTCCTTCCCTTCTTTTCTCTTATGCGAGATGCGTTTAATTGTAATAGCAGACGTCAGCCAATCGTGATGTAGGACAAGAGTTTAATAAATAGGAAGAGGCATATATATATATATATATATATATATATTATATATATATATATATATATATATATATATATATATATATATATATATATATATATATACACACACACACGCACGCATTCCTCTTGCAGGACGAGATCAGCGAGAGCACGTAACACGTACGAGGATTTTGAGAGGGAGGGCGCCTTCAACTTCGAGCCTTGGAACAATGAAGCACTCTGTATACAGATGCGAACAAAATGAAGAGGAGGGCGTGTCACGAGAACACTTAATCACCCTGCGCGCAAGCGCCTCTGAAAGAAGCGTGCATGGTGTCGTGTTCGCTGTGGGGCGTCCGCTCACTCGCATGTATAGTTAACGGACGTTCCCTTTCGATCAAGTAACCTAACCTTGTTTGTGCAGTTATGAACGTGATGTTTACTATGCAGATTTTAGCGTACGAGACGCCACGTACCACGATTAGACGGAGGAATCGCACCGGCCCTATTGTGTTCCCACGTTCCACCGACCCAGAACATAGGCGCCTCGTTTAAGGGTGTTACATACTATAGCCGATCGGTATTTAGAGTGCGCTCTATGCTGCCTTATCGCCGTCCCGACACATACGCTTGCCGCTGTGAAATTTCAAACCAGTGACACCGTGACTACAGCACCGCGTTTTGCGCACACCGCGCACGGTATGAAATCAACATTTGTTAAACTGTCTTTTATTCCTGACGTTCCTAACATTGACGTCTACGAATGATTACTACAAAACACACTTGTCGTCAGCATTTTTTTTTTTTCCCTGCCACCTTCAAACCACTTTAGCGAACCGATGGGAAAACATAGTGGAGTTCCGGCTTTCGTCGTAGCGGAGAGCCGGTGTTCTTCAACAAGTGGCGATTGTCCTCCCACCTGTCTCATCGTCGTGGTCACGTCGCTATTTAATGAATAAAAAATTTACTTTAATATATTCTAGTACTGGGCAGAGTCGAACGTTGGTCACAAAGTTTTCCGAGCACACCACTGATACCCGCCGTAGTGGCCTAGCGGTTAAGGTGAAGTTGGACTCGCCTGCAACAACTGCACGGCATATTTCACGTGTTGCCCCGCATTGGCATTTGGCTGCTTATCCGAAGGTAACGGGATCGAATCCCGGCCGCGGCGGCTGCATTTCCATCCAGGCGAAATGTTGAGGGCCGTGTACTATGCGATGTCAGTGCACGTCAAAAATACCTCAGGTGTTCGACATTTCTGGAGCCCACCACTACGGCGCCTCTCATAATCGTACCGTGGTTTTGGGGCGGAAAACTCCAGAAATCAACCATTATTTCCTGCGAAACGTACAACACGCATATTTTGCAGCGGTTGCAATGCCGCACGCAAGAAATACATCCAAGTGCTTTCTTAAGGGTGCATACGTAACGCACTTGGACGAACGACCAGTTTCACGAAAAGCAAACAACACGTAGTATGCACAGGTTTACTGTTTGCGGTACCTCTGGCGCGTTTTACTTATAACGTTTTCAGGAATCGTCGCCGTAGTTTCAACCTATATATGTGAGCTTTCACGCGCTGCATCCAAAATATTAAATGTTGCAAGTCCAAATTCGCCCCTCCTAATGATCCGTGGTCCCCTCAGCCCCCTACTCGGCAACGGGGGCCGCATATAGATGGGAGCGAAATGCATAAACTACCCGTGTAGTTGGATTTACTTGCACGTTAAAGGACTAGGGTGATCGAAATTACTCCGAAGCCGACACACTGCGTAAAAGCCTGTTATTATTATTATTATTATTATTATTATTATTATTATTATTATTATTATTATTATTATTATTATTATTATTATTATTATTATTATTATTATTATTATTTCCATACATCGCGTGTTCCGCCTTGCGACAGTGAAATTTCCGTCTTTCTGCATTTATTAGGAGATGATTCTGATGCCGTTGGTGTTATTGTACTATGGCGAATCAGCCAAGAATGTGTTATGAGGGGACAAAGGTCGCGGGAGAATGTGTGAGTGACGGCTGTAAACATGTGAGAGATAAAGCATGCCTCGTGCAGCACCGGTATGTGTATATATGCTGCATCGGTGGAGAAAAGGAATGCGAAAGAAAGGAAAAGAGGAAATATGTCAGCATGAATGACATGGTAATGGAAAAGTAACGTACGAGTTTCATTAGCCGAGGCAGTTCTTTGACATCGCCAGTTTACAGCTGTAACTACAGAACCTCATTCCGAACAGGAAAACTAAAGAAGCGGACAACACGTGATGGGTCGTCCTCTGGTATGCGTGAGAACGCGATCGAACATGACTGATAACGGGCAGTTACAATATCGCCGAAAAATCACCAATGCTTCCCAAGGGAACCTGCTTTTTGCGCTCGGCGTTCGTACCAACTTCCAAGGTCGAGATCGTAAAGTGACTTTTATTCAGCTGCTTTCCTGCTAGGGACTGTTGTGATTTTCATCTGTGTTGGGCGCGTTTTCTTTTCCTTTTTTTTTTTATTGTTATCTGCTATTTCAACGCCACAGGCTCTTGACAGCAAGACATTCCAAAGAAAAGATCTGGTGGCCTCAAACTTGAATAGTACATTGTGATGATGACAAATTAGCAAACATTTCTAATGAAACACACTAGCATGTGGACACTTGCTACCAGCAACTATCAAGTAAATCCGATTAGCTGTTTTTCTGTGCTTTGCCTCTCGCTTTGCCGGTCAAGCAGTCACCTTACCACGATCCTGTTTGGCAATGAAGAGTAGCCAAAGAGTAAACACTCGCCACTAATTCTTTAACCACTGTGTAATGCTTAAAAAACTTCTTTCATGAATGCTGACACGGTCTTTCTATTTGTATCCCCTGTTGTCATAATATAATCTTTTTTTAATTTAATAACGTGTGTCTAAGTTGTCTCGTGCAAAATGTACGCTGTTCGTCTTATGCGTATTTTGCTATTGAACCCCAAACTAGTCGCTATGGCTATGGGTCCGAACAGTACTGTCTGCACACAATGAATCAAATGAAAGATTAAAAAGAAGGAAGTTACACATGCAGAACCTGGTAATTCAGCTTGGTTATTAACAGCTACTCAAAAATATAGTTAAGGAAAGGTAGGGGGCGTAACGGAATGACACTTGCTTGACCAGCTGGAAAGTGGACAGTTCACAATTGAGACAAAAGCACGTTCCATATGGAGCTACCTTAAATTTGAAGACTACTGTAACTATCACCTGAGAAACCTTATAGCAGTGTACACACACCTACATTATCCTTATCATTTGATATCCTTATCGTCCTTGAGACTATAAGTCTCGTTAAGGGCACTAAAATGGTAAGCACGGCACAAGGCTTTCGTTTAGATAACCTGTTTACGAAACACGTTAGGGGCGCAGATAAGGAAAGCAAGAGGTAAATATAAGCTTATTTTGTGGATACAGGTCATATCCTCATTAATGTAATCATTCAACCTCTCACGCGTGCGGTGGCGCGTCTGAACGCTTGCATGCGCAACACAGAACGTTTCGTCGGATCGCGTTGCTCGCTGACCAGTCATGACCTACCGAACGAACTGACTCAGAAAACAACTAACCAACGTCACGAGCGAAAATCTTCTTCGTTTACACGGTCCCTTATCTGGGATCAAGTATGCGGCCCGGCGCCAACCACCGTTCGATAACGCTTTCTCAAGGCCTCTTAGCCAACCGTTAAGCAGAAAGCTGGCCGACATGCGCAGTGCGTATAACGCGCGCAGGCTTATTTCCAACCAGTGGCCAGAGAAATCGCATCCGTAATCTTTCACGCAGGTCTCCCAAGGGTCATGGCGGGCCTCCGCATCGCTTTGCATTCGTCTTCTCGGCGCCCCGTCTGACTGCGCGCACAGCGCGTTCTACTATAGCTCGCTGTTTCCACTGTGCCCGCTGTACACGAAGAAGTTTGAAGATGGAGCTTTCGATCAGGTTCATAGATCACGAGAGATCGAGTGGTTTCGAACGCACTGAACTATATGGCACCTCGGAAAAACTGAAGCATTTTGTGAGAAAAGTTCATTAGGCAATCTTGGCAAAAGACGGAAGCCTATATGAGCGATAGCACCAGCGTTTTGCCGCGTGCACCGCATTACTGAATCTTAATGTTTCTTAAGAGGGCTATCGATGATGATGATGATCAAAACTTTATTTCACCCAAAAGAGGGGACCGACCCAGAGACCCAGAGATCGAGTGACCAACGAGAAATTTGTGCAGTCGGCCGAGACCATGGCTTGTAGGTTGGGCGATCTTGAACTCTTTTTTTTTTTAAGTTTAGAGAGCAAGAGGTATGTTCCCCTTGGAACACTCGCACCCCCCCCCCCCACCACCACACACACACACACACACACACACACACACACACACACACACACACACACACACACACACACACACAGAGAGAGAGAGAGAGAGAGAGAGGGGGGGGGGAAAGAAAGTGATAGTGATAAAGAAGAGACATTCTTTTTCCGCAGCCCGTCAAAGGGGCCATGTCTTAGCGCCGCCGTGAACCAAGATCCACCATTCATAGCCCTTAAAATATATGTCGGGAGAGAGAGAGAGAGAGAGAAAGAAAGACAAATAACAAGCTATAATAGTTTAAGAATGAATCAGCCATCGAGTCTGCCTGTGTATACCTCTCCGTTTCCTCTACTTCACTGCAATAATTGCCCTATGATATGCCTATAATACGGAAATATGATAGTAGGTTAGTGTGCTCGGATTCTAATGCCAAGTTTAGGTCGACATGACTGCTTGAATACTAATGATGTCTTTCACCTGATAATTACGCATCGCGTCGCAGTACCGAATCTTCAAAATGGTGGCTTCGGTCTTCGAGCATGTCCCCGCCACGGTGGTCTAGTGGCTATGGTACTCGGCTGCTGATCAGAGGGTCGCGGGATCGAATCCCGGCCGCGGCGGCTGCATTCGATGGAGGCGAAATGTTGAGGCCCGTGTGCTGTGCGATGTCAGTGCACGTTAAAGAACCCCAGGTGGTCGAAATCTCCGGAGCCCTCCACTACGGCGTCTCTCATAATCTTAGCTGGTTTTAGGCCGTAAATCCCCCGAAATCAATCAATCATCTTCTAGCATGAGTAGCTTTCGTTCCTTTCTAAGCACATCCAGTGTTCCTAATAACTCACCGTGGCTCTCTTTCGGGCTTAAGCTGACAGCGACCGCCTTCACGAGATGGCCATACGTGGATGACAGTTACGTAAAGAAAGTTCTGAGGACACGGGTCAGGATGAGTGCAGAGAAAATTCGCGTGGTCTAAACAAATGAACTGGGCCCTATTTCGCATTGCGTCCATGACCTCTGTCATTCGCTAGTAGGCTTCACGAATGATAAGTCCAGCATAAGGATTGGCAGAAATTTACTTTTACAAAAAGTTCTATCGTAAAACATTTTTGCTATCGCCATACTTTCAAGCCACGTGGTTTGCCTTGTCTATATGCGCCTGTTTTCTAGTATGTGTCGGGGCCTGTCGCTGTGTTCAGTCACTTTGACCTGATCAAATGTATCGATATTACTTCTACTCTATACTGCTGAGATTCCTGTGTGGGAATGCTTCGACCTGTGGCAGGCTCAACTGAACAACTTCACTTGTAGCTTTAAATACTTGTAAGTGAATAACAGAGAAATTTGGGAATAGAATAGCACACGAATATACGAGAGAAATAACCACGGAATACTGAACGGAATATCGAATACCTTATTTGTGCATTACCATGAGCATTTGTGCGAGACCCGCATGGTAAACATGTAAACCAAGCTTCTATTCATTTGCGCATATATATAAAGTGCATGTCGTTCACAATTACACCTCCACGTCGTCGCTGCTGTTGTTGTTGTCGTCGTCGTCGTCGTCGTCGTCGTCGTTGTTGTTGTTGTTGTTGTTGTTGTTGTTGTTGTTGTTGTTTTACAGTGTCGAGTCATTGATTGACGACTCTTGGCGACAACATGAGTGTAAACTACACCGGCCGTCGGAGCCGAGGGCCGAATTCACAGACTTTCTCTTTTGTTTGCGAATTCGGCTGCCCAGTTCAGAAAACTATTTCGTAATTGCTTTGTACCATTCATTGGTTGACCGGCTTCATTAGCAATATGTCCAGCGCTATGATTAACGGAAATATCCTCTTACGAAAATTTTTACTGTAAAACGCTTTTGCGAATGTAGGCTCAGGTTCCTAATCTCTGCGACACTGCTACTGAAAACCAGTTGACTTCTTCACTTAAACGGCTGCGCGACGACTGCACTTTCGCTTCTTCCATTTGGTAATGACGGCGCTCATTGTCCCCGCATAGACGAAGCCCCCCAAATTAGCAGCCTGCTAATACACTCCCATCGTCGTAGCCTTCAGTTCAACGCCGAGTCGCTTCTTTTATTCACTTAAGACAAAAGGACTGCGCCCGTCCCCTCCCGTGTATATCTCGAGCGTGAACTCACGATCTCGCCGCTTTTGTTCGTGTCTTATCCGCTGTTTGCGGCTGCTTCCTCCTTCTCTTTGTCACCGACGTTTATTTAAAGCTCCATCGCGAAAGTCAAAAGACGGTGCCGCGCACGAACACGTCTCAAGCGAGCCTCCGAGATGCTTGTCAGGTGCGCGCGCGCTCTCCTTCCTCATATGCGACTCGCGTATTTTCTTGTTTCTCGTCGCACGTGTACGACTCCGTGGACTCTTGCGACACGACTCTAGCAATGCAGCTCGCATCGAAGTAGCTTCCTTCTACAGCCTTGCCTACGCGCACTCGGCGAGAGTGCCAAAGTGACCGCAGCATATATACAAAGTGCTTGCAGTGTCCTCGGATTGCTGGCGCGTACTTAAAGGGGCACTCAGGTGAAAAACGTTTTCTTTTTCTCGTATTAGCTTTTCACAATATCAGAAACAACCAATCTTGCTGGGAGAAAACCCTCGGTAAGATAGGAAGCGCGCAAGAAGAAAATACCCGTGGCGACGCCGCTGTGAAGTTCCAGCAGTAAGACGCATGACGTCACAGATATTTGACGGCGCCCGCTAAGGCATGCATGACTAGTTATCGATAAGAAAACCTACATTGTGAGCCAAGGAAGCCAGTGACTTAACACAGAAACTGAGAACATTTGATGGAGCTAATTTGGCGAAAATAAGAAAGAATTCGGCCATTTGACGTCACTACGTTCCGTAGTTCCGGCGCGAATTTCAAAAAAAAAAAAAAACTTGACATTCATTTTCTCTTTTAATATTGAAGATAAAATGTTGAAATTAACGTCATTCGAGTTCTCGAAACAGAAGTTTTCGCTCTAAACCACTTGGCCTCTTCATTTTAGTGTCCCTTTGAATCTCGATGGTGCACAGGTGCACTATTTCATTTGGCAGTCATTGCTCAGTGACACTTGTCCGTCGTAGAATATAAAGCCAATACAGACTACAGTTGCGAGTGGCATCTGTGGAAGGCGATTTTTCTCGTATTAGTAAATTATTTTTTCACAATGTAAAAAAGCACAACTCTTATGAGAAGAACACGCTTGCTTGGTAAGCTAGAAAACGCGCAGACAAAAAAATCCAGGGGGCCACGCCACTCTGAGGTTCCCGCACTAATATGCATGACGTGATATATCCTTGACGCCGTCTTCTAAGGCCTACGTAAATACTTATTGGTTAAAAATATCTATATTATGTTCTTAGAAATCCGGAGAATCAAGGCAGCTCGTATCAGAAATTTTGATTCAGCGGATGTGACCAGAATGCAAAAAAAAAAAAATGGAACAAAGGAGAAGGAGGGAACCTTCTGACGTCATAAGGCCCAAGATACGGCGCGAAATTCAAAAATGAGACATTTACATTTATTTTTTTATTCTCATATTAACCATAAAATGGAGAAAAAAGAAAACGGATCTCGCGAAATATCATTCATCGGTGCACACCGCTTCGCTTTGTCCTTTCAGTGTCCCTTTAAAGGGGTACTGCAACACTAGTGAACGTACCGAGAAAACGCTGATGATCAGTCGTAGAAGCTCGTGTGAATATGTGAGCCAAATATTATTGCCCTGCAAGCACCAGGGAATTAGCAGTTTCGTTCCAAATGCAGCTGGAAATTGCCTTCTCTTCTTTCAACAAATAGCGTCACAAAAAGCGGCGACTAGGTCGGTTGACCTTTTTTACTATTATTAAAGAAAGTCGCGTACATTTTCCTTATCTGCTGAGCTCAAAACAAACAAATAAAACCATTACTGATGATAGTTAATACTGAAAGAAAGCGCAAAAATCGCACAGTCGCATCACACAACACAAACACACAGACACACAATCGCAGATCACAGATACACACGGATGATTATTGCTACCACTATCTTCGCGCATGTATTCTCTGTTCCTTGTTTTTCATATATATATATTCTCTGACGTTTTCGGATGAATAAACAGCGTGAGCTCGCGCTCGTCCTCGTTCGATCTCTTGTGATTGTGCTGATTGTGCGTTTTTGCGTTTCCTTTCAGTCTTAACTATGAGCAATACACTAGTCCGACAACGAGTTTTACCATATTACTGACGATGTTCCCGTGATTATTGAAGCACCAATGCTAGTTCTGCCTCAGGTGACGTAGCTGGTGATCCTTTAGTGACATCATTCGTTGAAAGAAGAGGTGGTGGTTTGCGGTTGTATTTAAAAAGCAAATTGCAAGTTCCCCGGTGCGCACAGTGCAGAAAATGCGCAATAACATTTCGCTCACATGTTCGCAGATGGATCGCCACCGTTTTGTGACAGTGTTCAATAAGTGTTGCAGCGCCCCTTTAAACGCTGCAGATGCACAGTCGCTGGCAATTGCGGACCGTGGCAATAATAATAATAATAATAATAATAATAATAATAATAATAATAATAATAATCTTATAACACAGCTGCACGGTTTAGAATTGCTTGTTGCATCGGTCGAACCGTGCGCTTGGGCTGACCAACGCGATATCAAGCAACAAACATACACAAACTAAATAGGAAAAGAAAGACTATCTGATTAGATTAGATTCTTGGGGTTTAACGTCCCAAAACCAGCTCTGATTATGAGAGACGCCGTAGTGGAGGGCTCCAGAAATTTCGACCACCTGGGGTTCTTTAACGTGCACTGACATCGCACAGCACACGGGCCTCAAAAATTTCGCCTCCATCGAAATGCAGCCGCCGCAGCCGGGATTCGATCCCGCGACCCTCGGATCAGCAGCTGAGAGAAAGGCTATCTGTGGCACCAAGCTTTCTCGAAACTTTCGCTCGTGACTTTATCTTCATTGCTTTAGTTGTGCCGTCTTATGAGTTCGTAATCCTAAAGGAAATATTCCTGTGATAAAGATGAATTATGAATGCGGGTGATCGTCTCTGTGACGAGGACAGTCGCAAAAGTTCTTCGAAACTCCCTCTCCCCTATCTTCCAGTGCTGGTTAGCATACCACATTTTCCCTTCCAGCTATATCCTCTTGTCATTCTCTCTTTCTTTTTAAATCCCGACAGCTCGCAAATACGCTAGTTTCATTCAGCTAGAAGGATTGACATAGAGAAAAACGAAGTGGTGACGCTTCCAGAAATGTTTGCATACAGGACTGGGAACTGCGAACAAATCTTAAGCACTTAAACAGAATATATTTTAAAGATTAGACATGCATGCAGTAGAAGTCAGCATCGTATCTGATGCTCTGCTCCTTCCTTATGGGGCGAAGGAAATGTAGCACAGATACGTGCAGATACCTGGCTTAAAACCACAAGGGAGCACAGAAGACGCAAAGACTATAGACAAGGAATATTCCCCGGCTCCGCGCGAAGTAGGCGATTCGTAAATTCCGGTATTGATACCACCAGATGATCGAAGCACTAGTTCTCTCTACTTCACCAATCCTTGTAAGAAAATCTTGTGCGATTTTAAATAGGGAAATTTTTAATGTCTTGGAACATGACATGCGCATTTTAAGTATATCAAAAGCGTCGTACTCTTCCAAATGGCGCGAAAATTCTAGACGCCTTCAGTCGACGCCAATGTTCGTTTTGCACAAATAAGTTTGTGAACCTGTAAAGTGTAAGGAACTTTGCACATACACGACGATCATGCTCTTGCGTTCCTGGAAGGTTGCTGCACAACAGTTAACGAGAGCCAGAGAAACTGGCGCCTGTGCGAATCGGTTAGGCCCGCATGACAGTAATATAGTTCCTTTAGACGTCATTTAAACAAGCACGTTCACAAGGCAAACATTTCTTTTTAAACTATGGCATATCCCCCCCCCCCCCCCCCCCCTTCCCTAACTGACCCCACAAGACGATCAGTCACGAACATCCTGTAACCATGGACGCAGTGCTCGGTGTGTAACATGGCGTGAATATTATAGTCAAAAGGTAACGCAAGGTAGTCACTTGCAATGTCCACAAACGAAAGAAATCCTAGACTGAATGGCACAGCGTTTACACAAGCGATACCGCGTTCTTGTTAATCCCTCGCGCATTGTCATTTCTAGACTGCTGCATCCATTGCAGGAATACGAAGATTAGAGGTATTTAGTTATAGCCGAGTTTTGAGGATTCCACGAGTAATATATATATATATTTTTTTTTTGCCATCAGTATACATAAAGAAAGAATTTTGAACCAGTTCTGGCGACACAGTGCACCGTTTCTCAACGCTTCCAACATACAAGAAAGAACAAAGTTAAAAGAAAAGCCACTGTTCGCTTTCTTTTCACCTTATATCTTCTTCTTTCTTTCTTTTTTTCACGCATTCAACTTCTATTATGCAGGAAGCTGCGGCCACTTCATTTCAAAACACGTCCGGCTCTACTTGCGCCGCATAGAGAGGCGCGCGCTAGCTGCTGTGGCGATGGTATGGTGCGCGTTGAAGTCCGGCACCGCGCACGGCTTACGCTTGCATCCGAGCATCGTCGGAAGGACGGCGGCTTCGGGGACGGCAAGCAGCAGCATACCGGGCGGTCGCGCTTCTGGATCGGCTCAGAGATAGCACGGGCTGGAGGAGCTAATCCTTGCACGCACGACCAAAATGGAGGAACGAAACACAAGCACAGCACTTGCCTTCGAAGCAGTTGGCGACGTTTTGAAATCCAAGCCGACACACAACGAGAGCAGACGACACACTGGCCCACGCGCTCGACCGCTCCACGCGCCGCGCGCAGCCGACGCTACGGCGGTGGCGCTGAAGTAGATTTTCCGCTTCTTTTTCTCTCGTCTCTTTCACTCCTTACCTCCCCTCCTCTCTCTTCTCATTGCTCTCTCTCTCTCTCTCTTTCTCTTCCTCTTCGTTCCACCTGCACACAGCTTCGCGGCCTGTTCCCTCACGTAACACGTATTACGCATCGATTCGTTTGGCTGACCGAAACAGTAAGAGGCCTCCGCCGCGTCACTTGCCTCATCTCTCTTATCTTTGTATATACCGCGGTCTTCAATTGGGGGTGGGGGTTATAGACCGTGAGAACAGCTTGATTACCTTCGTATTGACGCTGCTTGTTGAAGGTCGTAAATTTAAACTGTCACCGCTAGTGCTTCCTTGCAGAAGAATGATGTACGTAACTGCCTGGTTCTGATGCCCCTTAGTAGCCGTGCGAATACAGACCACCGTCGTGCTTGTCACAATTCTTCCTATCTTCCTTTCCACTTGGTTTATTTATTAACGCCTGCGTTAGTTACTGTTATTGATGTGGGCGTCGTTATTCTTGTTTGTTTTACAGCCCTCTCTGCGGCGGTTACCTACTGCAAGGTGTGACGTACGAGCATTGGGAGTCTTAACGGCACCGTATTCAGTGACGGGCGAAAAATGCATATACTTGGGCGCATTATTGAGCTGTACTAACAATATGAAGTGGTTATGTTGCGCGCTCATCATTGGTCTCGCGGAAGCCGTCTGACTGAAAAGATTCGGGTTAAGAAAAGGGAGCAGGCACGCTGAACGCAGTTCAAAAATTCTAACAAGAAAGTGACGTTTCGGCTCTCGCACGGAAGCCTCTTTCACTGCACGAAACAGGACACGACAGTAGGAGGCGTTCCATGGCCGACTTCCATTCCTCTCAGCGGGGCGCTCTTGCAAAACGGCACAGGCGAACTTCGCTTTTATTTTTTCATTTGTAGTTTTTTTTTTTTTCGCTGTTTTCAGAGAACGCACAGCGTTAACTGAAATTTTGCTGAGCGCTGGCATCACCACTCATAAGCTGATCGTATATTAAGGCGAAAGCCCTATTGCCCTAACTGGCCTAACGGGCTTACGTGACCGTCCGGCGTTGGTGGTACCAAAAGCCAGCGGTACCAAGACCTCTAACTCGCGTCTTGTTCGCTTGGTATGTACCAGCATTAGCATGGGAAGGGACTAATGTACGTATAACATAAGGTTTTGGCATCCGTAGCGCCAGATACTTGCCATTTACGTCACGATTAACGATAGTGAAATCGCTTGCGACTTGTAACCGCACGCCTCTCTGCCAAGAATATATATGCGGGTATTGCCATACATGATTGAATGTTTTTTTTTTTACACCACATGTCAATCAATGAACAGCCGAAAGAGATTCCGCTAATTGAATGCCGCAACAGGTGTCTAAGCACTCATGTCATAAGGGAGCAGTGAATTTTAGTGCTAAGACCGCCATTTTCACCCTCGTAATCCATGTCATCTGCACGCATATATTGTGTATGCCGTGATGTCATATATAATAACTGGGAAGTCGGGAACTTATGGGTCTATTAGTTGTTTTTCTCCTGCATATTATATTTTGAATTACTTATTCCTATCTTTTCCCAGTCACCATCGGTTTTCAGCCGCAGCGTCAAAACCTTCGAAGAAGAGTCAAGCGTCCTTGAGAAGCAAGATCCCCCACCACAAGATTACTTCTTGAGAAGTGTAGCGCTGCCAGCTTCTGTATATGTGTCATGGTAACCGCATCTTTGGGAATGTGCAGATGTAGTGCGTTGGCTCTGCTTTTGCTGGCAGTTGTCGGGAATGTTTTGCACACGTGATGAGATTCTAACTATATACCCATTTTACTCTGTTGGCAAAAACAAAGTGTAACTGTGGAAACAAACCAGGATCCCAATCCAGACGTCTTTTGCCTTTTAAGCGGGGATGTACACAACATTCCCCCAACAGCACCCCCCTTGCTTTCTAGCAACGCCTGGAAGTTCTTTGACGCGCACTGAACTGATGTGCTTGCATTTCGCCACCACCGAAATACAGTCGACGTGGTTGGGAACCGAACACGCGTCTTCAAGTTTAGCAGCGCGACATATCTGCTAAGCTATACCACTACGGGTAATATTACCTCTTAATGCTCTCTTACGAACAATTCTAAGCTTAAGGCAGTTTTTCATGTCCTGAAAAGAGATTCCTCGGAAGAATAGCTGCTATAATTCTTTTAAGCCCACCAGGAATTCAATGCAGCGCGCTTCGCAACAACAGCGCGCGTATCCTAATGTTATATAGCGACAGAGAATTAACCGCGTTATTCGTTAGTCGAGAAAAACAAGCGTGCCCGGTCGCTTCATCGGACGCTGATATTCATTGCATTCATCCATCCAGTCATCGTATATATATGTGCTCCTGAGCGAATTCCGTGTTAAATTATTTGTGCCGTATATGAAACAATAGCGCGTGTTCGGTCATGTCACCGGCCTCTGATATCTCTCTCTTCGTGGGTCTTTTAGCGTTATTATTGCTTCAGACATAAACATTCCTGTCACTCCTGAAATAGCGCTTGCTGTGGCACCACGGTTGTGACAATTAATGCTATCGAGTGACCATCGCGCTTCAAACACAGCAATTAATTTTGGTGATTGCTGTCCTTTGCTACGCGCTCATGGCCGAACCGCGAAACGCGGATTCCATGCATCGCTGACTCCGAACCGCGGTCTCAAACTCCCATGTCTATCTGTCCTGCTATGAGCTTCGTAATTAAATATTTTACGTCATCGTTGTGAAGTCTTGACGGATTTGTGCGTGACGTAAAAGACTGCTTTCATTCGTGAGACATACAGTATAGCTATAAACACTAAACAGCCAATTAGTAAGTTCTCTAAATCATTCCAAGCTCTTCTAACGGAGTTTTAACACTCCGATGTCGTGCTTGGCCAGTGACGGACGCCGTAGCGATAGATAGTTCCCGATAAATATGTAATATCGCTACCGGCAGATTACGGGAAACGGGACGACAAAAATTCGAGCCGCAGTTCCTCGCTGTGAAAACTGTGGGAACAGCGAAGCTGTGCTGCCACCGTTAATCGTGACGTAACTGGCAACAGTGTAAACTTCACTACCACTGTCGTGTGTCACTATCGCTACCTCTATCACTAACACGTAGCGGTGGACTGGGGGCAAGGGTGTTTGTAGTTGGTCGAGGGAAAAAGTGGGATCTCTTTTCTCGTCTCTGTATAACCTGAGGCAGGAGACGGACGACGATACTTTCTTTCTTTCTTTATTGCCCTTGGCATAATCACTATAACGCAGCAGTGGGCTGATGCCAAGAGTGTGGATAGAGGGCCGATAGCAGGAGTGGGTCGGTCTTCACTTCTTGCGTGACACCGGACGCCGCGGACGGACATGGAGAACCCCTAAACTGCTCCGATGCTAATAATTATGCATATTTCCCACGCTAGCAAATATCAGTGCAGGCGCATTTTGGCACTTTATGCTCCCATCGCAAGGACGCGACCTCGCGTATAATAAACGAGCAGTTTCACAAACAGAAGCGCATGTGTATAGCCGTTAATCCGAGATGTGACGTAAGATTTTGATTTGATTTCTGGGATTTTACGTCCCAAAACCACGATATGATTATAAGCGATGCTGTAGGGAGGGCTCCGGACATTTCGACCATCTGGGGTTCTTTAACGTTCACCGACATCGCTCAGCACACGGGCCTCAACATTTCGCCTCCGTCGAAATGCAGCCGCCGCGGCCGGGATTCGATCCAGCGACCTCCGGATCAGCAGTCAAGTACCATAGCCACTAGACCACCGCTGCGTGGGGCAATGTGACGTAAGTGCGAGGCTTGTTCTATATAACACGGAGTTGCGTTAAACACACATTTCCATTAATAGAATCGATCATTAGTGTTTCCAAATATAAGCGAACACAACATACGGGCGGTGGAAATGACTTGCGCTCTTATTTGCCTATACTTGAGCGCTGTCATCCATGATTTCCATTTCCGGTTTGGGGGTCCAGAATGGTGACTATTTCGGGTGACTGCAGTTTGCGGCGTCCGCTGTTGCGATTGAGGAAGAATCTTCTCGGGCATTTATAAACTTTAACAGGCACTCGTTTGCCAACGCACCCATAGACGGTTTAGGAGCTTTCGCTTTCGTTTACGCGTCCTGCATGATTGGTTAGGCGGTTTCGTGTACATAGTTATGTCCATGCGAACTCACCCGAAACACGAATATGCGCTCGCCCTCATCGACCGGAAAGACGACGTAATTACGTAAGCTACGCGGACGTTTGCCTCGTGGCTATTACCTCTATTATACCGACGCGGAGCGGGTTTATTTACGGCATCGGGCGCAGGCATGGTCCACTTCGCGGTGAACATTCCTGGTTCTAGTTTGTAAATTAGTCCAGTTCGTGTTGTTCGTTTTCATTAAAAAAAAGAGAAAGAAATAATGAGAAAAAAAAGAACAGCATAATCAGAACCAGGGCTCTTCTTAACAAGTAATGCTTCGATATATATAGGGTTGTTCCCATAAAAGAGAAAATTTCAACCGGTCCTTGTGTAAGGGCACATTATTAAAATAAACTCGGTCAAAGAAAGCTGTAATCAACGCGCGCGTGAAGCTTTTCCTGGCCAAACGCTCTTCGGCTTTGGTCAGCCGCATTCTCTAAATGAGTCCAGCATCAGATTCGGATTTTCTCTTGCGAACAATTCTCTCTTATGAGATTCCCGTGAATACGGTACCTGGCATCGTAATAAAAAAAAAGTCTTACATTAGACACTAATGATGAAGCTGGCGTGTCATTAGCGAAGGTTGTCGGCCAACGTAAAGAAGTGTTTGCGAAATGGGGGGGCTTTAATTTGACACCAAAACCTCATTTTCAACGACATGTTAAGTCCGCTTCAGCCATGTGGCAGATAGATTAAGTTTGGATAAAGGCCCTTTGTAACAACAGGATGGTAGAGAGTAAATGCTTGAAACGCTGACCACCGTTCACCGCATTTTTATACGAATGCTTTGTGAAAATAAATGCACGAGCGTATATATAAGCGCGCAACTCAGGGCACGCACAATTTCACCCATCATGCTTTTGCCTGCCGATTGTCTTATTTGGAAATAAATGCACGAGCGTATATATAAGCGCGCAACTCAGGGCACGCACAATTTCACCCATCATGCTTTTGCCTGCCGATTGTCTTTATTTGGACGTCGCTAGACTTTCTGTCTCTCATTACGCAGTCTCGACGCATCCTTATTCCGCCCTTTTGTAGCGCATATATCGAGCTGCGCTGGCTAGCCTGCTGTCTCCTTTGGGGCGAGGAGTTGCCGCGTTTCACAGATTTCCTTCTTGTTGTTGTTGCCTGCTTGCTTGCTTGCTGTCGTTTTTGGTCAGTTTGTCATAGACATCGTGTGTCCATCAACTGCACGGTCAATATACATCTCATAGAGCATGGAAGCTAAGAAATAACTAGTACCAGACCTACAACAAAAGCTCTGGCGCTAGAAATACTCGTAAGATCAAACTGCAGTACATCGCAATGCCGTGAAAATGATTAGTGAGGGTGGACTGCCAACTACGGAGAGCGCTTACCGTAAAGCTGTTTGCTTAAGGCATGCGCTTGCCAATGATAATCTTGGACGATCGTCATTGGCAGGCGTATATAGTTGTCGAAGGCGACTAGCCAAAAGGAAACCATGCATGCTTATTTATGCGCGAAAAATATTGTCAATTCAGCCCTTGCATACAGGAAAACCTTATTGTGTTAGAATCGTTTGTAAGAGTATGCTTATTCATGGCCTTACAAGAAAATGCGGCTGGACAACTGCAATCAGGACGTACAAAGAGCGTTGCAAATTTCAGGTCCTATTCCTTTGTATACTTACTTACTCTCGCAGCGTATTTCACGCTCATTAAGCCACGTGAACGTGCGTGCCTGCCGCTTGTTTTCAACACAAGTTTACACGCCTTCGAAAAGAAAAAGAAACACACAAACACACACATGCCAGCGCCTTCCTTACGTAACCTCTCGTTTGGCACGAATCGGAACCTATATCAGAAACAAGTTCTGAGATTTAAAACAGCGATAACAAGCGTCGCGCCTGCACGCAGACACAAATACGCACTCGGCGAAGATAATCAGCGTCCCATTTTTGGACCAGGCGAACGAGGAATATAGACTCTCGCCTGTATGCAGCTGTATACCTTGCCGGTCGAAAATTATCCGCCGCACTTTACAAGAAGCAACGTTTAGCTCAGAGGTTTCCTCTAATATACCCGTAAACATCTTTTTCAAGGGCTTCGATGGATGAGGAACAAATGATTTGTCGTTTCGAGAGTCCCAGTAATCTCGAGAACTTTTATAGTATACTTGGCGATCAATGACTCCGTGAGAGAGAGAGAGCCGAAAAATACGACCAATACGTAAATGAAAAAGGCCTTCGCTGTCTTATCGCTGAGCGTGCTACCTTTATCGCGATGGGTCATCACTTGCGGCTACACACAGTGTACTCGCAACCAGTTCCGGCATAGCAGGATATCGCTTGGTCGGGTTCGTGCAATCAGCCGCGCTCATCCCCTTATCCTCTTCCACCAGTTTCCTTGTCTCACTCAGCGGCGTTCACGGCGTTTGCTTATTCTGAAGTTTTAATTGAGACCGCGCAGCCGCTTGTCAGCTCTTTCCGGCGGCCACTTTCGTCCTCCCCCTCCTCCCCTGGACGTCCCATACGAGGCGTCCTCCCTCCCCCCATCCCCTGGGGGTCCCATACCAGTCTCGTATACAGTAGTTCCGTTTGCGGGGCGGCGAGCGGGTCGCATCCAGTGACGCTATAGACCAAGCTGCCGCCGTACCTGCGGCCCTCTCTTATATACATCTCTCGCCCGTTTCGATAACGGGGCTCCGCGGATCGTCTTCACCTATTTTTTTCTTCTTCCTCGCCGCACGCTCCAATTGCGTCAGCGTATGTATAAACAAACCTTCTGTCCTCGTTGTGCGGAACTCGTTCTCGTCCGATACGAAATTCCTCACTCTCCATCGCGTCGCGAGAAATACCTGTGTGCGTTTGTGCGAGGGCGAAGGAGAAGGGAGAGGGGGGCAAGGGATGAGTGGGAGGCCGCAGTGCGCGTGCCACTGAACAAGCTTTTGATCCGATGTAAGAACAGCGGAGGGAAGCAGTGTGGCACATGATAATCTTAGCAACGTCATCGATAAGCGTAGTACAGAGTGGTCAAGTGATAATTCTATTTCCATCGTACTGAGCTCAGCATGTAATTTCTGCTCTGCGAAGTTTTTTTTTTTTTGCGTTGTTTGTCTTTAGTTCGATGAAGCGCCGACATAACGTACCTTGCAGAAGCGTGGTTAATTGAACAGATTGATTTGCGTTCATAGTTAATACGGCGCAAAAAATGACGAAGCACATGACGAAAATTCTTCGTGCGCTTGTTCGTCTTCTCTAATAGTCCTGTGTCTCGTTTTTGTGTGTGTGTGTGTGTGTGTGTGTGTGTGTGTGTGTGTGTGTGTGTGTGTGTGTGTGTGTGTGTGTGTGTGTGTGTGTGTGTGTGTGTGTGTGTGTGTGTGTGTGTGTGTGTGTGTGTGTGCTCAACCAATCATGAATTACAGTGCCTTGCTGCTGGTACGTACGCAAGGAAGCAAAGCGAGAATAAGGTGGACACAAGCACCATCCATTACAATGCCAACGGACGCATGCATTGTTCAATCTTTTACTGCCTTATTCTTCGCGTTTATTATTCTTTTTATTTGAGCGGCTTAAAGCACCAAACACTGCTCTTGCATAACTAATACTATTCAGCGTTTTTCGCATCCACTCCGTCTCCATATGTTCCTTCTTACAGGCGTTGTTTGCTCTTCTGTGATCATTACACACACTTCCACGCGGTAAATTCGCATAAATATATGTAGCTACCTCTTATCCTTCGCGTTAAATACACAAGTACGTGCCTTGTGAACAAGTTCCGTGTTCGACCAGGACATTAGTTGAAGCCTACCGTTGTAAAACAAACCAGTCGCGTCCCGCACGTACGGCGTATAATCTAGGAAGGCTGGGCCTTTCGTGGCTATAGACCATACATATCCCTTCTCACAACTCGTACATCCTTAACTGCTTTTCTTCGCCGAATTTCTGTGTAGCACTGTGAAGAATAGAGACGTTCATCTCGAGGTACAGTTTGGTTATACGTGACTCGCTCACGCCACGTTTAACTCTGTTGCATGTTTAGCTACAGCCACGTTCACGTATATATAAAGCGGATGCACTGGAGTAACCAGCATGGCCTTGCCCTGAGAGCTGAGACTGTAATGTTGTAGTTGTGGCCCATCATATCCGCCTGCAGCGAACACCGCGCTCTTTTTCCTTCGAAGCGGTAAGAAGCATACAGCGTGACAGTGGCTTTCTTCTTATGATATATATACCTCGAAAATAACGCTCCAGTTTATTTGCGCTTTATGTGCATTTGCATTCTCTGTCTCCTTCATGTCCTTGTGCGTATACGTTTACATACCGAATAATAATAATAATAATAATAATAATAATAATAATAATATAATAATAATAACCTAAATGATTTTCCTCAAAGTCAACCCTGTTGTCGCTATATTTCGTGCTTATGTACTGTGCCACGTTATACATGGAAGACACTTTGTAGCAGATGCCTCCTTCGAAAAGCGCTTCTGAAGATCTTATTCAAATGTACTTCGGTAGAAGTCTCACATTTCAGAAGGCATCGGGTTCGAGTCCCTACCACTGCGGCCGCATCTATATGCATGGACGTGAAACGCAAAAACGCTTCCGACTACAGCGGACGTGGCTATTATTTCGGAGCCGCTACTATATATATATATGTATTGGTTTGTGGGGTTTTACGTCCCAAAAGCAGCTCTGATTATGAGAGACGCCGTAGTGGAGGGCTCCGGAAATTTTGACCACCTGAGGTTCTTTAACGTGCACTGACATCGCACAGCACACGGGCGTCAACATTTCGCCTCCATTGAAATGCAGCCGCCGCGCCCAAGATGCAATCCTACAACCTTTGTATCAGCAGCCGAGTACCACAGCCACTAGACCACCGTTAGCGGAGCTATATATATATATATATATATATATATATATATATATATATATATATATATATATATATATATATATATATATATATATATATATTTCTCAGCAGCTTGTGACTTTTATTCTCATGAGACCGAACCGAAAGGTCTAATTGAATTTGCTTTATATATGTATTCTATGTAAAAAGAAACGTTTCTTCCGTACAATTTTACAAGTTTATTCTTGAAATAGCACTCCTTTTCTATCAGCAGTTCGCACCGCTCGGTTTCTTGCGTCGTTGCCCGTTTCGTCTTGGCCCTTTCTCCCTAACAGGTGAGGCATCTTGGTACACGTCACGAGGAATACGGTGCACTGTATGCGCTCTCTCTACCTAACGGCTGCTACACCCGCAATGCTGCACAGTTCTTTGCTCAAACGAACTTCACGCTGCCGGCGCCTTCCAGCAGTCGCCGCGGCACACGAAGATGCTGCCATTACGCGCGGGCCGTCATTTCGCGCGTCAGGCTCTCAGCTGTCAATCACCACTCGAGGGCCGCATGCGGGTGATGATTTCTTAGCCGTTGCCTTATATCGTCTCTGCCAGGAAAGAAGAGGCAGAAAAAGAAAAGCGCTATTGTCGGCTTCCTGTCGACCGTGAAGACATTTCAAGACGGACAGACGCACGCAAGATCGAGAGAGCAAACTGGGTCGTTTGAACGCCGCTGTGGAGTCGGTCGATTTGTCTGTTTTAGTTTTCCTCGTTCCGGCTATAGCTGCAAATCTCGCTGCGCTGGCATTTATTTCTCTCTCTCTCTTTCTTAATTCCTCCTTCCCCTCCTTGTTCGTTGTTTAGATAAAAAACGTGGGACCGAATTCGCGACGATTTTCCTTCGTAAGTGCTCTTTTTCTTTTGTTAGTTTGGAATCGAATTCACAAAGCTTCTCTGTTGTGTTTCCTGCGATTGTTCGGATGGCTTCGCTAATGATATGTCTAGCATCGGGACTGGGCGAAACATTCTCTTACGGACCTTTCTGTTGTAAGATGTGTATGTGAACGCGTGCCTTGATTACTAACTGCCCGTTTTTCTCTTTCAAATTTTAGCTTAATTTTATCCTGCGAGCAGTTCTAGCGTACTAAGTTTCGCTACCCGGAACTATACATGATTGGCTCAAAGTTTCTCTTAAGAACAATTCAAGCCTAAGACGTTTTCGTGTATACAGACCAAAAGGCCAGAATGACTGAGCTTTCAGTTCGTGCTATACTTGCCATTGGTCACATGGATCGCTTATGATGATATCCCAAGCATCGGGATAGCCTGAAATTCTCTCCGCGAGCAATTCTAACTTAACGCATTTTCTTGAATGTGCGGGCCCACACCTTAAGAGACACGAAACATGTCGTATATCAGATCGATTCAGGCCTTTTCAATTTCGCTTGTGGGCTTAATTATAGGTAACCATACTGTTCCAGAAGCTGAAATTAGCGAAGATTTTTGTTCGTAAGTGCTTTCTTCCTTTAAACAGTAAGCTTCCCCGTTTGATATGTGCGGCATCGTGACTGACGGTATTTTTCTCTCTTGAAAACACTTCTAACGTAAGACGGTACTTATAACACGGGCCCTGGGCCCCGTTCGCATCGCTGAGATGCTGCCCAGTGTAAGTTCGCGTATGCACGACGACACCGTGTTTGAGTTATCGTAAACCGTGACGTAACTGACGAGGATGTCGCGTTATTGGTGTCGTGCCCAATCAGTCGTTTTGGCCATGCATACACGCACCCTCCCATGGAAATTTTTAGTGTATACCCAGAGAACAAGACAAGGGTCTTCAAATTTCTTTCCTGACTTGTCTCGGTCTTTCTTTTTTTTTTGTGTGTGTGCGTGTAGCGATAAATTGAAAAAGAACACCCATGTGTGAATACGACCCGAGGGGCAGAATTCATAAAACTTCAGAGCCTGTATAATAAAAGAAAGCATTTCGTGATAAAAAGAAAAATAAAGCTCGTAAGAGAATAATTCAAGAATAATCCAGGCGCTGGACATATTAGCGGAGTAAGCAGCCGATGTCAAAAAATAAAAGAAAGAAAAACGCCCTTACGAAAGAAAACTGTGAATCCGGCCTTGTAGGGCGAGATGGACTCAGCGAAGCTGCGCCTGCCCGGCCATGCACTCTCATGGGAGCATAACGTGGAACCAAACCATACGCGTGTTAAGAGAGCAGCGTTGGCGTGAAAAGTCCTACGCACAGCGGGGTATGAGTAACGTTGGGTTTCCGGGCACTTTACTAACGCGACCTGTATAAAACCGTACAGTTAACATCCTGTTTCTCGCACACATGGCCGCACAAACAGGATATATGGGCCCGTATTCCGCAAAAATGCTCTTACGCAATAATTGCTTCGTAAGAGCCTATTCGAGCCAACCTTGATGCCTCGCATATAAGTAAATGTTCACGCACGAAGGCTAAGAGTAACAACGAACGAAAGACTTTGCGCGCCGTTCCTGAATAACAGCGTGCCCAGGCTACAAAATCTTTCAGCACTTTTTCAGACCACATGGTTCTTAAACACGTGGTGACATGGCTGCAGGCCCGAATTAGACTTCCTATATGTATTCCGGTAGGCGAACGGAACGCAATAGCTAAATATTTACTGGACCTTGCCAGGCGAATCGCAGGTTGTCAAATTTTTGTGAATTTGGCCCACGTTTCCAAATTCACGATTGGGATCTCTTCGTTGAACTTAGCCCCTGGGTCCAGATTCAATAGAGGCGTCCGAGTTTGCTGAATTTAGCCCTATGGTTAAACTCAACGAGTTTGTCCGCTGGGGCAAATATAACCAGCCGAAGTCAGCGACCCCGGAACCAAGAGTTTGGTTCCTGGGGTCAAATTCAAGGAACTTATTATTCGTAAGACGTACACATTTTCCATTGACCAGCTGGCTTCACTAACGATATGTCTACAGCATGAGGATTACCGAAAATGTTTTCCTCCTCTCTTCTTCTTCTTAAGAGCGACTCTCACGTAAGACGCTTTTGTCAGTGCGGACCCGGCGCAGTACATGTATGCCGCAACAACACCAGCATACATATATTCCGCCAGCTTTACGATTCCGTTCGGCGTATACGCCACAGATGCCGCCCGTCTATGCCGGCACGCTCCCTCGCGCGTCCGGGCCAGAGCAAAACGGTCCGCGTGCAATGCCAGCCGCGGGCATACACATCCAGAGCGTCGACCCTCTCGCATCGAGCTTTCACGACGTATACTGTGCGGGTATACGACGTGGACGCTGGCTCGGCGGCGTGACGCCAAGGCGTGCGTCGAGCATTAGCCCCGATGGTGCAGCCTCCGCTGTATGCATGCAGCAGACAGCAACATGCACCGTTCGAGGCCACATCACCGCACATACACCGAGACCCTCGCATCCTATACGCCGCGCCACTCGTATACAGACGCACGCAGCCGTTTGTGCGGGAGAGTTCTTCTCAGACTCGCGCTGTCTTGGTTTTCGCCTCGCTTATCACTCTTCTTCCTTTCTTGACTCTCTGCACTTTTGTCGAGGTTTCGTGCCTTTTCTTTTCTTTTTTTTTTTTTTGCGTAGTCGCTGCACTGTTTGCATTTAGTCCGCTTTCGCAGTCCGACACACACACACGCCGTTTGTACCCTTTCTGCCTCTTTTCGCTCACGCGCTGAGGCCCGTTTTCGCATCATTCCATGGTTTGGCTTCGTGAAATCCGCCGGTTCGTCATTTTACATTTATTTTATGTTTTTTTTTCTTGCTCTGTCTCGCGAGAGGCCTCAGTCACCGCAGTGCGCTTTCGAGCTTACTCTGTAGTGCGTAGCTTTTCTTTAATTTTTATCTTTTCTTTTTAAGTTCTTGTCGCACCGTCGCATTCTCCGCCGAGCCGGACTCGCGCGTCTAGACATCAGTAGAACGAAAGCACGCACCGTGAGCGCGCGCCCACACACGCGCGCGACCGCGAATGAGAGGTGTGTGTAGGCGGCGAGACGCATATGCGACGAGCCAGAGGAGTGTGCAAAATTAAAAGCGTTTGTACACGACGTTGCTCTCGTGGAGGCTTTCGCGTTTCGAATGGCGCAACGCACGCCTTTCGCCCGAAAAGAGCGCGCGTGTTTACTGCTTATAGGGATTCGGAGACCTCACAACGCGCAGCGAGTGTCCAAAAACAAACGCATTGAAAGAATCTCTCTCTCTCTCTCTCTCGACTTCTCGGTTTCTTGTACTGTCCTCCGTGTCTTTTTTCGGTGTCAGGAAAAACAAAGAAGTGTTGTTTTTGCTGCCTGCCTGTGATACAAAGGAAAGGAAAGGATGAGGACGTTTGCTGGTGTTTTGTGATGATATAGTCGCACACTGTCGGACACGCGGTTTCTGCCGAGAACGGATCTTCAAGTCGCAGTCGCCAGGAACTGAGATGGGCCCACTGCTGGCAGCAGATTAGCGTGTGAAGGGTACTCCAAGCCCGCTGTCGCATTTTCGATGGAGGCGAAAATGCCAGAGGCACGTGTACTGTGCGTTGTCAGTGCATGTTAAAGAACACCGGGTGGTCAAAATTTCCGGAGCCCTCGACTACGGCGTTTTTCTCCTTTCTATATTTTTCAGTTCCTTTCCCCTACCACCACGGACGCTTAGCCGTGCTCCCGACATTGGCTGCAGAAATTAGCGTCCTTTCCTTAACCGAACCACGATCATCATCATGTGCGTTGCGCGATGATGATCATCATCATCGGTTGGGACATGAAATGCTTAGCGGAACAGCGGCCATGACATAGAACATGGAAATGCGGATTGTATACCTTTCCAAAGTTCACGCTCTGTTTCGATTGTCATAGTGAGAATGCTTGTCATAGAGAAACATCGCGCATGTTGAATATACAATGCATATAGTCGAGGACAGCGTCGTCATCCTTAGAGCAGCTGAAGACAGATTTACTCGCCACTGCCATTTCTTGTACGCTGTTATGAAATGGGGGGTCTAAGGACCAGGAGCAGGAGCAACTTCGTCGATTGTCAACACAAAAACCGCGCGGTGTTCAGGGCCATTTGCCATTGCGAACGATTGCGCATATATTGAGCCCTTCATGACGGTGTTATGTTCTCCCTCGCTCCCCTCCTCGCTGTGTCATTCGTCCTCCCTCTTCCTCCTTCCCCAGTCAAGGAATGGAGATGGATACCATACAATCTAGCCATCATCGGTTTCTTTCCCGTGTACTGTTCTCACTCTATTGATTGTGACGTGCTGTACGTGTCCCTGCCTCTCACTCCCTGTCTCTCTCTTTCTCCTCTACCTTTTAATCTCTCCAATCACCTTCCACTGTTTAGAGTAGTACACCGTTTCTCTTGAAATGATTAACCTCCCAGCCTTTCTACTCTCTCCTGTTTCCTTACTTCCTGCCGTGCTCTGCTATTCATCATTGTTTTCCTATCTCTTTCTTTTTTCTTGTGATCTCTTTACTTCGCTTCTAATATTATATGTCTTTATACCTTCCAAAAGAGTAGACAAGCATGCACTGAGCCCACATACATAGTGTTTGCCTGCCTGCTTCTGCCCTTATCGCTGTACCCATGTCTATGGAAATTGCGTGTATACGTGTATACATCTTCCACACGAAACAAAAATGTTTATTTTTACTCCAAAAAGAATAAATAATAACAGCCAGACATTTCGCTGTATCTGCGGCCTACCAAGCATCGCTGGCAGTCGAACGCGAGACCAGTGCCCCTCTTACCTGGTTAACGGTGTTGCCTGAGAAAGCTTCACCTTTCATGTCCCCGATGATTGGCAGTGTAATGTGTAAGCGCCTCTTACGGTTCTTAGCGGTGCAGTGCACCTTTTCTTGTTTGCCGCAATGCGCGTTCTACTTGTTTGCGTTGCGCGGTATAAGTCGTCGAGTTGCGCGCTACGAGCATATCTCCGTGCATAAGGCCACTTACACGATCCGCCCCCAATGGGCATCACTTCCTTCTCTTACACTGCTTACAGACCACCTCACAGTGTGTTTTTCCGCTCGGATCTTTGAATGACCTGAACAAGATGATTGCTGCTTAGTTACTTGCTTAGTTCTTCGCTTCAAAGCGGTTTAAGCCCTTTTGTCCGCGTACGTGTGTGCGTGTGTGTGTGTGTGTGCGCGCGTGTGTGTGTGCGCGCGCTGGCGAATCAGGCCAGCAGGAGCCGGAAATCCGGCAGGAAGCAATGACGGTTGCAGTGACGGTTTCAGAGTGCTTGCTGCGCTTGTATTCTTACAATCGACCAAATAAGCTACTGTCAGCACTCAATTGCATGGGATGGTTCGCAGAAAGGCGGTGTACTATTAAAGGCCTTCAGCGGGCTGCCTCTGATGTTGCCCTGAGTTCTTTTTATTCCTTGTCATCTTGTTTTGTTTCTTTCTTTCCTCTTTTTGTTTTTGTTTTTTTTTTTACTTGGCATGCAGCCATATTGTGGGTACACAGAGACAGTTTATGTTATGTCTAGAGTCCAAAGGACCTCGAATCCACCTCGTACCCACACGCGAATGGTGCAAAAAAAAATAGTAAATAAAGAATTTCTTTGTATACCCAAAGCGCTACTTGTTCTTTTTTTTTTTTTCACTCTCTTCTTCTACACCGAATACGGGGACAGTTATTTTCTGTGATGTCTCGAGCGCGATAACAGTGAGCTGTCTCGCTTCAACAAACAGCGACTCTCCGTACCCTCTATACTCCGGCATCTCCCGAGTGAAATAGAAAAAAAAAAAAATAGAGACAAGGAAGGGAGAATGCAATTTCCTCCGAGCCATTGTTAGTGTTATACAGCCGCCGCCGCCTTTCGCATACGTATACACACTGCGCGTCACGAAGGACCCAGTAATCTTACAGAGACTCGATCCACACGGGCCATTGTCATCTCGATCGTTGGAGGTGATCTGCGCACTAAGAGTGGGCTGTGACCCGGAATGATATGCCTCAGGAAAATGCTATTCCATCTCATGTGGCGGTGTCCAAGACTAACTCATGCATCCGTCATTTTCTCATTCATCGACTAACAAACAGCACACGAGCTGCACTATATACAAAACCATGCTAGCTTGACTATACGTATGTCGTTGTATGTCGCTTGGTGTCGCTTGATGAGCCACTCGTCCGCATCTGCGCTGTTGTGGTTGTTGTTTGAAAGCGGCGTGAGCCCTGGAACGGGCACGTTTGATGGCCCATTCTGCAGCTTTCGGACCGTCGGTGAGTGTGGGGTTGGTGGCACTTGATGACGGTGCTGATGGTGATAATGATGGTGATGAAGATGAGAGTTGTCATCATCATCATCATAATCGAACTCTGCTTCCGCAAATAAAACAAGATCGCGTATCGGCCCAGTACACTGGAAGAGTTTAAAAAAATCTGCATACAAACGTAATAACCTCAGATACACGCCAATATCGTTTTGAGCACGTGTTCCAGATAATCAAAAATTGATTTGCGGTAGGAAACTCTTCTGTTCAAAAAGGTAACAGGCCAAGATGCTTCTCTACAACCCTATTCGCTCACAGGACCCAAATAGTAAGCATGGAAGCATTTGGATCGTAAACTCATACGCGCGTGTTGGTGTAGGCGTATTTAACTGCATGCGAAGTTGCTTACAACGCCGTTCTACTGCACAGCATGTAATGCCTGCGTGCGTGTTGTCGGCCGGCAGGCAGGTAGACGAGCTCGCGTGGTGCGGCCACCGAGACGACGTGTGCTTCCTGGTGCGTCCACGCAAGCCGCCCGGCCGTCCGGCGCTGCAGGTCCTCGGCTCTGTTGCGCGGGCGGCTGCGACGGCTCGCTGGGCCGCTGCGGCCACTAACCGGGGCCGGGAATACGCATGGCTGACTGTTGCTGCTGCTGCTGCACCCTTCCGGCAACACCTCGGGCTCTTATGCGCACGGCATGCACGCCACTTACCGCTGCTCAGACGCCGTACGGTCCCTCTATACTCCTTTCTACTTCCGCCGCCATATGGATATGCTTCTCCCTGTAGCCTGCAGCTCAGGGGAACTCTTCACGAAACGCGCCGTGTATGTGCACTAACCATTCGTGGCCAGAGAGGCACGCAGTGAAGAAAACGAGAACCCCGTTGGTCGTCAACCGAAAGGAACCAACGAAGGGAACGAACAAACGAGCGGGAGGTCTTCTGCGGGGAAGGAGGCATTCGTTTATGAGCCGCACGATCACCACCCGCAGTGTACTTCCTTCTTTTACTCTCCGTGCCATTGTTCTCCGCTTTAACGACTTTACTCTACATTTTAGAGATTTTGTCTCGTTTTATCTTCCGTGTTGTGTCCATAACCGACCCTTCCACGGCAGCCGGCTCGACGGCAACAAAGTTTTGAAGCAGAGCGGGAGTTGGTATATGTTCGATTACTGGCGACGGCGGGGAACAGCAAAAATTCTCATCTGTCACGACCACTTGTGCCAGAAGCGGTGTTGAGTACGAAACCGCTCAGAACTATAGATAGGTTCGCCAGAAGCCATCAGATCACCATTGTACATGCTGACGAAGGTCACGGAGCAGCTTTCGCACGGTGATATGGCAGAAACATGGTGCAAATGTTGAAGTAGTGCAGTGCCAACAAGAGCCCAGTGATAGTGCTCAAAGAGCGAATGCGGTTCACTGTAAGCGAATTTGTATCCCGTGACGTGGCTCATAAGACCGACGCTAAGGCAGAAATAAAAAAAAAATAAAGATGTTCTCCCTTCGCCGTCGCCTCCTCTTCGTCAGCATCTGGGCAGCGCACCTTTTCTTCTGTACTGATGGAGTCACCCTACAACGTCTCTTTCGTTATTCCCCTTCCTCCTTCTCTCTCTCCCATCTTTCTATTCCCCCTTCCCATCCCCAGTGTAGGGTAGCCAACCGGACACCTTTCTGGTTAACCTCCCTGCCTTTCCCCTCTTCCCTTCTTTTGTACTCGCGCAGCTGGGGCAGCGACTCAGAACTGCCGCCGCACACGCCGGAAGTAGTCAGCGCGAGAGGAGCGTAGTACAAGGGAGCAACCGCCGCCGCCGCCGCCGCTGATGTGTGTGAGAAAGAGAACAGGCTGAAGAGCTCCACTGCTGTGAAACATGAGAAAGTGCGCAGCACGCGCAACCCAGCGATTCCCGTTGTGCGCAGGAGAAGCGCCGTGGGCGGAGAAATCGTGCGCTCGGCGAAGCGGTGGCGCCCTCTCTTGGGCGTCACGGGTATCGGCGGGAAGCGTGATCACGCTACGGGAGGAGGCGACGGTCGTCGACAAGGCGGGCCCCAAAACGCTACGCACTCAAAAGCGAGAAGGGCTGAACATTCAAACTTTAGAAAGGACAGATTCGCGAGGGCATGCATTTGTGAAGAATGACACGAATGCATAATGTAGGGCGCCTAATTACGACGTCGCCAAGTGAAGTGTTGAGTTCGGTGGCATACTCGTGGTGTTTCAGTCATTAGCAATTTGCACTAATAATGTCGTTCGTACCCGTATGTGTTTCACCACAGCGCGTTCCGCATGGGAAGAAGTACAACAGTGTGCTTCAAACGGTTTTTCTGGCTGTAATACTATATGTATTCACGAGTCACGACCGCAGAGCCAGGGATATTTGTTTCGGTTTTTGCGTAAATCGGCGTCTCTATGAAAGACAGAGAAAAGAAACAATGTTAATTAGCTACAGCAAGCAGCGAGTATATCATATGGTCACGTGAATGGTTCGTCAGTCGCGAGCGCTTCATCGGGTTCGCCTATCACTGCGGAAATGCGATACGGCCATGATTTCTGAAAACTACACTACACTGCAGATTTGTGAAAAGCGGTGTCTGCGTGCGTGTTTGCGTGCGTGTGTGTGTGTTTAGAGATACTCCAAGCATGCCCATCAGTGATCATCTGTGTTTCTTTGTCGCACAAGCATATAAAAACAACAAGGGAAGTTTAGAAGAAGACGGAGGGCCGGAAGTTATGAAAAGGTCTCTGAACTAGGAATGCCGTTTCCACAAATGGACAAGTGGGCCCGACGAAAACAAACTGCCCTTGTTGAAACACTGACTTTAGCGACATTCACTGTTCAGCGACTTCTTTTCATTCCTTCAATACAAAAAACAACTGCTTAAACACAGGACGACTGCGTGCTCTTGCAACGTTGCAAGCGTGTACAACGATGTCGTCAAGGAAAACTCTTTGCCAAGTGCAGCCGGAAACTATCGTTTGGGGAGCTGTTAGCCTTCGTCGTGTCATGAGTCATGCTCAAGATCCATTCGTGGGTGCTCGCTCTCCAACAAACACTGCTGTGTACGGTCGTTCTCCTGCTGGCCTTGTCTCCTTCGCTTCGACCATTATCGTCTCGTGGGAAGCGCGAACGCGGTGGTTACCTTGAATAACGGAGCACGACACGGAGTACCTTGACCTCCCGCGACGCTCGTCGTCAAAACGTCCGCATAGTGCACGAGGCGACTAAATGGGAGCACGCTCGCTGCACCTTGAACAGGGCGGAGCTGAGCCGCATTCTCGCGGAGTCACGACTGCGGAACAGAAACACTCGAGTCTCCGTGTGTGCACTGCGCGCTGCGAGCACAGAACGCTGTTTTCTCCACGTTGGAACCAGTCTGGGGAACGCTTAGTCGTACGTTTGTGCGAGAATACTTGATGCTTACTGGTGGAGTGAAAATAGCCGGCAAAGAGAAAAGAAACCACACACACACACACACACACACACACACACACACACACACACACACACACACACACACACACACACACACACACACACACACACACACACACACACACACACACACACACACACACACACAGTCGCGCGCGGCGCATATATACAAGTAGACAAAATGGATGTGGTATGGGAATATATGGTACACAGTGATACCACGTTCTGTATAGTTGCGTTACTTTGATTGATTGATTGATTGATTGATTGATTGATTGATTGATTGATTGAACTATTTTGAGTGGAGCAGATCTTGATTGCGCTGAAGCACTTTTCCTCCAGTTTATTACAGCTTTGTATCCGTTCCGTCCGTCGTATTCGTTGCGGGATACCCGTTGCGTCTCGCCGCGGCCAACATAATCACTGCGTGGCGTGATTTCACAAGCTTCATTCGTTTGGGCTAAATGTAAAATATTGCCAACCATTTAGCCCCATGAGATCCTCACAAATACAAAATTATCAGCTGAAGGAAGGGTGACGGCTTTATATATATTAACACGAGAGCATCCCGGCTGTAAACCAGTTCTCACTAACTTGCATGCCATACAAATAAATATTGAGCGGGAAATGTAAGACAGCAACAAAATGGCGTGACCAGCAGTTCCAATTCGAATGTACCCAAATCAATAAAGCGCCGACAATACAAGTTCAAGAGTCAGTAACACAGGACGCAGCATATGTTCACCTATTGTTTATTATACTCCCTTGATGCGTCTTTCACTACTTTCTGTTATAAACCACATAGGCGGCTGCAAAACTTTCTCTGTAGCCCAACATCCTGTGCTGCGCGTTATACAGGGTCCTACATGTACCCTCACAGCACGAGACTGCACAACAGTACACATAATCATCAGTAGCAGCAGCAGCCTGTCTACACCCACTGCAGGGCAAAGGCCTCTCCCATAAATCTCCAATTATGCCTGTCCTGTGCTAACTGCGGAATGATCAACTTAGCGCTAACTGGGCCCAACTTATCCCCGCAAACTTCCTCATCTCATCTGCCTCCTACCACGCTTGCCTTCTCTAGGAATCCACTCTGTTACCCTTAATGACCAACCGTTGTCTTGTCTTTGCATTACATGGCCCGCCTACGCCCATTTCTTTTTCTTAATTTCTATTAATATGTCCCTAACACGCATTTGTTCCCTAACCTAATTCGCTCTCTTCTTGTCCCTTAAGGTTACACCTACCATTTCCCGTTCCATAGCTCCCTGCGTCGCCCTCAATTACAGTACACAAGGGAATGGCAAATGAGTTCTGCGGTACACAAGGAACTTCCTTTCCTGTTCACTGTCAGCCCACTATGCCGACAAAAAACAAAGCGTGCTTTGTTAAGCCTACTAAACGTCCCTTCCTGCGTTTTTGAATAGAAGAAGCGCATTTTTGTCTCACATGCACAGACAATTATGATTTACCGTTTAATTTACGGTGAAATTTAGCTACAAATTTTTTGTTGACTCTATAGGAATACTAGAAATCTTACGGTGCATTGCTTTATCGTACAAAAAAGAAAGAAAGAGGCATTCGTTCAGTGGAGGACACAGGAAATGGACAAAAGGGGGGGGGTCCTGATGTCTTGTCTCCTGTATTAGTTACTGAATGTACGCCCACAAGAAGGGGACCTGTTTCAAAAGCATTTTTATAAGTGACTTCGTTGTATAGCGTCAAAATCACCGTCTTGCAGCTGAAAGCACGCAAGCTGACTTCTTTGGGTGTTCACGCCCAATATGCAGCTTTAGGTATCAGACTTCCCATAAGATGACCCCCCTTTCGGTACAGTCCTGTATCCGCCCCTGTATACGTTGTATCTTGTCCTCTCTGCTTCGGGGCGATAAAATAATAATAATAACGAAAGCGAAATCTTGCGAGGGTCTCCTTCAGTAAACACGAGGATTGCCAACTTCGTTGCTCCAAAAGACGTGAGCGATATAAATAAAGAAGCGTACCTTGACACGATACTTTGCCGCTCTACTTGGACGCATGCTTTCCTTTATGCGTTAAAGCTGCCTCTTTAAGTTATGTATCTCTCGTATTTCCGTTTTTACCCGGCATACTTGTTTTCGCGGATGTGCATGTAGGTTCTCGTGGTAATATCGCTGCCCATCTCTCCTTCAAAGCTGCTGTAAAAAAAAAAAGAAAAGAAAAGGTCTTTCTCGACCCTGTATACTGCCAAATCTGAGAACAATCTCGTTTATAGTCGTATACCACTGAAATCAGTATTCTCTGCACTCCTGCCTGCAGGAATAAACCTTCAATTGGAATGGTTTTATGCAGGTTTATACTGGCATTCCACATATCCTATCTGATTCCAAAAAAAAAAAAAAAAAAACTGGAATGCGTTTTTTGCGGTTTTATGTAAAAATATGAAGAAAAAAGGTCAAGTGTTGGCGATCCGTTACCCGTTGCTCTTTTTTATGCCGGTCTACGTCGCAGCGCATTTCTGTACGCGCTATGATATCAAATGCGAAGCATTTCTTGGCTAACTTGAGCTACTTTAACCCTATCTATCTATCTATCTATCTATCTATCTATCTATCTATCTATCTATCTATCTATCTATCTATCTATCTATCTATCTATCTATCTATCTATCTATCTATCTATAAAATAAATAAATAAATATTTTTTAATAAGCCAATCTTCGACATTCATGTTATCGCTATTGCAGAAAGTGCCTCGGTCTTTGAAATGTCACGATGATGTTATTCGGTTCGGTTGGATTTTGGTAGCCGAGGGTGAAGCAGCAGGTTTCTCAATTGACATAATGGGAAAACCCTCAAGATGTACGCCGCGAAGTTCATCGGTGTGCATCGCATGTACCCCGCACCTCTACCAAAGACGTTACGGTGCGACGTCACCAAATAGCACTGTATACAACACTAACTCCGAGATGGTGGACGGGGCTACCAGAATAAAAATGTGGGATCATGGAACAGCTCGTATTCTTCTTCTTCGTCCGCAGGGTAAGTGGCTGCTAACAATGAATGCTCGAATTTCGCAGGACTGAACATCTTAGCTCTTTTGTCTTGGGGTATTGTGTCGTTCTTATGGAAACGACGCAACCAGCACAATCCCCGACACGCAGAACGCCTGTCAGAAAATCTTGCACTATAGTGGCGCAAGGCTACAGCGAAGCAGCGAAGCTCATCGGCACTTGACTGGTCCGGGTTTGTATCCGATACACCAGCATGTCGTCGTGGTCCGACGCTGAAGGAAACACCTCGTGAAGCACTGCGAGGCCGGCCGAACGCTTCTCAATGTTTCTCACCGAGCTCAACGTAAAGACGTTCGCGTCGAACCAGAGAGAGCGGCAGACGCGACACTCGTGGCCTCGGTTTGACGCCGTCCCACCCCTTTGCTATACCACACTATGCGTCTGCGCATAGCTTCGCGACATGAGAGGACGCATGCTGTCATGGTGCGAAGCTATGCACAAACGCATAGCTTTGCGAGGCGCTGTGCACCGGACAAATCAACGCATATGTCTTACGCTCTGAGGGCACTGTACCCTCGGTTCCTCACTTATCTGCAAGTATATCGATCACCTGCTAACATACTATATTCAGTGTGTTGCCTGGGGACACTGGCGGACTTTGTATTGGAGGTCTCGCGCATATTTCGGAACACATACATGCCCTGTATATTCAGGAAACTTACTTGTGCATTCGGTTAGAGAAAATGCTAAAGTTGCGATCAGGCTCTTTCAGGGCACTATGGCGATCCAAGTAATGGAGAGGACATTGTAGAAGACCCGTTATGCACGTGTCTCCCGTGCATCGATGTGTCTGCACGTAATGCGCTATGCTCAGGCGATTGAAGTTGGCTTCTTCTCAGTATGAGTGAATATGTGGAGAAGCCCGCTTCTAGTTTATCCCTAATACACGCTCGTATCTGGCTAGCGCTAGGGAAGTTGCACCCCATAGGGAAATTCCACCCCTTGCGATGAGGCTTGAGCGCAAGAGATGAATGCACGCACGCAAATGCCGCGCATTGGTCGTTTCATATAAGTGCACACGCACTTATTTCACGATGATGATAGTTTTCTGCGTATACCTAACGGCCTACGTTTGGCTTGAACAGCTTAACTAACGTAGCGAGTTGGGAGTGTTCATAGTAACATAGTAACAAAAGCGACAGCGCATAAAGACGACACAAAGAACGACCAGGACAAGCGCTGAAACATCTTCGCTCTTAAAGATATTTTAATATGGTGCCATGATGGAATATCATGAGCTTCAAAGCCTAAGTTCATTATGTTCCATTGCAATGAGAAATTTGTTGCATACCAAGCCGCAATCAAGTGCTCATTGCTCTCGTTAGTGAACGCTCCTTTCTGGGTATTATTCCTGACGCGAACCAAAAATGCGTTAACTGCGTCACTCACATAATCCAAGAAACTCGCTTACCGAATTATCAGTTTAATTGTAAAGCACGTCATTATTTCAGCACATTGGCCTTAATTAGATTGTATTACGCTTTCATTCACAATAATTTTAACTACTGTATCACTACACGGGGCAGCACATGCCTAACTCACTTGGCTCCGATTCAACACCCACAAAATCTTGCCATTAGAATAATCAAATTCAGTTCATATCGCAGTGATGCTTCCTCATTACTTATAGCCTCAGATTAATCCCAATTATTAGTTTATTAAAATATATTGCATTTTTATGCCCCTGATTCATCTTTATACCATCAAGTTCATTAAGTACTGAAGCTTTCCCTCACTCTAATCACACTAGATTTGCGTCGCATAGAATTTTTTTACTAGCTGTCATCCGAATTAATTACGGACGACACACACACAATTAATTTTACCTCGTTTAGTAACTTGTTAGGTTTCCATAGGCCTGTATAAAGGCGTTGATCATGGCTGTGTTTTCTGTATATCGTTAGTTGATTCGTGCCCGTTGTATTGGTCCATTACTACGTAACTCTTTCCTGTAATTTGGCTGTTGTATGACCTACTTTTGAATGTAACATTTGACAAGAGGCCCCTTACAGCCTACTACCACTCCGCCTGATATTTGTATGAACGTTTCTTGTTACTATGACCTCAATCATCAGCTTGACTTGACAATGGGCGAAGTTCATCCGCAACAGTTTTGAGGCCAGAATTTTCTTTTAATAGCAAAAAGGGGTGAGGGAAGGAGTTCTACTTCCCCCATGCATGTGTATAACGTGTATCATACATGCAAGGGTGTAAAAGAATTTTGTGCGGTGCAATGCCCACCCCCACGTGCGCCTTTTTTCACACTTGTGGACAACTTCAGTACAGCAGTGAAACAAAAAGTGCTGCTACAATTATAACTCGGGTTGTCCGACGATGAAGGGGACGAACTACAAAACATGATTGAGGACCTAAACCGGGAAAGTCTTAAAATAGGACAAAATATGAATAGGCAAAAGACAAAAAATATGATCAGCAGTCTAACTTAAGAACAGTAATTTAAAATTAGCAATGAGCCCATAGAATGTGTGAACGAATACGTATATCTAGAGCAGTTACTAACAAAGACGCCTACGCAGGAAAAGAAAATCCTCCATAGAATAAGGATGGGATGGACCGCATTGTTACATTCCCAAATCACGACTGGAAACTTACCACTGTCTCTAAAGCGAGAAGTCTTAACCACCACATCATCCAGTACTAACGTGCCGTGCAGAAACATGGATGATAACTAAAGAACTAGAGATGAAATTAAGGAGCACGTAGCGTGCAATGGAAAGAAAAAATGATAGGTGTAACGCTAAGAGATAAAAAACGAGCGGAGTGGGTCAGATAACAGACAGGGGTAGCTGATATTCTTATAATTAAAAGAAAAAAAGTGGGCCTGGACATGGCATATCATGCGGAGAACAGGTAATAGATGGGCACTAAGAGCGACGGAATGGATACCAAGAGAACGAAAACTCGACAGAAGCAGGCAAAAGGCAGGCCAAGTCTGACAAAAGTGGAACCAACTCGCACAGAATGGGGCAAATTGGAAATCGTCGGGAGAGGCCTTCGCCTTGCAGTATACTTACAATATCACGATTATGATGTGTCCCCAAGCACCAGCTTGCGCTGTGGTATTAAATTTTAACTTCGTCGCGTCGACACAAAATACAGCACAAATAAGGGTTGAAGCGGTGCTGTCACATATTACGACAGCACAAGCGGCGTAAACATCGCAATGGTCGAGTCGACTTTCATACGAAGTCAAAGCCAAAAGTTCAAGCCAAAGCCAAATGTGCAAGCGTGTTTTGGCTAGCGTGCGTGCGAGTATGTGCTGTAAAGCTGCGACTCAAAATGCAGTGAAATCCCGACTGACACGCAGTGTTTGTGCAGTAACTGTGCGACTAAGACTGCCGTGAAACATACTGACGTAGTTTATTTTGACATACATTTAGTACGATTGAAACTGGAACCATGAAGCGAATCTCTATCGAGAAGATACAGGAGCTGCAGCAACGCACTCAGAACATCCGAAACATATGCATACTAGCTCATGTGGACCATGGTTCGTAAAAAGCTGTGCTAAGCATCCGTCATTCATTTATAATATTCCAATGCGTGCCATTGAGTGGTTTCAAGTGCTGAGATGTTTTGGACGCGGCGCTAGAAAGCGCTGGATCGTGACCAATCCATGTGATTAATCTGTGGTGCTGTACTTTTTTTTTTCTTGCAGGAAAAACAACGCTGGCAGATTCTTTAGTTGCTAGCAATGGCATCATATCGCAAAAATTAGCTGGAAAGGTTTGTAATGTTTACATTTCTCTCAGTTTCTTTTAGCATACCTAGGACACTAGTATAAGATTGTACGCACCCCTATTCAATGCAAAACCAAAACACCACAATTTGCACATCTGTTTACTTTGGAGACGATGTCTTGAGTTGTGATAATGTGTTTGAAAGCTTGATGTTCTCGTTCTACTGTCTTGTTTTACTCTTGATTCATTTGCATACACTCTGAACATGTCAGACATAACGAAGTAGTTGTGGGTGGAGCTTCTTGCACTGATAGCACGTATACAAGCGTGTGCCTTGAACGCAGTTTTATGTTGCTGCAATTGCATTTTAGCTTTAAAGCTCCTAAATTAAACATCTATACAAAGCATAAGTTCAGAGAAAGGCAGAGGCTTAAAGGGGCCGTGAAACGTTTTCTCACAACTGTGTATGATGAGCGTATTCAGAGTCCTGGCCCTGCAATCTATAATATGCATTGTTTCATTGAATTGTGTGGGCTGATTTATGGTGATAAAACGCACATTTTCATTTCCCGGTGCACGTTCCCCCCAAACACTTCAGCTGACAGCATGGTCTCTGAGATTGGCGTGCCCTCGGAGGCCATGGGAAAACAAACTGTGCTCCAGCCTTGATTCCAGATGGCAGCACCACATCTGGCCCAACTAGTTTGTTACTTTCTAGCTTTAATAAAAGTCTATTATTTTAGAGCAAACAAAAGTTAACTATATGTTTTTAAATGTCCTGAGGTGACATCCCTGAATAGTGCCTATGCCAGCCTGTGGAGCCGCATGGTCGTTTCAGGAGTGTAAGAATGCTAGGATTTCAAATAGGTGTTATTAAATGTATATTGAATACTGCACCTAAATATTTCGGAATGAGCACGTTGAATGCCTATTGAAGGTATGAAAATTAAAAACGGGCACATCTATATTCTTTTCACAGCCCCTTGAAAATGAAACCATCAAACAGCCCTGACAAAGAAATGTCAGTTCCTTTGTTAAAATATTGCTTGAAGCGTCAAGCCTTTTCGACTACTTATCACTCAATTGAACATGAAATTATGCAATGTATTTTTATTTTACAACTGTCATTTAAAGAATGTGTTTTCAGCTATCATGTAATGTACTTAATTGTGAGTCGTTTAGGTCTGTCGGACTTAACCCTGTCCAACATTTTTTGCATCGTTCGTATTCAAAAGTCTTGCTTGCTTCGCACAGTGTTTGTTTCTGCGTAATGTTCCTAAGGCTGCTTCTTGTTTTGTTTTCCTACATTTCAGTTACGCTATCTGGATAGCAGGAAAGATGAACAGGAGCGCGGAATCACCATGAAGTCCAGTGCTATCACGCTTTATTATCCCAAACGTATGTGGTAACTCCTTGACTGTATATGCACATTTCACGACAGGGACGTTGACAGAATAATTTTCTTGCAAATTGGCTTTCTGCAAGTAGAAAAAAACCTCTTATTACAGTTAACAAATGTGTGCTTTGGTCTTTATGAAAGCTCGTTCATGACACTGTGTGAGTCTACATGAACCATCACCATTACTGGTGACTGGTATTATTGGTTATGGTAAAGTTTTGTTGTGTTTTTTTAGGAGATCTGCTAGTCAACTTGATAGACTCTCCTGGCCATGTGGATTTCACCAGCGAAGTTATGGCAGCTGTCCGACTCTGTGATGGTGCTGTCATTGTGGTTGATGTTGTGGAGGGTGTTTGTGCACAGGTGAGTGCAATTATGAGTTGATTATAAACCAGCAGATTTTCTGTGCTGAAAGAATTGTAATTGAAATGAAACCTGTGGCACAAATAACTGTTGACCATTCATGCTGCTGTCTGTGACTTTGATGTTACAGTGGAACCTCGTTATAATGAACCCAGATATAACGAAGCAATCACAATTCCCCTTGAGATTCCTATAGATGAAATTAATATTGGTTATAACGAACTAATGGTTATAACAAAGTAATTACGCTCCCCCTTCAACTTCGTTATAATGAGGTTTTACTGTATTATGTTCAGCCTTGTTATTTCAATAATGGTGAACCTTGAAATCAAATATATAATGTAATGTCTTGGGCATAACAAAGTATATGTCAAGTGTATAGTGCCTACATCAATGTGGATTGCTAGACGAATTAAATGAAAAATATTGTAACATGAAGTAAGAAGTATATACTGATGCTCCCACTTACTGCATTGTTTTATGTATATTAATTGTACTGAATGCTTCACCACTGTAGTAGTACTGTAATATGCACACACCCCTTCATACATCTTCAGTTAAAGTGCCTCAGCATTATTTACTGTCTTGTATGTATATTCCTTGAATCTCGTGTATGTTCAGCCACTTGCAACAGCACCTTTTTTAATGTTTCAAACCTGCAGTTTCCTATAACTGGCATTTATGTTATACTCGGAAAAACTGGCCATGCTATGAGCCAGCCATATTTAAGAATATTTCATCTGAGTTGTGTGTTCCTCAAGAACTGCATATGTACAGCGACTTTACAAATCATGAACCTGGAACGGTTTCAGGCGAATAAAAAGACAACAGTGTGCATTGAGTGCAGCAAAATGACCTGTTCTGTGTGAAATATAACTGATAAATTTATTTTATATACATTCATATTATCCACAAAGCAGCTGATATCTGATTATGGGGTGCCACAGCTTAATGGCATATGGAAGAGATCAGAAATGTAAATAGTCATTATAATATTTGGCATCAGACTAATGGAATTAAATGTGTGTGTTACTGTATGGAGAGCAGGGGAATATGTGGCAAGATGTCTGGGAATTTGTCACCCTGGTAGCTTAGAAGGTAACGTGATTGCACTGCTAAGCTTGAGGACATGTTTCAGATTACTAGCCACAGTGGCCGGACTTTGATGGGAATGAACTGCAAGAACACCCGTGTATTTAGGTTTAGGTGCACATTCGAGAATCCTAGCTTGTCAGAGTTAATCTGGAGCCGCTCACTGTTGCAGGCTTCATAATGATACGTTAGTTTGGTACATAAAATACAACGATTTGGAATCTGAAATCTGAAAAGGTGCGTCTAACTGGAGATTTTGGAGAATGAAAGATACATCTACCTGGAGAGGGTTGGAAAAAACCTTCATAGTGTAGTTCACATAAAAAGACAATGATGCCTGCATAATGTGACCGTTGGGTGGGACTAAACATATGAGCATGCACTGATGCTAGAACAGCGTTTTTCTATATGTCTGTTATCACACTTGGCTGCATCCTATGAATATCTCCGTGTGACGATTTGTTCATGCATATAATTATGTATGATGTTCTCTTTCCCCAGACTAAAGTAGCTTTGAACCTCGCTTGGTCCGAGAACCTGAAGCCATTGTTGGTATTGAACAAGATAGATCGCCTTATCCTTGAGAAAAAGATGACACCTCTGGATGCCTACATTCACCTGCAGCAGATTCTTGAACAGGCAAGATACTTTCTTTTACTTCATTACGTTATTATTTCATAAGTTTGAAGACTTCCTTTACAGATGTATCAATAAAGCAGTGATAATAAAGATATGTAAATGAGTTCTCACACCCTTGGAAATGCTTAAAGTCCATTGGATGGCTGTACTTAGATGCAGTCACATTTTCATCAATTGTTTATAGGGCCACTCTTTGCCTGTTATGCTGGAGATTTGAATGCACCTTGCTGTGACCTAGTAACAGTGACAAAATCTGCGGCAAAGTACCGGTCGCAGCTCTCCACATGATTTAACCTGGCAACAGGCTGTAAAGCCAGTCTTGCTTGCTTTGTTTGTGTGTACAGGCTGCACTTGTTACTTTATATGGGTGTTTACTTCTTGAAAAGCCACCTTTCCTGATTCATAGGATGCTGCATCTCATCTTGTTGAGTGTGCACCATATGCTTCACTTCACTATGCAAGAGGCCTGAGCAGTGACGCTGTTTAATTTTGAAAACTGTAGGTGTGTGAGTGTTTCTTCTTCCATCTATAGAATGCCATAGATGGTAGCATACAGCGCCTAAGGCGTGCCGTTGTACTCAGTTGGTAAAGTGTTGTGCTGCTGAAATTGAGGATGTGCGTTCATTTCCTAGTCACAGCAGTCACATTTTAATTGGGGAAAAGCGCTTGGACACTCATGTAGTTAGCTTTGAGTGCAGGTCAAGGAGTCGCAGGTAGTCAGGATTAATCCTGAGTCTCCCACTCTGGTGTGCCTGCCTAATCATATTGTGGTTTTGAAAGCAAATCCTTGAGGGTTAATCTTCCAGGAAATGTTAACTGTACCTAAGGGAACTTTTAAGAGGGAAACAGCATGAATAATTGAGTGAAAGCTCATGTATCACAAACTGCTGCTCAAAACATGTAGCTCAATAGGCATAAAACAACATAACAGAAAGTTGGCAGAATAAAGAGAAAAGGTGCTCATTATTGTCTTTTACACTGCTGTGAAGCTGGTCAATGGCAAATATAGAAATTATGGTCACATTGTTCTTAGTCAATGTGCAAAATTCGTGCATACGAATGCAAAGGCCAGTGCAGTGCAGTTGTTTGATTTGCCATTGACACTGCATATGCAACTTTTAATGCCCTGTGTATTCATTTGGCACAGCACCTTGCCTCCTTTGCAATATGGTTGGAAAGCTTCCTACATGCAAAATTTTTTACCTGAAATTATGCTGTACAGTGTTATGGGGCTCATTGGGCATTCACTGTCATCTTGCACATCCTGAATAAAGCAAATGGGCACAGGAGTGTGCTCTCACTGGCACATTTGCAGTGTCTCTCTTGGTTACCGTTGCAGCTATGTAAACTTCCGGCTTGCACCGACAACTGGACCCTCTAAAACGTGACATAAGAAAGAAAATTTACAGATTACTGCTGTAAAAAAAAAAAAAAGAGGGTCCAGAAAAGATTTTTTCAATTTGCCCGAGAAGTACACACTGGTAACTTCTGTTTTATAATCATCAATATTTAAGTTTTACAGCAATAACTTCGGATACCAATACAGGTTGCTTTGACATTTGATACCAGGAAAGCTGTATTATAACGACTCACTGCAGTTCATATGACTCAGTAAAGTGGCTTATTAATATATTGCTTCCATGCAGGTGAACGCTGTTGTTGGTGAGCTTTTTGCTGCCGACGTGCTGGAGAAAACATCCAATGAAATATCTGTGGACAATTCCACAGATAAATCTGATGATGTGAGTCCTTTCTATGTGGTACATACTTTTGTGCTGTATTAAATGGTTGCCCTTTAGCATATGTGAAGCAGCTAGATACATGGATACAACATTACCGCATTTACTCGCATAATGATCGCACTTCTTTTAAAAAAAATTGGCCCAAATTTTGGGGTGCGATCATTACGCGGGGTAAATTTTCCGCGAAATAATATTTTGAGCGCCGAGAACGCAAACAAATCGCGTATCAGAATTCTTACGATAGCTAGCATGAACATAACCAAAAGTAAAAGTGGAGTAAGGCTTGCCTTTGTAATAAACGCACACATTACGCAGGAACTACATGCATTGCATATTGCCCTTTGATTTTTTTCATTCACTGACCCGCTAACTTTCATTCAAAGTGAAGCGTCACTGGCGTCAGTGTCGTCGCCACTCGATTCCCTGTCGAAACTGGCAGTGTCGTCGCAGTCCCAGAAGGTTATTTTCCGTTCCGTCGAGTGCGTTAGACATGCCTGTCTTCTTGAAGCTGCTGGCGTGGTGAAAACTACGGAGACATTTGTCTTTACTGCTATCCTAATACGGCACGTTTCCGCCAAGGGTGGGCAAAAATTAGGCATCTGCTTGGTGCGTGCAGTTCACTTGGTGAGTCTTGAAGAGTTATTTACGTAACGTTCGACAGATGGTATACCATCATGTTTATAAACATGATGATCGTCAGCTAGACTTGGCACACGACATATCACGGCGGCGAGTTCGGGGTGCGATCATTCCACGGGGGAAAAAGAAAATCGAATTTTGACGACAAAATTTAGGGGTGCGATCATTACGCGAGTGCGACCATTATGCGTGTAAATACGGTAGTATGTGACAGTGATGCTCTGCACACTGCAAAACCAAGTAGGGTGCATAAGGACTTTTATTTCTACGTTGCACAGCGAAAACTGCTCTTGAAATGCAGCATTCAAGCCTCATTCATGACACTTGTAGTGATTGCAGTGACTACTACATTAGAAGCCATAGATGTGCCTGTTGCATTACAGTTGCCTTTTACCTGTTGTGCAACTGCTGCTATTGTGCCATTGGCTTCTCATTGTAATTGTCACCATAATGCCCTCACTTCTACCACCACCTGCTTATTGTCATTGTCACTGTTATACTGTGCCGTTTTTGTCATTTCTGTTGTCAGGATGCTACTGTTGCCTTTGTATTAGTATTATCATGCTGCCATATTACAGTCAAACCTCAATATATTGAACAGCACGGGGATTGCAAAATAGTTCGATATGGCCAGAATTCGACATTACAATTGCATAAAAAAGCATCAAATAATCCCACGCAAGATCAATCAATCAACCACTAGTCTTGCAGTAAATACTCATGTGGCACATAAAACAAAGTATTTATTGCATTAGTCACAAGTAAGCAGTGTGGACTGCTTTCTAATTGGAAGCTGCAGTTTCGACCACATCCACTCACGCAAACATAGGACGGAGCAAAGCAGCTTTCTATATGCACATGCAACGACAACCCAAATGTCTTGCTGAAAGCAAAAAAAAAAAAAAAAAAAGAAGAAGAAAAAAAATGAGGGAGAGAGAGGATATGTAGATACCATCGCAAAAGTACGCAAGATTAAGGATGGATACCACCGCAAAAAACATAAGTGTGGATTGTGCCTGAAAAACAAACCTGAGCGAGGTGATGTAGCAGCAACACTTGTCACCTGTCAACAGGGTGGACGTGTTCTGTGCCGGAGGTGTTTGATATATCCATTTTACATCTGACCCCGTTCGAAATAAAACATTAAAAATACATGCTATCTTCGAGATTATATGTGGAGAGTTCGACATAGGCAGTAATTCGATACATCCGTATTCAATATAGTGAGGCTTGACTGTATCATCATGCCACCATTGCACTCATTGTCACTCTCTTTCAGTGTTATAACGAAAGGGAAGGGGTCAAGGGCTCGTTCTTTATTTGTTAGAAACAACAATGTATAGTTGGCCAAGTTCATGCATGATTGCTGTAGCTTTGCTTGGTAAGTTGGCGATATTGGTAAAGGCTAAATGAATAACTGCTGTCAGAACGAGTAAATTGAAAGTTTTCAGAGTAGTTGATGCCAGATGAATTTTGGCTAAAATATTTTATGTATACCCCACTCGAATCACTGCGTTATTGCATTGAATGGTACTGCTTTGGTGCACCTGCAGTGGTCACATTAATAGATTAGCGTGATCATTAAGTTTGCTAATTTGGAGCTTTGTGAAGCATGCCAATCATACCAGCATGTTCTAATACATACCGGAATGTCCTTCTTTCTAAAGGCTTTGGTATTTGACTGGACAAGTGGTCTTGACGATGCTGATGACTCCACGCTTTACTTTTCCCCGGAGCAAGGAAATGTTGTATTTGCAAGTGCTTATGATGGCTGGGGATTCAGGTAGGATTGCCTATTATATTTGCTGCTCGAGAAAGAGACTTTCAACTTGCACACTCCATGTGAAGTTGGTAACGGCAGTTTAGTTCATTTTTGCCTTTCCTATAAAAAAAGTGAGGTTTGCCAACTGCTCTGCTCCTCTGTGACGGACTCTGCAAGGTTCATGCTTTGTATGCTGTGTTCTCCTCCTGTTTTTACTTTTAATTGTTTTAGCAATGAGCACTTCTCTTTTGCTAGTCCACGTCTTGTCATTCGTACGCAATGTGGACTAGCCACTCACTTCCATAACAGCATTGAAAAACAGGCCGTATTCGAGGGAGCCTTAATTACACACTGTGCAACTGAAATACTTCCTACCACAACGAGCACTTTGGGACCTCTTTCAAGGGTAACACATATGATAAGTACTGCGGTTACACAATTTTAAGTTGACCCAATTTGTTGAAATTTTAAGTTGGGAAGGCGACTTACATTTTGAACCGAAACGTGTACCACCAGCAAGTTGTTGTTGTTGTTGTTGTTGTTGTTGTTGTCGTCGTCATTGTTGTTGTTTGGCTGTGCCATCCGGGAGAGAGGGAGGAAGAAGGGGTTGACTTGACTTCAAGCCGACTTACAGCCATGTAAACGTGGTACACATGGTAGTCCTTTGCATAAACTAGGTTACTTTTGATGCTGTGAGCATAGCTGCCTTATTGCCATTAGTTTGCCATCTTCTGTTAGCATTGAAGGTTGCAGCAGCCACAGGGCTGACACGTTGTCACCAAACCCGTGCTGGGAGGTACGGGACGCAATCGCCGGAAAAGATCCCGAGGACGAACTTCTTAATCCCCCGGAAATAATCCCACGAAAGCTTGGACAATAAGGTTTTTGGTCCCCTTTAGCACACTAGCAAAACGCCAGCAGTGGTTCAAAGACCGAGTCAGAGCCAAGGGTGATCAAACAAAACAAATATATTCTCATCAAATAGGCAGTTACACTTACACAAAACGTACACAAACACGGCTTTTACAAACTCAAACACAGATGGGTTACAATGTTACACAAAGCCAACAATCACAAACAAGCTCATGCACTGCAACAAAGAACAAAAGAGTCCTACTCACGAAGTCACTCGGGCGTCTTCTCAGTTCGAAGCTTGCAGGTGGCTTGTCAGCTGGCTCGTGGAATGGCGTCTGAGTCACGCACGACTTCTTGCTTGTTCTTTTACTTGCAACTCTTCTACCCTCCCCTCGAGGCCCGTCTCCGACTGCTTATATAGGCCTGGGAAGGCACGCTAGAAAGTTCTGTGCGGCCCATGTGACTCAAAGCACACACAAAGTTGGGAACCTTCTCGCCCATTCTCGGACCTTCTTTGCTGGGGGGTGCCTCTTTCTCTCTCTCACTGCGCGAGGAGCGTCAGTGTGTACTCTCCGTCTTCTCTCTCTCCTTACGTCTGTCCCGCACGCGCGCTCGCCGCGATAATAAATTTTCTGCAATGTTCTCCCCTTTTGGAGACGCGGCATGACCTTGGGCGCCTCCTCCGGGCGCTGCTTTTCTTGTTGTTGTTTTGGGCCTTCCCTCTAGTTCGACGCTGGGTTTCTCGTCGAAATAGGCACTATTTTGTGACACACGTGCCCGTGCTCTTTCAAACACCCCTTGTAAGCACACTTTTCATGCAAGCTTCCCCACGTTTTCTAGAGGATAAGCACACACCTCTTCGGTAGAAAAATTTGAAGCCTTATTTTTAAAACACGGCTAAAGTGCATGCACCTTTAGGTCGAGTTTTGTTTTTATGAATTTATGTCAAAAACCAAAAGATCATTGTTAGTAAATATTACCAAACTACCAAAAAATTACTATCAGAAAGGTCATTGTTATTAATTATGAGATATTACACCAACCTTAGTTTTAGTTTAGTACTGGAATTAAGCATGTCGCATGTGCAAGGACAAGATTGTCAGAGCATTTCTTCAGCAGACAAATGTGTCTTGGAACTGCAGAAAAGTGAGTGACTCAATACACGGCAACTGTTACTAAATATATTTTTACTTTAATAGAGTTTTGGATGTTATGGTGTCACCCAGATGATAGAGTAACGGCTGCGACATATTGTGTTGAGAATGCTTATGTTGTTTACAGCATTGAAAGGTTGTTCAGTGTTATAACGAGACAGCATTCTTTTTGTCTTCTTATTAAACAGCCTGTCCATTCCATCTGAATGTAACTTCAGCCCAATCAGAGGCTTGACAGTGACTCGAACCTGATGCTTTATGTGTGCCTTAAGGTTATTTGCAGTCATAGTTTATGTCTCTGTTATACTTTCAGTATATCCCAGTTTGCTCAGCTGTATGCCGAGAAGCTGGGCATGAAGAAACAAGTTCTTGAGAAGACTCTTTGGGGCGATTACTACCTCAATGCCAAGGCTAAGCGGATCCTCAAGGGTGCTCAGGTGAGATATAGCATCACCTGTTTGAAATTGCTTGTTTGTCCTGGGATTGTACATTTCTCTTTGTCAGAAGGTGTATTCAGTTTTGATTTAGGCAGCATGACGCATGCTTTTCATACAAAAATCCAATGTAACATAGTGTTGGCTCATGTTGACTACAGTTTCTAAAGGTGGCACAAGTTATCACGTGCTTTGAGGTTACTCCATGCCAAGAGTCCCAGACATGTAATAACTACCTCTCATTTATATAGGCTGATGCGAGCCTTTGAAAAAAAAAAATTGCCGTAAGCTTATCTCTCTGTCATTTTACAGAACAAAAACTATTTGACTGCGCAAGGGTCGATCTTACATTTGTAACATGCGAGCCATCATGCCATTGTTTGGTTCTGCATCATCATGCTGTTGTATTTGTTGGGCCAAGACAAGATAATTTGGAGACAGTACATCTTGTGGAAGGCTGTAAGATTAATTGTAGTCTACTATCCTGAAAATTTCTGGCTAAGAGAAAGGCTCCACGTAAATGTACTATTGCCTAGTGCATGCAAGCCTTCCGACAGCTTCCACTATCAGTCTGAAACCACTGCTCCAAGTAAAATTGGGCCTAATGCAGTCTTAAAGTGCTTGACTTCAGTTTTTCATTCTGCTGTCCTCTTTAAGGCCAAATGCAAGAAGCCCCTGTTTGCCCAGCTGATTCTAGAAAATCTGTGGGAAGTCTACGACGCAGTATGCTGTAGACGGTATGTATACTGCATCCCATTTCTATATATTATACTATTATAGGGCTCCGCCATGTTTATTCATGGTCTGTGCAGTGACAAAAAACTCTATACACTAGGTAGAGGGTCAGTTATTGGACTACGTGTAGCGTGCTGCAACAACCATAGATTTATTGGTGCATGCTGATGTACCCCAGGTTTGATGCCCATCATTATGGCCTCTTTCGTAGCCCAACACGGCCGGTACATAGAGCACGTACAGTGCAGCCCACTGCATCATGCCGCCATCATTGGGAGAGTATGTCTTGGCCAAGTTTGCAGTTGTGACCGCTAGAGTGGCACTGCCCAGGGACACATCACACTGCATTTGGTGGAGCACAGCCGGAAGCAAACATGGTGCAATTGGGCAGTTCTTGCCTTTGCTCCCAGCAATTGTTTTCCAGAGCCTCAAGATCGTTGTGAATCAAATGTATACATGTAAATCGCTTTCCTTCCTTTATTTTCTCTTAAGACTGTCCTTCTGCATGTTTTTGTTCATTAGTGATGCACTACTGACTACTGTTCTGGTGACAGCAGCCTTTGTCAGACAGTTATGGCAACCTGTAATGAAAAATTCAATAATGCGTGCCTTCCCTTCATTATAAAGTACTTTACGGGATGTAGCAAAGCTGCGGAGGTGTTCCCGCTTTCAGGCGGCGAATTTTCGAGACGTAAGTATAAAGGGTTAATGTGCTTACGCACAAGATGGCTTAATAAACCTTGTATGCTGTCCAAGAGTATGCATAAGGCATTTGTGATTATAATGTCGGCTTACAGGTGCATATGTCTAAAGCACACCGATGCCATAATGAAGATATATATGAAATGCATTTCAGATTCTTTCACTTACTTTACTATTGTTTCTGAAGTTCTGTATATGACATTGGGGTTAAGGCCGTTGTCGGTCACTTCTTCAGGACGAGTATGTCCCACCAGCTACAAACACAGTATGTGTCGTACTTATTTTTCTGTGCATATGCCTATCATATATAATGTAACTGTACGAATTATGGTTAGTTACAAAGCACATAATTTTATCGCTTTACATAAGCTTCGCTTGATGTATATTCCACAATATGCATTGGATATGATCTACAGAGCCCTGCTCTAATTAATTCACATTAAGTAAGAAAGAAGCAATTACTACTACTGCTCCATATATGTTTCCGCGGGGGCTTTACTTTCTTTTGTCCACAACCCTTACATTGCAATCTAGCTTCCAAAAGAACAAATGAATCAACAAACAGCAGTAATAATGTACGAATACCAGCAGGTGGTATTTCGTTTCTGTTTCTGCTATCTGTACATTCGCTCGCACACTCCACAAAAGATAGCTTTTGCGAAAGCAGCACGAGTTTCCATCTCTACGCAGGTTTTTTGTAATCTTTATGAAGCTCCCACTGACCTGGGAGAGTGATAATAGGTATGACGGCTGTGGCCCATGTGTGAAGCCTTTGGGAGGTGGGAAGCTGTTGGGAGGAAATTGACCATCAGGAACACCATTGATAGAATGAAGGGACAGAGGGAAAAGTTCAATGCTTCTGGAGATAGGGCCATCACTTAATGCTTGTTTATGAGGAATGTAAAGCTGCTGATAATTATTCATAATGATAACAACTTATAACTTCAGGTGAATTTTGTTACTTGGGAAATTATAAAAGTTGTTTTTTAAGAATTCATTGAACGTGCACACATACAAAAGTATACTCACGAGAAGCAAATATATACAGTAAAACCTCGTTATAACGAAGTTGAAGGGGGAGCCGTAATTACTTTGTTATAACCATTAGTTCGTTATAGCCAATATTCATTTCATCTGTCGGAATTTCTATGGGAATTGCGATTGCTTTGTTATATCCAGTATTTCGTTATATCCAGGTTAGTTTAACGTGGTTCTACTGTAAGATAAAATATTTCTGTCACAACATCTTCTTACTCCCTCCTCCCAAAAGAGTAGACAGGCCCTATTGTGTCTCTCCCTATTTTCTTTGTGCCCTTGTTTATTTGCGTGTACATACCAGATAATATACCCTCAGCGGATGTGGGCCCCCTGGTCATGCTTCACACGCGCTAGTCTTAAAAAATATTTCCGCACCTGTGACAATGTGTTGACATCTGTGGCACTATTGGTATTTTTAATTACTAACTCAAAGTTCTACATGTAATGTGCAACCATAAAACATCTTTTTTTCGGCCTGATAAGAGTCGCTGCCGTACGCACTGATGCGGTAGTGGAGGCGCTTCTCCGTCAGGAGCTTTCCACAAGCGGTGCAGCCACATCGGGTGCACAGAGAACCAGGCCTGAGACGTGCTTTCGGTGGCACGCTGCGGGCCGTACTGTGGGCATTGTATGCAACAACCATGCCTATGAGGTTTCCAGCTGCCATAGTCGGCAACCTGTTTCGTATGATTGGTGATTCATAAATTTCGTAGGAAGCAAGGGCTGATGCATACTACTCAATTTCGAGTTAACCTGCATATGAAAATGACCTTGCTTCTGTATTTTATTTCTGTGTGCTTTCACACTACTTCTGAGTAGCACTATCAGGTTGCTGTATCTATAAAGAAAAGGAACATGCCCATGACTTTGGCTTCCTTCCTTGTGACCCTGTGTGTTTATTCTTTTTCCTTATTCTTTCAGTGACAAGGTTGCCATGGAGAAAATTGTCAAGTCTCTAGGTGTGACACTGACAGCACGAGATGCTCGTCACAGTGATCCCCGTGTCCAGCTTCAGGCCTTGTGCTCACAGTGGCTGCCCCTGGCTGATGCCTTCTTAGGTAACGGTGCCCATTGTTTTGAGTAGGTAATGTTGTCCAACGTTTTGAGGTGAGGAGCAGCTGTGATGCTAAAGAGATTGCAATTATCTACACATCGAAGTCATTAGAGTGCCTGACATTTCTTACAAAGCATCGTTCAATGTATGCAACACGCTATAAATTTGAGGTGCTCTTGAAATTTTTTTTGAAATGTAGAATACATTCTGCTAATTAAAGGTGCATCTAAATAAGATGACGATGAATTGTATGAAGCGGCAAGGCTGATAGATATGCATAACAACCACTTAGTATCAGCCAGGATGAACGAACTCGCTTAAAAATAATTAATTTTGGCTGTAGAAGCTTTCATGTTGCTAGCTCTCATGTCCTGCGGTGCTGTTCCCTCAAAAAAGTACCGTTCTTTCTTTTTTTTCATAATTATTACTAAAACTGAAATGTCAACCTATGTTTGTGTTTGTGTATTGGCAGAGATAGTGGCCCAAAACATCTCTTCTGTGATGTCTCATTGTGCACGCAGTGCCGGTTGTGCTGGCGCATATTATGTGTATGTTTGCGGCAAATTGACATACAGAAAAAAAAGGGCGGGGGGGGGGAGAGAATAGCAGCAAAAAAGCACAAAGAAAGAGTGGTTAATTAATTGATATGCAAGATTTTGTAGCATAGCTTACAGTACAGTAAAGAAAAGTATATCACTATCAATGATCTCGCTTTTCTAAACAGATATTGGTCTGCCTATATTCACATTATTTTGTTTCCTTAGAAGGGCAAGGTAATATAATTGTGTTAGCACTGAAGGGTGGAATATGACTTCTGCCTTTCCGTTAGCGTGAAATATGTGCAGTGGATGGAAAAGTTACGGGCACACATGCTGACGTCCATTCTCTCGGTCTTGTGCACTGTGCTTGCTTTGTGCTAAAGAAAATTTAGTTAATAAAAAAGGATAAAGTACTGGTACAGTTTGATACCTGTATGAGCTACCAATAGCAATGCTGTAAGCTCTTTACTTGCTGCTTGTAATAATGTTCTTTGCTTCATCATTGTGTTCTAGACCCATGACAGGAAGTCACTGCCTGCTGTGCTCCTTCACTGTTTTTGGTAGCTGTGTTGCCTCTTTGTGTTGATGGCTGGGTTAGGTACAGGAGGCTTACTTCGGGCATTTGGTTTCACGGAATCATGAGTGCCCTGTTGTAGTGAGGAACTACCAAGAGAAATTCTAAAAAAAGAAATTGAGTTTCTATATAATGTGCTATGAAAGATAGCAATGAGGGAAGATACGTGACTATAATTATGACAGACATCTAATTTCATACCTATATGACAGGAAATAAGGGAAGGAATGCTGTGATGCTATTGCTTGAATCTAACCTATCTGTGATAATGGAACATCTGCTCTCAGACATTGTCGCACGTTTCCCACAAGAGTTCTTATGTCTCCTTTGTAATGAGGCCTTTCAGCTTAGGATGCCCCTTCTTAAAAACGTCTCGACACTGTGCATGCACTGAATGCAGCTTATTTCCTTGGGTTTTTGTTCACACTCCAAATCCGGAATTTCTTATATGTTCTTCATGCTTTTAGTACATTCGTATAAAGAGACATGGCGGCACGCATGTACTCGACAAGCTCTTACCTAGCAGCCTATACCACCAGATTTCTGGGCACCTGTTTAACACAATGTTCATAAGAAATAAATGGCGATGTAACGTGTCATTCTCTTTCACATCAAGTAAATGACTAATTTTACTGCCTCATTGTCAGTGCAAGATTCATTGGCCTAATGTGGCAGGGTTCTGGCCGGAATACCATGGTCTTGGCTGGGGACAGCAGCTGCTTTGTATTATCTCACCTCATTTCTTAATCATTACCTTTCAGCTGGAAGTTCAAACATATAACAATTATCTTTTGTGCATTAATCTAAAATAACTTGCTGACCACCAGTTTCTGTACTTTGTGTCTTGATTATTTTGCTTTTAGAAATGACAGTGCTGATTCCTAGTCCTGCTGAGCTTCCAGAAGCGAGAGTCGAGGCCCTGATGTGTCCCCCATCTCGCACCTTTGACTCCCTCCCAGATGAGACACGCCAACTGAAAAAAGGTACCTCTAGTGCTGCCCTTCAGGATATACTAATTGAAATATTATATTCTGCTGTTGTAAGCAAATGGCATGAAAATTTGGAATTCTGAAAACTTACTTGCCATTTATAGAAACCTGTATGATTTCACTTTGCAGAATGATTAGTACTGATGAACTGTGATGTTATATAACTAGTAAAGATTTAGTAAAGTAAAGAAGAGTTTGTATACGTTATTTCACTGTGCTGAGGAAGAAGCAGAGGAAGAAAACTGTGACGATGAAGAGAAAGAAAAGGAGAGGATGATGATGAATAAGAAGTGGAGAAGATGATGAAGACAAAGAACCCAGTGATGGTGCAGAAAGAGAAGGCAGTCGAAGAGGAAGAAGGTAGGCTGAAGAGGCAAGAATGAAGAAGGCTGGAAAGAGAACGAAGGCATGCAACATAGTCTAGCTCCTCCTATCGCTGTGCTTGAGTTTTTTTTACTGCTGTAATAAAATATAAAGTGCATGATCTGCGACAACATTGTCTACAACAGAGTGAACACTTACTTCACTTACAGCTGGAAATGTGCACTATGGTATGAAAAGTGTCAATACTCAGCAAGAACAACCTTCTGGCTGGCCTGCGCTTGGCAAGCCAGTCTGCTGGTTATGTATAATCACACTTAACACAGTTTTTGTTACTAGTGTAAAGTGTGCATTTGTAATTTAGTGTTGTTTATGCATCATGTGTCCTCATGGAAACATGAAATAGGCAGTCAAAATTGACAGGAGGCTCCTTGCTTCTCCCATAGGTACATCAAAGCTGTAGTTTCTATCGAATAGATGGGAATGCAATTTTTTTTTTTACTTATATTGACATGGCATTCTTGACTATAATGAACATAAATGAATAATAAAAATAGTTTTATATTGTGCACCATTATTGAACGTGCGTATTAAGATATCACTGCATGAACTTACTTTAGCCCTCTAAGCTTTTCTATTTCTTTCAGCTCTCTGTTTGTATGTAATGCATTTATTTATGATCATTGTCATAATGATTTCAATCAGCGTCCTGTGTAATTTGTGTTCTGAATGGCACATTTTATTGCCCTTTCAGCTTTTAATTTTTTCGATATATCTGACCAATGTACCCATATCTTTACAGCTTTTCTAGACTGCTCACCATGTGATGAAGCTCCAGGTAATTGTCTGCATCTCCAAAATGGTTGCAGTGGAGACAAAACAACTTCCTGAAAATAGAACAAGGTTTGTCACATTTGCTCAGATTGTTCTTGTTTACCTAGTTGTACAGTGTTTAAGTACTTGCAGTTTCATGCATTCACAGTGCATGAGGGTGATGGGTTAGCTCGGTATCTCTCAGTTTTTTCATGAACAAACCAATTCAAAGCATAGGGTAGTAATTTAGACTGTGCATGCAATGCAGCTGCTCACATGTGATTGTCGTGTACCTTCAACTGAGTCATTCAGCAAGAAACTTCATCTGGCTATTCCATTTTTCGATCCCATTCTTGCAGACTTCTCAGTCTCGAAGAGATAGCTCAGCGTAGGGAGCAGGCTCGGCAGCGTCATGCAGAACGAATGGCGCTGGCTGCAGTGGAGTCGGCTGCCACTACTGATGAGCAAAAGAATGGTGATGCTGGTGAGCACTGAGACTTTCTCTTTTGCAGTGTTTATATGTCATCAGTGAATTTATGTGTGTTGGTATTTTTTTTCCTCTTGGCTTACAGCCTGTCTTAGCTAGGTTTGAAATTTTGCAATCTTAGTAAGTCTCATGTTGTTCAGCTATGGTGCTTTTCATTTAAAATTTTGTTGTTGCAGAATAAGTTGCCAGCTGCTCTTGTAAGATCTTTGTAGCAGAAGCTGTCATAGCAATTTATGTGTTGCAAGTTTGCAAGCATGTATGTGACGACTTCTCATGCTTCTTGTAGCAGCAGCAGTTCAGGACGAGGATGCACTCGAAGAGAGGGATGAAGACGACTCAACATTTGTAGCATTCGGTCGTGTGTTCAGCGGCACACTGAAGCGTGGCCAGCAGGTGTATGTGCTTGGCCCAAAGCATGACCCTGCAAAATTTCTTGAGAAGGTTAGTTTTCATGCATGCCATTCATTAGTTTAATTCTCATGTGCCTTCTCTGTTGGCATCAGTACAAGTGCCTTCTTATGTTTTACAGGCTGTGACTGTTGATCCTACTCGGAGGCTGAAGGACTTGGGCCCAGAAGAACATGTTACCGTAGCAACCATAGAGAAGCTCTATTTGCTAATGGGAAGGGAACTAGAGCAGCTGGACTGTGTTCCTGCAGGGAATATCCTTGGTGAGCCCTTATACAAGCTTTGTCCTGTCTGGTACACCAACAAGTATTAAATTAGTATGTGGTTACTGAGGTACCTTGCTTCAAAGCAAAGTGTCTGGTAAGCCTGTCTAGATTAACTTGCAACGATGAGAGCAGGCTGTAGCAGTAGCAGATTTATGCCACTTCATCGTACATTTAATGAGTTGGGCAATAGTGTGCTCAGTGAAAGATAGTTAAAGTCGGGCTACATTCACATTGGCAATCAGCAGGGGTCTGCGGCTGGTGACTGAGGAGCCGCTCGCAGCAACTGATGTTCACATATGCAGGTGCGACTTTGCCACACTATTTGGCTGCCGCTCACATCTGTTTTTTACATTTCTCATTGTTCAGGCCACCATTTCTACTTAAAACATTTGTTCAGCCTATTCTTATATCTTGCTTCTGGATCCATTATTGGTTCAGCAGCTTCTCGGCTCCAGTCATGGAAGCTGAAGAGCTAGTTAGTTAGTGACATTACCAAATCAGTCACTTTTCAACCAAAGTGACCATTTGCAAACAACTTGGTTGTGTGGCTATTGTGAACGCCCCCCAAGTGCTTTGTCCAATCTGTTAGTCCCAGACTTTCATCTTTTCTCTCAGCCCCTAGGCAGTGCAATAGATCGCCCATTTGTCTTTGTTAATTGCATTATCTTTATTTGTTTTAAGCAAAAATGCTTGAGACATTCGTCAGGTGGACAGTCCTCTGTAAGGATGAATGTTCTGACAGCAGTAACCAACGTAATCGTGTGTTGCACTTGATACAATCACAGGCACAAGATCTGATGTACAAAATACCGTGACTAGCCAAGATGCTTTGCTTACATTTGACGCAACTTTATGAAACAAATAAGCATGAACTCATTTTGAAAAGAAAATTGCAGTTATGCATCAAGAAGTACAGTAAAACCTCGTTATAACTAAAGTTAAAGGGGTAGTGGTAATTACTTCGTTATAACCATTAGTTCGTTATAACCAATATCAATGTCATCTATAGAAATTTCAAGGGGAATTGCGATTGCTTCGTTATATCCGATAGTTCGTTATATCTGGGTTTGTTATAACGAGGTTCTACTGTACCTACTCTCTTGGTGAAATTCATCATATTGAAGCTGCGTTCGCTGATTGCTTTCTTCTCCCGTGTTTGTTTAGGCATAGGAGGCCTGGAGGAGCATGTGGTGCGCACAGCCACATTGTCGAGTTGTGCAGCATGTGCCCCCTTTGCGGACATGCGGGGCCCAGTGACACCCATTCTACGGGTGGCACTTGAGCCACGGCGTCTGGTTGACATGGCTGCCCTCGTGCGAGGCCTCAAGCTGCTGCACCAGGCTGACCCCTGTGTCCAGGTGCTTCTCCAGGAGACAGGCGAGCACGTGTTACTCACCGCAGGGGAAGTGCACCTGGAACGATGCCTTAACGACCTTACTGAAAGGTTTGCTCACAGATCTGCCCAGTTAACCTTTTAGTAGTTTAGCATCGTAAATGCAGTACTATCATTGCTTTTTAGGCAATTGGATTTCAAGGTGTCACCAGTTCTATAGCACCCTGACACTGATCAAAGAACCCTGTCAAGTGGAAGAAGAAGGTGCCTAGCAAGCCTCATGCTTCTATTCTCCCTACATCCACATGCAGTCAACATTCTTTAATTTGCCCCGCCACGGTGGTCTAGTGGCCATGGCACTCGGCTGCTGATCCGAGGGTCGCGGGATCGAATCCCGGCTGCGGCGGCTGCATTTCGGTGGAGACGAAATGTTGAAGCCTGTGTGCTGTGCGATGTCAGAGCACGTTAAGGAACCCCAGGTAGGTCAAATTTCCAGAGCCCTCCACTACGGCATCTCTCATAATCAGAGCTGGTTTTGGGACATTAAACCCCACATAACAACATTCTTTAATTTAGCCCTGAGAAGATCGATGAAATTGGTCGTGTTACCCAGTAGATTGAATTAAGCTAGAATCTGCAAACAAAAAAAAAAGGAAAGAAAGAAAGAAAGAAAATCTAATTTTACTGCTGGCTCATGCAGCAGTACTGTATTTATTCAGCTTTAATGCACACTAAATTCCTGAGGGTTCAAAATAGAAATACACCTAGATGTATTGTCACAAGATTCTTAAAACTGGCATGCCCTATGTTGACGATTAGAAAAGGACAGGATGAGTGCAGTTGGCCTTTGTAAGTAAAAAAACTATTCTCCTGGTAGTTCCTTTTCATTTGTGATGCAGTTTTGCTGGTTTTAAGATCCCTTCTGGATGCATGTCGATCGTGCACCAATTTGAGTGCTATTACCTTAAAGAGCTCAGTCTTTGTAGCGTTCCCTGAGAAAGTCTGCATGCTGATCTTCAAGGTCTGGCCCATGTACAGTCACCATGCAGCTGAAGATCTCCTCCCTATGTTCATGCTACTCACAGTCATAGACATTGGGCATGCAAAAAAGGTGCAACAAAGCTACCTTCAGTGTGCAGAATTGTCATAGTGATCATAATCAGCCTATTCCGCGACCACTTCAAGACGAAGGCCTTGCCAAATGATCTCCAGTTTGGCTTGTTTTGCATGAGCTGATCCTATTTTACACCTGTGAACCCCCTAATTTCATATGTGCCAACTCTACCGGTATGCCTCACAGACTCCCGATTTCTCACCAGTCCTCCCGACTGTAGGGGCACGGCTATAATTCTCCTAATAAACATTCCTAACCACACCACCAAAGAAAACAAAGGACAGCGACTCTAACAATTTTCTGGCCATGAGGAACCCACACTGCCACACTACCTTCCTGTACCCACTAGTTTAAAGGAAAGGGAGGCCACTTTATTTGTGTGTGGCCCTTTAGGGGCGAAGCTCCTTATGCCGTGGGTCTGTCCATCCTCCGTTTGTAGTAGTCACCTCTAGTTCGTGAAGTGCTCACTAGATGGCGTGATGGCGCTGCGATGCTCGCTTCATTCAGATGTATGGGCGTCCGTCCGTCCGTCCATCCGAGCGCTGCGGTGCTGCTTAGCTAGTATGTGAATTGATCAATAGATGGCACTCGCTGCGTGCTCTAGTGTGATAGGAGAAGCGCTAGATGGCGACACACAGTGTTTGTCACATCTTTGATGATGTACTGGGCAAGATGCACGGAAGATTCACGGTTTTAGGGGCTGAAGCTCCTTAAGGTTTGTGTCTGTCCTGTCCGCTGTAGTAGCGCGTGCTACTAGGAACGCGCTATAGGAGGGCGCGTGTGAGAGGCACGCCCTCGGCGCGTGCCTCCCGGCGCGCGAGCTCTCTCACTCTTCCATCTGCTGTCTTGTGAGAGAGAGAGAGACAGAGAGAGCGAAAGGCACGCGTTGACTATGGAAACGCTCTTTCTTCGATGAACGCGCTACCAGCTCGCAAAGAAGGAGAACGCGCCCTCACCCGCAAGAGACAAGCTTGACGCAGGCGGCGTCTTCTAGCGAGTTTCTTGATTGAAAAATACCGACTGCTCGCGCTGGAGAACCGTTCACCGGCTACCCATATATATATATATATATATATATATATATATATATATATATATATATATATATATATATATATGTGCACTGGATCTTGACTTGCAATGATGTGCCGGTGGGAGATTTCACTTGTGCGTAGTTGAACCATAAGGATTCGTAGCGTGCGCGTTAACTAAATTAATCCGGAACTCAGCACGATCTACGATGAACCTCCGGAGCTTCGCCCACTTATCATCATTCACTCCGTGGATATGCGTGGATTTTTTTTCATTTATGGTTCTGACAGTTGTCTTTATGTCAACAAACAACTTGCAATAACATTGCAGAGTAGTATGCGTCTACTATACAGTTTCTATTTTTTTGTTTTGTTCGGCTCCGTAGGCCATAAGCAATATGCATACAAGATGTCACAAGTGCAAAATGTTTAGGAATGTTAGTAAGCTGTAGTATACTTTTATCCCCCTCTGTCTTCTTTTAAAGTTAGCTTCACCACATTGCAACAGCGTTATTCATGTAGTGGAGAGTGCTAAGTGGGGGAAGGTGCCACTTGCATTCATGGGTCATAGCCCATTTTGCTATAATTACATGTACCACTATGATCACCTACATTTATAGTGTTGCTGGCAATCATTTAGAGCTGTGTAGCACGTCATTGCTGCAGCCCTGAGAAGCAAGAAATATACAAGTATGTGCAAGTTGTTGCTGCTGTCTGGGCAAGTGAACTCACTTAATGTTTGAAGAACTACTTGTAATCAGATAAAAAGCACCACGTCATCATTGTCATACGCATACTTGCTATCCACGATTGCTGCCCTGTGATGGCCATGGCTGGCTTTGACTAGGTTCCTATAAGTGCAGTTGTGGTTTTTCTTTCATATGGAATGGTACCACCTAAGGAGCTTTCAAAAAAATTTTCTTGAAAGGAATAAATGAGGCATAAATTACAATCAGCTTAGTCATTGGCAGCTACCATTCTTGTGTTACAATATTACTGGGGAAGGTTTCAAAGATTCCTCCATGCCTTACGAATTCAGTAAGATACAGCATGTTTGACTCATTCACTGTGCCTCATTTCCGTGAAGCCGGATGCTGCTGCTACGTATTGCAACCATTGTTGCGGTGATCACCATAGGCCTCAGCTTCACATAACATGGTCAGCGAAATTCGAATTGTTTAGGGAATGCTGATTTTCAAGATCGAAATAACAAAGTGGTGCCACACGTTCGGCATAACACGAAAGGGTATTTCTAGCACTTCACGGCAGTCAGTGGCTCTCCACAATACAGTGCTAAGGGAAAAGTACTGATGTGTGTTCATAAATGGTGTGTGCTGTTTATATTGTTATACATATGCCACTCTTGGCATCATGCAATAATGTTAAAGAGACACTAAAGGAAAATATTAAATTTGGCTAGATAAATTTTCTGCCTGTGTTGGTGTCTATCACCAGTTTCTGTACTCCAATAAAGAAAATTCTTGTGTTGTAAGCTGCTGTCGAAAGTCTCTGGTGTCACCACTAAATTTTAGTCGCTTGCACCATAAAGAGGACTTGATGTCAAAATCTCGGCTGCTGACACTGTGGTGCGGGGAGTTCTGCAGCCATAATAAGTAGCAGCAACTGTGGATACTGCATGTTATTAATTGCCAAAGTTGATTTAATTCATTTTCATTTCTAACCTGGAGCAGTAGTCGAGTATTCGAAATTTAATTTCTCAGATTTGTCAGTTTTCTCGCTTACAAATGCTCTGTTCTCACCAGAAATGGCAAGGTGGTTACCACACTAAACCTAATCTTTCCACCTTGCCTAACTTAATATTTGCCTTTAGGGTGCCTTCAAGGAGTGTGCACATACGTTCAATAATGGTCCAAGCAAAACTATAAACATGTGGGACCACATACATGCACATAAACTATGCGTCATATTGTTAGGGAAGAGCGACAGAGGTTGGACAAAGAAGAGGACAAGGCGCACTCGTTCCTGGAGCAGCTCGGTGTCCATGCGGACACCGAGCTGCTCCAGGAACTGTTACGCTCTTGCGTAACAATGTAGTATGCGTATGAACTGTTGGTGCAGTTTATTTTCTTATGGCAGTGTCATTCTTCACGTCATCCAATAATGTCAAGTGGGCACAAGTTGTCACTGACAAGTGACATATGCAAATTTTGCCTTACACATAGCACATATACAATGATGAGATGTTCTTGCTCAGTTTATTTGAATCCCTTCCTTGTGCCTAATTACTTACTCTTCTGTGCAGCTAACACAGTCACGTGCTGGTAAGCAGCAGCATTTACAGGATGCTGAAGAGAGCCTTATGTATAATGGCTGTAATTTCTAAAAGCTTTTTCTGTGCTTATGTTGCCTACATACCTTACCTGATATGCTCTTATAGAGCATGCCCCTTCAAGTCAATGGCAACTTTCTTTTCTGATGCCACCCCGCAGGTTTGCAAAGGTCGAGATAAATGTGTCAGACCCAATCGTGCCCTTTCGAGAAACGATTGTGGAACCACCCAAGGTGGACATGGTGAATGAAGTTATAGAGGACAAGAATACCATACAGAGAGCACCAAAAGATGTAAGACCTTCTTCCACTCCCATTCCCATTGCTGCTTGTTGTGTTTTTCTGTTTAAGTATATTATTTATCTAGTCATAGATGCATGCTCGCTCTGCGAAATTTCAGTTTGTAGCTGCAAACTGCAATGGAAAAATGTGGAAGTTTATCAATGCAACTCCTGACGGCATGACCATCCAAATTTTAATTTCCTCATGAACTTGGCACCCGGTCGTTACTGTTGTATTAAACTTATTGGTAATAATTCACATGCAACAAGTAAATAATATCTAAATATTTCTTTTATCAATTCTTGCAGACTTTGTTTGCTTGAAGCTATAGACAATCTCCAGTGATTCCGGATTATTTGTAGTTAGCAATATTGCACACTTCTCTGTGAACCTAAGTGCACGTAACATTTACAGGGGCTCTTTTCTTAAATAATTTCGTTTGTGTATTCTAATATATTTGGGACCCCTTAATGACATCCCAACACATCCTGTCTTAACACTCCTGTTCTTTGAATTGCAAAGTCAATATCATGTCACGATGATGAACCTCAGTTTAAACTAATATGTTGTTATTAGTTAGACCTTGTCAGTTCCTAATCTTAGTTTCACTGAATACCCTGATAACTTCTTTTCTACACTACTGAATAACATTGGGATTGGGAGATGTTGTTTTTATCCTAGTCTACAAAGAGCATTTGTATAGTACTTGTTAAAAGTGGAGAACGCTCGAAAAGCGCAGCTGTGCCTGTGTTGTGGATGAGTGTGTTACAGTTAACCGTAATTTATTATGAACGTTTCTATGTGTCCACTTTTGTCTAAGTTTGAAGCAGTGTGAAAATGAGTTCCTTTTCTTTGAAACAGGTAAGTATGAGGTGTGTTCAAAAAGAAACCAGATTTCTTTGTTGCTCATTGTACTACATCACAAGCACTGTCCCTTTAAAGTACATACACACTTCAAATGCTCCATCCACTATGTTTCAGCTGTTTTTGGAAAAACTTCTCGAATGCACATTCAGAGATGGCACACAGATGCCTTTTGGCTTCATCCTGAATATATTCTATGGTTGGGAAATGATGTTCTTTCAATGTGATTTTAAGTTTGGTAAAGAGGAAGAAGTCTACTGGGACTGGGTCCGAAGAACAGGGTGCATGGGGCATAGCGGGAGTATGATGTTTTGCCAAATAGTAACTGCGTAAATGGGGTGACACATGAGCCGAACCATTGTCATGATGCAATGTCCTAGTCTGACTTTGCCGCAGTGCAGCAATCAAATGTGGGAAAGCGGACTTGGTTTGTGGGGAGGCCAGACTTGGAATGGCATGATACTTCGCTGATGTCAATTTTCCTGGAACTTTTCAGGTAAATGACGGTTTCCAACAATCACAGCATGATCTCTAAACACTCGTCACCTGTCGATGTGTCCAGGCTTGGGATCATCCACCACCGATTTTCTACCGTGTTCAAAATGTTTCATGGCACTGAGTACACTCATAGAGGCCTTCCCGTATGCTTTCTGTAAAAATTTTGCCATTTGTGACAAAAGTGCACACATGCACATACTGTTCTTCAAGCTCTTTCATCTTCACATTCGCACTAATCTGACAAAAATCTTGTGAACATGCTCACTTAATGGCTGCAACTCACCAATAGTCATAGCAAAACGCGCGAAATAGCGGTTTGTTGTCTAAGCATTCCATTAGAAGCCCTCAGTAGCAGCACAGTGCTCACTTTGCTGGTTGGCACGCTATGTATTTCAAAAGTTAGTATTTTTTTGAACACGCCTCATATTGTTTGTAGAATGTTGTTGTAACTGCAGGGCAAGCTCATGCACTTAGCTGCATTGAAAAGCATTCATTCCCATTTTTCAGGAGGAAGATGACAGTGTTGCAGAGGACGGGACTGTAACAATTTTCACCCCAAACAGGCAAGTCACAATCAAAATGCGAGCAGAACCGCTCCCAGAAGAGGTCACAGAGCTGCTTGAGAAGCATACATCACTCATCCGAGACTACGACCAGGCATTGTCATCTCGAAGTCAGAAGCTGCCAGAATCTCTCTCCAAGAACATTGCTGAACTTCAGAAGACCTTGGCCAAGGCATTTTCAGATGCCGGTTGGCCGGAAGAGACAATGGACCAAATTTGGTCTGTTGGACCACGTAGGTGTGGACCCAATGTGCTTCTTAATAGGATTCCTAGGTTTAAAAGGACTGCAGTGTTTCAGCAAGGCCTGCAACACACCACTTCAGCTAGGCAAGAGGAGGGTGATGTGGACATTGCTGGCGTGGAAGCTTTTCAGTGCGATGATATTGCCAAGAATAGTGATTCTTTGGTATGTTTGGAGCAACACGGGCAGTCCAAGAGCAGTCACATATATGTGGATGGTGGAGGTGGGGAGAAAGAGGACAACAGTCATGGCTTTAAGCATTGTGCAGGGCGTTCATCACAAAATGGGGTTAAGACGTTGGCCGACTACGACCACAGTTTTGTGAGTGGCTTTCAATTGGCCACACTGATGGGACCGTTGTGCCAGGAGCCAATGATGGGCGTCGCATTTGTGGTGGATCAGTGGGACCTGGACCTCTCTGTGGAAGATCCAGGCACTTACGGACCACTCTCTGGCCAGATCATCTCAACCGTGAAGGAGGCCTGCCGTCGCGCTTTTCAAGCCCAGCCTCAGCGGCTCCTGTGTGCCATGTACAGCTGCACCATCCAGGCGACTTCAGACGCACTTCGTGAGTGTCCATTTAAATTCTTTTCTAGGCCGTATCTTAGGCCACATCTTCAGGAATTAATGCTTTACGATAATGCTTCAACTTTCAAATGACATTATGCTAAGGTGTTACTGCAGTGCAGTGGTGTTCTTGACCGTTCAATAGTGGTGCTGTTTCATTGAACAAAGAACCAAAAGGTCTTTGGCCTTGGATTCTGGTACATATCGTAGATTGTGGTTTAAAGTAATTGCACATCTCTTTACAAACCCAGAAGTTCAGGTTTAAAGACAGGAAATTATTGTGGTATAGTACTTTAGAAATTTAACATCTGCTTTTTATAGACATCCCACATTGCAATGTTTCGTATCGTAATGGAATTAGTGCTCTGCTGACGTTATGTAATTTATCGAGAGTTGGTCAACCAATGATATGGGCAAAATGACTTAACCAGCTAAAACCACTTATGAAGTGATTGCAGTATTGTAGGTGATTCCAGAGGTGGAAGCTAAATTGTAGCCTGGCTATGTACTAACACAAATTAAACTTACTCACTTAATTACAGGTAAACACTTTTTGAGAAATCGTGGAATTGTCCAGAAAATTTCATGTGTGCAGTGAAAGTATCTGTGCAGGTAATAAACCTTGCGTACCATTACGTAAGACATTATAAAACCTCCTGAATGGCTGAAAGGAGTGAAAGGAGTGGAGAGGAATATAGGTGAAAGGAATGGCTGAAAGGATACCATATTGAAATTGTTGTCTTGGCAGCTTCAATGGAACAGTAATCAAAGCAACTAATTATTGAATTTCTGATGCTCTCACTGAAAGAACTTCTTACAAGGTTTGTACATTGCAGACAGACAAACATAGTGCATCTGTCACTCTGTGGGGATTCTACAACCAATATTTGAAGTGGTTGCATGTTACAAAACTAAGCAAACTTTCTGGCTGTGTTCCCTTCCTTCTGAGGGAGTTGTTCTTCAAGCAAGTCACGTGTACGATTGCTCTATGCAACAGGCACCTCTTGGAACATCACTGAGTGTGGTACACTGTGGAACACCCAATACAGTCACTGGAAATGTGCTATTAAGCAAAAAGTAAATAAAAGAAAAAAAGTGCGGTTGGTGTTTGTCACATTGTCACATAAATGTGCATGCTCATTCTGAAACATCAGAGAACATATCTAGGGTAGGTCAACTTACTGACACTTGCCAAGGCAAATGGAGAGAATTCAGTCATTTGATGTGCTCTTTCGGCAGCGGCTCTCACCCTGTGGCAGCATTGTGATGGGGCAGTTCAGTTTCTTCTAACACTTTCTCTTACTAATTTGAGAGATTGTCTGTGTAAGAGGCTTCCTATATGGTGCTTTGCAACTTTCACTTCACAAACAAAATATTCAATGGGGCGTGGTTAGTGGATCCCTAAGATACATTAAGTTAGCCTGCAAAATAAGGGACAATCGAGGAACACTTTATTGAGCATTCAGTGCATAAATAAAGCTGTACATAAAACACACAAAAATGGCTTCTCTTGGTCAATAGATTAAAAGTTGATACCTCTGAGTGACACCGCTAAAGTAAAGATGACCAAGGACGTTTGTAACTTCTACACTTCTTAAAAAATTACGCTTGCCATTGTGTCAAATGAAATAAAATCAGCACTTTTTATGAGTTTGCTATTATCATAAGCTTAACTGAATTAATTGTTTGCTAATGAAGTTCAAGTCGAAACAAATGTTGAATTAGGCATAATGGCTGACAGAAATCTAGAGTGCATCAAAATAACTAAATAGTCTAATTAGACTCTTTCTGTTTTCTTAACAATAATTTGCACTGTTAAATGAGTACAATGATGGTAGTTTGTACGTCTGATTTGTCATTACTTAACTGCCGCTGGTTTCGATTGAATGTTGTTGCTGATTCTTCACTTAAGGTAAACAGCTCTTCAGCTCTGAGAAAGTCATATCATGCATCATATCTAGAGTGATATTTTAAAGATATAAAAGTCGCAGTCACAGTTACAACAAACAGCAACAAGGTACTTCTGATAAAGCTAAAAATGCACTGTCAACTACCACTTAAATGTGCAAATGCATCACATGAGTCACAGCTGTTTTTAAGATGAACTACGGCTTTAAAAGACATTAAAAAATATTAATTGCATTTTACTTTACACACTTATTTACCTCTATGATGGCAACTGTACTAAAAAAGACATTTAATATAAAAAAAAACACCATCGATGCTTAGAGATATTGATGAGATGTGCATCACCAAATATATGATGGGAAGAGGTGTGTTAACTGACCTAAAAAATTTTTACCATGCACAACACTATGTGATGTAGGTAGCCTCAAGTACCTACAAACAATAAATTGGACAGCCACTTCTGTGTTAGAGATGCTCCAGTCTCTCTCACTGTACAGTGTAGTTTCATCAGAATGCATATTATTGTTTTTTGTACATTATAAGCAATGTTGAATTGAGGGTAACTCGTGCTACAGTATCAAATGGCTGCGGTAATAAATGTAAGTAGCAATAACAACAAACTGTCCAGATGAATGACAAAGCACACACACTTTGACATTAGAATGAGGGTTTTTATCCATTACATCAAGTCGCTAAACTGCCATGGGCAGATGACGCATGGCTGCGTTGTAAGACGTACCTGCACCGCAGTTTTCTGCCGCTGTTTATGGCGCTTCGAACGGGCGGACCCTGTGTAAACATCATGTTCGTGTGAGACGCTGGCGTATTAATTTTCTTGCGTATTTCCAATGAATGAGTGTGGTGTGGTTTCGGATTAATGACGGTGATCTCGAAATGTTAAAGAACAACCAGAAATGGGGGCGGGGGACATATTTATACGACATGTTCATACCACATAAAATAGTGTCTGGCCTTTTGGACGCACGACCTCACCCAGAGTAAAAAAAAAAAAAAAAAACGTGTTATCGAAACATGGAAAACCATAAAGAGGAAGAAAGGAGCGGAGGACTGATTCTATTTATGGAAAACCGCCTGCCCTTCTTTCTTCCCGCCGGCAAGGTAACTTCGCCGCATAAGCAGTTCTTATGCGGCGAAGCCCGCTTGTCGTTGGGGTACTGTCGGGAACTGCCCTGCCTCCTGAATGTTTTCAATGTTTTGTTATCCTGCCTAAGTGAGATTGATGTTCTCGACGGTTTCCCTCCCTCTCTCTCTTTTAAGAGATGTTGTCCTTGCCTCTAGAATGCACAGCTACGAGCCCGAGCAATGGAGCATTTTCGGGTCACTTTTGCCGAATGCAATGCAGCGAAACGGGCAGTGTGTGTGACCTTGATGAGCTTCGTATACGCAAGCCGTGGATTGCGGCGCGTACATTTTAATGCATTCAATGGTCACTGGTGGCTCTGAGTGTCCCCGATTCGAAAGTGTTGCGAGTGAAAGAATAAACCTCCCGTATGCGAATATGGCGATCGCCGCGGTGATAGCACACCCACAGCTCGCGACGCAACCGTAGGCCACTGGCGTCCGTGCGTGTCGCGTAATGGGAAAGTCCGAGCGATCGCGCTGCCTGTCTCGTTTCGGTGCCGACGAAGTTGCGTGCTGCGGTTGCTGCTGTCCCGATGTCACCTCGAAGATGCCGTTGTCGACGGCTGCGGTTGCGTTCAAGCGGTGGTTCTGGTTGACGGTGCATCTGCACATCAGAGCTTGTAGTGGAGTCCGGATTTCTTTATCATTTCGAGGATCCTGGGCCAGGGTGCCTCCGGGTAGTAACCTGCGGGAGAGATAAAGTTGGGACTTTCCGCAAAACATGGCCGTTTGGTGCCGTTGCGGTTATGCAAGCTAAAACAGTTGCGCGCTTTGCTGGCGCATGGCGTCTCTTTATTACGACGTGCATTGTCGGCGCGTTTTAAAGGAAGAAAATGGCGGGATATTATATAGTCCTTTAAGTGACGGCGGTATTCAGGAAACACGACCACATGTTCTTTTTTTATTTTTTTTCTAGTCTGCGGATTTTGCTTCTAGTATTTTTGCGATTTTACGCTGCGATGAAGCGTACGCTTTTGCCTCTCAACCCTGCAGATATCGGCCGAATGTTTATGCTCGACTTTTACGTTAGGCTGTCGTAATGCTGCTTTTCTCGTGATTCCTCCTGCCGCTCCTTTTGTGCGATTGCAGCAACATGTGGCGACTGTGGCTGAGGGGATGCCACTGTTATTTTCGAGCGCTTTTTCTTTTGTCGCGACTTTTTGTCACAAAGCATAAGTATGAGCGTCTGTGTGTGGCTTAATTTGGTCCAGCGCGGGATAATTTACATGGGCAAAACTTGGAGCACCTATTTCTGAGTAGCGGGATGATGGTCGCAAAGCCATTCTGCACGTTGTTTGCCTGTATGCAAAAAGTGTAGAGATCTCTGCTTTGTTATTGGGCGCTCTGATACTTGAGGACATTCTCAGCTCGAGAAGCGACTCCCGTGGGCGCACTACCCTTTTCGGTAACGTATGCAACGCCTGACAATTACTCTTCGTGAATACTGGGTGACCTGTTTTCGGGATTGATGTCGAAAGCTTGTGTCTGCCCCGCCACGGTGGTCTAGTGGCTAAGGTACTCGGCTGCTGATCCGAGGGTCGCGGGATCGAATCCCGGCCGCAGCGGCTGCATTTCGATGGAGGCGAAATGTTGAGGCCCGTGTGCTGTGCGATGTCAGTGCACGTTAAAGAACCCCAGGTGGTCGAAATTTCCGGAGCCCTCCACTACGGCGTCTCTCATAATGAGATCGTGGTTTCGAGACGTTAAACCCCAGTAATAAATAAATCAATCAATTAATCAATCAATCAATCAAGTTTGTGTCTGATATACGCGTATTGTTGCTTTTAAACCTCGTGGATTCCGTCAGAAAAAGAAAAAGAAAACGATATTGAGAAAGACGCCAAATAACGATGTTCCCGCAAGAAGTCCGAACATATCGCTAACTAACGATTCATGTTTGACAGAGCAGACGCTCGCGAAGAGGGCCTGACAGAACAACTGCACGGTGTTAGGAGATGTTACAGGGCCCGCATGGTCGCGCGCGCGTGTGCCGCGCTATACTTTGTATACGTACCGTTCTGGAAGTTCCTGCTGTCCCTAGGCGGCAGCGAGGACGTGGATGGCCCCTGGGCGCAGAGCATGCCGTAGACGCGGATGCCTGGTATGTTGGCGTACGGCGGCGTGGTGTGGCGCACGGGCCCCAGCAGACGCGAACCCGTGGGGCATCGGCACACGAGCAGGTAGTGGGCGCGGCCCGTGCGGGTGCTCTGCAGGGCCAGCAGCTGCCAGTCGCGGGGCTCCTGGCATCGCCGTACCGACAGCACAGGCTCGCACACCTGCGCGCGTCCCGTTTGATATACGGTGTTGGTAAAAAAATTTCGAAGTTGGCGCGAGGATCCTGTAGCACGGCGTGCGCCCTATAAGCTCCGTGAATTGAAAGATCCTTCCCCTAAACCAGGACTTTCGAGTAGTGAGGCACCCACAAGTATCTCAGTCTTCGGCACTTTAATGGCAATTAGGACTGGTCGCTGTAGGTACACGTCCTACAAGAGTGGTTAACAGCAGGTTTAGCGGTCCATTACTATAGAAAACGGGTTTTAGCAGTGGTAGCCTGGCTTTAATTGCAGCCCCCTTGCGCTTGCCCGAAAATTTAGGTCCTTAAAAAAGGATTTGTTTGCAGGAATGCTGTAAAAGGGACATTTAAATGTTCCGAGGAAACGTTCACTTTGTGGGACGCCCTCCATCATATCAAATTGACACGGCTTTCATGGCAGAGAAGTAACGATCAGAGAGCCATAACTAGAGAAAGTGTGCGCGTTATTGATTACAATTATTGTTCACTAAGAACATAAACCTCAAATGGCTGTGAAAATTATTTTAGTGTGCAATCTTTCATGCGCCCTGTAACTTCAGAAGCTTTGATAGAGAACTCGCGCACTCTGCGCGCATGTATATTGTGTGCGATAGCACCCCGCAGTCGTTGGAAGGGCGTGCACCCTGTTCACCTTGATGAGGTTGAAGGTTCCCTGCCTGTCGTTGGATACGAGCTTGATGGTGTGCTCGTCGAGCTCCGCCGAGTCCGAGCAGGGCTCGGCGAAGGCGGCCGGGCAGGCGCACAGCGGCTGGGTCCGGTTCACGCGCACGTACAGCGCCGAGCACACCTGTTGCGCCGCGCACTCCGGCAGTGCGCCTACCCCGCGCACCGGCGACGCTGTCGACCCCCGTCGCTGCCAGGGTCGGTGACGCTGTTCCACCTGCGCCAATCGCGCAAATGCGGTGTGCTTTCGGGAAATCTCGGCAACGTATAATTCACGGCACGACAGATATAGGTTTAAGTTATATATGTGCAGGCGAGATCGAGAAGTTTGCAGGAGAACGTGGCTGCATTTAGCTCAAGGTCGAGTTAATTAGAAAAACTTGGAGAGGCATTTGCCCGCCCTGCAGTGGGCGTAGACAGGATGAATACGATGGTTTGGATTAATTCACATGTACACTTTGGAGCGGGGTAGTGTCTGGCCTTTCCAAGTTCATCAGCCACTTCCCTCCCCGACATTGAAATGCGCTTACATCACCATCATATACACTGTTTTAATTACTCAGGGTTAAAGTATTTGCCGCGAGGCATACGGCGTATAAAAGTATATGCAATAAAGATTAGCAAGGTTGCGTTCATTTGTTATTTGAGAGCTGCATAGATGACTTAGATGGCTTGCACTGACGTCACTCAAGGCCGCCATATTTTTGTTGGCATAGCACTATGGGAAGCTATAGGTCCGTGATTTCAAGAGATCATCAGCACATCGCACAAGGTTTGTGCGCTTTTTTCTGACGCAAATGCCAATGATGTTCGGGCCGCGTCTGGGTTAGCCGCTGCAGTGGATGTGCCTCGTATAGGCGTCATCATTTGGCGCCATGGGCATTATAGTACCAAAACGTCAAGACGCTATACGTCCGCGACGTCACGTGAAAGCTATATCAATAACGCTGAAAGCATAACGTGACGCCGCTGTGAGGCAGTCCCCAGGTGCAAATCTTTCGCCAGCCTTTTGGCGTCTGGTGACGTTAAAGGACGGCGTGCTATTGTACCTCTGTGCATTACGCTTAAGGTTTCATGCAATAACATCACTCGCGGTGTTATTACATGAGATTTAACCATATATTACATCATTAAAACCATATACACCAATGTTACACCATATTACACCCCAATAGCACCATATACGGTGTTATTGCAATCTACCTGCATCATTGGTAACTATCACCGACCCCACTCGTTTTAAGAATGCACTAACAGTTAACTTGAAACCGTGAGTTGTACCAACGGGCATAGCTACTATTGGTGTAGATTGGCTGTCTTCTTTGTGTTTTGATTTCCATTGTCTGTTAATAAAGTGTACTCTTTGTGTGTAATATTTACTATTATGTAGTATTGTTATCTTCACTGTAATGTGTTTAAATGATCCTGCATTTATTTCCCTGTATTTATTGCTGTTCAATTTTATTTCCACCCCTCCCCTCTACAATGTACAAATGTACCCTGAGGGTGTCACAAATCAAATAAAATGAAATAATAGCGAGTTACGTAGCGTTCGGTCAAGGCTGACCTACCATCTCTGGGCTGCCGATTCGCGTTTTGTCCACTGTCACGCGCAACGTATATCGGCGGGAGAGCGTAATGATCTCGTTGTCACTGAACCAGGAATTGCGCGTATTGTAGTTCCAGGGGATTTCCTTTCGTCTCGCCGAGCTCTCTGTCTCTGACCGCGCATGCTCGCTTTTACGCGCGCGGCGCTGTATACGTAATGCTTCGAGGATATGCGCTTGCTTTCGGTTGTGGTCGCCGCTGCGTCGGTTAAAACGGTTTTCGCTCGGACAGCGCCACGCGTTGGCCTCGTTGTGTACCCTCCTCCGATGCCCTTGGCTGCGTGCGCGGTTTCACCCAATGCGGCTGACCGCGGTCCCCTCCCTTTTCAAACATCACACTTGAGAGAACAGCACGCGGAAGAGGGCGCCGCTTGACCGCGGGAAGCCTGCTCTGCTTTGCTTTGCTTTCCCCTTCCACCAGTTTCCTTTTGTTCGCCGATGCTGCCTGCGCTTGTAGGCATTACCCTCTCCCTATAGATTACTGACGGTGTATATATAGTGTTAGGCTCTGTCCACTCGGAATTTCTCCATTGGTGTTGTTCTTTGCGGAAACGCGCTTTTCTCGCGTTTTTATATATGCCGCTTGCGGAAACGAGGTTTTTTTTTTTTGTTGTTGTTGTTGTTGTTGTTTTGATTGCGTGGAATCTCTTCCGAGCTCATTGTTTGTCTCGGTCGCTCCCGCTGCTTGCATTCTAATCCTGCCGGTGGACAGCGGAAGTGGCGCCGTCGATGAAAATGATACGGTATGAAAAAGAGGAAAGGGGGGGGGGGGGGGGGGATTTGTCTGCCTCGCGGTCACACGGATGGCCACGGTCGAGGTATCGCTAGCCGCGCCTTCGTTTCGTTGTCGTCTCGCGCGGATGACGTCCACGATGAATGTCGGTAGCCGTCGTCGGTGACGATTGTGTGATGACGGCGAAGATGGGACACCGCCAGGCTGGACGTGACGGGCTGTCAGGAAGCCGAAGAGAGGAATGGTCGTTCTCGAACGGCAGATATATGGGGTCAGGCAGTCGAGTCGAGGACGGGAAAGAGGACTTCCTTTCACCGTTAAGCACCGTGAGACATGTTTGAAGGTTACGTAGCTATTCTTCGTATCTTTTTTTTTTTTTCGTTTCAGCCTGACTTTCTCTTTGCGTTAACGTGCGGAATATTTACACGTAGCTCGAGAGACCTGTGTAGCATTAATGGTGGGCGCATTTTACTAGCATGCTGTGCAACCGCTAGCACAGAAATATAACCTCACTGCTTATGGGTAACGACCTTGGCATGAAGAAAAAGGAACGAAATGACGCGGTTTTCTGACCATCGCCCAAATGAATGCATTCAGTGCGGTACGTTTCCACGGCGATGTGATTTTCCTTTTTTTTTCTTTTTTTCTTTTGTAATTTGTAATTTTTGCTGGCAGTTTAAGTGAAAAGTATCTGTAAAGTGCAAGATTCTGTGGTGAGCACAGTGAAGGGCACTGCCTTAATCAGTGTCTTGGAAACGTAGAGCAACAAATATTGATCTGGGACCGTCTGACGGGCCCATACACGCCAGTGTGGTGTACGTGGTTTCAAAAACTCTAAAATATGTTGCACGATATGTAGCCAGTATTGGGCGTGTGCATGTAGTGGTTTTTGAGACTGAATAGAATACGGATCGAATAACGGCATAGGAGAATCGAATCGAATAATCCTCGAACATTGAACAACCGTATTTAAAATTGATGCAGAAACGTTGTTCATCTACCTAGAATTCGTCACTTTAGGAGCAAAAGCTCAAGTGTAGCACCTGGAGGAAATAAACAGACCCTTCGCATCCGCAGACCTTTGATAAAGCGCGAACGATCGCTGCTTAGTCGGTGAAGTCTCGTTCGCCGAGCGAACCATGCAGCCTGCTGCGCTACACGTAATCTAGCTCTCACGTTTTATGTCTTTAATCAGCCAGCGGAGATAAAATTCATCGCGCTGTTGTATCAATTTTGCGCTTCTTACAGCGCAGTTACACCTTGAAGTATTCGTAGACTGTTCGAAAAATATCCGGACTTGCGAGTAATGGCTATTCGATTCGAATTGAATAGCCGATCTTCATGAAGTCGAGTATGGGAAAAAATAAGTCGCTGGCCTATTCAATATTCCAAATGGTCGCTCGGTAATGTCATGTGAGATCACATCGGTGCCCTGAGATAATAGGGTTTAGCTTAGCGTTCGTACCGAAATTCTCCTTACTGTTGGCATATTCCATTGGTCTATATAGTTGACGCAAATATTCTTGCCCGCTTTCTTTGACGTGTCTTTGTTAGATGAAGCTGTGTGCATTGAAAAAAGCAATATGTATATAATCTACAGATGGAAACAGCTGGGGGAGATGGATTACGTCTGGCACAACCACGAAAGTTGTCGCTGGAATATCGAGGTGATAGCTCTTCAGCCTTTGAGCGGAGAAGGCCTGCATAGTTTCTTTCCGAGTTCGAGTATAGTTTCTTTCCGAGTTGCAGTGTGCGCCATACACTGCTACTGCTCCCATTATACGCGTCTCAGTGGTGTGCAAGTACAGGGGGAGACATTTGGGGGCATCCACCGACGACAGAGAGCGCTGGCGGACTCGTACGTCATCGGGAGGCTTCGGGATGATATGGTACATCGACGCTGCTCTTCGAAATTAGAGGGTGAAACGCGCACGCAATGCTATAGCAACAGGAGGTAATTTTGGCCCTGCATGCGCGTATCACCGATACATCTCGCTGCTCTTCGATGTGTGTGTGAGGGTTCCCGTCTGCCGCAAACCACCGGTCGCACGCGATGTCGTCGGCTCTGCATGCTTCTTCCGCGTGCATACATTTTCGTGCTGCGCTACTCGCGCGCTGTAGCTCGTCGCGTTCGTGGGAAAGCGGCCTCGAGGAAGTGCTCGTCGAACAACGCGCAGCGGGTACTTTTCTCTGTCGTGCGGTATTACGAGTAGCATTCCCGCGGAAGCTTCGAAACCGGATAACAGTTTTCGTGCTGCTTCGTTCGGGACGGGAGAAAGCGACCGCTGGGAGCGCGTGCGTGCACGTGCACTGCACTCGTCTATATAGCTGCAGTGCCCGTGTAACGTGGTTGCCAAATTATCGAGAGTATAGCGAGCCGTGGGAGGATCGAGGGGGATTCAGTCATTTTTCTCCCGCGTCAGTATTTACTCTCGCGGTAATGCGAAGCAGCACGCGACGTCTGGGCGCCGCTATATTTGCGTGAGATTGCATCTTCTTTCATCTTCTCGTTTGTAACATCCTTATCAGATACTGCGGCGCGGGGATTTATCACTTTTTTACTTTTTTTTTTTTTTTTTGGACAGCGCTTCTGCGGAGACATCGTTGAGCCGTATGGCTACCTCTGGCATGACTTTTCCATATCTCTTTTGTTGTTGTTGTTGTTGTTGTTGTTGTTGTTGTTGTTGTTGTTGTTGTTGTTTCTAATATTTCTTTCTCCAAGTTCCTCGAGGAGCTTTAACGGTAGCAGCATTGTATTACCCTTTCAGGGGACTTCTGAACGTAGCGTACAGGGCTTGATACGGACGAAGGCGATGACCTGTTCTCGGGACGATTGAGTTTGGTCTTATACAGTTCGCATTTGACGTGGGCTTAACTCTTCTAAACCCGCGTGTTCAGAAGGTGTGTTCAAGGTCGGGTTTTGTGTTGAATGTTATGAGCCAGTCTTTAGTGTGCTGGAGAGAACGTGTGATACGACCGTGCGCATTTACTGGCAGAGTTGTGAACGGAATGGATGAGTCGCGAACAGAGTAAATTTCTTATACGTGAGCATGAGGTGATATACTACACGTCTTTACATAGACGCTAAAGGCACGCCACGGTTACGCAGCTCAAGCGGTAGCAGGTCAAAGCAGGTCAAGGCCTGCATAACTTTCTTTTCATTATCTGCTTGACATATGCGTGGTTGTGGGTTCCAGGGCTAAAACTATACGTCGATAAAACATGTCTCAGCGCTCAGCTGCGCAGCGTATGCCTGCTTTGAAGTACATCAAGGGGAGCGTTCTTTCTGCGGCGTTGTGTAGACTTCGTGTGCTGCACGCTGGGCGCCGCATTACACTAAAGATGTTTCGTCGCGGGCTTTAATCACCGCATCCACCTCATATTACGCGGCGTAGGCCACCGATCTTAAGGGAATACTAAAGATAAACGCGATGTTTCTCGTATTAATAAACCAGCCTTTCACTTTACCAAAGGCACCACTCAAGCGTGCAGAGGACGCTTGCTAAGCTATAGGAAATGTGCAAATAAAAGTACAAGTGGCGACGCCTGCTCGGAGGTTCCCGCATTAATATGCGCGACGTCATCATCTTTGACGGCGTGCACTAAGGCCTACATACTTTATGGGTGAAAGAGATATAGGTTGCGTTCTATGGAACCCAGAGACTTAACATGACGTCCTTCAAACAATTTGAATAAGCCAATCTGGCGAGAATGCGGGAAAAGATAAGGAATGGGGTTCGTGACGTCATCTCCTCAATGTTCTGGCGCGGAATTCGAAGATAAAACTTTGGCCTTGATTTTGTCTTCTAATATCGAACACACAACATTAGCGACAGTAGAGTTCCGAACAATAATTTAGTGTTTCACTTTAGTGTCCATTTAACGCGATAGCGTTAAGGGGCTCGCGTCGCAGGAAATGCCTTGTCGGCGTCCACGACGGAAATAATCATCTCGAGATACTGCGCCGTTTCCCGAACCACCTTACCACGCAAGGCGTCCGCCGTGGCGCAGGTGCGTCAGTGAACAAAATTCAATTTCTCGAAGTGAAATCCGTCAGAAAGATCGTAAACTAGGATTTAACTAACACGTGCACACATGATAGCTCGAACTGTAATTTGAATGTATACAAGAAAACATAACTCTCTTACGAGGAGGCGATGCGAAGAAAGGCCCATTGACGCTGTAGCATTCACTCTTCAAACTTTTCTGTGCGCCATTCGCCTTCAGTTGGAGCATGCAGCATATACGCGCGCTTTAGTAATACCTCACACGTACCACCGAATTCCACGTAATCGCAAGGAGAAGTTGCTTGCGAAGAATAGCGTAAGGTTTTACGTACGACAACCACGATATTGTTACAAATCGAGATGCAGTGGGGGTCCTCGTATTAGTTTTGAGCACCTGGAGTTCGTTAACGTGTACCTAAGTGTACTTGCATTTCGCCCCCATCGAAATGCGGCCGCTGCAGCCAGGAATCGGACCAGCGTACCCGAGTTAAGCAGCGCGTCAAAATGTATATGAGCTATACCACGCCGGGTCGTTGCAGTAAAATTTAGGACTCACATTGACAGTTCCACTGTTATTGCAGTGCATTGACGGCTCCAGAATTTCTTATGTCAATGTGGATGTGAAGGAACGCTTATACACGGGACAGCCATCGCAGTTCTGTCTATCGCGACTGCGTTACAGTCGGCTTTGTGCATTAGGGACATAGAACAAATTCGCGAATCGTTGAACGCCCCGGATTCGCAGCACACGCTTTCAATCTTACTGGCGCTCAACGACTTTAGCCGCTGGGATTGATCTCGTTTCCCACCACACGTATATGAATCATGCACTTCGTGACCAGCGGCACTTGCTGTGTGAATTTCTGAGGAGCCATTTGGGGAAGGGCTCCTCAGAAATTCACACAGCAAGTGCCGCTGGTCACACAGACTCCTGTGACAGGAAGACAAAACGTGGTGTCCGTGCAGTGCTTGATGTAAATTAGTGAACGTCGAAACACCACTGTTTTGTGTTGAGTTCATCGAGATTCTTCTAGTGGAGAGATGCGAGTGCTCTCTATATAGCTTGACATAGTCGTCGGAAATGCACTGCCTTTTATGAGCTCGGCCTTTTTTTCGGCGCGTAATGCTGATCGCTTCTTTGCATCCTTGTCCTGTACAGCAGCGCCTGCAGAAACACTCCTAACCGTGGACGGTAAAATCTCCATCTTGCGAAACAAAGCTGTTATCGGAGACATGTTGCTTTACCATATTTTCCGTTTTCACTGCCACCTATACTCTATACGTCTCAAGAAACGTTTCTTTTTCTTTCTTGCTTTCTCTTTAGTTTTCGGTCGCGGCTTTGGTTAGGGTGTAAAACCCGGCTGCAGTTCGTTCAAGCAAACGAAATATGGGCGGCGTGCCTGGACTGAGTATCCGATCGGTCCTCAACGTCTTCGTCTTATTTTCATTCTCGAGTGCCGGCCTCCAGTATTACTGCGTACTTGTGTGTTTATGAAGTCTCCGTTATGGCGAGCATGCATATACGTCGGATTCGCCGTGGCGGGGTGTCGTTTCCCGTCGAGCTGTGGCTGGCGCGGGGAAGAGGCGAGGAAAGGGAGGGTGCCCGCCGTGGTCCGTGGACCGAGGAGCTGGCTCGTCGTATGCGCGTGCACGCGGCGGCAGTCGCATGGTGCCGTGACCGCAAACTGCGGCAGGCTATCCATGGGACCGTGGCACCCGCGTGCCTCTCCCGCCCTTGTCACGTTGCTTCGCGTTCCGTTCCCTGCAGCGGCGGCGTGGCATTGTCTGCGGGAACACGCGCGGCTTTCTTCTGTCGCGGCGCCTCCAGTGACGTCATTTATTTCTCGGTGCTTCTCTTTTGCGTTGAGTTTGTGTCTCTGCAAGAGCATGCACGACCTTTTGATCCGTGAGCGTCGCTTACCGTGCTGCGACTGCCGGCTTGCCGTGTTATCTCGCCGAGGTCTATGGTGTTAATGCACGTCGGTGTTAATGTAATAGGCCGGGCGCCCTTGAGTGCCTACCGTCTGCCATTTGCGTTGGGAGCATTGCGGTTTTGCGTGCGACAACTGGTCTAGCCACTGCTGTCAGCTGCCACTTCGCCTCTGTTATCGGAAGCTGGTGTGCCCGCGCAGCATCCCGGGGGTTGCTATGATGGCTCTGGCAAAATGGAATTCTTTTAGTGCCTTAGCTTGTGTGAAACGTACTTCTTTTCCTCTGAAGGACGCCACGACGTTGAAATCGTGGCGTCAATGTCAGTGGTGGTGTTTTCAGATGGAAGCCGGGCAACAGTTTGGATGTCGTTGACTGTCTCGACGAAACAGACCACAGTGGTCTTTTCGGTGAAGCGTGCATAACCATTGCGGAAGACCCTGTTACACTCTCCCAGCAGAGTTCCTCACAGCAGAGTGCCTCACGGCACAGCTGCCACTTCGCTCACCACGGCACTCCGCATTTCAAGATTTCATCGTTGGCCATGCTTAGCCCGCTATATCTTTATCGTAGCTGTTTCCTGTAAGAGGCATGGGCTGTCATTAAGTATGTGCATTAAGATCTGATCTGCTTGCCCTCGTGCGCTTTTGCCATCCGCACACATCCATCTGATCTTAATTAAACCGCACTGTCACCAAACGGAAGTATCAGTGTTCATGGTATGCAAGATAGATCGCATAAAACTAGTCTTCGTTCAATCTTTCTCTTCTCTTGCCCTGATAAGCCTCCTCAAGTACATTGCCCCGGCACGTTGGACGTCGCTAGGACAAAGGGCAGGGGTCTAGTCGCATAGGAAATAAAGCGCGAAACGCAAGTTTCTCATATTTGTTGTCGCTGTCCTTGCTTTAGAATAAGATCCGTCACGTTTCGCATATGCTGCGATAGCGACAGTGCTCGACATCTGAGTCATCTGTGATGCAACGCGCCTCACTCACTGACATCATCTTGCAAAACCAAGGCGACACTTCTCCTCGTTACTTGTCCCACATTTGTGCGGCCAAATGTTAATAAAAAATAAAAAGAAACGCACTGACCTTGGACTGCTGCACCTGTTCGTGGTCACCCTGGCCAAGCTTTGCCCATGCGCCGTCGGCCAGCCACAGTGGGACGACGAGTGTCAATATCCCGGCAAGGACCCACTGGCTGGCAGGCATTCCTCGTCACGTCGTCACGCGGCCACACGACATAGAGGGACCGCTCGCGATGCTGGCCCTTGCGCTGTCACACTGCACTGAAAGGGACCAGGTGTGGCCGACGGACCACCTCCCGACGCAAAGCAAAGATCCCCTCACCGCCTGAACCTCATCCGAGAAATCCCCGCCCCCCTCTCTCTCTCTCTCTCCGCCGAACGGACCGCCGTGCTGGGATGCGGCGGCGCGCTTTTTGAAGCGAACGACGGTGCGTAACGGGAGTTTTCTTTACGGCGCACCGGCGGCCCGTGGCGTTTGTTTCCGGCTGTCGCCGTCGGCGGCGCTGCGAGCAGGTGACGTCATCGTAAATGGGGAGGGGGGGGGGGGGGGTACTCGTTAAAGCGAAGACGCCGACTGTACCATCGGTGGCAACGACGGCAGGGCTCGGTCGGTTCGCCGCAGGTTCCAGGCGTTACCCCGGGACGCGACACGCGCCGTACCCTCCCATCCTAGCGGTGGACCGGAAGAAAAACTGGGTCCCCCTGTGTATGCACAGACGCACACGTAGTTCGGTCAGGAGGGGGAATGCGTCGAAATTAAGCCCGCTCTTTTGTTGTCTGCCTGCCGCACGGCAGGACCCGGCTGATGTTACGAGCGCCCTATATTCCGTCGCCGCGAGCTCAACTCGGCTCGCCTGGCAGATGAAGGCGCCGTATTCACTGTCAGCCGGTCGTCGGCTGTCCGCACGCTCGCCCCGCGCTGACGAGCTCTTCAAGAATCGCACCTCGTTGTTGTGCCGCTGGCGTGGAAGAGACATTTTTTCGGGCACGAAAAACATATTCCCCGCGCGCCCGGCGGATCCGGCGAGCCGAGCGCTGATGGGGGGAGGCCCCGGCGGTTTGGTGGCCCAAATTAAACGCATTTCGTTTCTTCTTCTTTCTCGCCTGCTCGCATGCGGGGAGCAACCCCGGCGGGCTTCCCTTAATTGGGTCAGCTGGACAATCGCCCGTCTTCGTCGCCACCTTCTTCGTGTTTCTCTCTGTACGCGCTCTTTCGCCCTTCCCCCACGGAAGGCGTCCCATTTGCCTCGATTGCGTCCACCCGACGTCTTCGTGACTCGAGAAGGGGGGAAGGAAAAGGTTCACGCGTGTGGACCGTCGTCGCCCGGTGGCCCGGAAAATCGGTTCGCCCAGGAGCGAGCGCATTTCTCGCTGCTCGCAAGTGCCTAGATAGAAGGGAGACTACATAGACGCTCTCTCATGGCGAAAAGGAGCCGATGGCATCTCCTCGTGCGCGCGCTGCTCGGAAGAATGCATCAAGGTCGATGACGACGCCCGGGGATGGACGACGGCCCGTTTCGCTCCGTTCGCTGCGCGCGCGCCGAACTTGACCCGTTTTGTTCAGCGGCGTGCTATTAACGTTGACGCGCCGTCGACAGGAGACCCCTTTCGCATTCGTCGCGGACGCGTACGCCCCAGTGAAAATGCGCTATATATATGTACATACGCAGCAGACGGGCACACAGGTAACGCTGCGATGCGTGAGACGGCCGTCCCCCGTCATCTCCGGGAGCCGTTGTGGGATGATCTATTCCGGCCGCCGTATCTTGGGTTCTCCACTGCGTATGTAGAAGTATTACTCCTCCGGGCACGCGTTCGATGAAGAAATGCCGTCCTGTTCTTTCGCGTATGCGCCCTGCGTGCGGCGCGTAAATAGCCGGATGCTGTTATGTCGAATAGGTGGTCATTATCTGGTGCGGAATTCCATTGAGCCGGCCTAGACGTCGACGTGCGAGTGATGTGTTACGGTATGTATATTAGCCACGATGAAACGGGCACGGGTACCGCTATTCGAGCGCTCGCGGTTGTGGTGCAACGGGCTCCGTGGACGTGTGCAACATTCTTTCCGCCAATTGTCGTCTTCCTTTTCTGTGGGTATCCGTTAGAATGCCGTTTGCTTTTTATCAGCTAGTATTATTATTATTCTCATTTTTTCGTGTGTTAGCGGAGAACTGGATCAACCTTATCCCGTCCGCTCCTGCCCCGACTGCTGTATCGTGCGCATTTTATGACAGCTAGTGATGTGCATACTAATGAGGCGTTTATAGTATAGTGATTTTTCGAAGGACCAGTTCCTTATACTTTCGTAGTTCAACGACGGGACTGGTGGTGGGAGCGCCTGTTTGCGGTCATGAAGTTCATTCTATTTTTTTTTTTTTCAACAAAAGAAAAAGTGTGCGTCGTCCACCAAAACATGCGCATATACTTACGTGTCCGATTATTTTAGTACGTGGGCTATTTACTGACGCCATTTACATATAACAGTGTGTGTGTGTGTGTGTGGTGTGTGTGTGTGTGTGTGTGTGTGTGTGTGTGTGTGTGTGTGTGTGTGTGTGTGTGTGTGTGTGTGTGTGTGTGTGTGCGCGCGCGCGCGCGTGCGTTCCCGGTTCATATACCGTATACGCCCCCGTCCAGCCGTGAGCCAAGCCCACGCCGTCAAGAGGGCGACTCTAATCCGGCCCTTTGAACTAGCCGCAGGCAGAAAGGACTACCGCCAGAATACGGGATTCTTCCCAGTAAGGACAAGAAAACCCATGCTACGACGAGGACAACATCCACGATGACGGCAGCAGTGCCACCAGCAACAGTCGTGATGCAGCAGCCTATAAAGAGCCACCAACATTCTGGGGATAATCCTACGAAGACCGAGAAAGTTGGCTTGAAAAGTTCGACCGCGTCGCCGCCTTCAACGGATGGAACTCTATCTCTGCGTCGATTATCGTCGCCTGAACAAGATCACGAAGAAAGACTTGTATCCTCTCCCACGGATAGATGATTCCTTGGGTCGACTCTACAACGCTATATCATTCGTCGACGGACCTCAAGACCGGCTACTGGCAAATCGAAGTCGATGAGAGGGGCCGAGATAAGATTGCCTTCATAACACTAGACGGCCTGTTCGAGTTTAAGGTCATCCCCTTCGGTCTTTGCTCGGCGCCTGCGACGTTCCAACGCGTTATGGACGCAATAATAGGCTTGGAGTGGCAGGACCTGCCTCGACGACGTCATTGTATTTACCTCAAACTTCAGCAAACACCCCCGGCGCTTTGAATCTATTCTTCAGGACAATCAAAACTTCCGTACTTACCTTTGAGCCAGAAAAGTGCCGCTTCGCATACGAGGAGCTCTTGTTTCTGGGCCATGTTATTAGCAAGTGTGGAGTACGTCCTGATCCACAGAAAACAGCCGCAATCACCGATTTCTTGCCGTCCACCGACGACTGTTCACGCCACTATCGCCTTGCGGTGTGGTTTAATTGCTTTGTTTATTGGGCACAGGTTCGTCCAATAAACATCTCGACTGACAACGCCTTATGTTGGGCTGCGTCCTTCATTTAGTAGCATCTGGTCGTGGCAGTGGCAGCGCTCACCAGGGTATCGTGGTGAATGCTCTGCAATAATATTTGGCTCATACGTTCACACGAGCCTCCACGACTGATAGGCACCGTTTTCTGACTCTGTTCAAATAGTGTCGCAGAGCCCCTTTAACAGCATGCATACAGAGTTGTCTTATTGACTCCTTCGGTGCCCCGCTTGTGCTGCTTCGTTCATTCATTCACTTTGATAACCTTCGTGAAACGGTCCTTTTGAAGAAACCGAAATGGACATCTGTGATCGTTACCCTTTACTATCAGAGCTATTTCTCAATCGATGATTCAAACCACGTATAGTATACGTACGTATCATCACTTCAGAGATCCGAGGGGTCGCGGGGTCGAATCCCGGCCGCGGCGGCTGCATTTCGATGGAGGCGAAATGTCGAGACCCGTGTGCTGTGCGATGTCAGTGCACGTTAAAGAACCCCAGGTGGTCCAAATTTCCGGAGACCTCCACTACGGCGTCTCTCGTAATCAAAGCTGGTTTTCGGACGTTAAACCCCGCAAATCAATCAAATCACTTCAGAGAGAGAGAGAGAGAGAGAGAGAAGCTCAATGTCTGTCATCGCGTCTCCTCTTCCTATAGCGGTTTGTTCCAACTGTCTTAGCAGTTTCCCACCCTACGGCGCCGATTCGGGGGCAATAGTCGACGGGACCTTTCCCCCCTCCACTTCCCTTTCCCGTCTGCATTCTCTTCTGCTCTCCTATTCTCCGCGTCGCCCCTGTTTCCACAGTGATCACCGAGTGAACCAGCTGGCGTCTCTATTTTGCGAACGAAACAAACCGAACTGCCTCGCGAGAGCAGGACCGCCTCCTCATCAGCGGGGTGGATTGAATTTGCCCGCTGGACCGTGCACTTCAGGTGCACCGCGCGCGGTGGCTTCTTCCTCCTGCGTGGAAGGAACGAAACCAGGAGCGCCCATGCGTGCCGCGCGTCTCGGTTGTCTTCGCATGTTCTTCGCCAACGGTACATGTACTCGTCGGCACGCCGCGTTGCGCCTTGTCAGGAGGGCAGAGACGCGGGGGCCCTTCCGTGTGACACGCTTTACACGTGTTTCCCATCGCAGTGTGTGGTTACACCCGGCGCCCGCCACGAATGAGCGCCCCGGATGTTGTGGGCGAACTGCTCCGCAGGGCACGGAGTGATGGAGCTCTATATGATGCTCCGCTGCCGAATGCGAGGTCGCGGCGACGAATCCTGGGCCAACCGCACGGCTACTGGGGCTGGAAGAGAAAACAAACGCCTTGATTTATGCGCGTGTTGTCTTTTTTACTCGTCTTGAAGGTTATGTTGTGTGGTGTAACATCTCCAGGAGGGAGACAGGGAGATGTACCGCATAGTTCTTATAACGCTGATGCCGTTGCAGGAGCGCGTGGTGTTGTGCAAAATAAAGTACATTATCGGACTGCGACCGTGACCGCATGCGTTCTCGTGTAGCCCTGTGATGATACCTTGCCCGCACGCGTGCGCCTCATGGCTCGCGACCGCGTTGTGGCGACAGCGCGCGAATAGAGTTATTGACAGGCGGGCGTTGTCGTAAACAATATACGGTATCCGTTCGCGCAGCACCGCCCTTTGACATCCGCGCGCTGTCGCCGTCGACTTTGTTGTTATACGTATACCGCACTCGTTGTTGCGATAACACAGTGCCCTTCGTCGCGGAAGCTGCCAGAAAAAAAAAAAAAAAAAAGGACAGCTGGCTCGGATGTTGTCGCCGTTGGTGCAGTGACTCTGTGTATATGCCCGCAGTGAGAACCCTCCCGTCGTGGTGAAGTAGCCCGTGTCGGTGCTCTCGTTTCCAGTCATCCGTGATGACCAAGTGGCGAGAATGACCTCGGCGAATTCGCAGCGGTTCGAGTTTGTTTGCGCGTGGGCGTTCACTCTATACTCGTATCCTGGGTCCTCATTTCGGTGACGCCGCCGGTATTGGCGTTCGATTATATGCGCTGTACCGCGTGACGACACGCTTCTGGAGTTTTCGTCGTGTGTGAAAGCGTCGCTGTGTTCGCTCTTCGCTTCGTGCGGCGGTGTTCGTGTGCGTGTGGAATTATCGCAATTGAACATCAATCAAGGTTGAATTACAACGCGTACATATAGAGGCGCAGCGGAGGGGTCATACGAGCGTTTACTTTCAAATGTTTGTTTTTGGAAAAGACAGAACATGTAAGCACCAGCTATATGCATTGGCCATGTGCAAACCAAGCCATGATATTTAACATAAAAAGAAAAAAAAAAAACTTCACTCACAGCTCAAGAATGAAAAGTCTGTGCTGCTGTTTACAACCGAAGGTTCACAGTGCACTCTTCTTCTTTTTCTTCTTTTGAACGCTTCAGCTATTTCACGCGTTTGTTTTATCTGAAAGCGAAACATCAGTGTCACAGAGAGCAGGATAACAATGACATAACTTACTGTGGTTAGATAAGTGTGAACGATATGCTTTACCGGGATAATTTGGGTGCTCTTTTAGGTGGCTGTTTTGGCACCGAGAAATTCGTATATTTTCAGTATGGCGAAGTGATCCTGTACGCTACAGCTGTTCGGCGTTTTAAGAGCAACTTCAAAGTTGTCTTTTAAAGCATAACTGCGTTTTATTTCCGTTTCCTTTTTTTTTTCTTTAAGACTCTTTTGCTTGAACTTCCCAGGATTTTGAAATCATTTTAGAGGCGCTGAAAGTTACATCAACACCATCCCCAGTATATTTTACAAAAAGACACACAAAAATAAACACTGTGGAAGAAAGGCACAACTCATCAGTTCTCTAGCTGCTTTGCACTTCACCCTCTTAAATACATTGTCAACCTCTCTGCCGATAACGCGCTCCTGCGCGTCGACTAGAGGTATCCTATAATTACTGTCGGCGCTTTCACTGTGTGCCAGCTTGATTTTATCAAAGCTGCCCGAAGTCAAGAAGCGATTTCGCTTTTTCTTTTATCTTTGAATGTCCTAATTTGTAGTATAATGTCTCTCTCTCTCTCTCATATCTAGGACTCTATATCGAGCAGGTCTGCATGGCTGGGTGGCAATATCAACGATAAGCCTTCAAACTGTGGAGCGTTTTCTTTAGCAACGTCATGGGTGAACTTTAGTCCTAAGGCTACTGCACGAAACTATTTTAGCATGTTAACTATACTGCTAGCATGTTGGCCCTGAGAAGGATAAGTATAGATAATCGTCAACGAGCCGGAAAGCTTTTCCTATCTCTTTCTTTTTTCTTTTTGCCATATTGGAACTGTTAATATATGTCATTTACTGTGGTATTGCGATTGCGAATGGAAGAGAAGGGGATTCTTTGAATCAGAGACCTTGTTTATAAATACCTTCCGAAAAACGCTTGTTTTCCTATAGTGTACCGACATTGTTGCGTAACGGCATTTAATAGGAACATCTAGTATGTTCCAAAGGGCGTGAATTCGTATTCACCTTTGGTGGCTGCCTAATGATAGGATGTCGCCACCTACAGCGGTATGTCGACGGTATGGTGGCAGTGCGGTGATATACTGGAACAGACACACACAATAAGGGATCCAGTGTATATAAGGGTGGGAATTAACCGGCTGTTGAAAACGCGATGTGCAATAGAAGGGGAACAAGGTGCCACATACAGGCTACCCGACGTTTCGATCGATACGTGAGCTCATTCTTGTCAAACGCGTCTTGTCATACTTGACGTAGCAGTTTTAAAGGGTTAAGACTTGGCATCACTGGGTGCCGCCGACGTCAATGCCGACAGCGACGCAATAGATGGTGAGCAGGTGTTAATCTAGCATTTTTATTTGAAAGAGAGAGTGGGATAGGTTGTATACATTTGGTAGGAGGGCTGCTTAAGATCATTTTTGCAGGGCGTGCGGATCTTCGTGGGTTTTACTAGGGTGGTCCCGGGTAAAAAAAGAGCGAGGGGGGGTGGGTTAAATTCCTAATGACGACACGTCTCTGACGTAGATAGGCCGGCCTGTCGGGTAGCCTGTGCGCCACCTCAACCGAGGGCCGCAGCCAGGATATCTTATGGGGGACGGGGTTCGATTTTTTTCTATTTGTTCTTGCGTGTGTTTGTGTGCGCACGTGCAGATATTTCGATGTCCCCCTCCCCTCCCCAAAACTTCGCCATTGCCTCAACCCTAAGGTCATGATGAAGCCGCCACTATAACAACATACACACAATGGTAGGAACACAGGAACAGGACACGCGGCCTTGGAAGTGCCGCGTGTCCTGTTCCTGTGTTCCTACCATTGTGTGTATGTTGTTATAGTGGCGGCTTCATCATGACCTTAAGTAAATACCAACTAGGCCAGCAAGCCGTGTTGCCTCAACCCTCTTTATACAACTGATATTGCACGCTCGAAGGAGGGAACATCTCCGTCTCCTTGTTTATCTTTGACCTACCATGCTAACCACGGCTAGCTGAAATTACAGCAATAGCGAAAAGTAAGCCTGACAAAGGTTGTATTTGTATTCGAGAGCAACGTTTACCTTCCGGCCCAAAAGATTGGAAAGTACAGGCCCTATAGCCTCCTCCCTGGTACAGACGCTAAAGAAAGCATCGAGAAGAAACGACTTAGCGGGCAGCGTTCTCCGTTTCGGATGCGCATAGCGATGGTATCGCGCCCGTTGTCGCGTCGGTCGGGCGTTGACGTAATCCCCCCGGAAGTTTGGCGTCGCGCGGTCCCCCGCAGCGTTTGTTCCACGCTTGGGCTGCGCACCAGAGGCCGTGACGGCACTCGTTTCGTGGGGCCGCTTCGCGGTGTGCTGGCGCACGCACGCACGCACGTATGCACACACACACACACAAAGGTGTATATATATATATATATATATATATATATATATATATATATATATATATATATATATATATATATATATATATATATATACGTGTATTGCTGTATATACGTGTATACTCTCCCATCCCCGTCTCGACCACAGTGCTGATCCGCGCATGCCACCGCCTTTGGGCGACGCATGCAAATGCGACGACAGGGGCTATGCTCCTGCGGCTTCCTCTTACGCGAGAAGGATGGTGAGGTGGGGAAGGAGGCGGCTGGGCAATTTGCCGACCTGCGGTCGGCAGTTACGGAATGCGTCGCGCGTCCTTGTGTCGTACGCGCGGTTTCAGCCGCGCATTCCGTGCCCAATGGGACGTTGCGGGTGCTAATAGCGTGGGGTCACGGTTTTTTCTTTTTTTTTTTTTATAAGAGTCGGTGAGCAAGTCGCCGGGCCTTTTCGGAATTTTATATTTCATGCTATTTTGTGTACTTCTTTCTCGTTTTCCGTCCCTCTTCTTTTAAAGAGGAGACGTTAAGTCGAGTTATGCTGAGCCGTGCTTCCTTATGAGCTGTACAGAAGATAGCGCCGCGTTTTATTTTCCTAACGACAACTGCCCCTTTTGCAGCCGTTTTTGTGCATGTGTAGAAGACCGGCGGTATCGAATCAACCGGCTATGCCCCTAATAATTTTTTATTGCGCTCCGTTCAGTAACGGTCTACGTGCATCATCGACCGTTCATCCGTATAGCATGTCTAAGGGCGCTGATGTCGCTGCGCGTAATCGCAAGTGGTACTTTTTTTTTTTGGATCCCGCGCACTTTCCTAGAAGCCCGAAAGAAAAAGTTAAAATCATTGCACTTATTAGCATGGAGACACATTATGTGTACACTAATTAACGTGGTCTACAACTTCTACATTGAACGTCCTGCGTTTAAAATAACATTTTAAATGTTGGCGCTAATAATTAGTAGCAATTAACTGAGGCAACCTTAAAAGTTAGTCTGAGATGGTCATACCTCGATTAAACGATACTAAGTCGGTTGCATCTTCGCACCGCACACGTCTATATTTTTAACCGTGGCGCCAGATACCGGATGCTTCGTGTAGTTGAATATGCTGTAGCGTGCGTAGGTACATACAGCAGAGCTATTACTTGAAGAAAGACGCAGTTTAGTTTTATTCCGTAGTTCAGTTCCTTGCGAGCTCAGTTACTTAACTGTCGGGGCTGCACATTGAAGTTGTTGGTGCGTCATATTAAATGTCATTGACCCAGAGCGTTTGACACGGGATCAAAAAGCAACGCAGAAATGCGCACCCTCAGCTATACGGATTTGTTTCTACGATCTGCAGCCTTATATCCTTCACTGGGTGCCCCACAGCACACTTGCATAGAGCATGTACAGAGAAGCGCGAAATGTGCGACAGCGCATGAACCGGTGGACAGCCAACGTGTGACCGGTGAGCTTATTGCCATTGGGGACTGCCCGTGAAGACACACTGGTGAAACATTGCAGAGTATGAGACGTGCATGGGAGAAGCGTGCTGCTAAAGTTCGCAAATATATGTGTGACTATGTACGTGAAAAGCGTGCATACGGAAAGGGGAAAGAGATCATTGAAATTCCATTGAAGTACACAGGGGTTCCATGTATAGTTGTACAACCCGGTGGCATCAAAAAGGAAAGATGCATGTGAATTGGATGTGAGGGATGGGAGCAAACAAAAAGCAAATGTCATAGAGATTATTCAGCACGATAAGAAAGAAACCATGATAGAAAGGTTGCGATAAAGACGAAATGGTATCTGCTCTTTTTTTTTCTTTCTTTCTTTTGAGGCTTGATCTGGTAAAACATGAAAGCATTCCGTCGCAAATTTTGTTCGTCAGGATGAGACGTGCGCCTGGTGCCGCAAAGAGTCCGACGACAGCTCAGCTCATCGTGGAATTCTCAAATGCTCACTTATTAAGAGCCATAAAAGGCGTCCACCTTTTAGAATAGCTGGTATTTAAAACTGATGGAAGTCAGTTATTCGAATAAGTACATGTGCTTTAGGGTGCTGGTCGTCGTGATAATGAGGGAGTCCATAATAACAATTTATAGGGTTTTACGTCTCAAAGCGATATGACTATGAGAAACGCCGTATAGTGGAGGGCTTCGGAAATGACATCGCTCGTACAGTGGACTCCATCGTACTGACATCGCTTAGTACAGTGGACTCCATCGAAAAGCGGCCGCCGCGGCAGGGATTAAAGAAATCGGTGCAGAAATGATTACCTAATGTTGAACGGGGGGGGGGGGGGGCTGGATTTTAATCTGAGAGAAATTTTGCTTGCTAAACACCTTATCCGGACATCAGTTAGATGCAGATTGCAGAGTGATGTAGTGAAGATATGTAAGGCCCGTCTGTTCCCTATACAGTGTCTCGATGGGGTTATCGGTAGACTTCCAGCTCCTATCGTCGCATCCAGGGTGAATGTGGGTTCGAGCACAAGCGGGTGGAACCTTTTCATTGTAAATATGTGTTCATTTTTTCAGACCTCCACTGTCTTTACGGAAGTACGTCACTGATTTCTTTTTGGACCCCGGCATAAAACACTTTCCTGTTCAAACGCGAAATATAGACAGGGATTTCGTGTGTGTGTGTGTGTGTGTGTGTGTGTGTGTGTGTGTGTGTGTGTGTGTGTGTGTGTGTGTGTGTGTTAGCACAGATTTTTCGTAGAAGCGCTATGACAGTAGGGCGTTTGTCGTCATCTGTCGCACACGAACACTGCCTCGAGTCGCGAATATTCTGCTGATTGAAATGAATAATTAGCAAAAGCATGTTGTTTAATTTTCTAAGCATCAACGTAAGTGAATGGGAAAGTTGTAGGGCGTCGCATTTTGTGGCGTGCCCCTGTTTTAGAAGTCCGCACCACTGAGTTTTAGTGGTAGTATCAAAACCTGCCGCAGTGGGAGTGCGGCCACTGTGAATCCGCAAAAACAGCAACACAGAGATGTCCGTGTGCCGAACGAACTGGCTTAGCATTGTAGCGAAAGGCAACAGCTGATGGGCGGACTCGTGTTTCCCACAATATGTACACTTACCAGACTTGAAGCAGGGAAACTGACAAGGATATCTGTACGAGCAAAACTACGTCACAAGGCGAGTGCAATACCGTTCAGGGTGCGTAGAGGTTTTTGCTTGAAACCCTGGAAGACCCTTGAAGTTGAAAAGTATGTTGTCCGGGCCCTTGAAATTCCTGGAATTTCACGCCTAGTAACTCACAAAAATGGTTACATGGTTATCTTACCCGCTTTCTATGGTGGGTTTGGGTTGGGCCCGGTGTACTCGCAAGTTTGAAAACGACAAAATCGAATTCTGATATATCGCTCTGGAGATTACAGCATAGCTCGACGTATCGGTAGTTCAACTTCAGAGATTAAGGCACAGGTACTACTCTGCACTGCACGACTTCTCTCGCCGCTATTTGTATGCTTCACTGCAGCGCAGCATGTGTTGCAGCGAAGCGTAATAAAGAAGGCTTCTCGTTATTGGGCGCATAGACCCTTGCTTTGTACTTTGATACACACACCTTGCTTCAAGGTGCGTAATCACTTCTGATCCAATGCCTTGTTTAACAGCGTGTGCAAAAGCATTGCTCTTTTGGCGGCATGATTTCGCCGTTTCTGTTCAAGTGGTGTGAGAAGTGATTACGCTATGCAGCTTGGAGGAATTTATTTGTAAAGGTGCAGACGCTATGGAAAGTCGCAGGGAGCACTTTTGTTACGTAATACAGTGCTATAGCTTTGCATGGGGTTTCCAGGAGCACAGTGTGGCAAGGTATGTACCCATGTCGGGTTGTTAAGTTCAGCGGAATGTTAGGCGATGCTAAAATGGTAATCGCTGTAGCCACGAAGGGCGTCATTTTGGCTGATGCTGTTACATAGCGTTTATCATTCCTTGCTGGAATTCCCCGTGACGTATGTATAAACGAGCCCCACTACACATCATCATGCAGAGGTGACAAGCAAACGTTTTACCACTCGGCTACGGCGGCTCTTCGTACGTGGTGCATACCGTAAATAAACCTTTGCACCAGCAGTTGTGGTGATTGTGCTTCTCTAAGGCCGACGGCGGTTGTAGTGTGCGTCAACCGCTCTTATAGGCATGTAAGAAATAACACTTGTGCACTAAAGCGCTCAGGATGTTTTTGGTCCAGCTTTGCTCGGGCCCGTGGGAATACTTTAAAAAAGACACTTATGAACATCAACGCGCCATAGCGTCCAGACATGCACTAACTCAAGTGTAGATGATACACTGTAACATGAACTACCCTTTAGTCACCACAGTGGTGTCGTCGTGCCTGGTAAACTCACGTTACGCGCACGGCTGCTCGATTTGCGCAAAGACGTTGATGCCACTCGTCACACTCGACGGAATGCTTAACGATTCGGCATTTGTCGCTCACACTTGTCGATTCAGATTCGCCGACCGTATCGCGTGACATCGGTTCCTACGAAGCGCGGGACCTGTCGGGTTTGTTGGTTTTTTTAGTGCTGGGGTTCCACTTTTCTTTTTGTATTGTACCTTTTTTTATCTCTGCATTTTACTAGAATAGATACTTGGGCTAGTTGGTGGAAATTCATTTTGCAAGAACAACAGCGGAACAAGACGAGGACTAGGAAAGAACATGACACGGCCGCTGACTCACAACTAAAAGTTTATTCGAAGACACACGAGAAAAACATGTTTAACACTTTTTATTATTGAACAGCTTTTGTTCTTTGCATATCAAGTGTTTTTTTTTTCTTCTACGATGAGATATAACACTTTTGAAGTCGCAGTGCGCTTCTGTTTTTTTCGTTCGACGTCCACGTAATAATCGGTACTTTCTTTCGTGCTGGGACCTGTGACCGGCCATTTATTTTGTTTTACTTTTGTACTCGCCGCATCCCTCCCCCCCTGTTCCTCCCCACATTTATTGAGCTCATTTAAAAGAGTGCACTATAATACGCTCTACCTTTACCATACTGCCAAATATGAAACCACTGTCCCTCTTTACTTTCCCTGATGAAACTTTGAAACACGCGGTTCTTTTGAAAATTCCGCATACTGCCACCTGTTTTTCATAAAGGGCAACAGGTGGCCGTAGTCGTCCGCACGCGGGCGAGAAGCGGCGGCGATTGTTGGCGCTACGTCGCTCGCGTTGATGTGTAGCACTAGGTAAGTGTACTCGCGACTCGATAGACACTGCGCAACAACTCCGCTCTAATTGCCGGACCGAATTGAGAAGGCTGGTCGCCTCCAAAGTGAGAAGGCGCACTTGAAGAAGTTGTGGAGCGGGACTCTCTAACCCCTGTGTTGCGTCTTGCGCTTGTGCACAAGCAGCACATTAATGTGCGCAGAAGACAAACAAATGTTTTGTGCTTGAACTCATGGAAGTTACCGTTACGTGAGAACGCTTCTTTGGTGATCGGTGCCAGGCGTCTCCTGCTTATGATAGCAGCGTGGTGACGTCATGATGGCAGCTCCCAATCGGCCTGATAATGGCGTGATCGCAGCACCGATGGTCGATCGTAGATGCTACTTGCGTTACCTATTTATTTATTTATTTATTTATTTATTTATTTATTTATTTATTTATTTATTGAATACCGGTGCTTCGCTGGTATCGCTGATTTTAATAGCAGTCATTCGTGTCACTGCATGACAGTTCACACATGTGGGAAGCACCTTGGCATAGGAAATATTCATAAGTATGTTTCGCTGCACTGTGCATTCATGATGCGGCAGAAATTACCGGGGGCGGTTTTATGGATGACACGCAGGTTTCCTGCCAGCCGTGGTAGTAGGTGTGTAGTGGACTAAGGTCGTAGCTCGAATTTTATTTCGGGTATTTTATTCCTACCCTCTCATTAGCATCTTTCGTGCGTGTTAGAGTTGAAGCTCTGGATAGTTGGCTGCAAAACGAGTGGAGGCAGGACACAAGATGAAGAAGAGGCGACCATGGCGCTAAGTTACTATTGAAGCAAGACTTGACTGTGCTCTTATCCCTGTATCTCTGCAACCCACATAACCAGTTTGCATCAGAAACATGTGCTCTATTATTTAAGGGATAAAGAAGAGAGAGATTCTCTTCGATAGATGGTTAGAGAGAGCATACTAGCGCAATTATCTTTAAGGCCTTTTTGTTTACGCTGCTCCAACTATTTCTCTAGCTCCTTTTTTCATTTGGGGGAGGGAGCCGAACATTCGAAATTTTGAACCATTTTCGAACGGCGTTTGGAATTCGATTCGATTCGCACTGATCTTTTACTATTCTAACTATTCGAAGTTGGTAATCAAGGGCAAAGATATGCTGTCTCGCGACAAGTGGCCCATTCCCGCGTGTAGTACCCTTCGCCGCATAACACACGTGTGCTGCGGAGAAACTAACACTCGTATACTACGGTGGAGCTAACACTCATCTACTGCGGCGAAGCTAACACTCATGTACTGCGGCGAAGCTAACAGTTATGTACTGCGGTAAAGCTAATCCGCATGTACTGCGGGGAAGTTAGCTCGGCTTTCTATTGCACAGTTTTCTGTTGGATTGTTCTTCAGGTCTTTGGAATGACACTGTGGGAGTGCACTAGTCATGCAGTAAAGATTTTGCCCATGTTTAGCAGCACATTTCTCCATAATTTGACATGGTATTATTAAAAAAATATTCGAAAATCATTCGATTCGATTTGCACTTAAACATAAATATTCGAATTCGCTTCTTACTCGAAATTCTGCTATTCGCGCAGCTCTACTTCTTTGCTTTACATATTTCCTATAACTTTCGTTTTAGGATAGATTGGTTCGCAGCTACATCCCCTGCAATGCAGGCCTAGGTGGCCGCTCATAACGTTGTGTGCGTACGTCGTATCAAGGTAACTTTGCGTTTAGGCATCTTCCTGTTCGTCCTACATTCTTTCTTCCGCACAGCAGTGGAACCTTGTAGGCAACGCCTTCAATGCTTTTTGCAAACCGTTGTTTGTGCCTTATGGGGCAGGAACATAGCACATAGCGGATAGTCTATGAAGCGCAGCACATAGCGAATAGTGTATGAGGCGCAGCAAATACAGCTTTTGCATTGGTGCGTTTCCCTATCTTTTCACAGCTGAATTGTCTAGGGTCGAGTTTGATTGGCAAGTAGCGATGTCCGCTGTTAACAGCGCAGCTGTCACTCAGGAAGGTCAAAAGTGGACCCACTCTAGCCCTTGGCTCACTAGCCACATTGCTAAAATGTAGTGATTATGCGAAGGACAGTTAGAAAGAGATGAGAAAGAGAAAGAGTTAGAAGCAAGGAACAAAAAAGGACCGATGAGAAAGGGAAGGAGTTAGAAGCAAGGAACAAAAATATTAAAGAATAAGGAAGGAAAAGTCTCGGACTGCACAGAAGGGAAAAAGCATACCCGCGCTTTCACTCGACCCACCACCCAGATCCTTGCCTTCACTCACTGCTGCATGGTAATGATAGTGAACTTGATAATCAAACCTTGCCCCAGCTCAGCTGTTTACTCAGATTTCATAGGCGCGAAGCTGGCTCTAATTATTTTGAAAAAAGAACTGATGTCTTTACTAATCATATGTGCGATAAAGAACTGCACTTCAAGACGAGAAAACCACACCGTCGAAAGGCAATTTTTTTTTTTTTCACTGAATATCAGTAGCAAAAGAGTAGTAGTGATTTTATCAGCCAGCCTATTTTAGTGTCCGCAGCAGCGTGGCGAAGGTCCCATAATTCGAAATCATTGGGTGAATTCGAAATCATACTGAGAGTACCTCCACCCTACTGCAGGGCCCACAAACTTAGAAAGAAAGGCTCACTGGGCACCAACGGCTGCGGACAACGTCGTCTTCAATGACGGGTGTTAGAGCGAACCCACAACAGCTCGTGCAGTTATCGACAAACTCGCGACACGACAGTTCTTCTCCCGTTGTGCACCAAAGCCGAGGCGTCCGAGGCGCATTCACGACAGTCCAAAAGATACCAATGGAAGTTCGAGAGGTCACGATGGCCAGTCCTGATGAAACTTCCTCTCGCGCAATAGCTGTTCCGGAGCATCAAATGAAGCTATAGAATATGTCGATAAACTCGCGCCATCTACAACCGTAGCTGCGTTACTACGACTCCAGCTCCCGCCATTGCTTGTGTGTCGCGATGAGGAGCCGAACGCCCGAAGTGAAGGAAAGTTGCACCGGGAAGACGAGCGTCAGGTGCACGGCGCTAAACAGTCGAAACTCGGCAAGACCTCGACCTTGCCTCGCTTTGTCTCAGCTCGCTACGAGGCGCGGCGAGCACGAACTTTCGATGTGAACAGGGGCCACAGCGTAATTTCTCCGCCTATATCACACCCTCGGCCCTACACTGTAACCGAAAACATACCCAGCTGGGAGGTCTTGCAGGATAATACTCCCACCAACCTCCGGTGACCTCATCCATAGCGCAGTTCCTCTGTTTGACGACCTACGGATCTCTCATATTCAAAGGAATATTGACACGACTTTGGCGCAAAAGTGACATTTTTCGTTTTCTAATCATGCGTTGTTAACGCTGTCCACACACCGAAGCCAGGAAACACATAAAGTATTTTAGTTTGATTTTAAACTTCGTCTCCCAGCATCTGCAAGCCAGCGCCAGCTCTGTAGACATTAAGATGACGTATGAACACCGTCTCTTGAAAATCGCCGATATCGTGGTCAGAGTCGCTGGACGACCGTGAAATCATCGTTGTTTGCGTGCCCCGCGTGCAAGTGACCACAGCCGACAAAGTTGCAGCGACATTATCACGAATTGCTGTCCCCATATGACTTAGACGTGCGTCCGACTGTGTTGACACGTCACTAGGAAACCGCCCCCTCGAAATCGAAACCGAAAGTGGGCTTTCAAGGGAGCCGTATTAAAAATATATTCGTAGCGTTGCGTGACATCGCTGTAGTCTTTTCAGGGTTTTTCACGCCAGTGCATTTATTTACAGCAACAATACGATAATGACAAAAATTCGTGTCAGTACTCCTACACGTCCCCAAATTTGTCGATTGTACGGCCTGCAACCATATGTTTTAAAAGCACTGCGCCAGTTAGCGAAGCAGCGAAAGAAGCGAATCCTGCTCTTATACCGGAAGTACTGTGAGGCTATGCAAATAGACTGTTATGGCTATAAATTGGCTGTCGAGTCATATATCCCTGCAGTTGAAAGTGTTATGCTGACCATCTTCTGTATATCATTGAATTTAAATCCTGGTTGCACCTGAGGTCAGCAGAATTACACGTAGCCCAAGGTCGAACCCAAAAGTATCAGGAAGACTATCTGAGGGTATTTAAAGGAATCTACGTCCAAGAAGACATTGAAGGAGCTTGTACATTTCTCTTCAATGCATGCAGTGGATTGCGGCGTCAGTAACTAGGAATGTACGCGTGTGTGCTGTATACAGCGGTAAGGGTACTGAAGAATACGAAAAGACTATACACCATGAAGGTTTGTTCGCTGTATAAACGCTTCTGGTACACTATATTTTCCTACCACGCATTTCCTCGTTTACGTTTAGTCCATTTTTTTTTCTCATCTCAATAATTATCTCGTCTGTTACACCTTGTTTTTTCATTTTTGCTTACTACAACAAAAATTAGCGCCATTTCCACACCATGAAGTCAGTCAGATAACAAAGCTGCGGTCCTTTCTAACAGCCAACTAAGGACACACACACCCTCGAGGGACTCAGTCAGTGCCCAAACCAAAGATTCTCTTCACCAGAAGAAACGCCAGAGAAGTCCTGCAGATTTTGCGCATTGTGGGAATCGCAGTCATGCGGAGCAGTCAGCGAGGAAGTTGCCTGTGACGAACTGTTTGGCATTCGGCCAAGTCAGTATCAGAGTTCAGGTGTATACTGCATCTTAGAACTGGTCGCTGGGCGAGATGGTAATCCACGACGCCGGAAAATCGCGCGAGCAATACTGGGACAACGTGTGCCTTCCTTGTCCCAGTATTGCTCGCGCTTTTTTTTTTTTTTTTTGACGTTACGTGCATGCTGTATATTCTGTATTGCACTGTACCGCTCTGTAGACGCCCACACACTCAGGCCGCAAGCACAATGACGTCATCGTCTTACGAGAGAACAGGCGCTAGAGTGACACCGAGTACCAAGCAGACACGTATACACTAAACTGCAAAGTAAACACCACATTAACCTCCCAGGATGCGCGGACAAACTTCCGCGGTGCGGGGGTGCCGCCAATTCTGGCCAACGTTACGTGGTAATGCGAATTTCGGGCCCCTTTTGGGGACAACATCTAGAAGACGGCGGTGGGAAACTTGCCTTACTGGCAACTGTGAGTCTGCTCGACCAGCCCAGTGAAGCCAAAAAACACAGTGGAGCCGTGAACTAGAAGGACCCTTCCACTTGCCCAGAAACCTTATATACAACCAATAAAGTTTGTACTCCTACTACGAAGAAACGGTCGTGGCTCGAAGTTCTTGATTTCACCTCGAGCGCCCGTATAATTGCATTCGCTCTCAAATAAAAAAAAAAGAAAGGGAAGGAATAAAAGAAACTATATACGTGTTCTTTGTCGCGCACTTCGATATGCATCGTGGCGAGGCGCGGGTGAATGGCGTCGCCTTGGCGGGCTGGCTCCCGTCCCTGGCAGATAAAAGGAGAGTCTCGGCGTATAGTAGTCGTGTCGTAGTATTTAAAGGAGCGTTAATAATGGCTGGCACCGGCGAGCGACCGCGCGCTTTCCGCCTTCGCCGCGTACAGCGTGTAGTGTACGCACTCGCGCACGTCTCGCAATCGGCTCGGCCGATCTCTGGCTCATTCATGCACGCTGCTGCTGCTGCTGGCCGCCATCGATCAGTTATATCCCTCCTCGCGTACACGGCGCACCCTTTTCTCCCTCCCTGTCGTCCTTCGCACGCGTCGCTGATTGGACCGCGCCGTCTACATATCCTCTTGGCAGCGACGCTGTGCGTGCTACAGAAGCCGCCGCATTAGATGTGTCGCTTTACTTCTTTTCATTAACACGTGTGTGTGTGTGTGTGTGTGTGTGTGTGTGTGTGTGTGTGTGTGTGTGTGTGTGTGTGTGTGTGTGTGTGTGTGTGTGTGTGTGTGTGTGTGTGTGTGTGTGTGTGTGTGTATACAGTTGAGCGCTGCCGTTTTTTCCTTTGCACGCTGTGGCTTCTCGGGGAGTCTGACGTGGTTACGTTGAGATGTGACTGTCTACTGCGGTGCGCTGCTGGCTGCTACTATACACCGCGAGATATGTCGTGTAGTACGGGTCTTCTCAAGCGTATATAATAACCGCCATCTCGGCCGAGGAAGTGATTGAAGGAAGGGCAAAGCGGCTGTGCCGGGTATTGGTGGGAGAGTTGCGCAATGCACGGCCGTGCGTACTCGATACTGATTGGAGCAGGTGTTCTTGGTGAGAGGTATGGTGGTGGCGGGAGCGGAATTGCATGGCGGTGCCTTTCGCTATGTTTTCTTTTTTCCTGCCCATTCGCTCAGCGACGCCAGAAAGCCTTGCCCTCATCATTCCACGAAAAAGAGACGATATCATCTCTGTTGTACTCGCCCGACAGGTTGCCTGAATCATGTGTGCGTTTTACGAATCTGCGTAAGACGAAAAGCGAAAAAACTATGTAAGCATCCCTTTCCCTTCTTTTTAAGTATTGTGTGCATTTTCATACTTAACTCTACAAAAATCTTTACTAGCTATCTTTGTCGAAGTGGCGCAGCTATTTTGTTGCAGTGCGTTTCGCTATACGTCTTTAGACAGCGGTCGAAAACGACGCGATTACAGGCGAAATTATAAACTATAATTTTTAAAGGTCTCAGGCCCCATTTCCGGGGTACCGCAGCCGTATACCACTGCGGTACCACTGACCTCTTCGCAGAGAGGCAAGGAAAGTTACAGGCTGCACACGTCCGCTTTCTGTGGCAACTCGCAGCCGATCACGTTGGCCATCGACAATAATGCACCACCGCAATGTGGTCGAGTGCTCCTTTTAGTTCATCCGAGCTGCGATAGCCGCATCTTAATGGAACACTAAAGAGCAAGGCTATTTTTCGTGTATCACTAAATTACCCTCTGGCAATACTAACAGCACCGTCCTTGCCACGAGACAACGCTCAGTCAGCGAGAAAACGCAGAAACAGAAAATGCAGGTGGCGACGCCGTCTTCACGTTCCCGCACCAACTCGCTGTGACGCCATAGATTTTCGAAGGCGCCTGCCGGGGTGCGCAAAATTATTTTCCGCCAAAAATTAATCCCTTTGAGTTGTAGAGGAGCTGGAGACTCCACGCAGGAAGTTTCATGAAATTTCATTGAGCCAGTGTGGCAAAAATATGAACAAATAGTGTGGGTGTTTGTTAAGCACATCTTCATCATCTGTATTTTACCATCATCACCATGCGTTTTGCGTATCTTCTTCATCGCTGGTGTTTGATCATCATCGTCGGGTTTGTGCCCATTGCTTCGGGTGACCCGCCGAGCTACTGAGGCGAATAAACGTCGTCCAAACCGAGGCCTCATAATACATTGAAGTCCGCGAAGTCACGCTTACGTTCGGGTGCCTTGGTTTCGGCGCAAAATTCAAAAAGGAAGCTTTAACCTTCGTTTCCTCTGCTCGTACTGAACCTGCGGTGGCGAAACCAACGAGTAAAGTTCTCAAATAGCAATCTATCAATCTAAACTTGTTCATGCTTTCTCTTTAGTGTCCTTTTAACCCGATTGACCACGTATACATCTTCTCGAGGCTGAAAAACAACCGGCCCCGAGTCACTATATGGCCGGTAGCTCCCGCCTCGCTGCTACATAGTTTTAAAAACTTTGATTTAAGGGAGCGTAAAAGTGCTATGTCTTTCATAAGCTTAACTGCACCGCTCCCCAACTGTGTGTCACCAGAGGTACGACTTTGTAGACTACTGGGGAAATTTCTCCAGCGATATTGTTGTGCTGGGAACCGCGGATGGAAAGCCTTGCTCGGCTAATGTGTGCGTCAGAGAACAATGGCAACGAAAGTCGGCAAGCAGGTGTGCGCGCTAAATAAGTGCGCGCGCAAATTTTGCTGCTGACCCAGGTGTGTGTGTGTGTGTGTGTGTGTGTGTGTGTGTGTGTGTGTGTGTGTGTGTGTGTGTGTGTGTGTGTGTGTGTGTGTGTGTGTGTGTGTGTGTGTGTGTGTGTGTGTGTGTGTACATGCGTGCCCTCCTCATTCATCGCTGGGTGCCCCTCCCTCTCCGAGTGTGCTAATGCCATTGGGGGCATTGTGTTTCCTCTGTTTACTTACCTGAGCGTTTTTCCCGCGGACGTTAAAGAAGAGGGACGGGTGGAAGAGTGCGGTGTGTTGTATCCTCCTCGCTGTGCCTCCGCGGGGGGGTTCTCCGTCGATCCCTTCCCGCGCTGCTGCCGAGGAAACTGCACCGCGCGCAAACGCCGTGGTGTCCGTGCAAGGGAATACGACGACGTGGCAGCGCGCGCACCCTCGCACTCTTTTTATAACCCTGCGCTCCATTTTGCGAATGTCACGCCTCGTTGGGCTCAGTTTGCTCGCTGCCGGGATCGCGAGAAATTTATCGCCTTCCGCATTGAGTTTTATGTACTACCGCCGGGATGCGTCCGTGGCCGTGTCCTCGGCCGGTAATATATGCATCCTTCTTCGGGAACGGCCTCTCCTCCTTCGCGACGGGCGCAGTCTTCACCTTCTTCATCGCGTTGCTTCTTTGTGGATTGCTATCTCTTCTTTCTCTCCCTTTATCTCGTACGTAACGGGTGCGAGTCGACGCATAATGCAACTCCGTTATCTGCGACGTTTAGATGGATGGGCGTCTTGTGTGAGTAAAAGGTAGAGAGAGAGAGACAAATACGAAGGGGAAAGATCTATGTGTATACGGGGCCGGTGGCGACTTTATGGGCATGGAAAGATGGAGGATGCGTCGTCGCCGAGGAAGGATGCGAAGAAGTAAAAAACACTGCGAGCAGCCTCGGAAAAGGATGGACACGATTCATTTCGCTCCCTCGCCCCCCATTTTTTTCAGAATGGAATGATCCCGTGTGGCCTTGAATCATGGCAGAAACATAGAGCGGTTGTACGTATTCTCTTGGGTGAGAGTCCAAACTAGTTTTCGCGTAAAGTGTGTTCGTTCTGATATGGAACGAAAACCGTTGACTGTACGCTACTTCATACTGCGCATTTTTGAGCTCCAGGTTGCTCGACTGCCCCTGTTCGTTGTCTTGCTTTTTTTTTTTTTCTTTGTTCATATAACGATCATGTCTGCGCGAATTCGCTTCTTGCTCCGCGCTCGAGCGAACGTTCGAGATTGCCAGTCCTGCCGGAGGTAGGCCTCCTTGTCCCTGTTGTTCGGCAGTTCTTTCCGCCACTGTCACAGTGTAAAGTGCAGCGGTCCTGTCTTTGCATTTTACCATATTTGTTCCGTTACTGTCTGTGCAACGTTATGCTTAGACGCGTGTTCCTTGAGCTAATCGGTTTACTTTTGTTCATGTTTCCATCCTGCAAAGTCGATTTACTCACTGATGCCGCCACTGAGCGCATTTCACCACTAAGTTTCGGTTTCCTGGGCGAAATCAGTCGGATTTCTTAAATATGTAACAATGAGTAGAGTCGTCCGTTTGCAAATGTTACAACGGACGTGGACTCCCTCTAGAAATAACTTGCATTCTTCAATTGGATATGAGAATCTAGCTGTACTCATTTAAAAGTTACCATAATTTCGTTAATTACCGTTCAGATTTTCTCTCCTTGAACAAAACACTTGCGCAAAAAGTGCACAGATTTATGCGTTCCTGTATTTATGATGTCTTTGGACACATTTTCTGAAACACCCTGTGTGTGTGTGTGTGTGTGTGTGTGTGTGTGTGTGTGTGTGTGTGTGTGTGTGTGTGTGTGTGTGTGTGTGTGTGTGTGTGTGTGTGTGTGTGTGTGTGTGTGTTTTAATTGTAATGTTTTCTTGGCCACTGCGCCATGTGCCGGGAAGTAAGCCGTATATGCAGGTAAATGCCTCTGTAAATACTTTCGTAATTAACATCCGTTAATCCTTGCCCGTCAGCCCAAGGCACTTACAAAGCTAAACTTTTAGCAGCGTGCAGTACAAAGCAACAATGCTTACGTTGCTCTATGCTGCATCCTCTTCACGTCTTAGTGCACCCCTTCCTTTACCTACACCAGAACAGGGATTCGCCTCCCTTTGCATTATACATGGCCACTGCCGTCGAGATGACAATTCAACCCAGGCCTTCACTATGCGCAGGTCAGGTTAAATTGAGATCGCTGGTCGAGGGTTTCGTCCGGATGATGGTGGCTGACATTGTGCACGACTTCCATGTATGGCTCCAGCAATTTCAGCGATGAGAATTTCACGCACTTTTTGGCAGGTCACGAGCTTACTGGCAAGCGCGCATTTATGCCCGCACAGACTATTCCAACAGTCGCGAACTTTTTCGTCAAAAGAACAAAACAGCTGCTGGTATCTGTCGATGAAATAATGAACGTACAGACGGCAGCAAAATCAGAATCTCGCGTTTCGCCTAGTTTATTTTTTTTTTTCGATGTTAACCGACGTTAAGAAGAAAAAAATGGGCATGGGCAGGCCACGTGATGAGAAGGATAGATAACCGATGTACAGTTAGAACGACGGAATGGATACCAAGAGAGGGCAGGCGTAGCCGCGGACGACAGAGAGTAAGATGGGGGGAAGAAATCAAGAAATTCGCAGGCATCAAATGGAAGCAGCTCGCGCAGGACAGGCAAGGATGGAGAGGATTGGGAGAGGCCTTCGTCTTGCAGTGGACATAAGATAGGCTGATGATGATGTTGGTGATAATTCATTTCCCTTATAATGTGTACACTTAAATTTCAAGCGCAAGTGACTTCGGCTGTTTTTTCATTGGCTGCATAAGTACATGAATAACCAGCAGCTGGCACTTGGCTGCTAACGCAAAGGTGGCGGGATCGAACCCTGGCTGCCATTTCGGCGGAGGCGATATGCTTTAGGTCCGTGTTCTGTGCGTAGTGGAGGGCTCCAGAAATTTCGACGACCTCAGGGATTCGAAATTTCTGGAGCCCTTCACTACGGCGTCTCGCATAATCGTATCATGGCTTTGCGACGTAAAGCCTCAGAAATTATTATTATGACTCCTCAACGTACAGGTTACTCAAGGTGTTGCGGTGCTTCGGCAGTTCCGAGCAATGTGTAGAAACTTCCGTATTCAAGTAGTAGCAGTAAACAAAAGAAAGAAAAGAAAAGAAAAAAACGCAAGCAACTACGTTCCTGAAGGCATTCACTAGGAAGTGCGCCGACCGTGGGTGCTTGGTAGGCTGCTTAGCAAAGCCGAGCTCCGCTCTTTCACGTTTGCGTACGCTTTGCGAACCAAATGGAACTCTCCGCGGATTGTCGTGTCGCATTGACTCATCGTTTTTATTTATAGATGCAGCGAATACTCGAGAGGCTTTTCGTCGTTTCAAACTACGCTACACCTGCCAACGACTTTTGCCTACGAGATCACTCGCTTGGGTCTCGCTGACGAAACTTCCTCTATTCTTCAGACGCGCTATTCGTGACGGCTGTAGTAGGTTCAATGCGCCGCAGTCAGGCCTGAGGCGCCGTTGAATTTCGTTAGGACATAGGCGTCCAGTCTGTGCGGAGCACTATCGTCGCGAGCAGACTTCCTTTTTCTTTTTTTCGTTTTGTTCCGGTACTTATTATTCTTCATTGCTTCTTTTTCTTTCCTCCCCGCACCCAACCGCCGGAGGGGAGGTGAACCGGCACGAAGAAGATGGCGACGAAGTCGTGCAAAGAAAAAGTGATAGAGAAAGCCCGAGAAAGACTAGCGTGGGGAGACTGAGAAGGGTGTGTTGTGTACGCAGGGGCGCAAGAAAAAAATAATAAATAAAAGGAAAGAACTGAATGGTAGTCGGGGGTGCCGGAGGAGACAGTCGCGCGAGGAAGGCTCCTGGCAGACGGACTCGGTGGCGTCCGCGACTCAGCGTGTGTGGAGGTGCCTGGTGCGCGGGACAAGGGAGAGACAGGCCACCGTCTGCCGCTGCTGCCGGAGGGGCACAGGTTGTGGCGTTCGGAGAAGGCGCCCGTTGTGCACCACTCCCTCCTCGCGGCCCTCCTTCACCTTGCTTCCTCCCCCCCCACCACCACCACCGAACGAACATATGCGTGTGGATGGGCGGGGGGAAGGTTGGGTTGTGACCTTGAAACTGAAATATCGTGCACCACCACCACCTCCCCGCACTCCGGTGGTGCCGGTGCGCTCGGGAGCCGAGACGGAGCCACCCGCGCCCCTGGAGCGGCGCCGCGTCTGTGTGCACGGCTCGCTGTGTCATTAGGAAGCGCGCCGGCGTGCTTGTCCCCCGCTGGGCGACCCCGTACAGTACGCGCGGAAGTCGTGGGGGAAGAAGGGCTGCTGGTACTAGCGCTTTGTACGCGGCACGCGTGGGTGCTTTGCCCTCTTGTCGCGGAGATTGGCTGGGGCCGCCCGATGTCCATCGTACCTACTGGGACGTGGCCTGCAGGCACCGGGATCCCCGGTGCGCGACGCGTACGAGAAGGTCAGGGTTCCCCCTTCCCGACAGGGGCGACCGCACGACTTTGTTTACCGTGTTCCGCGTGTCACTGGAGGGAGATGACGCGATAGCCGCTGTCCATCCGACGCTTCTCTTACGGTAGCGAGTGATCTGGCTGCGTTCCTCTGGAAGGCGCCGCGTTCCTCTGGAAGCTTAGCTCGTGGCGATAGTGCGGCGTCCTCTCCGTACGTGCGCGCGTCACCGCGTGCGGCCGGGGGCAGGCCTCCGAGCCGCGTCCCCGCGGCGCACGCGAGAAGAGCGGGACAGCCGCGGGCGACAGGCAGCAGCAGCAGCCGGCGGTGAGGGGCACGGCGCGATGCGCGTGTACGCGCAGCGTGGGAACGGGCGCCCCTGCCACGTCTAATAACTCTTTATCGCTATCGTAAATTTGAGCGGGGAAGGGGGTCACGCGGGGGGTCACGGAGGTCATCGTCGACCCTTTTGTTGTGAGGCGGGCACCGGGTCACCTTAATCGGCCTTCCTCCGGGTGGGCTTATTTATGGGGCGAGGAGGAGAGAGAGAGAGCGCCTGTACGCTGCGGTGTAGTAGTAACCTGCCTCTCCCAGCGACGGCCAAGCCCGCATAAAACGCAGGAAGCGCGTGCGGTGGAGCCGCAGATGACGAGCGTCGTGTACCTTTGAGTGTGTTCTGTGTGCCTTCCCGAGAAGATTTTTCCTTGTTCCTTTCTTTTTTTTTTTCTTCCAACGTCCTTATGGCGTACGTTGCCCGCTCATTATCGTAGAGAAAAGTACTCCCGTTTCGTAATGATTTCATTAATTATATTTATTGATAACAACCATCTGGCTTATGTACACCTGTACAAGTAAAAAACGGGCAACACTTACTCTCATTTTTTTTTCTCTGCCTCTGATGAGAAGGAAGGCCTATCTACAGAAAAAAAACGAAGTAAAACAAAAAAGACGCAGTCTGATGCCAGCCGTTGGGGGCTGAGGTGTCGTGTAAGTCCCACCGGAACGTCGTCGCATGCGGGCGATCCCAACGCGGTATGAAGCGGCCGAGATCGGCTCTGTTTTTGCAGTCAGCACGCGCACTCATTCACACGCTCGCGCACACACACCGCACAACTGCGAAATTTCCCTTCTGTCGAACTGTGGTCCCCGCGAGCGTGAGACAGCCCGGTTCCAGCGCCGACGCGTATACGTGCGCGTTGGGTGAGCGCGCGGATTCGTTCTTGTTTTCTTAACCCCAACGTGTCGAGTTTGTTCGCGGGCTGTTTGCTGTGTGGTCCGCACTTGCAACAGTCCCCTCCTCGCACCCCACCTGGTCCACGCATTTTGCATGCGGCGCCGTAGGTCCAGGAGAAACGCACTGGTGGGGTGTCGGCGCCAGGGCAGTTACTTCGATCAGCGACGTTGCACTGTGTCGACGTCGTTGCCAAACAGTTCCAAGTCCTCACTACGAACAACACCCTGCTTCGTCCGAAACTGTCGCCGACGTTCCGCTGCACTTCTGCTCGACCCGTATGTACACCCGACGACACACCACCTGTCAACGAGCTTCTGTAGTCCTTCTGTGAATTACCGGCCGTGTCTTCTGCGCACCCGCAACGCTCTCGGAACGTTTATTTTAGAGTAATTCAAAGTGGTCTTTCTTTCTCCCTTATCGGATCGAGCTGGAAACATCGCAGACCACAGCCCGTGCATATTGGCCTCCTAGTCTGGCGTCATCTTACGCGTTGCATTAACGGGACGTCGCCACTGTTCGGATCGAAGGTTGCGGTGTCTTGTTTCGGCCATGGGTGTTTCGGCGTCGTCAGCTTCCGCGTTGGCGCACAGAGTCCGCGCTGTTTCTCGGATGTGGCCACGCCCAGGCCTTCGGCCATCTAGCTGAGTCAGTGTGGCGCCGTTGGGATGTGCCAGGCGACCCACCGCGACGAATGACTTCGGAGGCCTCCCCTCTTCCTTCCTTCCTTGGCCGGCCCTCCCTGCCGAGCTGTACGTTCAGCGTGGCCCCGCTCGCTCTTCTCTCCCGCTAATTTACGCTTGCCTTCTTCGGACACGAATTGCTACCAGACGGAGGCCGCAACTTGCTTTAGCGCGGAGAAGCCTCGGGCAATAGAGGCCCCCCGCTCCTTTCAGCTTCGTGCGCCAAGTGAGGAGCACTGACTTCTGGGCTGCTCGCTTTCCAACATTCACGGGTGCGCTGGCTGAAGACTTCAGTCATCGTTGCACAGCAAGAGCAGTCTTTACTCTCCTTTTTTTTTTTTTTTTTTGGCCGCCGGTTCTGCTGTTTCATTTGCACGTCACCCTTCGTTACGCTGGCGTACTCGCTCGTCTATGTCCACATCCTCCGTCATGGAACATGGGCTTTTCTCCTCCACTGGATTCAGTGTGTCTTGAAGCATTTAGAGGCTCACAGCTGTGGCGTTTTTACTGGCGGATTCTGATCTGCAAGAGCGCTGCTTTCTTTTGATTGTACTCTGGCTTTTCTTTTCTTTGCTTATTTCAATCTTCTTGCTCTTTCTCTAAGCGTTTCATATTTAGGCGAAAAGTATTGGTCCGCGAGAATCAGGGCGTTGTTGTGGCTGTTGAAGTGTGTCGTGGTTTGGTGTCGTTGTCAGCTCGTTCCAGCTGTGACGAGAAACAGTTCAGAAGACTTGCGTCCGACGCTAAAAGCGACTCTCGGAGCTCTTCCCGGCGGCAGCCACGGTATAGCACTGTCCACGGCGAATCCATGGCACATCCCGCAGAGGCAATACACCAGTGGTGGCAGCGGTGGACCGTCGTGTTGCCTCGGTGCACGGGCAAAGCGTCTTTTACTGTGGCACGTTGGGGCGCCGAGGTCTGGCGCCCCGCTACATCCTCATCAGTGGTCGGGCGCGGTGCAGTAGGCCGAGTACGTCCGGACCCGGTCGTACCGTGGTCCGGGCACGGCCTCGGTGTGCTTGGCGGGGCAGTGCCAGCCCCGAGGGCATTGGCAGAGCGTGCTTGCGTTGACCTCCTCCACGTCGGGCCTCTTGCGCACCGTGAACAGGCGGCAGGGCTCCTTCCGCTGACAGCGCAGCCTCTGCGATGGACGAGGAACGCTTGTAAGCATCGGATTGCTATTCACAACAAAGCCTCTCTGTTCACAGTTTGTGTTCACTGTTGCTATATAACGCAAGAGCTGACACATGCATGCACGGATGCACAGCGAAATCATACTGGCCAGTTAAACATACGCAAGAGTCTTAACAGATCAACAGGGTTGTTTTCCAACTATTTTGCTGCTGACCAGCAAGAAGCTGTTGCCAGGGGATTACCGACCGTGTTTAGATGGGAAGTACATTGAGGACTGTGCATCTCCACGTATCGCGTCGACTGGCGCATATATCGTCAACACGTGAGCCAGCACATGGCATGCATACATACGCAGCCAGGCGTACTTACGCTGAGTGGTGAGCAGGCGAAGGCGTAGCGTAGGACGGCTGGTGTCGCCAGCGGATTGGACCCTTTCAGCTGCGGCTGCCGGTGCTTGAAGATGTAGGCCACCGAGCCACGTGGGCATCGACAGTGCACTGTCTGCTGCATCGTGCCGTTTGACGGAGACGCCTGCGGGAATAACAGCGCGCCAGTTAGATTTCCATTGCGCACACAAAAAGGATGGTGAATGCGCATTTATTTGAACTCGATAGAGTCAGCCTTCACATGCTAAAGACCGATCCTCGAGTTCTTGTGAACCATAGCGAGTATAGGGTCAACCGTGCGTCAGCTGGGGCGAGTTTGCGAAAACAAAACATCCGGTGTATTGAAATCGCATTTCACCTTCAGTATATAAACTATACGCAAGTAATCGACAAGGATCGGCAACTAGCACGGATAGGTTAATTGTCGTACATCCTGGTCGCACAGCGCAAATGGGGGATGGGGGGAAGACAGAAGCAGACAAAAGCTGTGCTACCAAGATGTCCAGCCATTACCGACTCGCCCAGATATCGATCTTTCTGCAGTAGGTTAACTGTGCGTTTTTCCGTTGTTCCGAGGAGGAAGCGGTCTATGCGCAGAAGTGCTCTCTCCACATCTGTAAGAGCGTCGCCTTCATCCGCCCAGGACACGTGAACGGACGCATATGATGCTCCGATTGCATCGTTAATTCATTACTTTCTGGAAACCCTGCATCATATAACGCCTCGGATTTGTCCCGTTTGGACAAGTGGTGCGCCTCTCTGCTTCCTTGTGTGCCGCTTAATATTCAGTCATATGAAGGAAAGCCTAAGCTTTCAACGTCTCTCTCTGCTCACGTGGTGCATGCTGTTTTTTCTCCTTTTTTCCTTATCGATATACCTCACTCGTCGCTTATTGCGTTGGTGGGGATATTTGACTTCGCAAGTTCAATCCATTTTGGCTGGTAAACTCTCTGTTCTTCATGTAGGTCAGCTACTATAACCCTCCCCTTATATTTAAGCGCTATCCCGTTATAAAACCTGTACGTGCACTTGAATGAGAACTTGCTGCGCCCTGGTATACGAGGCCGTACTTTATACACACGGGAGCACTCGTCTGATATCGAAGCGCTGCGAAGTCCCGTGCAACTAGCACGCCTTCGCTGGTTGGGAGGAGGACGCGCGGTGTTCATGCCAGTGTATATAAATATATATATATATCCGTACCTGTACGGTCCAGGCGGCGTCCCTGAAGTATCGACAGCGGGGCAGGTCGTCCACGGGTTCGCACAGCTTGAGCAGGCGCCACTTGTCGCGCACCGTGTGGCCGTCGTGGGCGTCGAGGCTGCGCGGGCAGCTCTGGCCTCCCGGGCAGCGGCACTGGCGCTCCACCCACGGGGTGCCGTACGTGTCCACCCGGTTGCACACGGCGCGCGGACCGCACTCCGGAAGCTCAGACTCCGAGTTCTGCGAGGAAACAGGTGCGCACCGTTGAGCATCGTGTCGCACAAGGACCTGTATAAACGTATAGGAAAGCCGACTGTACATGCAGATAATTGCCGCGTAGGCGCTGCACTCTAACACAGGCAGGGTCAGATCGAGGACCGAGATCGCACTGTACAGATTGTGGTTTCCAAGGACTCGTCGGTCACTGGCCGAGTGTATTTATAGTCGCGATTGGCCGCCTCCTGCTTGTACGAGTTGGTCCCTGGTTTCTGAGTAAACAGCTGCAAGTGTGAACTGGTCAGGTGGCACAGCACGCGTTGCATTTTAAGAAAGTGACAGTGTGCCAGCAGCAGCTGGTGGTCACTGCTGTCAGTGTGAGGCCTCGTGTTTTCGTTCTTCCTTTCTCTTTCTTTTTTACATGCGGGAAAGAAAATACGCTGGTGTGTATCGGGACTGGAACGTTGCGGTACATTTATTTGGAACATTTTAACATGTAAAGCATAATTGTGTGACTAAATATATCCGCCTATATTGGTTGCAGACCATGTGTGTATTGGAGACTGTTCAACGCCATCAAGCCACCTTGGAAGTTTAGCAGGCAAGGTTTCGCGCTGCGAATCTCGATGTTTACGCATTTCGACGCCGTCGAAATGCGTAAACACTCGTGTACTTAGATTGGCATGCTCGCTTAAGAACCACACGTAATCGGAATTAACCCGGGGTCCAACAAACTCTGCGGCATCCATCGTAACTATATATCCTGGCTTCGCCGCATAAAGCTGGCGCAAATAATTATCAAGTGAAGCGGGCGTCTCCAGTGCATTTCTTACTCTCTCTCTTTGCACAAGCAACACCACCTACACGAGACATGTCTAGGTGATGCTGTACAAGGCGATGGAAGACAACGAGGAAGGAGGGAGGGTGGGGGGTACACCCTGATGGAAAGGCGCCGGGTGGTGGTGGTATCCTTGAATGAGTGTCCTGCGTACGGGAACCGCTATACGAGAATAATCGGGCGTATGCGTGCACATATATAGTATGTGCGTCTGTTTCGCATCCAACGCTTGGCTCGTGCGCAAAATTTATCAAGCGACGTGGCTGTATACTGTTTGGGCTTTCGCTATCTCCGCACGGCGATCCAAAGCGCGCGTACAGAGTTCGAGGAATCGGGAAGAGAAGGCGTCGGCTGTCGGTGGCCAACAAGCCGCCCACGCTGACGGCGAACTTATTTTCGGTGCCCGGCAAAGTTTCTGAGAAGCTCTCTTGACCGACCTCGGCCAATCGTGGGCGTTACGTATAGCAGAAGCGGCAGCGATTCGAGAAAAAGAGAGCTTCTCTAAGGAAAGCCGTGTTGTTGCGTCTTGCCCCCCCTTCCCCCCACAGCCTCCCCCAGCCTTCCACCGGCTCGCATGAGACTTGGCGCGTGGGCATCGTGCGTAAACCGCCTCGCTCTGAGCTTTCCCCGTTTTTCCGATGGACCGTATACGGAGCGTTCTTGCGTGCAGCACTTCTTTCTGTTTTTCGACCTTCTCCGCGACCCCGAACGATCGAGCGACCTTTTTAAAATCCTATCTGAAAACTCTCCAGCCGGGAATAGAAGACATTTCCAAACAGCTTGCCCTTTCGGATCGTCAAAGAACTGCCTGCAAACCTGTGGTCCAGATTCAAAATTGGGTCTTATACGAGCGTGCCGGAGCGCACTTGTGTACGCAGCCCCCCCGGCTGTTCGCGAATTCCGTTTGTCGATAGAGACCTGCTCGCTGCCCATCACTTCGCGCTTGTTCGCTTGTTGGCTTTGTCAGTTCGTCCCAAGATATACGGTGTTCTTTGCCGGTGGTTGGGACCTAACCACAGCCGACCAAAACGGTCATTATCGTGGTCGACATAAGGCGCGCGATTTGCCACGCGCGGAACAACGAAGCCTTATGCTTTCTCTCGCGAAGACCTCTTTTTGGTGGGCTCTGCTCCGAGTCGATGAAGCTTCAGTGGCTGTCTCTGGAGCGGTGTCTTCATTTAGCGCACGATGTCTCTGTCGGGAATGAGCACGGTGTGCCTCACCGTCGTGTGGCACTTTGCCGGGGAGACTCCAAGCTCTCGTGCGAATATACGCACTCCTCGAGGAAAAACAAACGATTCCGAGTTGATTTGGTATTCAACACGCGTATCACACGCCGCGCACAAAACACACCGCAGCAAGCATCGCCGGGTTCCTCGCGCGTCCTGCTGCGTGCGCCCAGCGCAGTTGGGCTGCTCCAATCTGCATCGAATCGCTTCCGCGCCCGTCTCCGAGAAGTTTAGCAGCCAGGAAAACGTAGCTCCATAGCGCTAACGCGGGGTATGCGAGCGGCGGCGGCAGGTCTGCCCAGGGACGCAGTCGTGGTCGTGGGCGAACAGCACCTCTGTGGCGCGGGCCGGAACGCAACGGCGGCACCGTCGCCACTGAGCGCGCAGGCGGTGCCAACTGGGTCAGCCTGCCTGCTCGAGGCAGCGCCGACCAAGCTCGCACACACACACACACACACTACCGTCCCACGGTCGTTTTCATTTCCCCACTCACACCGTGTGTGTGTCTCTAGAAAGCATGCGCTGTGCGCGGTCGGTATGCGGGGTGAGCGTCCTCTCGGCAATGGCAAACCCGTTTATTAAATGCTGTGGCCACGCGCACCCCCATCGCGTGGGCGGTGTTCTTTGCTCTCTCGCTGCCTCGAACTGCCGATCGCCGCTTGGCCGCCGGTATGCAGTGCGCGCGGGTTCCGAGAACGAATGGCACAACCGTGGCAGCGCGCGCGCGTACAAGCGTGTGCACCCTGTGCATACTGGCAAGGTGGGCCGTTGCTGGTTGCGGACGGGACCCTTCCTAGGTTCGTCTGTTTCCTTCGCCCGCTGCGGGTCGGTCGCACAGATTCCTCCGAGGACACGTTGGCTGCCCACGTCTCCGCGATGCGAGGGCAAAAGCAGCGTGGGGCCACCCTCAGGAAATGAACACCACGACTACGGTGTCCGCCCCGCTCTCGCGCTCTTCACGTTCCGATCACGTTCGTAGGCTCTTGACTGAGAAGGGCGAGGGCTAGTTCAGATCTCGAGACTTATTTCCTGGCCAGCCCGGTCCCACGGGGGAGGAGGAAGAACATCGTCGATCGCTCTGGGCGCTCGCTTGCTTCGGCGAGAACGGAAAGTACGTCGTGCACGCAACGCTGTGTGGACGATGTGCGCAGTAAGATCGCGCGCTCTATGGGGGTATGATCATCGAGCGAACCCACAGAAATGGAGGAGGAACGGAAGGTGAATCTTTAGTTGCACGAGAAAGCCTGGAGGCAGGTGATCGGGAGGGAAAAGGAGCGGGGTGGGTTCTTGTTTGGTCCGCGGGCGTCCGGAGAGCACGCCGTCCCAGCGCCTGCCGATGATACTCATCGCACGCCGCGATGGGACGGGCTGCTGGCGTTCCCGCGTGCCAGTCAGCGGATGCCACGGGCCGAGAAGGCATGATTGATACCAGCGCACCGAGTGGCGCCCTACCTCTTTGTTTTCTTCTATTTTTGTGCGGGGGGGGGGGGGGGGGCTTCACTTTCTCCGGGGGCCACTTCTTCGCCGGGGCGCAGCTCACGGGCAACAATGGGGGATTGGCTGCTTCCTCCGGGGCCGGCGCATTCATTTTCCCGAGGGTGCAATCAAGGAGACCCTTTATTCCGCACTCGCCTAGTGGGCGCATGCATCCCCCCCTTCTCTGAGCCCGCTGAAAGACGAGCACTGGTCCCCCTGCAACGACCACGCGCGTACGCACGTGAACGCATAACCGAGGGAGCACTTAAATACGCGCACGCCTGCGCTGTCCGTTGGTGTACGTGCGTACGTATACACGTCAGGACGCGCACTAGGCTCACGCACACATACACAAACAAGCGTCCTGGGGGCAACGAAGCTGCGGCAGGCAGTGTGCAGGCCGGTGGTGGATCGAGGCAGGCGAGAATGAACGCGAGAGTGTGTTGCGTGCCGTATATTCATGCGCGCGTAAGAGAGATGAGAGAGAAGAAATAAACATAAAGCCGGGAAAGGGCGAAAGAAAGTTTGGATTCCATGGGAGGGGAGTGAAGGAAACAGAAACCAGCTCGGGGGGTGAATGGCGGCCGGCCGGCCGGCCGCCTCCTTTCTCGGCGCGCGTCGTCGTTGTACGCACACTACAGCGCTGCTGCCCTCACGGAGGCTCTACGCTACGCACGCCGCCGGGCCACCGCCACGGCACTCACGCTTCTCGGCCCTGTACGCACGCCCCTTCTCGTAGAATGGAGAGGAAGCCGAGCACGGGATGCGTAGAAAGAAAGAAAGAAAGAAAGAAAGAAAGAAAGAAAGAAAGATAAAAAACTGCAAGGAGCCATGGAGGTAGCAGAGGCACGGGAACCGGTTTTCAAGACGGCCCGCGGGCTGCTGCTGCTCCTACCGCCGAGGAAGGCAGTAGTAAGTGCGTCCCGCGCCCAGGGCGTCGTCGTCATTTTCGTCGTCGTCGTCGTCCTCGGCATCTACTCGGCTGCCAATGCAGCTAGCAGCTACCCCCCCCCCCCTCCTCCCTTCGGCCACTTCATCGCTGCCCGATCGCTGGCCGGCCCGAGCCCCCCCCCCCCCCTTCCTTCTCTGCCAAGTCTCTGCGCGCTCGGCCATTCAAGGCTCGTGGGGCAAGGCTGCATGCACCACGTATAGCTGATCTTGAGCGCACACATTGCTTCTCCTGACTTCTCCGGGTTGACGACCACTGTACCAATGCGGGGATCGGCTCCACGGATGCCTTTCCGAGTGCCGTTGCCGAAGCGATTGATACCACTGGGATTAAAAACGGCTGGCCGTGAACGGTGATAGCGTTGTCACACTGAATGCGGCCACGCCGCCTCGTTTATTACTGAGGCAAAACGTTTTGCTGACCACAGCGGAAACCCGAAACTTTCAGGTGAAAGGCGTGGCCAGCGAATTCGTAATTAAGGACGGCCGTCTGTGACCTACCATCTGCATTCTGCTGGGACACTAATATTGCTCTGGAAATCACTCCCCAACTTATTTGAAACTATAGGTAATTTCTGATGGGGCTGAAAACGCTGCGGTAACACTTATTCGAGACTTTGCCGAAAGACATAATAGCTCTCGTACTACCATTGCATATTGGCGGTCAAGGCACGCATTTATTTCTAACCACCTTAAAATGGAAGTGGCGTTGGTGCCCGCGGTGCTTTCTCGTTACTAGTGCTTCTATACGAGGCCGCCGAGGTGTCGCCGCGATGAACAGTTTATTTCAAAAAGCCCAGCTTTGTTGAATTTCTTAAAAGGTTGTCTCTGTTATATATAGGCGATGGAAAAAGGAATACAAAATCAGCTCGACGTTGAACAACCTGCTAGGCGTCTTCCTTACCGGGCAGTGTCCCTAGGTAAGTTTGGGGCCTCGCTCCTGCCCCAAAAAAAAAAAAAAAAACGGTTCCACAGGGCAGGGCCACTCCCTGCGCTGGTCTTGGGGTCCTTTTGTATATCGTGTTCCACGACAGTGAGCGTCGGGCCACGCCCCGCCCCACCTCGTGCGATCCGACCGATTTCAGTGAGTGGCCGTGCGTTACTACACCTACAGCTTTTGCACGAGGCTTGTATTTCCTGCCAAACCGCAGCCCATTTCAGGCTTAGCCAAAGAAGTTAGCCAAAGAAGGACCTCACTGCCCGTAACGTGGATTCGCGATAAAGGCATTGGTACGCGAGTCCCTAAACCAGGGATTAAAAAGCGAAGGTCCTTTATCAACTTTCTGTGTGAAACAAACTGAACTTCAATTCCCATTTGCGAGAATTGGCATCTGTTAGCAAGGCTAATGGAAATGTTCGCTAAAAATCCTCCCAGCTGCGTGCGGACAATTTTCGATAGAAGTTGCTGTATTTAGGTATGCTGTCTATGCTCCTAAAATTGACCATATGTAGGGAAACATATGTATACCCGATTTTTCAACAACGCAATTTATGAAAGGGAAAATTAGCATCTATACCCGTATTGTAGCACAAGGCTACAAGGAAATCTATAGGAATTTCTCAGAAATGAAGGACTCCTAGTTGCAGAAGAATTCGTCCTGGTCCGGGGATCGAACCCGGACCAACGCCTGTCCGGGGCGCTCAAATGAGCTAACCATGGAGGCTAGCGATTGACAGCGCGAGGGCGAATCCATCGACAACTCGAAGCACATGGGCATGAATATATGGCAAATGAGTTCTGCGGTAACCCGCAAGGTGGAGTGACGTTTATGAAAGGGAAAATTAGCATCCACCCGTTTTGTAGCACAAGGCTACAAGGAAATCCATACAAATTTCCTTGTAGCCTTATGCTACAAAACGGGTGGATGCTAATTTTCCCTTTCATAACCGGCACTCCACTTGCGGGTTTCTGCAGAACTCATTTGCCATAAATTAGCGCCATTTATACAAGAAAGCCCTACTTTGTGTCCTCTCCGTCAGCCATGGCTGGTCATCCCCATGTCTCACCACATACCACCCCCCTTCCCATTATTTTCTTCTCGCCGTGCCCGAAGCATCTGTCGACATTAGTGCTCGAGCTTTTTGGAACACTGGATATGTGTATGTTTGCTTGTGTACCATTAATTCTCGACTGTTGCGCTAGCCTGCTTCGCTCAAATGCGCCACGAAATTCAGCGTTATGTCGCCTTAGATTGTACTCGTCAAATCCATCGTGCGCCTTTAGTCTGAAGCATGGGTGGTTCTATCAGGCTATCGGTATCCAGAAAATTTGGTATGTGGCTTCTGTACGTTCACTCGATGTCTAACGATACGGTGCACATCACGAGCAGAAACGAAACTTGCAATAAAACTATAAAGCGCACTTACACATATTTTGGCGTATACATGGTAAAGAACAACACGCGCTCGAAGTTATTAATTCGAAGCAGAATGTCGCCGTCTTTCATATATTTTACGTTCAAAGGTAAATTGATCGCCCATCCTCTCAATCGCCGGTTCGTTAACGGTCCGTTATTTTTGCACTGAGTGTTGTTTAGATGTCACTTTATGTGGTTTCGATTGCAGTGTACCGCGCCACTGACTCTCCAGCTCGTGCTCGCGCCCCAAAAGCGTCAAGTTATTCATCTTTGTATATGTTTACAAATACTGCAATCCGATCATTGTAGTCACGCTGGGCGAGGAAACAATTGCATGACATGGAAAGTTTGCAAAATAACGTATATGTGTAGGTTAAAAAATAGTATCAAATAAAATTAATGCTCACTGCATGCAACCACAGTATAGCTCTATTAAAACGGAAGGAAACAAAATGTCATTGCACAATACGGGACGAACAAGTCCATGGAAAACTGTAATATACCGCATCACTTGATAGTTGCTTCCATTCAATTACCGTCCTGTGAAAGGAGGGGTATTTAAAGCAGTTATTGCGGCTCCTTGCAGGGATGATATGAAGCGGGTGATTGTTATATAATTTCGTTATGGATATCTCTCTCGGCTGAATTATGTAACTATACAGTACTCAGGATTGCCGACCTCCTACTCCACCATGCAAGCCAAGCTTGTTTCGCAACTGTTGTCATTGATAGTTTGCGGTCAGAAATGTGTTTGACCGCTCTCCGAACGTTATATGGTGCTGCTAACGAATGAATATAATTCATGTGCTCCTGTAGTCATGCTTTGGGAACCTCGTGTCTAATCACGATTAGTTTAGCCCGCTCCGATTGCAGGTACGTGACGCACGAGAACCCCCGTAGAGCCAGAAATCACGCGGCGATACCCTATCCCCCCCGCCCCCCGGACTGGATAATCAATTAAGTCCGTGCACAACATCGCCTTTTATACTCAGATCTCCTTTTTCTGTCTTGTTGTTCCGTTAAAAAGATCAGATAGATAATTACTCAAAAACATCGCTTCCGTTTCACTATAGTGCATGCGACTACTTACTTTTTTTTTTTTTCATTGCATCTAGGTCGTGCCATGTCGCCTGGTTTGTATAGTGACCGTGCGCGTCCATAATTGCTTGCTTTCAGCGGCATGTTAGCAACCTTTCTAAGCAGACGTGAGCTGTCGTTCATTTGTTTCGTTATGTAAAAATTACATGTCAATTATAAACGTATCTGGGGCTTGACGAAATAAAGAAGCATCAAGCGTTCTATAGTTTTCACCTTTTCATGGCGTCGGTTTCCTCGGCTTTCTCTCTCTCTTTCCTTTTCTTTTTAAAAAAAAGTTTCGTGGTGTATATTTAATAATTTGCTGGCTCTCTCTGACGTTGGATCACGAGGATCGAGAGAAAGGAAAGGACTCACTGAGAAGGTAACTTCACCGTATACCTCGTCGAAAATTACAAAAAAAAAAAAAAAAATGCGTCGTCATTCCCCGGTGGCCATGTTCTGTTCCTATAGCCTGTATTCCACAACGCCTGTCAGGAAGATTTTCTCCTTACGTGTTAAGACGCGCATATGGTAGCCATCAAACGTGATTTATGCTTATTAGGAATTGGGGAGGCGGCGCTGACTCTTTGTGAGCTTGCTGTCTGCGAGTATGTTTATTTATTTAGTACATACTGCCAATCACATTAGGAATCATTGCGGGAAGTACACAACTTATAAGTATACAAAGGGAAAAACACATTTACTACGTTGAGCAATTCCATCATGCCGATCTCCTGCTTCCATTTATTGCTCTCCCAATGCCATATACCCTTTCAGAAAAAGGAAGGACGATATTTACACTAACACAGCGCATCATGGTCTACACATTATACGAGCACTTTCGTACTGCCCCTGGTAGCCATCTCGACCACTATGGCGCGAGAAAAGCAGCGGTAATTCCCTCTGCTGGTGCTATACATATTGGTTAAAAGTGCCCTGCGAGGTTTTGCTTTGCAGACGCCGCCAGAGTGCACTCGGGAAACATCTTTAACTGCGCCATTTATTGCTAAGGCTGCTTTAGTGCGCTTTCTTATTGCCCTGTTGCCCTATCTGTCCCGTCCTCTGGAGCCGTTTGAAACGTTTGTCAGGCTGCGCATTGTGTCTCAACCACGGCAAATCAAGCATCGCACATGCGCACTCTTAATAAGACTTCTAGGGTAGTTGGTGCGAATTATAACACATGTTTACAGGGCGCTAAAACAACAGATATAAGAGAGGGACACGGGGACACACATGGCGTTGTGCTGTGTCTGTGTCCCTCGCTCATGTCTATTGTCTTAGCGCCCTGTAATGTGTATTTATGCACGTTTGCCAGTACATTGCGAACGTGTTAGTACAACAGCACACCGCCACACTACACGCGTGCGCGCGCTGTATTATAGTATTTAGCTGCCATATACACTGCGCCGGCCAGCGCGTAAAGCGGTTATCGTGTTGGGGCATTCTCGTACACACCCGTTGGCGGCGCTGAGAGCTTTGTACGGCGCGCCAAGGTGACGGACCGAAGGCGGCGACGGCTCGGCGTCCGTCGTAACACGGTGGAAAAGGAACGAGAGTTGGAACGAGGGGGCTGACATTTTGGAGCTGCGCGAGAGACGCCTTCGGAGCGGCACCTGTTGCTTCCGGAGCCGCCAGTGCCGGCAGAAAGAGGAACGAGCAGACCTCTGTGGCACGGAAGAAGAGATCTCGCTTGAAGGAACGACCTGGCGCTGCCAGTGGTGGCAGCCACGGCAGCAGAAAAGGGCCCTCGGGTGATTTGTATTCGGTGGCGACCTTACGGCGGCCCGAGGCGCGGCCTGCGAAGGTCGTTTAGGAAGCTTGCTTCCCTCTTGCTCCCCTCCCTGCGCCGTTCCTTCTCCGGCTTCTTTTGGTCTCCTTCTTCCGAGTAATAATGCGCGCGCGCGCTTTCACACGTCGACTGTGCGTCACATGCGTTTACAAAACGCGATGTGCGTGTGTGTGTAAAGCAAGTGTCGCGCGGAAGCCATTGCGTATTCTGGAGAGAAAGTTGCGTCAGTCTGGTGGGCGTTATCGGTAGCCGCGCGTTCTCTTTTGCTTTCGTTTCTTGGTTGCGCCTCCACCTTGTGTTCAAGACGGTTGTGTCGAAACTCGTATCGCTGCTGTTTGATTCCTCAGCCGCTGATCACGTGCCAGAGAGACGATTCCGCCATAGCTTAACGAAGAGGGTTTTGTCGAAAGACTATACGCGTTAACGAGTACGCTCGTCCCCTTTACCACGTCGCCCTCGACCTACGCTCGAACAGGCGCACGTGACATAAAACCCGCGTCTCATTTTGCGGCGCGCACCTGGGCGCCCGGACTGCGCGGGGCCTGCTCGCGTTACTTCTCGCTGTCTGGCAGGGGCGTTACGCGAGACTCGTGAGCGGCGCCACAGCTCAGCGCGGGATATTGAACGCCGAAATACAAGCGCTTGTTTTCGAGGAAGCCCGGTCACGCCAGCGAACAGAACACGGTGCGCGTCTGCCGGCGCCGCACTCGGCCCTGGCAGCGTCGCGTCCTGGAGCGTCTCGTCTTGCGACGGCGTTGTGTCACGCGGGCGAGTTGTGCGATGAGCAATGTAAGAAGCAGAAACGTCGCCGTCACCATATACGGGGCTCAGGAGACGGGAAGAAAGCGTATACCCGCCATTGCACATGGCGTAAACAGCCGCTGCGCGAGGTACGTTTCACGTGACTCGCCTGTCCCTCTCTGTCCTGTCAGCGAACCTGGTGCATTGCGATCGCGCTGACGCGGCGCTGCGCCTCACCGTTCCTCCAGAAAAACGCGTGGAGGGAGGCACGGCGTAAGTGCAGGAAGCCATCGGCGACAGCGACCGCGGCTTGTCAATTAATCTTCAAAGTCGTGCGGGTGGGGGGACTCCTGCTTCCTTGGCGCGTCAATCTTATCTCTTCTTCATTGACACACCCGCGAAGCTTCTCGAGTGCTGCCACTCGTCAAAGGCGGCAAGGCCCTCTCGATTTGTAGCAACGAAAGCACATATACGCATACGATGACTCGAGTGACTATACGGGAGTCTATTCGAATCACGGTCGGTGAAACCTTGTTTCTCATCCACGGGACATGGAAATACAGCTTACTGATTCGAATCACGGCCGGTGAAACCTTGATTTCTCATACACGGGACATGGAAAATAGAGCTCACTGTGGGTGCAGTTTTCAGAGGACGGTGCCCCGCTGAAGCACGTCCACGTCCTCTTCAAATTGCGCCTATACTGTTTCCGCCCCCTAGGTGTTTGCTGTTGTGCTAGCATGTACGTGCTGAAGCGTCTTTGCGAGCCTCTGTGAACGCGTGCTGTCCTTGAGTAAGGTAACCATAAGTTACAAGGAGAGAAGGCGCTGGACCCAGCGATTGAACTGCGTCCATCGAACGAGCCTTTGGGGGAGGCCACTCGGGTGTTCCCCTCCCGAGCTCTGACCCTGTTCTCAAAATGTCTGCGCGTCCCGAGGAAAATTGCAGAAAAAGCGCTGACGGTCTCGGTTCCTGCCGGGGGTCATGCATGGTGTACCCCTCGGGAGGGCGGGCATGCTCGGGACCATGGAGGCGCGGCAGGTGCGCGCACGCTACTCACCCCGCTCTGGTAGAAGAGTCTCTCGACGCGGGCCCCACTGCTCAGCACGGGCGGCGCAGCGAGCAGCGCGGCCAGCAGGACCAGCGTGGTGGCCGGAGCCGTCCTCGACGAGCCCAGCGCTTCGGCCTGATCCCGGTCCGTCAGCGGCAGCAGTCTCATAGCGGCCGTGGTGGCTCCTCCTGCGACTTCATTGAGCTGCTGCGTGAGTGCCGGGGCCTTGGCATCGACTAGGCCTGCCTGCTTGCTCGCCGCTTCCTTCCCCGCCGCTGACGTACCGAGGAGGAGGGGGCGGTGGTGGGGAGGGCCTCCTCTCCTGCGGCTCCTTCGCTTTGCGTGCGTGTGAGCGCGTTCTTTTTTTCTTCTTCGACGAGGAGGAAAAGCTTTTTCGTGAATGGAGCTCGCTTTCTCGTTGCGCTTCTCCTTATTTCTTTCTTCTCTTCTACATCCTCCCTTCTTTCTCGGGGTGATTCGCTCCTCGCCGCGCTCGCTGTGTGTGTGTTTACAAACACGGCGGCGGAGAAGGAAGGAAGGAGCGCCGTACCACCTCGAGGAGAGGGCTGGAGAGCGCTTCGTGACGTCATTTCGGAGTGGAAAGATGAATGCTGGGGACTCGAAGGAGAAGGGCGAACGACGAGAGAGCTGCGTGGCGCGTATCGTGCGTAGTTGTGCGACCCTGCTCCAACGTCTTCGTCCGCGCGGACGAAAGTTGCGTGGAAGAAGACCACGCTATAGATGCCCTCCCTCATCGCGTTTCGTAATATTCTTTCTTTTTTTTTCTCTTCCAGAGCAAGGGAAAGGAGGGTGGGAGTCATTCCGATCCTTTCCCGTGATCTGCTTCTGTCGTGCTGTCCCTCTGCACTTGAAAAAGGGGAAGGGGAGGGGGTCGCAATTTACAAGACCCGGCAACCTGCCTTCCCTGCCCGGAATTAAAGCAAAGATACCAAGTGCTACTACCGCTTGGCCCCACGATGCTGCCCCGCAGGCGCGTGGAACTTGTTCGTCCAGAAGCGATACAAGAGAGGCACGCGACCAGCTCTGCGCGTGCATGGAGTGTCGAGTCCGCGCGCTTTCGCGACCCGAGATTTACTCGCTGCAAGCTGCATACGTCGCCGCTTGCTAGCTAGCCCCGCAACTTTGCTTGCCTCTTTGCGCTTGGGCCGTTGCTGAGAGAAGCACAGAGTTCGCGGGACGTTATTCGTTCTTGCCCTGTCTATACTTTTTTTTCCTGTAATCATTTCTCATGCTTCTTTTTTTCTTCCTCTTTCTCGTGATCTTCTTTGCGATTGCGTATACATGTGCACCTTGTCCCGGTCGGCCGCTGATTGAGGGTTTCGGATTTCCCGGGCGTTACGCCCGAGTTCACTCGCGTAGTGCCCTTCCCCGGCTGCCTCTTCCATGCGTGTTGCTGATCTTCGAGGACTGAGGAGGAGAGGGAGAGATAGGTGGTCCGGACTTGGACCCGCGCGCTTTCGGTCACGCTCGAAGACGTCCTGCTTCGGTTGCTCGGTGGTTCGGCGGCTTTGGCTGTTGGTTCGTGTGGCGAGTCGGCTCCGGGAGCGCGGTTGTACGGAACGGCCTCGACGGCAGTCACTCCTTCAGTGAGCGAGCTTACCTGTATACACCATCATGATGGGTACGGATTGTCGAGTGTGAGGGAGAAAACTGTCCATTGAAAATAACAGTTTCTTTGGAGGGAGGGGCTCTCTCTTTCTAAGGGAAGGGAGGAGTGGAAAATGCCGTGTAGCAAGAGCGTAAGAAAGTTGCCCGCATTTCGCTGCTTTCGTTAGGGATGACCTTCGTGGCGAGCTCTAAAGCAAGGGAGGACCTTTGAGAACTGAGCTTAAGAGGGGATCGTTGAAGTTAGCCATGTTGCGGTACAAAGCTCGCTTGAGAAGCCGAGGGTGAACATAATTTGCAATTACCGGCCCCCTGTGAAACCGAAACAACACGACCTGCAGTCGGCGTTTAACATGAGTTGCTTAAATGTAGCGCGCTCAGGTGTTTATCCAGAATTTCATTTAAGAAGGGGGTGGGGGGAGTTGTCATGATAGCTGTGGTGTTACCGGAACGCAGGTGTGTGTGGATACGAAGTTACTATAGCTGGAAAATATTGGGGGTGTGTGGGGATCCACCATTTCGGGTAAACTAGGGAGGGGGGTATGCCAGCGGCACATGGCTTTCGGACTCCTGACCAAACCAGTGACTGCTGTCCTCGGCCTTCGTCAAGTTTGCCTGCTCAGTCGAAGCTGGTTATTGTCCGACCCCAGTATTACCTCTGAGCTGCACGGGGAGTCGTGGCAGAATGTTATTGTACGATTCTGCTGTTAACAGTTACTCCACATGCTGGCGAAGTAGACGACAGCTTCCTCCCCATCTATGGTTGTATCCATCACTGCATCCTCTTGATACACATTTCGCCGTGGCCTGCACGAAACTGCCATCTCGGTCTATCCCTGATATGCCTTACAGCAAGGGGGTAAGTCAGTTGCGGTGAAGCCTTCCGAAAGCGTCCACGTTATCACGATCTAGCACGTACACTTACTCCTGCGCTTCATGGACGGTTTCTGCAATTACTTACGCGGCTCAAAGTTGATAATTGTCGTTCGCGCCAGGGCATAATCAATAACAAGTTGGGCCTATGGTAGGATGCACTTTGCGGGAGGTAATCGCAGCCAGAAGCGTCTCGTTCGCTACGACCTTTTATTTTCTGTCTGGGCAGGTGGTTAAGCTGATACTTTTCTGCTTGAAATGACGTTTGGACAGCTGTCACTCGAAGAAATCATATCTGGCCTGCTCGCCTTGTAAGTGCTGCTTTACCGGAATGCACGTCATATGTACTGCGGTGAAGCCAGCATATGACATACATTCATGTGAAGAGTCTGACTGATGGCTGTTGGTTTTGTCTCTGTGATGAGTGAAGCTTTTGAACACAGTGAGACCGTGCAGTGGTCAAACATGTAGCGCTTCGCACACTGATAAGAATACCCTCTAAAACGTTGCAGGCCTACTGTTGAGCGATGCTCTGAGTAACTCCACACACCATCTTGTCTTAATCAGTAGCTGATCTAAAAGCAAAATTATTTCTGCCCTAAGTCTCCTGCGGAACAGCTGTTTCCCTGCGCCAAAAATTGCTTCAAATCCCAGGTGCCTTGACCACCGCCGGAAGCCTCTCTCGCTTGATTTACTTGGGCGCCAGAATCTTTCCAAGAAACACCACAATAAATTGAACACACAGAAGCTATATGGTTTGACCTACTGTCGCCGACATCTGCCAGACACTTGGAAATGACGAGAGCAATGTTTCCTCGCCGACGTGCCGCTGAAAGAAAAGCTGCGCAACACCTTTTCTACCACGAGCCAGCAGCAATCTACTTCATCTTATGTCGAAACGTATGCAGACTGCGACGTCGCGGACAGCAATTTTCGCTTCGTGACGCATTCTCAAGACTGCTCTTCTCCACATAATAAACAATGCGCCGTAGTCGCAGCTGATGGCCCTGGCGTACTGTACGTTTCACAACAGGCTTCCGAGAGCATCTGTGCTGCCTTTCGACTATATACACTTCGAGGCTGGCGTCCTGCAGACTTGTCGGCGCTGCTCTCCGGCTGTCGCGACGCGGGTCCCGTACATGGGGCGCCGGTGGCCGCGCCGTGAGGCAGCGATCGAGGGTCCGCCGTTTCAGCAGTCATGCAGGAAGGTGGCGGCGTTTTCGCAACCGGTGGGCCGGCATGTGGGTGCCCCGTTCGCAGAAGCCGCTCGTCTCGCTGGGCGCCCCTCTTTGCGTAACGAGCCCCGCGTCTCGCGAGCTTGCTGCCCGGCCGCTAATCGCCCCACCGGTGCCCCCCTCTCGTCTTCCTCCCTGGCCCCGTCCGGAGGCGGTCGGCGTGGCGCGTGCCTTCTTCTTATATGCTCGCTCGTCGTGGGCAGGCCGCGGCGATGCTCGTCGCTGGGAGAGGGAAGGGACTTCATTAATTTGAGAGGATAAAATATCGGCCCTTGTCCACTTATTGCGCGCCGTCAGTGAGCTGAAAGCCTGAAACGTAAGTATATACTGTGTGGCAATAGTGCGGCATCGGAGGAGCGCCAGTTTATTTATTGGGCTCGTCTTGGTCTCTCTCAGATAGTCAGTGAGAGCGATCGTGCCTCCGCGTCAGCATCGCTTGCTCAGTCGCTAGTGGTGCTTATTATGGCTGCTGTTGGATGAGGTGCGTACTGTATTAGGAAGAGGAGCGACAGCTTCGTTTTGCAGTACGTTAGTGGAATGTGTGAGATCCAGCGACGGCTGGTTTGCTTTCTCGAGGCCAGATTTAGCCGCTTCGGGCGCCTACATATGTTGTATAGATGTGTCTTTTTAATTTTTTAAAGCGAAGATCGGACATGCAACACGCGACTTCACTTTCAGCTTTTGCATTCTGAGACAGGCAGCATTTACGAAGTCCTCTAGCGTCTTCCCACTTGTCGGTGTAGCATTTTAAGAAGTATATACGGCAGTTTTCGTCCTTTGTTTTCCTGGGGTATACCATGGCTACCAGTTCTTGAACGAAGCACTGCACTGGCAAAGGGACCAACATATTCAGCATTGAATATAACAGGGAAGTTTGTGTCATCGGTGCGTCTTCCCACCGGGATTTTTTGCCTCCTTCGTTCGCGCTTGTGTGTGCTCATGAAAGTGTATGTACAGTAGAATTGCATGGCCTACGAAGTGTTCGTGATAAAGAAAAGATTATCCTTTCTCAAAATGACACTCCGGCTATTAAATGCATTACCTGCGTTCTACCAAAAGTCTACGCTCGGCCATGGAATGACCCATACATTGGCTTGATTCAATTATTCATTCATATTTATTTCAGGCAACCATTATATATGTACATGGTTACCCAAGGGAACGGCGTAAAGGCAGAGAGCCGGTCACCCGCGTACACACATGAATAACCAGTCATGCATGACAAATCTTAATGATCACAGCGAGGCCAAAATTTTTATCAGATGCCACTCTCAGCTTCAAATCACTCCTTGCATAGATATCATTCTGTATATCCGTGCGCCGGAGCACGGGTCAGCGAAACACGCCACCGATTTCTTCTGGCTGTTCATCAAGATCATGGAAATCGTTTCTGGACTTGACAGCCACCTCGGCACGCGCCGCGTGCCGAGGGAAAACTGTGCATTGGCGTGAAGGACTCCGCCCATGCGGCTTCAAGTAACGGTAACCCCCGGGGCGGCATGGCGTGCCCACGTGTACACGAGCGTGCACAGCGCTGCGGTGCCCGCGAGTGTTTCTGTTGACCGACCTCTGGGAAGGGAGGGCAGGACCAAGAAAATAAAACTGGGTTCGAGCAGTGGTGGTGGTGGCGTCTTCCCGAGGCAAATGCGGCCCCGCGATCACGAAAAGTGGGGGCGGGCGAAAGAGATGATGATGATGAAGGGGGGGGGGGCGGCGGTGCCCCCCCTCCCGTCTTCTTTCTTTTCTTCGAAGAGCTCGAAAGGTGCGCGTTGGTAAGGGGCCGGAAATTACAGCCATCGTCGAGGCTCGGCGAAGCCTCCGGAGGGGCTCAGCGGTTTCGGCGGATGGAGTTGGGAGGGATGCAGCGGTAAGGGGGCTGGGGGGGGGGGGGGGGATGAGGGGGTATGTGGGCTGGCCACGAAACTGCCACGAGACTCACGCCCGCGCAATGCACGCACACTCCTCATCATGCCAGAGCGACCCTCTTCTCATCATCATTCTCCTCCCCCTCGCTTTCTTGCAATGCTGTTCCCGTTCACGCACCGGCTAGATTTCTGGTTTCTCGAACGGGAGACCTGTCCGGCATTGTGTGGCTTTCTTTTATTTATTTCTTTTCCGTGAATCCAGTTCTTTCGGCGTTCTCGCCTTATCTCGCTGGGTTCTTCTTCTGTACGTTTTTGTACTGCATTCATCTGTGGGGCATGCAGCGTCGTGAAGTCTATTTACTCCCCTGCCTTCTTCGCCGTCAAAGTTTTGACGTACGTCATGCGGAAGAAAGTCGGGCCATTTGTCGACTCGCGGCGCGCACAACCTCGAGCCTTGGAGGCGATGAATGGGAGCACGCTGGCTTCGTTTCGGCGAAGGCCACTCGGCATACTGTGAGCTCTTCTGAACCGGTAGAGAGAGGGGTGGGGGTTGAGTTTGGACGGGGAACCTTGCTGGCTACGTCGACGTGCACAGCAACGCCGCAGATCGAAGGCTGCTTTAGCGCGTTCGTGTGGCTTCGTTCGATGATTATGGCCGCTGGCCCACGAGGCGCCAAAGTAGAGACAAGAACGCTTACTTCCATAAATTTTCTTGTTCTTTAGCACCAGCAGTCGCAATGCAGCGCAGTGCATTCTAGTACACTATATATAGCAATGTCCGGTGGCATATCATCGTTATTACCCGGATCTATGTACGTATAGATGCAAGTCTGTCAGGAAACGGTGGACCTCAACCACATGATCTGGTCTTGCTTTCGAGTACCCATGCAGAACAAGACATATATAGAGATCAGTGGGAGACCGCGCTGCTCAGCTCAGATCCAGATGAGCAACTCCAATCAACTCGGCAAGCCTGTCAAGGACGCCGACAGAGCCGAGGGCTCCTGACTGCCAGTCAGAAGAGGGAATTAATCCTTCATAGTTTTGCGGATTCGGAATATGGTTGTTTTCTCCTCCTCCGACTTAGGATACCGACACGCCCAACATATTGGAAATGCTAAAGAATCAAATTTACATTTAACGCCTGTACGGTTCTGTCCGTGCTCACTCGAGGGCCGCGCAACATAGCCACCGCGCGTCTCCATCCATCAGTCGGCATACCTAACAGTATTGGCTACACCATGAAAGCAGGCATTGTAGGATTTTTATTTTGGTTTAAATTTAAACGCCCGCTCTTTTTCCTTCCTGATACCCAATGCCGGCCGATATCCACGTCGACTGCACAGACAGATACACGGCGTTGCCAGTAAATTTTCGTTCGTCAATTCTTAGGAGCTGAAGCTGTTTAAGATTGCAAAAAACTCGGGATAAATAAAAAAAATTTCACGATCCAGTCTTGAAAGTCTATGTAGGTGGCAGTTAAAGTGTTCTAGGGGGCGAGTCATTGAGGACCGAAGATTAGCGCCGTCGGTTTGGCTTTTTTCCTTCATGTGCCCCCTTCGTTGACCGTAAAACCTGGCTAAAAAAAAAAAAAAAAAAAGAAGAAGCAGGGAAAGGTTCAAGGAGCGCCTGCGTTACCCTCATCGAGGACATGCCTGAGTAGGATCCTAGGTTACGCATACCCTTTCACCTACTTGCATAGATTAATCCAATGTATGACATACCTCAGGCATGCGCGTGGCGATGATAGAATCGCTGCATCCTGCACTACGTATAGCTCCCAACCGTGCATGGCAGCCATGATGTAATCTCAGCGTGCGTGCATACGGTTTACTCTTCGAGTCCTCGTCGAGGACGACGTTTCATTCACGAGCGCGGGGCGGCGCTGGCTTGCCTGTGCGGCCTGAATGGCTTCTTTACCTCGAAGCGCCCGGCGCTTTTGCTTTCGCCCTTTTCCGGGCATACTCGCCATCTTCGATGCGTATCGCCGATGCTGTCTCCTCAAAGCGTGTACATACTGCACTGCGCGAGCGTACATTTGACCTCATGCCTCGCTGTCGTTTGCGTAATATTTGTGCAAGGTCCGCGACCTTCTCCTAGGTGGTGCCTCTTTCCCGCAGTCCTTACTTGCACGGAGGCAAGCAAGCTTCAAAGAGAGTCATTCCTCGCTTTTGCAAAGGCGCAACGCCGCACATGCTGAGTGGCGAAGGAAAGAAAAGAAAGGAACGGCCCCCTGGGGAGCTGGGGGCAAAGCAGGCCGCACGCGACAGAGCCCCGAACCGAAGCTTTGTTTCTTTCGTCACCTTTTCGGAAACGCGTGAGCGTAGATGAACTGATTTTTTTATTTCTTTTCTTGAACTTGCTACAGAGCCAATTTGTTCTCATTTCGGTTTCTGTTGTTCAAATGTCGACATCAGCGAAGACCGGAAAGAGGAGAAATACCACGAGAAAAGCAAAGAACCGAAGGATGCCACGGGCTGGTGTCCTGTTTTCGCTGACATCAGTTCGCTCATCACTTTTCCGCTTTACCTATATTTATGGCTTCTACCTTTCTGCCCCTGACAGCGGCCTTTTTGGCGACTCTCGAGGAAGGCGTTTAACGTATGGGTCGAGGTCACTTGCGGCGACTTGCACACCGCTGAGCTACCTTGCCTAGTGTTCGCAATGCAGCCGTCCCGACTTCTATGAGGCATCACCCTTCTCACACAAAAACGCATGCCCTTCCAGTGTCGCATGGCTCCTCAGCTTCGTTCGTGCTTCATTGTAGCTTTTCTTTAATGATCAGCGCGCACGAAAGCAGTGTAGCGGCGATTCATTCCACAATTGTGTACGCTTATGAGACGAAGTGACTTTAGATTCTTACGTGTCGGCTCAAAATGACTGCCCTCAGATCTGATAGACGTCCTGTTCTTCTTGCCTTAGAGAACTTGTGTGGCACTTCACTGGGTTCACAACCTCCCCTTATACACTCCTTGTGTACCTCTGTAAAATGCGATGTTTATCTTTTAAAGATTGCGCAAGGACACATCCTTATCGCTGTTCATTGAATGCCTCTTAGAAGGCTTGTTCTTCGAATGCGAAGTCGCATGTATTGTGCCGGCGCTGAACCGTAGCGGCCCATGTTTTCGCTTCGTTCTCGAAACGGCTTCCTTCCGAGAAGCGCTTGAGAGACCGTGACGGGACGTCACTATATACTTGCCAGGTGCGCCTGAGAGGTGGAAGTCGCCGTGTGACGTTGGCTGAGCGGTTCCGAGATATGGGCGTGTCGCCTGCCTGCCTCTCCGCTATTCCTCAAACCACGCTTTCTTGCACGATATTCGCTGTCATTTCGAGCGACGCTTTCCACTGCCGACAATGGCGTGACCAACAAAGATTTCGTGCACAAAAACCTCTCTCTCGCGCCGGACTTGTCCACGTCTCAGAATTGTTCGCAGTTTAGGGCACTGTCCGTGGTTTCCTCCTGTGGTAGTGAACAGGTATAACAGCAATAATAGCAACGTACTGAGATGTTGCTGTTCGTATTGTTACAGGGATCTTTATCTCTCTACAGCAATATACTTGAGGTTTGCACATTCCCAGCACTTCACGCCTGACGTGTCCGGCTTCGGTCACTTTATACCGTCCTCTGAACTGGCTGCTTTCGATGACGAAATCTTTATGGAGGTTGAGGCCATTCGTAGAGTGGCCCAATCGGTCGCGACGTGGTTTATTATAGCTGGAAAGCGTTGCTTGTCCGATGAGGCGTCGTCCTTTGCGGGAGGGAAGGTTATGCGTCGAAAGTGGTCGCGAATGTTTGCAAAGACGGCATTATTTGCGCTCTCTTTCAAATTTTTTCGCCGTCTTGTCGTGGCAGTATTGCGCGACTGCATCAACCTCGTCGAAATTACTAAAATTCCTGGGATCAGCGGCTGATTCAACAAAAGGCCGTTTCTATACCAGACCTTCTCAAGGAATAGCACCATGCACGAAATGGGACTTCAGTGCCGTCGTCCTTCTAACGCGGACGGCAATGCAAACACCTGACGGTATGCCAGCGGCGGGATGCGTGGTGACAGGGGCAGCCGTGAAGGTCTCGGCTGTTGTTGATTGACCGCTCTTTCCGCGCCCGTACCAACCGATCTCATTTTCCTTCTTTCGAAAGGGATGTACCTAAAGGGCTGTCGTACGCAAGGCCTCGAGAGCATTCTATAGCTTCTGGAGTTTATCGATGCATTGCGTCCCACCACTGCTCAAACGTTCCCCTCATAAGAAGAAAGAAAGGAATGGGGAGAGAGAGATGTGCACTTTCCGGTGTATATCCCGATGTATATCGCACGGCCTTCCGGATACCGCACGTGCTATGGACATTGTCATAAACGTTTTATTACAGCGGACGCATAAACTGTACGCAGCGATCAAAGTTCTCAGCTGCAGAAGCGTTATCCAAAGTCTAGTGCTTACCCTGAGTGTTCCCGGAGATGTGTAAGGAGACCAAACCAGTTTCTCATTCTTCTGTGCGCACCGAAGACACTGCAAGGCTTTTCTGAAGAATAAGATATTGCCGATGAAAGCGCAGGCATGGCGCAGTTTTTGCGCTAGTGGCAAACGCTGGGCAATAAGGTGGAACGATAACGCATACTTTTATACGCGTCTCCTCGAGGCTCGGCCGCGGCTGAGGGCATGCGCTGCCCGTGCGCCCGCCGGAGGCCGTGTAATCTTTGAAGCGACGTGCGAAGCGCTCACTCCACTTCTTACCTTCTCTCCCTTGCCTGCACTCTGTACCACGCCGCCGTTTTTCATCGAACGAGTATCGAATGTATTTTGCGCTTCATGGGACCGGTCAGAACTACGAGTCTTCGTGTATACTTCTATGTTGCTATCGCTATCGTTGCTTCGGTTGTCACAGTGGAGCTTCATTCTTTCTTTTTTTTTTTTATTCCTTTCATCGCCATATTGTTTCATCGCTTTGCGCGCATCGCACACGCGGTAGGAGGGGGAAGGGGTCATTGTGGGCTGGTTTTTTTTTTTTTTTTTTCTTGTACAATCGGGGTTACACCTTCGTGAGCCTTCCGGAACCGGCGCGGAGGCGTGCTGTTTGCGCAGCCCACCAGAACCTGGAGTGCCCGCAGGGCGGGGAAGTTGCACCTGCATTCCAATAGAGACGTCGCCTGTGCCTGGGCCCCCTTGTGCGGGTGCACCTCGCGCGTGTCCGGCACGCACGTGCGGCCCGTGAAAAGGCAGCGCTCGCGGCCGCAGCTCGGCCACGGACCCATAGAGCACGGCCCCGGTGTGCTGTGCACACACACACACACGAGACGCGCGGCAGGGACGCCAGTGCTGGGCGTTGTCTCTCTTCCCGCAGGTGCCGCCGCCGTCGCCCGCACGTGCGCATTCCACTGGGAGCGGTCGGTGGACCTCTCTTCTCTCCTCTCGACGACGACAGGTGGCGAGGCGGTTGTGCGCGACCCTGGCGACCTTGCCGCGACCCTGACCCCTTCCGCCCCCTCGCAGCAGCAGCAGCCGCCGCCCCAGTGGTGTTCAGATGGAGCTCCTCGCTCTGGGCCGTTGACGAGTGCCGGTTCTCGCGCTGTTTATTCTCAGCGAGCGTGTTCTTCGGGCGCCCTTACTTCACTCTCTCTTGCGCCTCGGAGATAAGGGGAAAAAAAAGAAAGCAACAGTCTCGTTTTTTATTTCTTTACAGCCTTTCCAAGCTGACGTTCCAGCCATTTTGCGTGCGCTGGGAGATTTCGCTTTGTTCTTCACTTGATCCGACGTACATACGCCGGTCGGGCGGGGTTTCCTCGGCGCGTTTCCTGCCGTCCCGGGGAAGATTTTGCACTCGTCTGGCAAGCTCTCGCGAGGAATGGGAGAAGCGACACTGTGCGGGACGGCTTCGGGCGTAACGGCGAGGGCAGCTACGCGTCGAGCCCGCGCGCATTGTGGCGAAGCCACAACACGTGAAAGTGCAACGACGGGAGGCGAGCGGAGTGCTCGTCTTTTTGCGCCTCGTCGGTGAGATCACGCCGCTGCGGTGCCGTTTCGAAGCGATCTTCGGTAGCCGTTGTTCTTGAAAGCTACCTGTGCTTCTCTAACTGGCTATATTTCGCCCTTGGGTTGTCTGTGCTCATACACTAAGTTATCTGTGAGCTGCTGCACGTCTATTCTCTTCCAAAGTCTACACACATTCCCACTAACACCGTCAAGATTAGGCGTACGTTTAAAACCGCTGTAGACATTTCTGGGTGGACACTGCTGTCATGGCCGCTACGTGCAACGCTGTACTGTGTTGCTAGTGTAACGTAGAGTACGCGTCGTTGATAATCGTAAGCATGAAGATGTTTGTTAGGGCGAGAAAAGGTTAATACGACCGCCTTTTCACCCCCGTCCACTTCAATGCTGTGTCTGTTCATATTCATATAGTGCCAGCTCCAGTGATTAAACAGGATATGTCGAAGTAGCCGCTGCACCGCCGCTTTATACATTACGTCTTGTTCTTTTCGCGTTTTCTTTCTTCTTTTCATTTTGCTTTAAAATCAGCCTTCGCCATATCTTTGTTCCCGCTTTTTAAAAGTTGATAAAACACCTTATTTCGCAAAATCGCGAAACCAAGAGCAGTATGAACCAAGAGCAGTTCGTTGCTGGCCCCAGAAAATCAGAACGAGCTTTCGCCTTGGGGCACCATTCTTTCGTTCACATGTTCCCACGTATGGAGACTAAAACCGGCACAGTCCTTATGTACGATACGCTGGAAGCACATACGTATTCGCGATCTCGCGACGCCGCACGTGCACCGCCGCGCAACGCGGCAGCGCGCCTCAACCTTCTACATTGCTTCGGTCGCGCCGACGCCCGCGCGGCGCGTTCCAGCGTCTGCCGACGCGGCGCCTGCGAGTACGAGAAGGCAGTGCCGGAAGAAGGCGTCACGTCTCTGTGCCCCCCTTCACATCTTTGTGATGCGGCGGTGGAGAGAACGGGGCGAGCCCGGCGCCGTAAAAGAAGGACGACCACTGGCCGGTTTACGACACGGCGACGAGGGAGCTACACCCATGCGGGGTCCTTTTCACCGACGCGCAATATAGCTCCATGCGCTAACAGGCGCGGCGCGCCGTCGCCGCTTCATGACGCGCTGCGCGGCTCGCAGCTGCAGTGGAAGCCTCGCGCGAAAGGGAGGAGCGACCAGGTTCTTTCCTTCTTTCTTTTCGCGAATTATACACGCCTCCGTGAAGACCGACTTTACTACTCGGCATTCCTTCAGTGGAAAGCGTATGCACGCTAGCTGCTCTCCTTGAGACTTCTGCCGGCCGCCGCGCCCCGTGTTGAAAGCCCGTGAGCCGTATAGTTTACGACGGAGACACCCTACGGTTACCGCTCTTCGGAAAATAGATATTGTGTCCTTTTTTTTGGGAACGAGCGACAGATGCGACCTTGCCGCCCTTCCAGGGAGCGTCTGGTGTTGAGCTGCCTTTGTTGTCTGCGGCCGTAATGCGCTGCGGTCGCGGCTCTTGAGAACTGGCGGGAACCTTCTGGAAACAACTGCGGTCATCACGTGTGAGGCTCCTGCGGCCTTACAGTTGACGTCCCCGCCTTGACTGGAAAACGGTAGCTGCATACTCGGCGACTACACTCGCTTCTTGTCGTCGCTCGAACCGAAGCACAGAGTATATGGTGCACGCCGTGATGTGTCGCTGTCGTTTTAGACGAGATATTTTTTTATGGTCGGTATCGCATCGCTCATCCAACGCCAGAAGGCGGTGGCTTTTATTTATTTACTAATACTTTTCTTTTTGTTCAACTGAGTAAATAGTTTCGCGAGGTTGGTGGCAGCGTGCCGCGGACCGAACACTGGAATCGGGGCGTTTTATAAATGCGACACCCACGCAAACAACCAGCTGTGTAGTTGAACAGCTGTATGTGCTTAGCAGATAAGACTCCTTTGGCTGGGGGCCACGCCATTGGCTGCATTGACGGCACAATCCGAATGTACTACGACGCAGCAAGGTGCTAACCTCTCCCTGTCTGCTGCGTAGATCGCTGAGGTATGCGTGAGTTCGCGTCTCCAGCAGAATAAAACGGCATTGCAGGGAACAGCGATTTGTCCTGATACAGCGAACAGGCCGAATTTTATGCTTTCACCATGCACACAATGATCGTTCACTCGCTGCTATCCTGAGAGAATGGCACTTTGGCGACGTTTCACCACGCATGGAGAGGCATTGGCTTCGATGTCGGGCGGTAGCAGGCATACGTGCCAGTGGAAAGGGTGTAGAGGGCGCGATGCCTGCGTCGTAGCATTCACGCTGCAGGATCGCGGAAGCTAATCGACAGTAGCCGGCGGCACGCACGTCTTCTGTCGTGCCCTCAAGACGTCGAGCGCCTTGGGAGGGCGGCGATTCTTGCGAAAAGTTGGCTGCCTCGCTCGCTCATCGCTTCGCGACGGTCATCACGCAAACCTCGCGTCACTGGTCATTCAGAGAGCATTGCTGCGAGGGCGTGGCCGCCCTGTAAAAACTCCCTCGACTTCCGCCGCAGTGCGCACGAATGGCTATATACGTGTGTACAGTATACACCGCACGACGTGCGCTGCGCTGTGCTTGCCGTGCAGAGTCGAGTCGTGCCTATTTCTCTCGTCTGATAGCTGTCGCGGCAATGAAGAGCATCTGCCGTGCTACTTCGCTTTACCGGCGTCAGCATGACTGCACCACGGCCGCTGCTAGTCGGGCGCTTCCATTAAGGAAGGAGGCGTTCTCTCGTCAAGCGACGACGAGCCGTGATGGTCGCCGGAGACGGCCCTACTAAAAGAAACACGCACGAACACACACGCATGACTTTGCGGGACGTTTTCGCGCAGCATTCCACAGCTCTGACCTGTGCCACGCGGGACCTTGGCCCGTCGCTTTCGGGAAATTTCCGAGATGCCCGCGAGAGCCGCACAGGATGGCTACCCGTGGTCATTCTTTCCCTCCTCCCAAAAAAGAAAAAAAAAAACATTCAAGGCATCTAAGTGCTCAAGCACGTAGAAAAGCAGCCAGGGAACAGCAGCGGCGACAGTGGTTGGGCGTAATTGCACTGCGACAGTTTTCATTCACCTGCCTGATTCGGCCTCGCCGCCGCTTGCTTTCGTTTTTCTTTGCTTTCACTCGCGCTTTCGTTCTTTTCGTCTTTGTTATTTTTTTTTATTTCTTCTTCTCGTCCACCGTTTCTCACGGTGCGTACTGTCCTTCATAATGTATTCTTCGGGACACGCTCTTTGTCCACGTGCTTCCATTCTTTTCGTCGGCGAGTGCATTCTCAGTAGGCCCTCCGTGGCGCCTGTCCGAAAGGAAACAAAGGGAGTGAGGGGAGGGACTTCGTTGGAAAGGAGGTTGCAGATCACCGAGCGGTCCGACAGTTTCAACCGCGTCGTCAACCGTGACCTCCTCGGAAAGCCCCGAAATTCTTTTCGTGCACCACTGCGGCTCCTCATTGTGTGCCAGTTGTGTTTTAGGATCCGCTCGACGGCGCCCCGTTTCCAGTGGAATGCATTTCTCTCCGAACGTGGGAAACGGCGGCACCTGGCAAGACTATCGAGCGCCGTTGATTAATGCCGTCCTCTTGTACTAATAAATAGTCGGGTCAGTCAAGTCCGAGTACTTCGCTTAGGTCTAGCGATCTCTTTGGGTTCATTACAAACAAAGGGACAGATAAGGTGGCGACTAATACCCCTGTCACTCTAGGCAACTTGAGTGCACTTTGACCGAGTGCACTTACGCTCACAGAGTGCACTTACACTCACGCGGCTGCTACACCGAGAAAGAGAAGTGTGCTTTGGAAATGTGCATTCCCCTAGCGGACGTTGCCGCAAACTGCCCGAGGGTGAGAAGAGCGAGGTGTTTTTTTGTTGAAATATGATGTGTCTTAATACACAGCAACATTTCTAATAACGAAAACAATGTTTTAAAAATGCTCCTGGCGCCGCGTTATGCATTAGCGTATTTGTTTGCGAGCCACTGCTACCTAGGCTACACACTCCGTCGTCGCGAAGCCCGCGAAGTTAGTTCGGCGAACGCACTAGCCTGCAAGTGCCCTTTGGAACGATTGTCACTAAACGTTCCCGTGTGACAGGGTGCGAATGAACTAGCGGCGAAGTGCACTCTCTCAAAGTGCACTTAAGTTGTCCCGTGTGACCCCTGTCACACGGGACAATTTCAATACACTGCAAGCGTACTGTGCACGCGCAGATGAAAAGCCTTATTTTTTTTTTTTTTAGGAAAGGGGGTGGGGGGGGGGGTGAACGGAGACATGGTGCGCGTCCTTCGCCTTATCTTCCTCTCCCTCTGTACCGTTGCTACGCAGGGTGTTGCTATCTTCAACAGCGGTTACATGTGTTTAGAGCTTTCCAACGTGTGCATCCTAGAGCACACACAGGCACAGCTCATTGCCACTGATGTCCATGTATCCGGAGGAGATGTTCAAACGTCCTGACACTCCCCTCGTGAAGTTCGTCCTATGCGCTGTGCTCTGCAAGTTATGGAACTCGACTAAACACGTGAGGTCCACCTTTCCAAGCTGCAAAGACATGTCGTTAGAACGCACAATGCATGGGAGGTAGATGAATTTAATATTTCTAGTACTAATGGCGATCGTAAGCATCTGTGCGGTTATGATATTCAATCACCGTCTCCAAGTTTTAAAAGCCGCTACAGCGAGACCTACGCGCTATACCCACAAACACACCCTTCAACACATTTTTGCTAATACAGAGGCATTCAAACGGAGTTTTTTTCCCCGCACTATTTCAGATTGGAACAGTCTGCCCGAGTATGTTTGCGAGGCAGACAAATTTGATAAAACCCTTGAACAACACTTGTCACGTTCAATATTGAATTGCTGAAACCGTTACATAACTTATTGTGCGAGTATTGTTGTAATTTGCTGTTTTTCATTTCCTTGTTAAAGATAACGTTAGCGAAACTGGTGTATTGCATATGGTGTTAGTATTGTCAGCAATTACTTCTGTACCGTTCTCCTTGTTTGTAATTCCACTCCTGCCTGGGCCAGGCTGGCCTGCAGTATCGTGAAATAAATAAAAAAAACAAAGAAGTACCACCCCTTGAAAAAAAATTTAAAAATGAAAAGGCTGGTATAAGCGCCTGCCTATGCGTTCAGGGCGCGTCACGGCACCTGTCGTGTGCACATGACATATTGCCCATCCGTTCAAGAGGAGCTGCGTTTGGTGAGTGATGTCCCTAGACGCATAAGACTTCGATATCGCGGAGATATGTGCCCATAGCTGTTTCCTCATTGGCAGAGTCTGAGTGTGTGGCGCCGACGATTCCGAACGGGTCACTGCGACCGGCACGCGCGCGCCACACACACCCCCCACTTGCGTATACGAGCTCGCTGTCGTAGGAAACTTCCTCATTACTGCCATTGCCGTCCATTGACGTGGAGCGCAGAAGCGCCTTTGATTTGTAGATGTACGCGTCCGCTTCGAATGGCATGCGCGCGCGCTTACTCGCGCGCCACGGCCGAACGAATCGTCAGCGCCCTTGGCATCTTCGGTTTATATTCCGGCCTATTCCGCGTTGCCATCCGATCGTTGTATACGTGTGTGTATATATGTACGAAAGAACGAGCTGGGGTGAAAGTGCAACGATCCCGTGACTTTGTGTGTGCGGCCTCGTCCCCACAGCGCGGTATATCGTCGCTTTCCCTGCAAGCGGGCGCTTCGCTGCATGTGGGCGTGACAAGCTATCTGTCGGCGCATTGGTGTTGTCATATCTTGACAGCAACTTGACTTGGGTCTTCGATATACCTGATGGCGCCTCTTCGTAAGGTGCGGACCGCTGCTGAAGAAACGAATCGCAGAACTAGGCGCGCGGCTCCAGCAAGGCAATGTCGGGCACAAGAGACAGCTGTGCAGAGAGAAGCCCAAACCGCAGCTCGCCGTAGACGCCGGGCCGAGAGTTCGGTTCGTTCTCGGGAAAACAACGCCAAGATGTGCGGTTATACAGATTTGCACGTTACAATGCCGCAGTAATTATGGCGTAGTGGGTACTTCCCTACTTGGTGAAATGATAAGAGTTATGGCGCAGGGGATACCTACCACCCATAGTTGCACTAGTTTCCCCGAGCGTTTAAAGTGGCCTCTAAGAACATCGGTCCTCCAGCTTACGCTGCCACTGTCCTGCGGTTCCGCGCAGGCCTGACTTTTTTTTTTTTTCTTTCGGACTTAACGCCACCATGATTGGTTGGTTGATTCGACCTTCAACCATTCTCTTTCCCTCCATGTGATGTGAACGTGTGCTTTTTCGAACCGGCGCCGTTTAATTTTATCTCCGTGTTTCCAATTACCCCGGTTTAACGTAACTCTTCAAGGCCTTTATGAGGCACGTGGTTGCAGCAGTGGTTACCGTTTGCTGGTTCCTCGAGGTCAAATTCAATTTGCGTCGCGCGGTTAACAGTATGCAGTTTCACATCGCCCCTTTGCGACACCGAGGTTCGAAGACTTGCAAGCGACCGTGACTTGACCAGGACGGCGCAAAAAAAGAACGGAATTTCACGCGTGAATGCTAACCCGAATACGAGTGTCCTCGCAATAAATTAAAGCGATACGGAATGTGATATATAGCATGAACGCGGAGAGAAGGGAATGAAGGAAAGGCAGTGTGGTTAACCATATATTGTCCAGTTTGACGTGGAATATATATATATATATATATATATATATATATATATATATATATATATATATATATGTGTGTGTGTGTGTGTGTGTGTGTGTGTGTGTGTGTGTGTGTGTGTGTGTGTGAGAGAGAGAGAGAGAGCGCATATATGGAGGAACACCCGAATACACCTTTTCCCAAGCGCGCACGCGCGCAGTAAGCACGCGATACGCATGTAGTTGTATACATAAGACCGCCCTCTCGAGAAACGATGCCCTACTGGAAGCTTATCTCCCGTGCTTCCGCCCGCCCGCTGCTGCCACTCTCTTGACCGTGCTGCAAACAACGGAGTGGCCCACGAGCGATCGGTGCCAACCCCCCCGCACAGAATATGCGTATTTCCGGCCGCCTGCTGCTTTTAGCGGCGCGCGACAACACCTGAGCTCTTCCGGTGTCACCTCGAGCCGTTCCATGCATGTGGCTCATGTCTCGGACGGATGCTGTTCGGCGCGTCCTGTCGATAAGATGATCGCACGCTCTGAACACTCGGCGATGTTTTGCAGCCCGTCGTCGTTCGATCGCATGGATAGCTGCGCCCCCAATATTGTTTCGGAATGTGTGCCTCTCTCATGTAGGCGCTTTTATGATGGTGAAATGGCTTCTAGCGCCATTGCGGCTGTAGAAGGGTTGAGCTTTGAGCGTCGAGTGCTATAGGTGCACTATAGATACCATCGTCAACACCGCGGTCGGTGGAGATCGGCGACGACAACTTTCGTCGCTATCTCGTGTTATTGACGAGCGTGGCACATCGGCCGCGCGCTCGGTTTCCGACTCTTTAGTGCGAAAACATTGAGTGATGCACCGGGGACTCCGGGAGTTGGCACCGCGTACAAGATATTGTAACGAGCAATTCAGGCAAAATGAGAAAAGAAAACCTATTTATTCCGAGCGAGCTTGTGCTCCTCAACGGCAGTGTTCTTCGCCACAGGTACCTGAAGAAAAAAAAAAAAACAGAAGGCGAGATAACGCGTCTTATCGAGCGACCACAGCCCCACGCGACGCTGTCCGCTTTCGCGCGCGGCGGAAGCACGTGCCGTCATGGCAATTGTTTTTTTTCTTTTTTCCTTCACCAGAGCGTGTTGTTGCACCAGCGCGCGTATCTTGGAAGCAGCTTGCCTTGTATCAATATCTTAGAAACTAAATGTGAGATGCATGGGCCGTGAATCCCGGCCTGGGCACGGAACTCGTTATTGTGTATTCGGCCGAGCCTGGCCCGGTTCTTCAGAACCGGGCCGGTGCCGCGATCGGCCCGACCGAGGCCCAAACATGCAGTAAAAGTCAAGACGTTTTAAATAGCAGACAGAAGACAGACAGACAGACAATGAACTTTAATTAGCAATAATCAATTTTTGTTTGCGGTGAGCTTTGGTAAAAAAGAAACTATAACTTTCAGCGATACGTAATATACAGAACGGTCTCATGTGACGATATAGTATAGTTTAGCACAACAACAGCACCAACAGCACACCAACAACAGAACTGCTTTTTCGAGATCAAATATGTGATACGTACACTGTGCGTACACATAACGTATATATACGGGAGGACTTCGGACTAATCTTAAAGACCTGGAGTTTTTTTCTTTATTTTTTTTTAGCGTGCGCCTTAATTACAGTGGTGCTATTACATTTTGGTCACATCCAAATGTGGCCGCATATAGACATACATATACCACGGCAAGGGGTAGTGTGTGTGCTAGTTTGTTCCCCAAAAAGAAAAGGAAAATAACGTGGGGTATCCCGTACCACCGTGAGGTACAAAGGGCTTAAGCCAATTAAAATTAAATTAATAGGGGAAATGTCCCCCCCCCCCCCCCCCTGAGGTTTCTTTTAGAGATAACATCAAAAACACCAGGCTTTACAGGCTAAGCCATATATCGTGCTTCTTAAAGAACAGTCCTATCATTCGACGATCCGCCAGGAACGTATCTGTAATAGCTGTTCGACACTCATTGAACATCTTTGGACATGCATATATAGGCACACGCGACTGTAAGCGTATTTAGTGATGCTTTGTTCCGACGCAACGCGCAAACACTATGCGCTCTCGTCTTCTCTTGGGGGAAGAGAAGCACTTCCAAGTCTTCCGGGAAGTGGCTGCTCGTGCTGGCACCACCCGTCGCGCTCGTTGCCGGCCGAGCTTGGTCGAGTGGTAGCGCGGCTACAAGAGGCGCGTGCCACCCTTGGCCCTTCGGCTGTGGTGGCTGGGAGGAGGGGGGTGGTGGTTGTGTGGCTCCTCAAGTGGTGCACCGTCCACACACACACACATAGGTCGAGTGTGTGTGTGCTGAGTTTTCTTTTTTTAATCCTGCTGTGCTGCGGCGAGCGAGGCCACTTGAAATCGTTCCCCGAATCGCCGCTGCGCATCCGGCCATCGCGAAGCTTCTCTCGTCTTGGCCAGCGGGTAAAGTTGTGGCGCGATTAGTGGTGCGTCGTGTATCGGTTCTCTCCCATCTCACTCGTATTCCTGTTCTCTCTTCTTCTTCTTCTTTTTTTTTTTCCCGTGTATACGTCGTTCCGAATAACAACCTCGCGCGCGTGCCTGAAGCGTGGCGTCGTGCGCCAGCCAACCTGCCGAGTGCTGCGTGCGCGCGGTACTTCGGAAAAAACTGGCCTGCAGCCACGCCCACACGGGCGACCAGCAGGCTGGCCGCGCGGCAGATATGTGCGCGTGCCTCCCAGGGGAGCAGCTTTGCTGGAGGCTCGCTTGCAGGGTGGTGTTATGGGTGCAGCTCGGATGGCTCGGATGTACTACACGACGCGAGCTCCCCCTTGCTGTCGCCACGCAGCGCCGTCAGCGCTCTGACGACTGCAGTACCTACGCCCCTGCCCCGCATTTTCTCTGTGTTCCCTCTCATTCAGCGTGTAGTCGCTTTTCGTCGAAAGCCAAATCTACGGCTGTCTATTACGTATTTGTCAAACGTTACGAACCTGCAGCACGCGTGGTACAATTTGTTGCTGCGACCGACTTATTGCAGCATGTAGCATACCCACGCGATGCCGTGGAAGGTGAATGCCGTTCTTTCTGTCCTTGCTCCAGTTCAACTGCGGGAGTAGAAACGATTATGTTCGATATAAGCGCTACAGAGATGTTCTTAGAAGGTTCTTCGAAGGCATCTCACGATAAAGGCAGTCAGTAAAACTTGAAAGTCGCAACAGAAGAATCATGCAGGAATAGTGCTGCGTCTTTCTTTGAGTTTGGAACACCGAATTCGGTTCCCCTGTTCATGTGTCGCAGTGGATGTCCTTCAAGTGTTTGTACGTGTTCCTGTGTCGCGCATTGTAGTCTTTTTTTTTTTCTTCTTTTTTGCATGTTGGGAGTATAGCGGCTGCCAAAGACATCGGCGTCGCCTCGTTCTATGTGAATCATCACTGGGCCTAAGTGGCGCGAAATCGGCCCTGCACGGTACGATTCGTGTTCGCGTTAAGCATGACGCACACCGCATAGACACGTCGCGCAGACGGCGTCTATAGTGCCAGCCGTCTGGCCAGTCGGGCGCCTCATTGACTTCTACCATTTCGAAACCTTATACTCGGCCGCGAATTCGACGCTCTTCCTTTCTTCTTTTCTTTTTTTCTTTTTTTGAACCTGAGCCCATTCGTCGCTTCGCGCTTGGCTGAACGCTGCGCCGCGTGGTTGTTGTGGGTGCGCATTGCGCAATGACGTTGCGTTTTCTTTGAACCCTGTGTGCGTTTAAGTGAATTCGGCGATTGCGTCTTGTGTTCGCAACCATTGTGACGTTCTGGGAAGCGCCTGCAGGCGATCTGGCCTGTTTTCTTCTTCACGCGTCGGAGCCATATGAGCATTCTCAATTCGACGCGGTAAATGTCGACACTCAGACGTTCTCACGAAGGCTTGCCGTGTGAGCGCATAGGCTTCCGAGTCACAAATTTCGTAGTGACCCGGCCGTTACGTTCTGCAGTCGCTTGTTAAGCTGCGGTATGCACGCACGTGTGGTATATACGCAGCCATTTCAGCGATCACTTCGCATTGACCGTATATGTGCGGGCAAGCACTCGCCAATATAGCTGCCGTCGTTCGGGGTGTTCACACTTTGCGCGCGAGTTGGGACAGTGCCAGCCTCGTTTGCTAGCCGGCGTTCGTGTGAAGTTGTGTTTTCTCGGTGAGCCGCGTTAATTATGCGGTCCGTTACGTGACCATATACGCGTATGACTTCGCACTTCCTTGAAATCTTGCCTATACTCGAAGCTTGACAAGTTACAGCTTATTTGTGCCGCACGGCTTCGAGGAAAACACGAAATTAATGCTTAGAATGGAATAGGCGCGTGCATCATGTCTGTCGTTTGTGCCATTGTCTCGTTTCAATGAGTTAAAAGGAGCGTAGTAGTAATAAGCAGTTCTTTTGATGACAGCGGGCTTTTGAGTCATCTTCTTAGTAAGGTGGTGGAAAACTTTATTGGATGTTTGCTGAGCCAATCTTTGTTGTATTTCCGTGTGGGTCGGCTCCTGGTTGCGTGCAGTGGCTGGGAGCTAGAAACATTGCTGGTGCGCTAAATGTGCGAGCGCATGCTGAAGCAGTGATGTTCCGCGCAGGGTATGTTCCCATATTTCGAGGAATTTTCGATTTGTCAATTTCGCGAAAAGGGAAAAAATCGGAATATTTTCGAAATACAGGGAATGTTACACGTTTGGCGCCAAAATTACAAATTGTGCCAGTGAGCCATGCCCCACCAGTGACTCATGCACATGACGTAACTCATGCGCAAAGCAACGTAGCCCTACTTACCAACTTTGAGGTAGTAAGTGCGTGTCAGCAACATTCACTGCCTAAGTAGTATAACTACAGATATATTAAACAAAAAAGTAGTGACGATACTATCATGCCGTTTAGTACCTGCAAGGTAAGGGTAGTAATCAACGCCGTACGCCGATCCGAGTTATATGTGCTGTTTCCGTTGCCTTATCAAGTTGATTCATTACAAAAGAATAATATAAAATAAAAATGGAGCCGTATACAGAACTGTTGACACTGATTGGTACTCACTGACTACATCGTGTTAAACTAACGATCGCTAATTATTTCATGTGATTAGTCCAGTGAATACGCTGTACATTGACATGTTTAGGTGACAGCGTAGATGGAAATATGTTCGAACCATAAACGACAGCACACTACTGCACGCAGCAGATCAAAGCTTCTGCGCAAAATATGCTCCGCTAACGCCGTTAACGGCCGTTAACGCGGTATTTTCGGATGCAGACGTTTTACCGGTTTCAGACAAGCACTCAATGTGTTGGGTCCAGATTATTGTATTTATGGTTTCTGTATACGTATGCCGTGACGTTGCAAGAGTTTATTAAGGTATACAATTAAGGTATACTATACTACTTCCAGTAAAAGTATAGTATAGCGTTCAATGACCCGTCACGTGTGCCCCGCCACGGTGGTCTAGTGGCTATGGTACTCGGCTGCTGTTCCGAGGGTCGCGGGATCTAATCCCGGCCGCGGCGGCTGCATTTCGATGGAGGCGAAATGTTGAGGCCCGTGGGCTGTGCGATGTCAGTGCACGTTAAAAAACCGCAGGTGGTCGAAATTTCCGGAGCCCTCCACTATGGCGTGTCTCATAATCAGAACTGGTTTTGGGACGTTAAACCCCACATATCAATCATCAAACCCGTCACGTGTACGCTTATTTAGACGTTTACTAGCCATGACACACTTAGTAATAACTATACAGCATTTACATCCTCTCATGTACTTCAAAGTAGTGAAACGTCAGCAAAATCTGGTGCCGTGGAGGTAATAACTGGTGCGGTATTGTTTACTACTTTCTTTTTTTTTTTTTTAAGAGTGTGGCTTCCAGGCCCCAGGATGGCTGTGTCCTAAGTTTCACGTCCATGATGCGTATCTGGCTCCCAAAATCACTGTCCGTAACGGCCTGTAATATTTTCATTTCGAGAAAGTTGTTTGGGTAGGACGTGTTTGGAAACGCTTGAATACAAGTTCCTTTGTGTAGAGAGAATATTTTAATCCACAGATCTCCCTTATAACGAGACGCACCTGGTCTTCCTAAAATTTTTTTGTAAACAGCATCATTTTCAACGCGCCCTTCCAGGAACTTGTTTAAATATCTACTTTTCTGTATGTCTCCTCGGAGCGAAGTTCGCGGAATTTCAGAAAAACCTCGCGGAGAAAAAGTGGCTAAAATATAGGGAATTTTCGACCTCGCGGGTGAGAGTTCTGCCACTCAGTATCACTGTGCTGAAGTGGAGTCAAGGCGCTGCATGTGTGTGCGTGGGAAGGTGCCCGTTCCACTAGCCACGAGTCATCTGCTGCAAAGCCGCACGATTGTACACTTGCACGGCGGCGGAATTCGCATGTGTTCTGTGCTCGCGTGTCTCGCTTGACAGTTTATCGTACTGTAAATGTACGAGCGCCGTACAGTTCTCGGATATATGCAATGCGTAAACGTGATGGCGCACAGTCTTTAACCTCGCGTGCCTTCGTTGGCCTGTTTTGTCGCGCAGGCAAGATGTACGCTGTGCTGGGACGGCGCCACGGCCGCGTGCTGGGCGGCGACCTTCGCGAGGGCTCGCAGATGTTCGAGGTGACGGCCGTGCTGCCCGTGGTGGAGAGCATGCAGTTCGCCAACGAGATACGCAAGCAGACCTCGGGACTGGCCAACCCGCAGCTCGTCTTCAGCCACTGGGAGGTATATATCTTGTCTTTGCTGCTTGTGCTCTCCTTGTTGTATGTATAGGTCGGTGGTTCTCAAGTGACGGTCCGCGAAAAAAAAAAGATTTTTTTTTTCAGCGCTTCGCCGCATAGCACTCCTAGGCCGCGACAAAGCCATCTTCGCCGCATTACACTGGTATAATGCGGCGAAAGTAGCTTTGCAGCAGCGCACTAGCGTCATGCAGTGAAGCGTACAAAGAGTGGGAAGGAGTCGCAAGCTGTCGCGGGCCACCGTATACCAGTGTCAACAAACTGTGAGTGGCCGTATTCGTTGTCTGATTGAATTGTGACATGTACATGGGTGTCGTTGCTCCCCAAACATGTATGTACAGCAGCTATCGTTGCTTTATTACAACGTTCAATAACTGCAGGTGCGGTACTATAAGCAAAGGTGTCGTACGATGTGTAATTTTCCTGTGCGCTATTTGCTGTACGGCTTGCTTTTTTGCCTCTGGTTGATGCAAGTTTGTGCAAAGACCAACATTCAACCCTCTCCCCCTTTCGCCACCGCATAAGGTCCCCCATCACTTCCACCGGACCGCAAGGGGTCCTCGGCACACGCATATCCGAAAATCACTGGTGTTATGTAAAGTGGTGCAGTGCACGGAACAGAACACTTGACGCGGACCCATAAGCATGTTAGGGTTTATAATTACTCATTTTATTCTTTTTTGTCGTTTTATTGAATCGTACCTGTGATTACGGAAAGCAGTCGATGTTATACACACAATGTCAGTGTTTCCTGTGCATACTGTTTAACTTTTCATTTTTTTTTAATTAACGTTTTGAAAAGTTCAACCCCGTCGGCTCCGTTGTACGCGTGTTAGAAGCAAACACATCCTTGAGATCGCCTGGTTATCGCGAGGAGGAAAAAAAACCGTATGGCCGAGGGTCGTGAGTTTTCTGCAGATTTCGCGCAGTGTGTGTATTTGTAATGCTGACCCTCCTATCTGTAATATACATTGTTTCGTTGCATCGTGTGTTGATTTAGATCTATAAAGAACGCGGTGGCGATTTTCCAGCGCTCGTTCCCTTCAACTCTGCAGCTGACGTCATCTCGGTCGACACCATTGCCTCCGAGATTTGCGCGCCCTTGGAGGCCATATGGGAAAACAGGCTGCGTTTCCGCCTTGCTCCCGGACGGCGGCACCACACGGCGTCCATTTATTTTCTTACTTTATAGCTTTCATATAAATCAGTCATTTTAGAGCAGACGAACGTTAGCTATATGTTTACGTTCTTGAGTGTCTTCATGCTGACATCACTGAATAGTACCTACGCCGGCCTGTGGAGTCGCATGGTCCTTTCGGGAGGGCAAGAGCGCTATGATTTCAAACAGGCATTATTGAATGTGCACTGAATATTGCGACGAAATGTTTCGGAATCAGCATGCCCAATGCTTACCGGAGCTATGAAAATTACAACAACCGGACAGCTCCATGTTCTTTTCTCAACCCCTTTAATGTTCAAAGATGTAATTCGCGTTGCACATTCGCATCGTTTCTTGCGTTGGCGCCCTGTATGTACGATATTCACGCGAGCGAGCGAGCGAGCGCGTATGTAGCGCTAAGGAACCTCGTCCGCTTTTTTTTTTTTTTTTGCAAATATTGTGTTGTGATTTCAGTGGAGCTTCGAGATTTCTAGAAAGGTGCACGCTGTGGGACTTCAGTTCGGTTTATAGAAACCGTGACTGCTTGTATACGGGGTTTGAAGGACATAAGAACACGCATTTCACGGCAGGCACTCACGGAGTTACGATTCCTTGGTTATCAACACACGCACTGTCAGGTATGTTCGCGGAGTCTACATATATAACAAGCGTCCGCGTATACACATGTACAAGCTCGTCCACCATCCTTTCGCCCACGTGCTTGCTTGCAGGAATGGTCGGGTGTGAACGGAGTATACGCACGTTGCCGCCGAGTTGTCTGCGTGAACCGGCGGCGCCTTCGAAGACGCGCTGCTCCGGATCGTGTAATGGTCATGCGATGACGACTGCCGCCGGAAGCGATTACGCCGCCCGCCTGTGCCGGAATTCCCGGCAAGAGCTGGAAAAAAAAAGAAAAAAAAAAAAACGCCTGACAACGCGTCCTCCCGGTGCGTGATTCTCCGGGAGCCATCGCGGCGTGGCACGAAGTTCTATATAACCATGAATTGCTCTTATACGTATATATTTTCGGCGTTCCTATCCGATGACGCCATGTAGTCGATCGTGTGCCTTCGACATCCTGCAAAGAGGATAGAGGACGGAATTTCGGCTTGGAGCCTCCTTGTATATAGGCAGTCATCTTTGGATGCCATCCCGGGAGCACTGACCGCACTGATCGTTTTGTCGTTGAGACAATGGAGGGTTACATATCAGCGATGCAGAATCCGGTCGGCAACTGCGCATGCCCGGAGCGCTTCGCCGTCACGGTTATACATATTTATGTTTGCGCGCTGTTACGTCGAGACGTGACTCTTTGTGGCGCGCCGAACGCGTCCATGGATAAACTGTTTCGCTATTTCTGCGGAATGGGTTGCACTCGTTTGTGGAACTGCATTTGTGTAGGCGCCCGATGATAATGTTGTTAAAAACGATGAAATATACGGAATGTCGCTGTAGATGCCAGCGTTTTGAGAATTGCACTTGTGTACGCCAGGGCAAGTTCAGTTGCCCCCTGTTTCTTTGTTCTCGTTTGGATTTACATATAGAAGTTGCCCAAAGTTCTCCAGCAATTCTTATGTGATGGCGCGATCCAGCACTTCTTACAGCTTAAGGCGTTTTTAGCTGCCCTAACACACACACAGAGAGAAAGAAGAGGCAGACAAGACGCGCGCAGACTCCCGACTTTACATCTTCTTCGAACTCCAGAAGCTTGTAGGCTCGCAAAAGTGGGAGACCCTACTGGCCAGCTCTGCTCCTGACGTCCTATATTCCAGGTGACAGCAACAGCTCAAAAGCTCGCCTTTAGCCCCGATTGAGGGCCATCTGGTGGGGTCAGAGCCCATCACTCCCTGTACTGATATTAATATTTTTAGTACTATACTGTCCGCGTGTGTCAGCGCAGTTTAAAAAGCTTTATGATGTATGTGAACCAACCGGCCCGACTTGGTGCTCTACTTCGTACAACGAGCCCCGCTACGGTGGTCTATAGTGGCAATGGCACTTGGCTGCTGATCCGAGGGTCGCGGGATCGAATCCCGGCCGCGGCGGCTGCATTTCGATGGAGGCGAAATGTTGAGGCCCGTGTGCTCGTGCGATGTCAGTGCACGTTAAAGAACCCCAGGTGGTCGAAATTCCCGGAGCCCTCCACTACGGCGTCTCTCATAATCAGAGCTGGTTTTCGGACGTTAAACCCCACAAATCAATCAATACTTCGTACAACGATATCACTCGGGTGTAGAAGGCTTTTGTTGAAACCGTTCTGGAACTACTCAAATCACGCATTTGCGACGTGCCTCTCATGATTTCTCAAACTGCGTTGTTAGCTACAGCATATCGCCTTGAATATAAGGTGCTGATCCGAAGCGTGCCGCAATTGCTTGCAGAAATCAACATAACAAAAACTGTCTGCATACCAAAATCAGTGTTATATTATATGAGGCATGTCGTGTTATACGCGGCACTCTACGTCAAAGGACTCTATATGGTCAAGGCCTTGGCCACCTAGAGTACTTTGACGTAAGTTTGCCCTCCGAGGACTGTCGCATCCTTTGTGGTGTCGTTTTGTCCCACAACGATAATTGTCTCCTATATTACAACGAACGGTGTCCGCGCTATCAGCGCGACATGACATTGGCTGCGTTGCAGTTCCGGAATGCATCGTAGACAGTTTACGCTCACATTTTACAAAACAGCTTCGCGCCCTTGTCGTCAGAGCAACGGAATGCATCTGGATGACGTCTGCGCGACGTGACGCCACCTCGCGTCGACAAAATAAAGCAATGGAAAACGCAAAGAATTTTGCTTACTTCATGTTCGAGTCTGCGAAAAACTCAACGTAGCTCACACTAAGCGCATAAGGAAGCGCCTATACCTACGGACAGGCGGCCGTCCCGTCGAGATCCATGGATATCCAAGCAATTCGCTCAGCCGCCATCTTAATTGTTTGGACAGCAAAGTAGCCTGCATCGTTTTTGTCTTCAGGTGCTGTCTTCGCGAAGCTGTCTATTTCGCCGTCTACCGTGAGTATTGTCGCATATCCATTATTCACTAGAAAAGCGGCGAGTGCCGAGTTCTTCATCAAAGGAAATACAAACCAGAAGATTATTTTTCTGGGGTGGAGGCACATCGCTGTTTTTTAGAGTGCTGTGCACCTTTTCCCCCCTTTCAGAATGCGACCGCCGCAGCCAGGAATCCAACGCACATGTTTGGCAACGTGTCACCATCGCCTCCTTATGGCGTAAGCTGTTGTGGGCTTAAATTGTTACAGATAGCTGAAAATGACGGTGATAGCGTCCGCCGCCGCCCCTCCGCTATCGCTCGCAATGAGAAAACAAAACAACAACAACAAAATCTCCACGCCTGTGCGAAATTGAACCCAGCTCAGTATAGGAGCATGTACCATCCACCCTTTACTCTCCTCACCACATGAATGGGCACCTTGTGTTCCCAGCCACGGCGTAGGAGTGGCGTTTTAGGACATTATATATATGTTGTCAGCCGTCGGCTGTGGTCTCATCGACGAAGACGGGGAAAGAGGAGGACGACAAGGAGGAAAGAAAAAATGTGGCTGATCCCCCTGTTATAGGAATCGGTATAACACGAAAGTGAAATGACCGAATTGCACCGAGCTGCGCTTTCGGGATATGATTGCCTCAGCGAGATCGCTGCTACCCTATACCAAGGCCGAACTATTGGTGTTATTTGGTACTATGACGATATTGAGCTGTACAGATTGTAGGTGGCGGCACTGCTCCAGCCAACGGAGAGCACGACGAGGACAGAGATGGAGAAAGTTAAACTGAAGGGTTATAAGGCGCGTTCGTGCTCCTTTTAACGTGGCCGAGGATAGTTCAGTCGTAGCGTGGCGGGCACCTTTCATCGCGGTTCGAGTGATCGTGGGTTCGACCCCAGTCGCGTTGGTGAAAATCTTTCTGCTTGCTTCTTCTTTGTCATGGTTTATGTAAATTTTACTTCATCAAATCCGTTACGGTAGTGACATAGTGTGACGCAGTAAAGCCGTGGTGGACCCCGGCATAAAACACTTTGGTGTTAAAAAAAAAGGAAGAGGAGCAAAGGACAAGAGGGAAAAGACGGCGACGAAGAGGATGAAGAAGAGAGGACCACGAAGAAGAAGAGGAAGGAGACGATGAAAATGACACAATGAAAAAAAAAAAAAGAGAGTGAGAAAACGGAGAGGTGGGAAAGGCAGGCGGCGATGACGACAGTGAAGAGGAAACAGAAAAAGAAGACAATAGAAGAAGAGCAGGGGAAGAAGCAGGAACAGAAGAAGGCCATAACAGGTATATAGAACAATGAGAGAGCGCGCAGCGAAGTCTACCTTAACGCTGCGACATGCGCTGCGTCCGCATGCGGAGGCCTGGGAGTTTCTCGAGCACGCGACAGCTGCGCCGAAACACACAGCCTGTCAAGCGGAAGAAGCAAATTCGGGCCGCCATCGGACGCCCGCCATCTCCCACCTCTTGTATACGTCTACGCTGTGTCTGGAACGCGCCTTACTTTATCACATACGCACGCGCCAGACCTGTGGGCTGCACGGGGAGGCGCGCGCGCGCGCGCACGTCTTAGCTATCTTGGCTTCGCACCCCTATCGGCTGATTTAGTACACTGTAACTGGGCCGTTAAGTGAGAGCTCCGTTGCGCCCTCTGGTCACTACACGGTAACCCACATGCGCCTATAAATTAAGATCGCCTCTAGCTTGTCGGCTTTCTCCTGCTAAGGATCGCGATATAGTAATTAACGTGTACGCGCCCTATCGCTTGCACAACAGGCGTTGCGGACGAGGTCTTCGACTTTCGCCGCAGCGTGCAGCTGTCGCTTGTTTACCGGCAGCGGAGTAAGGATCTCTCGCTTATAAAGCACGTAGGCGTGCGTATCGACTCATGCACGCGTTTCGAGAACTTCGGCAGTTGCGGCACGCACGATGGAAGGGAGGTGTCGTGCGCGTGACTGGTTTTGCGCCGAGTGCTGCGTGTGCCTTCGGCCACGCGAGAGGGTTCTGTGCAAACACGCGCAATATATATATATATATCCTCCTTTCTTCCCTTCCACCTCTCCCTCGCTCCTTCATACACAATGTATAAATATCACCAACAACCCACGCATTGTATGCCTGAAGAAGACCGGACTCCGGTCGAAACGTTGCATGAAATAAATCTTCCGTGTACGAAGGAGGATCTACCTCACTATATATATATATATATATATATATATATATATATATATATATATATATATATATATATATATATATATATATATAATTTCTGTGGCAAACGTAGTTTTCACTGTACTGTCCCCTTATGCGACCGTTCTGGCCTTCGTGTACGTACGTAACAGCTACAAGAAATGAAAAACTGTCAGAATCCGATATTCTAGAAAAAGAGACAAAGAAGAAATGCCATGTACATGGAAAGACTAAAAACGCAGGGCGTGCGCTTTGCTTTTACTCCGTCGCATTTGTGTCTTGACACGCGTTAACTAGTCAACCATGACAAGCATAACCCTGCTTCTACTCTATACAGGATAAGGAACGAACGTTCTTCGTATGCATCTCCCGTCACGGTGTCGAAAAGTGCAGTAGATAACCCTCCGTATTTTTCCCGCACTTGTTCCCCGAAATTTCAAGACGTGCAGCGAAGTCACTCAACAATTAACTTCCGAAAGCCTTCTCGGCCGGCTGTGCACGGGAGCTCACCTCTTGGCTCCTCCGGGAAGTGCCAGAGACGGGGATTTGATGGGATACGGAGGAGCCCGAGTGTACTGAGTATTAAAAGGACAGAAAGCTGAGCGAGCTGGTAAGCATTCATACTGATCCTTTGTGTTCATGTTTTGTACGCTTGGCTTTTCTTGGCATTATGTATTGAGTATATAGCTCTCCTTGCGATGCGGCGATGCCGCCTTCCCAAAGTAAAAATTTTGGATCTAGTTGGTTTGTTGCGTTAAATCAATCCATAGCGCACGTCGTCTTCCGTGCCCTTGTCGTTTTAGCACTATAGGTTTCATTTGACGAAACATGCTTTGTCAACTCTCAAATGACCGTCTGTGTGGTAGGGATGCTACGTACTTCGAAGAAGCACGTAGGCGCGCGGGGACTGAGATACGATGGCACACCTATAGTAACAGAAACAGTCGCAAGAAACAGGAAATAGAGAATCGCACCACTCCCCGTCCCATTTGTTTGTTTCTTTTTGTCAACGTAGACGACGCCATGCCATTCGACAGGCGAGCTTTAGCGTAAACCGATATGCTCGCTTCAAGTGATATTGAGGCCTTCGCACGTGTTCTTGCATGCTCGATTCTCCTCGGACCTTCGAGGAAGTGTCGCGACATAATATTGCCGCAAGGTAAAAAAGGCAAATGGTTTCTGCGGAATTTTGCAATGTAGAGTAAGGATTATGAAAGGTCTGATCGGCATCCACTTGTTTGCACCGCGCAGCTACAACGAAATCCACACGTATTTCCTTGTATGTTTGTGGCGCAGACGGGTGAATGCCACTTTTCCGTTTCACAGTGCAGTAAAGTTCTGTGTGTGGGACAAGGATTCTCGGCTAACATTCGTCTTGGATGGTAATCGCGCCCCTGTAGTCGTCTTTAAGCGCGCGTTCTCCCCATAACAGTATGATCGGGCTAAATATTTAATGGGTCCTTACTAACCATATAAATTAATTGTAAGCTTCACATTGCCGCGATTAGACTCAATTTCGTATTAAATGTCTCGAGCCGTCTGCGTCAAAGCGTAGTTGCAGATGGAGAAGATGCAGAGATGAAGATGGAGGAGATGCAGAGGAGAAGAAGCACGCCGTCATTACGTCACGCTAGTGCTTTCGCTTTTTCCTTTCCTTTTTTTTTTTCTTCTTAATTCCGTGTTTCGGAGAGCTTGTCCGAATTCAACCAATTCTAATGCGAGAGCACACCCTAGTGTACCCTTCCGCGATTTTTGTGCGGAGAACGGTGAGCAGTGATCCCACGGTCACCTGTTAGCAATAACAATGGTGAACTGTTCCGCGGTATCTATAGCGCACTACCAGCACCGCATATAGTAATGGATAATGTTGGCTGCCGTTTTCTGAACGATAGCCAATGTGGGCTACAGTGTTTTCTAATGGTGAGTAAAAAATTGGTAAGCTTAAATGCTTCGCCCTTAAGAGTGGAACGCGATAGCCTTGCCGTTGTCCGTTTGCGTAGATTCACGAGACACATATCTCCAGTATCCTTGTGATCATCTCCTGGCCCGGCCGTCTCCTTATCTCTGCAACACTCGGCTGCAATGACCCCATGCTAACCTGCTTCCGGTTACTGCTGGTGGTAGCTGAGTTCGCTGAATGCTCCGCAAGGCATCGATTCCCACAATGCGCGGGATCTGCTGGATTTCTTGTCTTTGCGGTTATAGGAATTTTTCGTTCACACGTTCACGGACAACGCCTCCAACGGGGTTTCTGTACCTCGAACTCCTTAACGCTTCGCTTTAATATGGTTAGAGGTATAACGTCAGCCAATGTTGGCTTAATCACAGTGTAGTGTTGGTTGTTGTAGCAGCAAAGTTGTCTTTATTTTTCTTTGTATCATTTCTTTTCTCTCTCTCCCCTTGTATAGCTGGTGGACGTGGATCCGTTCTGGGTGCCGTCGACCGAAGAAGAGTACGCGCACTTTGGGGAGAAGGCCGACACGGAGAACCGGGCCCGCAAGTACATGAACGCCGTGCGCAGGCGCAAAGGCCTGCCCGTCAGTGAGAATGTGGTCGAGCACGCCGAGAAGCAGCGCACTCTGTCCAAGAAGAAGTAGCCGCAGGTGCGGCTGAGCCCAGTTGGTGGCGCTAGTGTCCCTGTGTATGCTCCCGCAGGGAGCATATACAGGTGGTACACACTGGGTGGTACACACTGCCGCAGCGGGCGACCGCCATTTAAAGGCGGCGCGGCCTACGCACGTGCACCTGACAGCTGCAAGAAGCCTATAAAGGGAACGGATAATTTTAAATATAAAGGTTGATAATTTTAAGTGTAAAGGTTGATAGGAAGAATAAAGTCGACCTTTGACTGTTGAATATTGCGCTCGAGGTATTTGCGGTCCACCTTACTGCTCTTTATGTCTGTCACGCTGTGGTTTACATGGTGTCGCGCCGCTAACGAGAAAGACGCGGGTTCGATCTTGGTCGTAAAATGAACCTCAGGTGGTAAAAATGAAGACGGCATGTCTCATAATCATACCACATGTCTCATAATCATATCTTGGTTTTTGGTGGGTAAAAGAGCCTCAGAATGTAATTTGCGTTTTCAAGCTGTCTTAGTCACTCTGTCATCACTTTACTCTAGGCTATGCCTTGTCACACCGTTTTTGTTTCTTTTCCCCCTCTTGCTTTGCTTCCTTTCTTCCTAACGAACTCGTATTTTTGCCCGCCTTTTCCTAAAGGGAAGCCAGATTTTATGCACTTCTCAGCGGCATGTGTCTGCCTACTCTATCCGTGTTTCTTTTCTTGTTTTCCATTTGCATATCTCTGATTTACAACGTAATTACAATAACAACAACAATAGCGGTAACACCGCTGAAGTTGCAGAACTATGTAAACAAGAAAAAATGAGCGGCTTTGAATATGATGTGAAACTCCCAGTAGCGAAATTGCCTTCCTTTTTTTTTCGTCTTTGCTTTATTTGTTTCATATGGTATCGGTTGAAGTAGACATCAGATGCGAGCGGGCCTAGTCCGAGTCTACCTTTGTTGCTTGTCTTCCTAAAGCGAGTGTCTTTTAGGGGCGAAGCTCCTCTTAGTCTAACCTTGTCACGCGTCAGGCGTAACCCGCGTGCCTCCCGGCACGCGCTCGCCCTCGGCGTTCGCCTCGGCGCGTGCCTCTGCTGTCTTGTGAGAGAGACAGAGAGAGAGCGAAAGGCGCGCGTTGGCTATGGAAACGCTCTTTCTTAGAGGAACGCTGTACCAGCTCGCAAAGAAGAACGCGCACCAGCGAGAGACAACGTTGGCGCAGGCAGCGTCTCCTAGCGAGTTTCTTGATTGAGAAATACCGACTGCTCGCGTTGGAGAAGCGTTCACCGGCACCCCATATATATATATATATATATATATATATATATATATATATATATATACTGGATCTTGACTTGCAATGAAGTGCCTGTGGGAGATTTCACTTGTGCATAGTTGAACCATGAGGATTCGTAGCGTGCGCGTTGACTAAATTAATCCGGAACTCGGCACGATCTACGATGAACTTCCCGAGCTTCGCCCACTCATCATCATTCACTCCGTGGATATGCCGTAATTTTTTTTAACCGCAGCCCTCCTTCCCCGTAACCGCCTCTCCCCTCTCTCTCTCTCTCTCTCTCTTTCTGGCGGTTATCTACGTCACGTGAGAGGCGAGCGCCGTCCATGCCACTGAACGGCTGAGAACGCGCATGCGTTCAGATGTGATAGTCTCAAACTGCGTGGTGTGTTCTCGTAGTGGCTTAATTTACCGATCAAAAAGCAAGTGATTACCAGCTGTAATTGAAACGAAACTGCAAATTCCTTGCAGTGGAAGAATGCACCTATGGCTCCCACCCAAAATACGCGGGTTCGATCCCGGCCGCGGCGGTCGCATTTTCGATGGAGGCGAAAATGCCAGAGGCCCGTGTACTGTGCGTTGTCAGTGCACGTTAAAGAACCCCAGGTGGTCTAAATTTCCGGAGCTCTCCACTACGGCCTTTCTCTCCTCTCTATCTCTTTCACTCCCTTCCCCCCACCCCCACGGACGCTTAGCCGTGCTCCCTACATGGGCTGCAGAAATTAGCGTCCTTTCCTTACCGAACCACAATCATCAATCATCAAGTTCGTATAGGAGCCTTGACTACAGATCCGCGGCGTTTACCGACTATGTTCAAGAAATGTTGCAGAGGGCCCTTTCTTGAGGGCCCTTCGCCAGGTCTGGCCCATTTCGAGCTTACTAGCGTATTGCATACATTGTGCGTTGTGATTTTATCTGCTAAGAATTGGGCGTCGTGTGCGTCGCGGAAAGAGCGAAAAGGGACTTTCCGCAGTGGCGCCTTACCGCACGGTAAGTACGGTAATGTCATACCGTCATGGTTGGCACGTAGAAAATTGAGCTTCTGAGGGCATTACCAGCAAGTTTTACCATCTGTCGATGTTTCCGTACTCACCGGGCAACTTGTGCATGTCTTTCCGACTAAAATAGCCGTGTGCCGACCATGACGGTACGGCATTATACTGTCACTGCCGTACGGTAAGGCGGCGCTGCTTAAACTCCCTGAAATTTCAAACTGCAACGCTGTTTTCTCTCGTCCTTGCGGGCGCCGCTCTCCAAGATGTTGGCGCACGGCACCGAGTGCGTCGGCACGTAACGTCACTCATAGTGACGTTGAGCGTGCGGGTGCCTATCTGAACCAATCAGGAGGCGCCGCTTCCACTTTTGCAAGCACGACACTGCGCGCTTCGCACCGCAGCATTGGCAAATAGCAAGGGTGTCATTAGCAGTGACTCTCATCTCGCGAAGTCATGGCTCAGCGCCGCTTCAAACATTTTAACGATGTAGCTGTTTAAGCTGGGGGTGTAAGGCTGTCTATGTCCGAACAAGACTATCACAATGAAATAAATGCGCGCGCACCTTTCTTGCGCTTAGAACTCGGCCTAATACTGCATAAGGGCGGAAGAACAACTTACTGCACTGACATACATTTGCCGTCCGGTTTTCTGAAATCAACCCCTTCTACACACGCCCTGTAACACATTACGTTACGTGTGGCTCATACCTACGTACGGTAGTAGGTAAGGCACATAAGGTGACACAAAGTTCACAACACCACCAACAGTGACTTCGGAAATATGGGCGCACATCGACTAAGCGAGAGAAATCTATTACAGCGAAGTTGTGTACATCTCGTTGGTCGGAAAATTTCGTGGCGTAAACACAAAACGCCAGGTTAGCAATTGAAGGCAAACGGCATATCTCTATTTGCAATCAGGCATACGGCGTATAGCTCAGTATTCGTTTCAATAATGAAAACCACAAAAGCATCAAAACCGTATGATGGCGCCTGTGAACAATGGGAAAACCTCCCACGCGTTCCCAGTAAAGATAATGTTGTAGCTGCTTTCGAAAAAGCTGCTTGACGTCATCCGAAGCCCTCTTGTGACGTGCAAACTGCACAGTTGTGTGACTGACAACGGCGCCTGCGAAAGAAACACCCTCATAAGCATGTGTGGCGTTGATGCTGGACATTCATGTTCGCAGATCGGGATGGCGGCCAATCTTTTTTATTCATTGCAGTGACGATTGTGGGCAGAGAAAAACAAATACTGGGTAAAGTCATTTCGCATGCAGGGCTCCCATAAATTAGGCAGCTGTGCTGTGCAGGAAAGTAACCATTCATTTGCGGAAAACAAACGCTTGGGCTCCATTTCGCATGCGGTGCGCTCACCCAATGGGCGACTGTGCTGTGCAGGAAAGCTAGCTTCTCAGTGGCGAAAAAGAAACACAGGCTCCACTTCGTCATTTTGCATGCGGTGCGCCCTTTCATTAGGCAGATGTACTGTACAGGAAAGCTTGCCATTCGTTCTCGAAAAAGAAGCTTGGGCTCCACTTCATTTTGCGTGCGGTGCGCTCATCTAATGGGCGACTGTGCTATGCAGGAAAGCTTGCTTCTCAATGACGAAAAAGAAACACTGGCTTCATTTTGCATGTGGTGCGCTCATCCACTGGGCGACTGTGCTGTGCAGGAAAGCTAGCTTCTCAGTGGCGAAACAGAAACACTGGCTCCACTTCGTCATTTTGCATGCGGTGCGCCCTTTCATTAGGCAGATGTACTGTACAGGAAAGCTTGCCATTCGTTCTCGAAAAAAAAATTGACGGCAGATCCACGAGGTGAATGATGATGAGATTGGGCGAAGCTCCTGGAAGTAATCATCGGTTAAACCGTGAAATTTCTTCCGTTAATTCGCCCGATAAAAATGACGTGAAACGATTGATTAAATGTTTTATCAAACTTTTATTGCTGGTTTCCGTTGTCCTTTCATTATGACCGCTGTGGTCGGTGAAATGTAAGCTAAGTGGTTCTTGCACTGGTTGCAGATGAAAACCATTGCTTTACCTGGCGTCTTTCGTTAAGCAGCTGGCGTCTTTTCGTTTTGCTTTAGAAACATCTGGCGTCTTTCGTTAAGCAGCTGGCGTCTTTTCGTTTAGCTTTAGAAACATCTGGCGTCCTTTCGTTTTGCTTTTAGAAGACATCTGGCGTCTTTCGTTGGTTTATTTCATCAATCAACGGCGTTTTGAACAAAATTTTTATTGTTTAATCACGCACAGGAGAAATCTCACCAGGCACTACCTTGGAGGTAAACAATGGCTGCTACTGGGAATGAGAGACAGCAGAAGTCGGCTTTTAACACTTCTACTTCTACTAACGTTTCCTACTGGAACATGCCAATGGCTGCTAATGGGGAATGAGAGACAGAAGAATTCGGCTTTTAGTTAACGCGCACGCTGCGAATTTTTTTTTATTGTTCAACAACGCACAGGAGAAATCTCCCACCGGCACCACCTTGGAGGTCAAAGCGTAAGACTGGTTACGCACTACGACTACGACTACGACGAGGGACGAACGGGTGCCGCTTTAAGGAGCTTCGCCCCTAAAAGCTTGGGCTCCACACATTTTGCGTGCGGTGCGTTCATCTAATGGGCGACTGTGCTATGCAGGAAAGCTTGCTTCTCAGTGACGAAAAAGAAACACTGGCTTCATTTTGCATGTGGTGCGCTCACCCACTGGGCGACCGTGCTGTGCAGGAAAGCTAGCTTTTCAATGGCGAAACAGAAACACTGGCTTCACTTCGTCATTTTGCATGCGGTGCGCCCTCCATTAGGCAGCTGAACTGTACAGGAAAGCTTGCCATTCATGCGCGAAAAAACGCTTTGTCTCCACTTCATTTTGCGTACGGTGCGCTCATCAAATAGACGACTGTGCTATGCAAGAAAGCTAGCTTCTCATTGGCAAAAAAGAAGCATTGGCTCCACTTCATTTCGGATGCGGTGCGCTCACCCATTGGGCGACTGTGCTGTGCAGGAAAGCTAGCTTTTCAATGGCGAAACAGAAACACTGGCTCCACTTCGTCATTTTGCTTGCGGTGCGCCCTTCCATGAGGCAGCAGTGCTTTACAGGAAAGCTTGCCATTAATCCGCGGGAAAACGTTCAGCTCCACTTAATTTCGCGTGCGGTGCGCTCATCCAATAAGTGACTGTGTTGTGCAGGAAAGCTCGCGTCTCATTGGCGGGAAGGCGGTTCCATTCATTGGCGTTTCTTGGCAAAAAGGAAGAATGGTGCAAATTAGTTCTACAAGATGACACATCAATTTTGTGTTGATGGTCGATACGAGATTATATGTAACTAGGTGTGGTGAAAAGGTTTGCTTTAAGAGAAGGGTTTAGGTAATATATGAAAAAGAAAGAGACGAGAATAGTTGCGACGTAATGAGAGATCAGGCAGATCTAGTGTTCTTTTCACGGATGTGACGCTAGAATGACGTGAATCGATGAAAAGATCGCGAAATACAATTTAGAACAGGGAATGTCGCAGGAGCCAGTGTCTCGACAAGTGGACTTGCCTTCGTCATCAGATTCGATCCCATGACCCTGATTCGTCGTCAGATTCGATCCCGCGACCTTGATCAGCAGTCTGTTGCCATAGCCACCAGACCACTGCGGCAGGCCTACTTCCACTCCTCTCAACTCGCTCTGACTGAGGCCCTTACAGTGAAAACACAATGCGATGTAAAAGTATGAGGCACACGTGGTGGCCCCTTTTGATAATCAGGACAAGCAGACAAGACCAAGGAGAAATGCCCTATCTATTCAAGCCAATGGTCACACTCATGATTTTTCATGTGAGGAAAACAACCCACAGCAGCGTTTTGTTACAAAGCCAAATGATTATTTAACAGAGCTATAAAGGAATCATGGTGCATAAGATGTGGGAGTTCTGGCATAAAAATATAGCTGCTGCGTCGGAAAAACACACCACGTCATGACGCCCTCGACACTGCAATTCGATCCTGGCCAAGAGCAGCATTGCTCTCTATGCACAATCTCCATATTCTTCCGTTGTTCTTCCAGCACACTTTTTTTTTGCAAGTTTCAAGTTTATTTCAGATATAAGTACAGAAACAGAACGCCATACGGGATAAATATACAGAAGGAGGTCCGAATGCACTAGATAGACTGCAGGGATACTTCCCACCCAAGTTTTCAAAGGAAACAAAATATTACTAAATCAGCAGTAACAGCAATATAATGAGAAAATGTGTGATTTGATAGAACAAGAATAAGGCAGTTACAGGTAAGCAAAAGTGGTATAACAATATCATTGAACAAAGAAATATACATCTAGTAATTAAGGAAATAAGAATGCGGTTATTTTTTATAAAGACCGATTGTAGAACATCGTTTGATGCGGGATAGTAAAGAATTCTATATGAATAAAGCAAAGAATACCCAATGTGACAACCAGAATTAGCATAATTACTACATATAGAAGGTATTAAGAAACTTCCATTTGAAGCAGCTTTAGTTGGGTTATATGGTTACAAAGAGAATCAGGACAAAATGCACTTGATGGTACAAGATGGATCAGTGACTTGAATAGTGTGATGGAGACGTACTTAAACTAGCAATAGGAAGTATATCAAAGTTGTAAAGTATTGATGATACACCGCTGCAATACAAACTGCAAGTTATTATTCTAATGGCTTGATTCTGGATGTGCTGAACGGGAGATAAATGGGTTACATATGTACTGCCCCATATAACAATACAATAATATGACTGTGAATAAAAGCATAGCATTAAGGTCGAGGTGTTAAAATTGTCACATGCCCGATTAAAATGTTAATACCCTATGCTAGTTTTTTCGATAAGCGCACGATATTTTAGGTTGCTCTCAAGAATAACTCCTAAGAAAGAGCATTTATTGTCAAGAGCAATGAGCATCTTGTTTCATTTGATAATGTCTTGTTATGGAAGAACTTTGTTATTTGAGTGGAATATCATGAACTTATTTTTTGTAGGGTTAATACAGAGGGAATTGCAACAGCACCAGGTTAAAATGCTATTTATATCTTTCTGTAATTCAAGCATCAAAGATTGAATGGGTAGTGTCATTAGTATAAAGAAAACGTTCAGAGTTAGTAACTTTTTGAGGAAGGTCATTCATACGAACCAAAAATAAATGGGGGCCAAGAATGGACCCTTGAGGAATGCCTTGGTTAGTAGTCAGAAAGTATGACAATGCAGAACAGACATAAACAGCCTGTTGTCAATTACAAAGGTAACTTTTAATTAGTGTTAGTGCAGGTCTAACTTGAGTTTGGTTTCCAGGATGCTGTGATTAAGGGAGTCAAAATCTTTCAATAAATCAATGACCAATGCTCCAGCAAATTTATCAGAATCAATAGCTTTTTTAATCTTGTCAGTAAAAGCTAGCAAAGTAAGATTTGTAGAAAAAGCTGGTCGGAAGCCAAACTGACGAGACATTAAAATAAGAAATTTAGGTAACTTATTAGTTATGCATTTATTTATTTATATATTTCAAAGTACCTTACAGGCCCCATTGGGGGCATTGGGTAAAGGGGGTAGTATTACAGAAAGTATACATATGTACACATACCAAACATAAAAACAATACAAAAGAAACAAATGCAAAATAAAACAGGTGTTAATTAAAAATTAAAAAGAGTACAGTCCTTGATGCATGAAATATACAGGTAATAAAAGTGTAAACAAAACGGAGCATCAAAGCACACAAGAAAAAGAACCGATAAGGTAGGCACATTCTTCACGTACACAATTATATTCTTAAAAAACACTTTATTCACAAAAATAAGCTTGCAATGCAGCTATAAAAAAATACAGACGGGAAAAAATAACTACCACGTAGGCTAAAAGAATTACAGTACATTTCCTGTGTGAAGGCAAAAAAAATCGTGATGTATGACGTGACATAAGCAGACGGAGAGATTAGCTGTGATGATATCCGCGGGCTGAAGAATTGCCAAAGGCTAAGCTTGTTTGCGCTACACAGTACGGTATCTACTCGCCGAGGCTTGTGTAATGGCTTGTTAAGATATCACGGAAGCTATCATAGTTACTCTGGGAGGCAATGTGATCAGGCAGGCTATTCCAGAGACGGATGGCACGCGGAAGCGCAGAGTTATTGAACGCATTTGTTGAGCCATATAGACGGGCGGGCGTAACTAAGATGATTGTGTAGCCTGCGTGAAATGAGAGTTGGTTTTCGCAGACCTGTGACAGTGATTCGGGAGGAGTGGGTAATTTTATGAAAGAATGACAGCAAGGCGATGTCACGACAAATGTTCAAGTGTGGAAGTGAAAGTTCCTCAATACACATCTATTATTTTACTAAAAGCTGATAAAATAGCTTTAGGGCAATAATTTGAGATGCATGCTCTGGTGCGTTCCTTGCAGACTGGAAAAATTTAGGCCTTTTTTTAATTGTAATTGAAATGACCTGGTCCTGAAAATTAGATTGATAGCATGGAATGGAGGGACGGCAATATGATTGGCAGTTAACTTAATGTTGGACGAGTGAATGCTGTCAACTCTGGCAGTAGTGACTAAGTTTACTAATAACGCTGATTATTTCATTAGGGTCTGTTGGAAAAAGGTAAAATTATTGTGAAGAACAGATCCGAGATCGATTCACGCTTAGGGGTGGGCTGGAAGCTTGACTGCAAAAAAAATTAATTGAATTCATTCGCAATGTCAGTTGGCTGGTCTAAGACCCAGTCAGCAGTTTGAAGATCAGTAATAGATAATTCAGGCGTCTTCTTGTTGAAAAGGGAATTAATAATTTGCCATTGTTCTTTAGAGTTGTTGTCAATGCACATTATCTTGTCTTCATATTATTTCTTCTGGCAATTTTCAACAGTATAATGAAATTTTAACGTGATGTTAAAAGGAAGGCATTTAACTTTGTTATAAAGGTTTTGTTTTTTGTGCATGCATGTCAAAACACTGTTATCCAAGGGTTATGGGGAGCTGAATAGATTCTCTTGCATTCGACAATTGTGATACCCTATATCCTGAAATGATGCCATGTATGTTGCTTTGAGCATATAAATTTCAATAAGATCAGTCCTGTTACTTAAAAGACAGACTGTATTCTCTTTATGAGCCACAAAAGTAAAGCTTGAACAATTAAACATATTTTCCCTGAAATTCTTCAGACACGCGTGCTGCTAGTACTTACCTGCACAGGCACAGTGATCAATGGCCAGGAAAAAGAATGAGCGGACAAGTAACACTGGTATTATTATTATTACCTTATTTTACATTTGACAAGTAACACTGGTATTATTATTATTACTTTATTTTACATTTGACAAACAGAATGCATTCTGCTTATTCATTCCTAGAAGCGTACTCATGTTTACTCTGCCTGGCTTAATGACATATTGCAATCACCGCCAGCGACAGATCCCTGCAAGTTCTCGCGGATTGTAACCACTTATAAACTTCAGCTCGGCTTTGCCTCCATCTGTCCAACCTGCAAGAGATACATTTTAAAATAAGGCAACTAGCTGGCAGTGGCAATGGAGCTATGCCTAAGTACACAGTCGTCTGCAGCAAATGCATGAAGAACTGATACAGCATGTTCCGCGTCTGCCACCATGTGATGCTAATGCTCTGCAATTAGGTTCGATACACATACAAAAACACTCAAGAAAAGTGGGAGGAGGGTTGCCTGCTGCAGTAGCTCAGTCAGCAGAGCCCCAAGTAGAAGCATATTGATGTGTGATGCTTTGAGGGTATCACGTTAAGCTGTGGATCTGGTTCTTAATAGCAGAAAGTTGATTTTTTTTGTTGTTGCATCCTCTCCCATAAACTTTATATTTCTGTATTTCTGTTTAAGTAAACAGTTTATCTTTCACTGCTTGTTATATTTGCATGGTTGTCACTAACAAATAATCAATCCCTTAATGTGGAAACGACGCTATGGTAGCTAATTTTCAGTCTTAGTGATAGTACCACACATTCCTGCAGCTGTGCAGTGACAGAAAAGATCATCTAAAGTGCAAAAGCTGTGACAATTTTTGCTAACCAAGCCTCGCAGCAGCAGTGGACATCACAATTTCCACATTAACCATAATGATTATGATTAGTAACCAAAGTTTACAAAGTGGCTTTTGGAACATGTAACCGTAGAATCAAAGCTTTCCTAAATTCAAAACAAAAGCTTTCGTTGAATAGCAGAGCAAGATCACATTCATATGTTCTTTGTTGTGCTTCACCAGTTTCAAAGCTCTGAAGGGCCAGTCTTATTTTTTCTCTTAATGTCAGGTGTGTATGCTTCGCTTCCTGGCTGTTGTATCTCAAAGCTGCAACTGCACCTATGGTGACTGCTAGTTGTTGCCACTGGAATTGTAGTGATAAATTATAAGGAACAGCAAATTTGGCTATCGACTGACTCTTTCCAGCACTTTGCCACGTTGCTGACTGCCCGCTGGAACACTACATGACTGTGCACCCTAGGCTTCCTAAGTGGGAAAACAGTGGCTGGGTTCTTGCACAAAAATGTTTTTCCTTGGTCAGCTAAATCACTGCCAGTGTTGTACACGTTCCTCCAAATCAGGAACGAAAACTCGTTCCTCGTTCCTTCACAATTTTGTAACGCGTTCCCGTTACAAGTTCCTTTAATCAGAAAGGAACGCGTTCCAGTTACATTTAAAAAATTGGAACGTGTCGTTACATTAACGTTACACTTGATTTCTAAATTTGAAAGTAGTGTAAGAGAACACTGAGGCAAAATAAAGTGAACCTTCGAAATCTTTCGTCAACCTATGCATATTTCACGAACTTTAAAATCACCGGCTGCTTATTATCTGGAGACAAAGAAATATACAAACAAACAATCCTAGGCAAATATTTTCAAGGAGCACCGAACATACTACAGTATTCCACTGCAACTTTGGCGCTAGTCAAAGCGCAACTCCTATGGCACTTTCCACGTCGTTCTTCAAATGCGCAGTTATAACGATACTGCGCCTCCAGTGTGCTAATAGAAAGTTACTCACATGTACCAATGGACATGGGTAACTGCGATACATCTGGCACTAAAAGCTAGTAATTGACCATTGGTTTTAGGACAGCATATGAAGGTTTGTGCCTGACCCATACCATTGCGCGTAAATGCTGCAACAAGATTCCCCGATATATCGTCAGCATTCTCGATGGTAAACGTTTTTGTTCAAAATTGGTAGCCTTCTAGCGTGTTAATAGTCTAATTGAAAATTTTGAATATATTGCATTTACTTAGTTCTCATCATTTTAAAGCGTTTGTGATACACTGTTATTTTGTTGTTATTTATGGGCTTTGACAGTTGGACTTGTCCGACAACGTCTTTTTCATTATTACCCTTCCTTCTCTCTTTCCCATCTTTCTATTCCCCCTTCCCACTCCCCCAGTGTAGGGTAGCCAACCGGACGCCCTTCTGGTTAACCTCCCTGCCTTTCTGTTTTCCCCTTCCTTCCTTCCTTCCTTCCTTCCTTCCTTCCTTATGGGCTGCGCTCAATGTATGTCGGTGTAAGGAATTTCTACTAGCTATCTTGTGCGTTTACAGCAGAATTAAATAATGTGGGACTGTTTTCTGCTTCTATTCGTGGCACATTAGGAAAAATTATTAATTGCCTGTTCCGTTCGGAGACACACCGACCTTCACGCAAGGGCGAACTGCTGTTGTGGTGCAGGATTTAAATAAGTAAATGAATAGCCTCCATGCATCATTCGACGGGACGCGAACAAAAATGACGCACCCCACACAAGAGCTGTTAACAGGATATCTTCACCAGCTGTTTTAATGCACTGCACGATGTCCAGTGCATTAAAATATTTGGTTATTCCTTTGTAGATAACCATTCGGTCGCGCAGCAATCAAGCTAGTTTTTATTGGATGATGATACATGGGTTTTAGTTTTTATTAGGAACAGACTGAACATCACCGAACATAATTAACTAGGTCCGGGTCAGAACGATATTGACTTCGCTCAACATTACAAACACGCACGCACGCACATAAGCATTTTCATCACACGTTCACGTGAGCACGTTTAAGAGAAGCCTTTCGTTTCTGCTTTTTGCGAAGTCATAGGTTTCGCTAAACTAAAGCGCGTCCCGTTCAGTTCAACCTAAGCACTGTGAAGAGATTGACGCATATAGTGTCTTACAAGTATGGCCGTAACCGCGCTCTCAAAACCACTGCAGTGAGCGGCGATGGTAAGGCGCGTGTTGACAGTTCCGAGGGAGCCATGGCGGCGGGATTATAAGGAGAATTTCGATGTTAAATGCGGTTGCTCCCGTGTTGCCGTACACTCCTACAGGCAATGGAGCTATGCCTAAGTACACAGTCGTCTGCAGCAAATGCATGAAGAACTGATACAGCATGTTCCGCGTCTGCCACCATGTGATGCTAATGCTCTGCAATTAGGTTCGATACACATACAAAAACACTCAAGAAAAGTGGGAGGAGGGTTGCCTGCTGCAGTAGCTCAGTCAGCAGAGCCCCAAGTAGAAGCATATTGATGTGTGATGCTTTGAGGGTATCACGTTAAGCTGTGGATCTGGTTCTTAATAGCAGAAAGTTGATTGTTTTATTTTTTTTTGTTGCATCCTCTCCCATAAACTTTATATTTCTGTATTTCTGTTTAAGTAAACAGTTTATCTTTCACTGCTTGTTATATTTGCATGGTTGTCACTAACAAATAATCAATCCCTTAATGTGGAAACGACGCTATGGTAGCTAATTTTCAGTCTTAGTGATAGTACCACACATTCCTGCAGCTGTGCAGTGACAGAAAAGATCATCTAAAGTGCAAAAGCTGTGACAATTTTTGCTAACCAAGCCTCGTAGCAGCAGTGGACATCACAATTTCCACATTAACCATAATGATTATGATTAGTAACCAAAGTTTACAAAGTGGCTTTTGGAACATGTAACCGTAGAATCAAAGCTTTCCTAAATTCAAAACAAAAGCTTTCGTTGAATAGCAGAGCAAGATCACATTCATATGTTCTTTGTTGTGCTTCACCAGTTTCAAAGCTCTGAAGGGCCAGTCTTATTTTTTCTCTTAATGTCACGTGTGTATGCTTCGCTTCCTGGCTGTTGTATCTCAAAGCTGCAACTGCACCTATGGTGACTGCTAGTTGTTGCCACTGGAATTGTAGTGATAAATTACAAGGAACAGCAAATTTGGCTATCGACTGACTCTTTCCAGCACTTTGCCACGTTGCTGACTGCCCGCTGGAACACTACATGACTGTGCACCCTAGGCTTCCTAAGTGGGAAAACAGTGGCTGGGTTCTTGCACAAAAATGTTTTTCCTTGGTCAGCTAAATCACTGCAATGTGACGCTATGGCACCAAGAAAGAGAAAAGCATCCCAGCTTTTCAGAGACAGTGGGCCACAATCCCAGTTTAAACGTGCAGTGGATTAATACGGGAATTTGCAATCACATTTTACGTTTTTCTGGGCCATGCGTTCTTTTTCTGTAGTTCCCTACAGAACGTAACTACACGCATCCACTGAATATTGCTGTGCACCAGTTCCCAGAGATAATGCTGGATATCTCCAGCAAACTATACCACTGTGCTTTCCGTACTGTGCTCACTTTGCCCTTCTTCTCACCCTCCTTGGAAAGTGGAGGTGGCAAAAAGCAACAAGGTGTCGGAAAAGACTGGATGTATCCAAGGTGCAACTACTCTCGCCAACACATTGTGGTCTCCTCGCAGCTACTACAGAACCCCCCTGCCATGTGAGCCACCAAAAATGTAACGATTTAAGGTCCAAGCAAGTAGAAGCTCTGGAGCACTGTCCACTGTTGTGTACATTGCACGAGCACCTCTGATGCTTGGGCTGGCATGGCAGCTAGACGGGCTGGCGAAAACAGCACTTCATTTGTGGAGACACTGTAGCACCACCACTGACCACATGTGCTGGCCTGACATGATAAAGCGGCAAACATCTTGGTGGATGCATCTACTGATGGCGACATACTTGCCCCCTAGGTGAAAGACGTTGTATGGTGTATCATCAACTGGTTTTATTTTTATTTATTATTCTCCCCCCCCTCCCCCCAAGGAGCTTGCCCTTCCCTTCTTTTTTATCTTCAGTGGAAATTGGAGATGGCAGGGAGCAACAGCACTGTGTAGGACATTGTGTAGGGGAAATTGGTACAGGGGTTTGCTTGTTCATTCTCCTACTCACAGCAACTACAAACATTCTTTTTCCCACTACTGTCACAAACGCAGCCGCACTTGACTGTTAGAGAACATTGTAAAACAAGCCCTTACCATTTGGGTTCTGAATGTAACCCCGATCAAGGTAGTAGTCGAGGCAACTGTCAATTTCCTTTTCAGTGTACTTGGGCACATGAACTGGTATGAATGGTTCGAAGAACTCGAACCCCTGTCAAATAATGAAAACAACTGGTTTGTTGCAGTAATGAAGTTTAACACAGGAACAAAATCTTGACAAGCCGTACACAATGTTAAGTATAAAATACCTACTACAGGCATACTTGCACGTTGGCCTAAAAGATCTCAGACATCATGAAACTGGGCCAGTTGTACAACACACAAATAGTTCTGTTTATCAATACCAACTCTTTTATGTAATACCACACATAACAATAAGCAAAGGAATGGAAAACATGAATTCAATCTTAAGATAAATGTACCCAGTAAATGATAACGTGATTGTAGTGCTAAAGAGGATGAACACATGAAAGGTGAGAAGACATCACCTTTCATGTGTTCATCCTTTTAAGGGCTAAAATCATGTCATCAAGCACCCAGCAACTTGCCCTGCACAAGTTCTTTGCACACAGCAAATTAATTTCGAATTTTATATTCCACTGCCTTGAAGCAAATAACAAATAATAATAATTTCTGGGGTTTTATGCACCAAAACCACGTTATGATTATGAATTACAACACTGTGATCTCCTCCAGAAACTTCGACCACCTGGGAGGCGATAGAACCTGCAATTTTAGAGTCGGCAGTCAAGCACCACAACCACAATAGCAGTAATGCTAGTGCTGGGAGGGCCACCACCTTGAGGCTACCCTATATAGGCCCTTGTATGCAACCTTTAATGATGAGTACAGTTCAGGCGCCAGGCTTAGAGAGTTAACCCAGAGAACACCAACCAATTTTACAGTGTAAAAGCTAAGGCAAGGCCCTCCAAAGTTACTTTCCAATTACATGACGGTAATTACTGATAGAAGCATTTCGAACATCGAATGAAAAACTTCAATCGTCGTTTCTTTGCACAACACAAATTGCCACAAAGGGAGAAGAAAGGGCTTTCAAAGAATGCTGCAATGCATGTGCCAAAAATTTTGCTTATAAAATACTAGTCGAAATTAGAATGCACCTAGTTTCATTGCTAAGTTCAATGGTGCCTGACAGCAAAACATAAAAGTGAAATGCTAACAACTTCTGGCTTTGCAAGGCCAGCACATGTCATGCCAATGTGATGTGTTCTTTGTATGTGTAAACGTCGATATCACTACACAGGCAACAAATTTGTAACACAGTAAAAGCAGTTCAGACCTACCTCAAGGCCCAGAAGATACTTCGGGTAGTAGCAGGGTACGTTGTCCTGTGTAAATCCAAGGTGCTTTAATGACATGGCGGCCTGATCTACACTCACAACTATGGCTGCATTCCTCTGGAAGAGACAATGGCAGCCATTATTCCCCAGTCCGATTCTGTTGAAGTAAATGCGTTTTCAAAGCACTGTGGTCATTACAACTAGCAAGGCTCTGGCATTTCAGTTAGCGTCTATTGTACCTGCAAACCTTAGATGTCTTCAAGGTCATGAGCAAAAACATAGGAAACACACGGAAACACACAAAGACTGTGATCACTACACTCATTAGGTTGGTCATCAGTTGGTGATCACTACACTCATCATCATTAGTGATTATTTACCATTAGGCATAGCACTAGAGCAGAGACAAAATTATTTTTGATATTGTGGAAACAAGCTCTCCGCGGAGCGCTTCATATTATACATGCTGAGAGCCCTGGAAAGTGGGCAATCTTCTGTGATTCAAGATCAGCTCTACAATGTATACAGTTGTTTCTTCGACACATGGAGCAAAACCACCTCACATACGAAATCGCCGTACTTGTCCAAACTTTACAAGAAAAAGGACATGAGATATATTTTCAATGGATACCAGGCCATTGCGGTATCAGTGGAAATGACTCCGCAGATAAGGCCGCTCGGACGTCAGGCGAAGAAGACCGCTGTGTTCCCATTCCACTCTCAAGGACCGACGCTGCAAGACAACTTCGCACTCTTGCGCGAACGATGTCCTTAACTGAGTGGAATACCCCATACACGAGGCGCACCAGACTGCACTAGCTAAACCCATCGCTGCAACTCGGACCTCCGGCTGGTTTGCACCGACGTGAGGCTTCGCTTCTTTGCCGATTGTGGTTGGGAGTGGCCTTTACGAACGCTTACTCTGCGCTGATTGGAATGGCTCATAGTCCTGCGTGTGCTGTCTGCGGATGCGCAGAGACCATAGATCACTTGTTGTGCCACTGCCCACAATTTGAGGAACATCGACTGCCTATGACCGAGTCCTTCACAAAGCTCGACGATCGTCCACTTTGTGAACAGACAATCTTAGAATACCGTCCTCACGGTCCAACGGCTCAGAAAGCAATGAAAGCGCTTTTGGCCTTTCTAAAAGCATCTGGCCTAGCCGAGCGCCTATGATATTGTATAGGACTGCCCTGTAGGCATTCCCCCTCTCTCCTTCTCTTTACTTTTATTCCCCTTTTCCCATCCCCCAGTGTAGGGTAGCAAACCGGACTCATGACTGGTTAACATCCCTGCCTTCCCTTCCTTATTTCTCTCTCACACTAATGTTTTCTGTGAAGTTGTGGGCTTTGACAATTTCGAAAATTTGCATGAATAATGTTGCGCTGGCTAGGTACGATTTGTTCACAGCTCTCCACAAGTGAAACATTTTCAAATATACAGTTGGAGAGCAACTAGAAAAATCTTTTCAAAAAAGATTTTTAAAATTTCTTTTAGAAAGCAAAACTCCGTAATACATTAGGAAAACCATAGAGCAAGCCTGCATTGACATACCTTAATAGTGCAGGTTCTGTAGAGCCATAACGTATGTAAAAACATTGGCATTTCATAATTTACAAATGAATTTGGTTCTCCAGAAGAGGGATACACAGTCATGTTAAACAGCGCACTGTCCACATTTGCATGCGATGTTCAGTGTCCACAAGCTTTTCCAAAAAAACCATGGTGGAAAAATTACATTCTGTCATTCAAGTTCATAGAGCACCTGCTGTTCTAACAGCTTGCTCTTTGACAAGCTGTTACAAGACATTACAAGAATACATTACATGGCACAATATTGGTCCAGGAGCACATTGCACAAGGAAACCACTTGGGCATATTCACAGCTCGAAATCCATCATAAGTTTCAGGAGGCTGCCCTTTAATATGGTACTGTTATCCAGAGTTGCAGCAGAAAGTTTATAAGGTAGCCCTATACCTGCTTGCCAAGACGATAAAGTGAAGGTTAGACACCGGAATTTCTTTGTCTGGGCCATATATTTCTCGCACTGTAAAATTTTTTTGAATGTTTACCAAGTAGGCCCTAAAAAAATATCTTTCCTTACTTAGTGAAGTTTCTACTTCTCAACAAAATAGATAAACACCGAAGTTGTGAAAAATTGAAGATACTATAGATTTTGCATGTAGGCATGTCTGTGCAATCTTACAACCACAAGTAATAAATGAATGAATGAATGAATGAATGAATGAATGAATTGATATTTATTGATCTTGACTTGCAATTGCAATGTATATACATACCCAGTCATTCTTTAGAATTTCCTTGAAACTCCTGACTATTGTCATGTCCTTTGCTGGAATCTGGAAAGCAATGCACTGGTGGAAAACTTGATATTTCACAAGCACACAAAACTTTCCTAGACTAACATTACCGTTGAGACTCCTTATGAAGGTACACTAGACATGAAAGTACCACAGCTGGTGTTCACTATATCAAGTGTCCATTGTATCACCGTGGTGTATAAGAAGAACTAAATGAGCACTACCACAAACCAATAAATGATTTCTAATGTTCCTTATGATGTAATGGTTGGCTAGTTAGGTGATCAGTGCAGTGTATCGGAGCACACACATTATGAAAAAAACAACAGGATAGACCTGTGTATGTCTTTTGTGCGTTTTGTTGTTTGTTCATCAGGTATGCGCTGTCATATGCTACGGTTCATCAACATACTTGCTTCACAGTAGCTGCACACATCACATACTCAACAGGAAAAAAATAAGAGCAGAAACTCACATAAGATTTATCGAGCCGGCGGATATAAGTGTCCTGCCAGAAGCTGTTGACACCTTTGGCAATGACCATTGTTTTCATCCTTGAACAAAGAACACAAATGTAACTGTTGTAATAGTAGGATGTCCACTATTCACTGCATACCGAAACACAGGACGAAACATAGGAAGTGCAGAAGAAGATGTGTTGCTCAGATACACAATATAGAAGTCAACTAATGATGTCACAACTGACCTTCCAGCATCAGTCAGCATCTTGATCTCTTGCAGGAGAGCTTCCATACAGCTGCAGGCATGTTTCATGCGTTCAACTCCCTGAATGTGTGTGTACATTGTTCAATCACAGGACGGCCAAGCACGGCATGGGCAAAAATCTTATGCTACCAGTACTCACATGATCTACTATGTTTGTCAATGGTTCTCCCTTCTGTGTAGCTTCTCGTTCAGACCAGTTGTACGTCTGTGTAGTGGTCAACTACATGAGAGGAAAGTTGTCATGAAATGTCTGAAAACACCGACTTGACTACCATTTCCTACAACAGCATAGTGTACAATTTGTCACGAGGGAAGTGAGCTAAAAGCTGTGGATTAGGCAACTTGACTGGCCCCACCAACCACGTCCTGGATGTGCCAAAACTGCACCTTCATTTGCACACAGTTTTTGTAAAATTCAGCCTAGTGAACGAGAACAGCAAATTTGTGACACAAATAGTAAACATAACCTGTTTTGAACAAGAACATTGCATCTATCAAGTTGACAAGCAGAAGCATTGGCACACAGGCAAAGCAATATACATTCTCTCAATGCCTGGTGCATAGCTTGTCTCCATGCTAAACAAGAAACCAGCTGTTGTTTTTAATTGTAAACAGAGCACATAAATTAAAAGAAGTACAATATTCTTTGTCACAGTAACTCCAGCTTTGCAGGCCTGCAGTGTGGCTCTGTATTTACAGTATGCACAGTGTCTGGATGCAGCAACAGCATTGTTTTACAACACCATTATTATTATTATACTGTATACAAACACGCAGTACTTACTCTCCACCCTTTGGTGCTCTTTCGCTATCATGGGCTCTTGAGCAATTGAGCAATACAATGCCACATGCCATTATCATTATTCTGTCCTCTGTATAAGGCCTGCACCTTCAATTTGGTGTGGAGTGAAGGGACAAAGAATCTTGCAGTACTTTCTGGCTCATTTCCATGACCCACTAACAGATGGCACTAGATGTTCCTGCTAATGACTGCCTTAATGCATGCCTTATCACACACATGGCACCAAAACCAAGCTGCAACCTTGGCCACTATTTAAAATTACAATCATAAATTTTACTTGTGTTTAAATATTTCAATAATTTGCTCTTTCTACCTGCCTTATCACTCAGACTGCTTGTGGCATTCTGCGCATCTGAAAGATCTGTGACAGGCTTTGAACGTGTTCACAGATGGTCACTAGTGGTTGGGCTATTTTGCGAAGCAGTCTGAGTGCAGTTCTGAGGTTTCATCAAGTAGCTGTCAGTCTGCCTCATGCAATGGTTCCATCAGTTACAAAATATGAAAAAAAGAAAAATATGTGCATGCCTTAGACAAGTTAATACGGTACATACAATTGACAGACATGAAAATAAGGGTGAGAGCAGGCTAGGCAAATGCCTATGAAATGTGCAAGACACATGCCTAATCCTTAGGAATGACAGGATATAAGGAGCCAAGGAAGAGCGCAAAGCATTCACACACATTAAGCTCCTTCAGACGAGCAGCATTGAGGACACGAAACTGCTGCAGCCAGACAGCCGCATCAATGGGTGAGTCTATCAATGTTTCGTCACTTGCATTCTGGGCATGGTCCTTTGGCCGTTTGACCCAATGAGCAGCTGCAGGGAAAAGAAACAGCATGGTACAGCAATAAAGCCAGAGTTAAGTCACAAATAAATGCAAGATCTTTCTTGGCATGGATAAAATTAGGACCATGGCTAAGCATGTAGTGACGTAGCAGATATCCGAGTTTGGTTGCCGCATCCGCAAGTTACTTTTTCATCAGCACTTGAATTAAAAGCTATAATCAATTCCCCTTATATCTTCCTTGGCTTTATCTCATTCTATCAATCAAGGACAAGCTCCTCAATCTGTTTCTCTTCTTTCATTCCCTGTTTCTTTTCCCACATACTCTGTTTGTACAAAATGAACCAGAAGCAATTTATTGCTATCACTATTATTATACACCAACCAACAAATTGCACATCAGCTACAGCAGCATAACTTTTGCCAGAGAATAGTCAGAACAAGCACTTTCAATTGCAATTTGTGTGACAACTGTGCTAAGACAAGTTACAATTGCTTCCACCACTATGACTACATTTTATCAATGACAATATTATGCTGAGAGAAGGTTACTGAGGCAAACTGGAAATAAGCACCTAAATATAACGAGCCATTTAATCATTTAATCAACATTTTACTTTTGTATACAAGTTATACTCTAATCAAAATAGACTTACTAGATGATTGGCAATTCTGAACATTACATGATGAAGCACTACTAAAAACATTCCTTGTACATGATTACTCTTCCACCACCCTATACAAATAAGCAGTGACTGTCCTTTTGTTGGTGTGTGTTTTTATATATATATATATATTATAATTGTGTAACTTCTTGCTGGACCCTTCTGTTTGTAGTTTTTCACTGTAGTGTATTCTCAATGCATGGAAGTAGGTGCTCACACGTACACATGCACACACACACTTGTGGCAACGAGTGAACATCATAGGTTCACAACGCAAAACAAATTACGAAAATGTTCAACACCCTCAGCTCTTAGTGCCTGCATCTAGCAAAACAGTACGACACTGTGTCAATCACAAATGCCAATAGGCAGGTTGCATATCTGAATTCGAGGTTGAGTGTATAATATGCAGCAAAAATATTCTCCATGCTAATTTAATTCCCCAGAAAGTGCTAACACCGGCACTAAATTAATAAATGAATGAAACTCAAGTGGAAAGGTCAAAACATTGAATGTCACTGATCTCAACACTTAAAGGCAAGCCACAGGTAATCCCTACACACACAAATACACACACACACATTAATTGCAAAGGTTGCTGTATCAAGCACACTACTCACCCCACTCTTTAGAAACGATAATCCAGTTGTTCACTGCTGCGTAATGCAACAAATGGGCCTGTGTGATTGCTTTCCCACAGCCCATTTGGCCATCTTGATGATGATGTCAAGGTTTTCACTTTCTGCTTAGCAGCTTATTTCACAAACTCAAATTTCACTTAATACACATGTTAAACATAAAATACCTTAGTTCAGAAAGAAACAGCGCAACAATAAAATAATAATCAGAACCAGTGAAACACTTATTTTCTGTTCTTTCTGTTGCCTCATTTCTTGCTCGTAAATTCTGAACACTATGTCCCACCAACTAGCCCAGCAACAAGTTCGAGTGAATGATACTATTATGAAATGTGTGCAAACACACAATGTACAAAAACGCTCACTTCCAGCTACCACTTAACACAGGATGTTTAGAATATAAACAGCAAAAAGAAAAAGCACACAGTAACTTCCTCACCACACCATGTGCTTCCGACCAGCTACCAACAAGAAAACTTATTTCCTTGGCAGAAAGCAAAACGAACAGCAAGCCGACACATAAGTGTCACGATTAATTGCTGCAGCCTATCTGCGTGCACCTATCTGTCTTCAAACAATATTACAGTATCGTCAAAGTATGGAGTGCACCCACAGTCACGGCAGTGATCTGATAAAAACTTTCCTTACAATACAACTCTGCCTTAGCAAACTGCTGTTGGGCGCTGCCCAACAAGCTTTTCCAGGTCTAATTACGCCTGCTTTCATCACAAGCATAAAGCGCCAACCAAAAGCTGTTTCACACTAGGCTTACTTTCCCTTACACTGTGGTGCGGTGCTTATTTAGGTTGGGCCCTGGAACATTAGAGTGCTCTCGGCGATGCATTGTCTGCTGTGAAGTATGGCTGCTTTTTGACCAAGTTCTTTCTATGCCGATAATAATGAATCCTTTAACAAAAATGAACATGATTTCAGTGAGGAAGAAAGCTGCATGCCTGCACAAGATAATCAAGAAAGTGATTCACGTGAAGCGACTGACGAGGACAATAATGGTGAAAAAAGTGGCTCTGGCGGGACATGAAGCAATGAGAACATGTGACCATGTGCAATGAACTGGAGAATTTGTATGGATCTCCAGCCCTCGTCTACAGGCTCCCTGGCTGAAACAACAAGAACTATGCTGCTAAAATCCGTGACCACTGCCAACAGCGCAGTACACTAAAATAAAGCATATAGGCCCTCCCACAGCACTCTCCCTTGGTTCACTGAAATGACACTAGTCGTGGATACAAAGCATAATCCTCAGGGCTGGGAGTGAATAGTCGTATGACTCAATGTACGACTTCACTTCAAGAAATGGCTGCCGCACCATGATTGCCATCTCTGCAAACATTTCATTCTGAAGTGAAGGCAAAACATTTAGGAGAAAGTGCGCATTATGGCCCTTTAACTTAGCCTTTCTTTTCTTTAAAAATAATAGTAGCACTTCACATACTAGGGTAGCACTTTTATGCACAACCACGTGAGAGTGCAACATTTTTGTACCTGGTCATTATAAGAGCCAAGTTGTAAGCAACACACACATCCCTGAACAAACAGCACCCACAAGCAGTCGTGCACATCTTGCCTGATAGTTGGGTCTAACGTTTCACATAGTTTTAGAATAGCACTGAAGCTGCAGGCTAGGGTTACCAATTCCTTAATTATGGAAGTCGGGACAAACGAAGGGGGGACAGGTTGAGGACTAGGTTTGTAAAACAACAACAACTAGCTCTTATATTTTTATTCACGGCTGATCTCCTCTAAAGTTGTGAGAACCTCTGGAACTTTACTTCGGCTGACTTCTCGCAGCTTCAAGAATGTAATCTTGCTTCAAGTTACACTCGTAATTGTTTTCGCATATCACCAGGGAAGTTCAACTTAACCTGAACCTCTATCTGTACAAGCTCAACATGCATCCTGTTCCTCTTATCTCTCAACAAACTCTGCATAAAAGAGAAAACACTCTCTCCACTTATTGATGGGAATTGAGAAAACAAAAGAGGTCCTACCTGTGTAATATAACAACCGATCAATGCATGTGTACTAAACAATAAAAATTGATTGATTGATTGATTGATTGATTGATTGATTGATTGATTGATTGATTGATTGATTAAATTCAGCTGCTATGAAGAGGTTTGGGCAGCTTGGGGAATATTTGAAGAACTCCACCCAATTCAAGTTGGCAGGTAACTGCTCATCCGCGAACCTTGCAATCACGACATGAAGGATGTCACACCCGTAATGTTCGTCCTGAGTTGAAGTGCAGGCCAGTGCCCTTGACAGCACAGATGAGTGCACCAAAAGAAGACTCTCACTTTAGCCTCAGGACTAAATATCGCAAGGTAGCAAGTTGGGCGAGTTGGTACACCTTCATCGTGAAACAGCGTGCACACACACGGACGAAGAGGAAGGAAAAGGTGACATGAGGGCTGTATATCATACTGGCCGAAAGTACGAGTCATTTTCGTTGCCTCACTTTACGAGCTTCAGAACGACCTAGACCTCAGTCTGGGACATATTACTGTCCTGCCATAGGCAAGTCGGGACTTGGGACTCCACATGAAAATAAGAGTCGGTCCTGCAAAATTACGGGTGGATGGTAAACCCGCTGGAGGCACCTTCTTAGACGCACATTTGAATGACTTCCACAATCCACTATGTTCGGCTGAAACTGCAACTTTTCACACAGTTCCTCTTGAAAACCAGGTCAGGTCCAGCACATATTGTTCTTGTTCACCTGAACATCTGTGGCCCTGGGTGCTAGAAAATTGTCTAGAAGTCTGCCGTAATTTATAGAGAGTAAAGGCGAATTAAAGGAGTTATTAAGGGTCGTGATGCAATGTAGAAGGGGAAACACACTCTAATGATTCAAAGTATAAATAAATAAAAGGACTAAAATTTTGTATAAATGAAACGTAACCCCTTGCACCCACCCCACCCCCCTCCTTTTTTAACTTCCAACAGGCGAATTCTTCGGCATTTATTTGTACATCACCTTTCGATCTTCTTCGTTTGCGAAGTGGGCACGTCATCTACGATTCCTATAGAACCGCGAATTAAATGTCGCAGCACAAGAACTGTATATGTAAAGTTCTTACCATCGTTTCAAACTTCTTCGGCACCTTGTGCACCCCGAAAACAGATTTCTGTACATGTTCGGGGACTGTGTAGAACTTCGCTTCGTGATCGACCGTGTGATTTGTCTGCGAGAAAGCGCAAGGGTATCACCACACTGTGCGATGGAAAACGCTTCGCATGATACAGCCTTACAGGATCGGACTCCGAAGTCCTGAAGTGCGGCAAACTCTTTTCGGGGGCCACAGCGACCTGAGTAGCGAGACATTTTGCGCACAAGCGCGCATGTCTCCCTGGTTTCGAGCGGAGCAGCAAGCCTTCAAAAAAGGGGGAAAAAAGAAGAAAAAGAGAACACCAAGTGAACTCGCGTTTGCAGTGGGTTCTGACCGTCAATGAGATGACATGGAAGTGCAATAAATTAATTTTACAGAGACTCACGGCTGATTTTCAGAACCATGCTGCTTGCTTGCAGAGCGCCGCCACCTTGCTTCACTACCGCCCTCTATTATTTTTGTTTTCACTTTCTGCCATGTATATAATATCATTTCTACTGCCTTCTTTTGATACATTAATCATTAGACATGTTATGTTACCTTTGGTCTTGTGGATGGTGTTTTGTGTTGTGTGTGTGCGTGTGTGTGTGTGTGTTAGGATTTCCGGTTCCGGTCTTTACACGATACTCTTCACGCTTTTCGCAGCAGAAGGCAAACGTTTCGGCGCTGCGCATTTTCTTCGGCGGCTGGTGCATCGCATTCAGACAAGCCATGCTTGCTAACGCTATTTCTCGACTGCCCTTGAATGTCCTCCGCGTGAGCGAATCTTCAGTTACTCGATGCCTGGTGAGAAACACGTTCAGAAGAGCACATACCCTCACGCTTGTTGCTAGTACCTCCTGTGCCGGCGCGCCGGCGTTAAGTCGGATCTTTCGGGAACCACGGGACGTGGCCGGTGGTAACTACTTTCGCGAAAGTCGACGTTACGCCGGACACAGCCACTGGCAAAACATTCGTCACATCAAGGAGGCGAAGGACGCACACAGGATGTCCATGACGGACAAGCACATGCGCCTCATCGCAGTCGCCGTGAAAGCCGGCGGCGGGAGCACAGATCCGAAGCTAAACCGCACGCTGGCGAACGCGATCGAGGGTGCCAAGAGAACTCAGGTCGTATCCAACGCGAATATCGAACAAGCGATACGACGGGGAGCGGGGCTCGACAAGCCCAAGAACTTGAAGAGCATGAACTACGAAATAATAATGGAGCATGGCGTGCTTCTTGTCCTAGACGTCGAGACGGGAAACATAAGCAAGTTCGGGAACGACCTGAAGCTAATCGCCAAGAAGCATACGTGCAGGATAGCGCGAGGCGGCGTCAAGGAGCAGTTCCAGCAGAAGGGCTTCGTTCGGGTGTCCGGTCGTGAAGATGGTGCCGCCCTGGACCCCGACGCTGCTCTCGAGGTGGGCATCGAGCACGGCGCCGAGGAGGTGACCGAGATTGACGGCGAGTCCAAGATGTGCGAGTTCCTGTGCGACCCGAAAGACTACTTTGCCCTCTCCAAAGCACTGTCCTCCAACGGCTACGTGATTGCCGAGTGCGGCCTCAAATTCGTGCCCTACGTAGCTGTCACTGTCCCCGAGGAACATTTGGACGTGGTCGCTAAACTTTGCGACGAGCTGGAGGAACACCCCGAAGTCGTTGCAGTTCACACAAATATTGCGTAACAGTTAGGGATGAATGTTAATGCGATGTAACCTAGGAAAATTTGTGAGGAATCCGTGTACATAAAGTTGGTCATTTCATCGAGGGTATGGCGTGCTGTGCTGCAGTGTGCCACCTCACGATTACGTTGAGATCGGCCATGTTGATTTTATTTAATGTGCTCAATTGTTAGACTGCTGTGAGTAGAGAGTATTGAACCAGTGTTCGATGAAAAAAGTGAGCCCTAGGCTCTTCACAAACATATAAGCTCCGAAGTTGCTGTAGAGAAGCAATATTTGAAGTTATGCAGTAGTGATTGTGTGGAAGTGAAAAGAAGAAGCAAGCATGTACGACTCATACTGGTGTCACGTGGGCACAATCAAATTCAGCAGTGGTCACTGCTACACAGTTCAAACGAATGAGGATCAGATTGTTTAGAGTGACTCTAGCTTGGTGCAGAAGTTACCTGAGATGCATCCGTGAAACCAGGTCACGGTCAAATGTGACCATGTTGCAGCACCTGAATGGATTGAACCTTAACCGTATTGGTACTTATTACGATCAAAGGTGCCTGTATGACACCAGTATTAATAGGCATATGTTGGAGATAATCTAATTGTTGCATGTTGCCTAATTAAACCCAATCTTGTTACACTGTGCTGTAATACCTATGAAAAAACTGTTTTTCAACATCTTGTGCTCTAATGAATTGCCTGAACTACGTGGGCTATGCCTCGCAATGTTATGTTTCGTGCTCGAAAGTATACTGCAACAATGCAGCAGTAGATGTGCAGAGAGCATTTTAGTTTGTTGCAGAGCATGTGGAATATTCAGGGCAATTTGCCAGTTGCAGAAAATTCATGGATTTCAGCTTCTTTCTCCTAAATCAGAGAAATTGACACACAGAGAAATAACATTGCCAACTGAAACTGCACAATCTGCTAATGATGGCAATTGGGAGTCTAGAATATCCTGCTATGTCATATGTAATAGTAGATCCCACCTGATTTTCAGTTCATGCCAGAGTAATTGCTTAAAACTGTAGGCTGCTCCAGTAACCCAACGACTTGGAAACTCTTTTTTTTAACTTTTATCTCATGGACATGCACTGTCATGACCTACCAACGAATTCTCACACAGAGTTCAAGAGAACATGTAGAAATGGAAAAATGCCAATGTAGTAGGCACACTGATATGAATTTCACTTTGTTGAAATGAAAAAAAAAAAAGAGGGAAAAACCTAGTTTACGAAGTAAGGTGCACCCTTACCAGCACTTACGTGCTTAAAGTAAAATTATATTCTGGTACTTTACCTGTCAAAGCCAGTCTCATACTGAGGTACAGAACAGACTGGTGATCTTTAGATTTACTAGTACGATACTTCAGACTGATTTTGACCATCCCCAGCCGCTGCCGTCTAGTCGCTATAGCCCTTGCCTGCTGATCCAAAGGCCATGGGACCTAATCCCTGTTGTGCAGCTGCATTTCAAAGGAGGCAAAAGGTTGAGGTATTGTGCGATGTCAGTGCACATTAAATCCCAAGTGGTCAAAATTTCTGATGCGCTACTCTTCGGTGTATCTCATAATCATATTGTGGTTTTGGGACAAAAACCCCGGGAATTATTACTAATAATTTTGACCAGATAGAAATTTTTAATCCTGCACTCAATGCTATACGAGCACTTTGACACTTCGGGCCGGGCCGTCACAGCTGGCATTTTTGCATGTGTCCACAGTTGTCTTGACCATAGCGTTCCTCACAATCACCTAGAAAGAAATGTGGCACCATCATAAATGGGACTTTCTTAAGGGGTACTGTTCCAAGATGGGAATTATGGTATATTTGTCTGTGAGGCTTGTGTTGGCTGGTGACGCGCAGGGTTTTTATTCATACATGGATACGGCTGCATAAATAAAGGTTTAAATAAGGCTTCTGCGATATGACACCTTCACAAACAGATCATTCACCACTGCTATATCTTACAATAAAATATTACTCACCTGCGGGGCATAGTGAAACAGTGAAAAGAAGAAACAAGCAGACACAGAGCGATCGTTGACATCATCTGTCATCCAAGTTTGTGTCCAAGGCAGTCACCGCTTTTCACATAGGATAAAACAGCATCTTAAAGCAGAAGTTCTCAAATAAAAGTAAAACTTCCTTTTGGTTAGTGCCATGAAAGAAATAGCTCATTATGGGCTCTTTTAGCATAAAATTAATTGTGGCATATGGAACGCTTTCAAGCCAGACCAGTCTTTAAGGTGTCCAAGCTCTTTGTGAAATGTGTCAATCCGAATATGACACATCCGAGAATTCCCATGCACACAATGGTTTTTCAGCACCAGTTTTCCTTCTAGGTAATGGTAAGAAACTGTATGGTTTTGATTCTGCAACATAGTGCTCAACAGCACAACTCTATAGCCGCCCGGCTACTGTGCTAAGTGTTCACATGCTTCAATCCTTTTTAAGCTTGCACATACCTCTTAAAGTTCTTTAACACACGTTTTGTGGTGTTAATGACTCCCATTGAAAAACTGCAAGCAGTGAAACATATTTGTGAGCATTTAATTGTAACATAGCAACTGCTTTTCTTCCTTTTTAAGGACGGCATCTTCCTTGGCTAGTCCAGCCAAATTCTATAACAGATTACAATGTCCAATAATATTTGACTGACATAATAAGAGAACAGAAGAGCAAAACAAATAGAGGGGATAACAAGATAGACAAAATAAAAATGTGAAATATAAATTGGAACAGAAAAGCAAATGTAACAGCTAATCATTCAGAAAGATGGAAGAACGCGTAATTATCTTTGTTTAGTCTCAGTCCAGTGATTGAGTTGCCTGCCAATCTTGTTTTTAATTCTTTGGATTGCTCCTATGATTACCTTGCTGCTAGAGTAACAGTTTCCAATGGGCTGTGGTTGTTTGGTGGCAAAGGCACTCCCGAGTTCAAGGACAACGGTACAACTACCAGCCACATCAGCCTCATTCTAATGGAGGCAGAGTGCAATAACATCCGTGTGCTGTTGATGAACTATAACACCTGCGTGATGTTAAAGAACCCAAAGTAGCGAAAATTTCACCAGATTTCTGGCATGTAAAATCCGAGCATATTTTAGCAGCTTCTGGGCAGTTTTCCAAGCTGACCTTAAAAAACTTGCATATGTAGCTTTGTTGGTGTCTTTTACTAATTCACTGTAATAGAGATGTAAGATGGCTGATCCCCCTCCAATGCTTGGTTTGCAAGAGAACATTCAAGCTTCTTTTCATTCTGGAGGCAAACTTTGTCGGCACTTTCAGCAAGAGCTAAATGCTCATACATTTGTAAGAGAGATGGTTTTTGATACACAGAGAAAATATGTCTAAAGTCAGAAGAAATGGGACGTTGCGTGAGGGACAATATAAAGAATGTGGCATGTCACGTTATGCGGTGCACAGTGCCTCTAGATGTCCTCTCCACTGGCACTTTCGAAACAAGAAATGTCACTGTTGAGGGCAATGTCAGAGGTAAGGCATTCTATTGTTGAATTGGATGCAAAAAAAGAACTATTTCCAGCCTCAAGCACTCCACTGCATATCAACATTCTATATGGAACAACATAGAAGACGGTATCTTGGCAGAATTCATCCTGATCAGAGGAAACATGTAAGGAAGATTCTGAGGCTGGTAGGCCTTTGTCTTCAGCAGAGTGGAAAGCTGAACTAGTCGGTACACGATTTCATTTCATAATTAACGGACAGTGTGAAAAAATACAACACATCCTTGTTTTTATTTCTTTGCATTTATCCACACTGGCCTTTGTGTGCTCGCTTGCCTGGTCACGGGGCTCATAAAAAAACAGAGTGTCTAACTGAAGAACCAAACCACAACAGAATGGTTCTGGTGGTTAAGTCAATAATTCACCGCTTTTCTCTCTCAAATGAACAACAATTAGCTCTTTGAGAATATTGGTACATGCATCACAGCTCACAGAGCATGCGCGTACTCTAGTTTTGGCCCAGCACAGGATTTAAAACACAAGCAAATGGTGTACTGCTGCCTACATTCTGCAGCTTTCATCGATTCCACATTTGTTTGCTGGCCTTGTCAGATTTTCACACTCTTTTCAGGCTCATGAATGAATGCAGTTCTGCTCCTTCAAGAATTTCAACTTGGTGAACATGACAGGTTATGCCGGCATTTGGCTGTGCTAGGCTGCATCTTGCTATGTTGCATTTGGATAAGGTTAAGTTTGGTTGGTTTTGGACAGGTAACACACACATCAGGCTACCTGCGATCTTCAGGGGTGACAGAAACGATGGCAAAAGGTGCAATGCACATTTTCGGAAGCTTGTACCGTTTCTATCACCGGCCTACTCTACTCGGCAAGATGCAACTGTTCAAAAGCCTAATGATTTGGAAATGAGGGCTTCACATAAGTAAAGGTATGAGCTTGAAGGCATGTGCCTGTCACAAAGGGGTATTTAGATACGGCCTCTCATTTTACTGCTTAATTCCACACAGAACAGAGCCAGCAACAAGTGCACCGCTAGAAATATTATGTTCATTCATTACACAAGTGCTGTCTTAGATGTGATTTATTCAGCAAGGTGGCAGCACCCAGCAGGCAAAGTCAGGAAAGGCCAGGAGGTTTCACTAGGGCCTCAATTTAACAGTGACATTCAATGCAACAGAGTGCCAAGGCAGTCATAGATGACATCACATATCGCTTGAAGGACATGGATAGGTGGCATTGTGCTACAGTTTATGTCAGAAAATAGTCACTGATAATAATGAAATGAATTGACAATCACTCAAGCACCCAGTTTTGTGTGGTTTCATCAACAGGGCCTATTCATAAAGCTTTAGATCAAACAGTGAATATTAGCTTGATCACAGCGATAGTTATAGTGCTACCTAATTCAAGCGTCACTTTTCAAGACAACTTAAAAGCAGAGCTTGAACAAAGTTTTATTGAACTGGAAGCACATATTCGCAATGATGCACAGCTACTCTTCCCACTGCCGGCCAACATTCAGGTGTGACAATAGGTCAGAAGCAAAGAGGCTCTTGAGGGGCTTTCGTTGCCTTACTGGGACATGGTCATACTTCCGAAGCCTGCGCCTTATGAACTCCTTTGGCATGTTCTTTTCTTCCTCCTATTAAGGAAGGAAATAAGATTTGAGGATGGCACAGTACCACAGGACAGCAATGTTCCAAGATATCTCTATCAATTCAAGTTGCTGCCCAGTCTTGATACATATGGGCATGTCTAACTGTAACCTGAAATCAAATTATGCAATGATTTGAAGTTCCATTTAAAAGACCTGTAGTTGAATGAAACATAAAACCTCTAACTGAGGCACTCTGAACTTCATGCAACTGCTTTTTCTGGGATAGAGATTAAAGGGACACTAAAGCAAAATATTAAGCTAGGCTAGATATATTTTTTACCAGTGTTAGAACTTATCACTGCACTGTGCACACCAATAAACGAAATTTTTGCACCTAAAACTGCTGAAGAAAGTCCCTGCTGCTGCTGCCTCTCAATTTGAATCGCTCACGCCCAAAAGAGGACATGACGTCACGATCTTGGCTGCCGACACTACGTGCAGTAAGTGGTGGCGGGACGCTGGGCTTCTACTTCTGAAACCATGCGTCGACAGGCAGACACAAGAGACCCAGAACAAAAAAGATTTATTGTTGTAGCGTCTTGTCTTTTATATCTAATGCCGGCCTCATGGTTGTTAGACCAGCTTCACAATTCCGATACACACGGCTGTATTATGTAGCAACAACCATAGCTTAATGCACACTTATTTATTGTCAAAGCCTGTCTAATTCATTTTTCAGTTATAACCTGGAGAAGTAATCGAGTACTTAAAAGATGAGCTGACATCACTTCAAAAAGGTACTCACAGAGTGGAACCTAGGGTGCCACTGTAATTATGTTGTTTTCTCATTTACAACTGCCCTGTTTTTACCAAGAATGCCAAAGTGGTTGTTGTACAAGCCTAATCTTTCAATCTTGCCTCAAATTAATATTTCCCTTTACTGTCCCTTTAACCGGTTGCTGAAATAGTTTCATAAAATTGTGCAGGACAATGGGCTGCCGCACTGTCAAATTATTTGCACCACACACAAACCACTTTCTATCAAGGCAGCTATGAGCAATCTGAAATAACCACACTTCTCAAAAATGCTTTTCCTTATCAGCTCTGATAATTGGCCAGGCCAATGCATTTTCCCATGGTCTCCTAAACTTGGCACATTCTTGTTATTGCGGTGACTGAAATATGTGCCGCCAAGTGCAGCATCTATACTGTGAGATGGGAACATTACTCATGGCATCAGTGAGTTAAACCCAATAAAATCAGTTGTGAATGTGGTGTTGTGCGTCCATGGCACAACCTGTTGGCAGGGGTAGTTGAAACTATTTTTGTTCAGTTACTTAGGTTTTTAGCAATGTTATACTTAGGTTTTTAACAACCTTAAGACATTGTAGTCAATTACACTAATGCAGAGCCTGTAATGTCAACTTTATCTGTTTACAGGATGCTGCTTATGGGCTTTATACTACAGCTAAACTTTGTATTTGCTGTCATTGCATTAGGGGTACTTTGACATCACTTTGATGATTTTGGACAAATGTATTAGGCCAGTCAAGCAAGTTGTTCTGATCGTTAGCATATCAGTATTAGTGCCATAGGCCAAAACAAAGCAAGTCTTTTATGCTGAGCTTGAATATAAGGTGCCACATCAAGGGGTACCTATTACATATTTTGCACCAGCAGCTGTATAACCAAGAGAATTTAAAAATTCAGGAAAAAAGAATGACTTCAAATATCATTTGTGCAACTAAAAGGTATAAGGCAATAACTTGTAACACATGTGAACAGGCAATACATGTCCCACAAGAACTTTCCTTAATGATTGAGCCCAATTTGAGCCAAGATTCTTTAATGTGTTATTGGCTCCTTGGCCCAAGCCATAAACATGAGCCAGTTGTGACATGGTTGACTCTTGCTCGAATGTGGTGTAAAATGTTTTGTGATCAGGCTATAAGGATTGAGGTGAGCAAAATCACTTACAGCAGTTAAGAATGGCCGGCTTAGGTACATCATTGCCTTCTCTTCTATAGCCAACTTCTTCCAGAGCTCAAGCCTCATCGTTGTCGTGACTGGAGGTACGATTCTGTGTTTTCTATAAATAAAATAGTATCTAATTTAAGGATGTGTCGTTTTCTAGGCATGCTTTCACACAAGCAACCATCATAAAAGACAGTATGTTTCTGTAGAAGTCAAACATATTTAAAGTATACTGAAGATAACAGCTCACACAAAAACAAGTAGAGGACAGCAATAATTATTGACAAAAATTTCCGCAATGTTCGAATCTTTGCTCAACCAGTTTCTGGAATTTGGAGTCTCACTATAAGATTAAATATCCCTGCAACACAATCAGTCGGTGCTTGTGCATGGTATTACAAATATATTTTACTTCGTCAGGGTGTGAAAAGCTAGGCAGCAGCCACGATAACGTGCACGCCTGCACTTATTTTCTTCGCCCCCTCCCTTTTCATTTGCAAATGCATTTCCACTATAAACATCCTCAGTTCGGAACACTCGTTTACGTTAATTCAAGCTTTGCACAATATGTCTTGTTGACTGAGGTTACTTCTCGTCTCCCCTCCACCCCCCCCCCCCCCCCCAAACAAAGAAAAAAAATTAAGTAAACCTCGTTTCCTTTACTACAGCCGGTAAGCAGGAGCTTATTTACTTTATCACAACTAATTTATCTTTGTTTACAGTGACTACACTACCCGCATTGACGTTGTCACAACGCTTTCAGTGCGAGGAGAACCGCTATTATATTTTTTTCGAGGATCTGTTGTTGGAAGCATCCTCAAACTCCTGTCAATGCACTCTTGCAAGTACGTGTAGTAAAAGAGAACGCGGTCTCTGGACAGCGCACACACGAATCAAGATCAATGCGGCGGCCGAGCCCCAATATTTCGCAAAAGTGTTTCAATGCCGTGCGCGAAAATTAACCGAGTCGCACACTAACAAGTCTACGCGCCCATTATATGCAGTTCGTGGTCCTTCTCTTTGTGCTGGAGGTTAGCGACAGGAAGCCGGTTCACTTTAAAGAAGCTACGGTATGTGCCCGGACGACTACAGATAGCGATCGTCGGCTGAAGCCGACCGGAACAGTCGCAGGAATGCCGGGCGCTCTAACCGCATGCGGTTAATTCATCGAGCTAGCTTCTTGGTTATTTTGCTAGCGGGTTGTATTTTCTTCCATCTACGGGAGAAGACAACCGCGAACATAAACGGTCAAAGTGAAGGTCGTTACCAAGTTTCACTTACCCAATATCTATCTTCCCCGGAATATGCTTCACGAAATGGAATCGAGGGCCACCGAAGCCCCGTCTTTTGAAAACGCCAAGCAGCACATCTGTGAGTCTCATGCTTGCTGTTCTGACCACAGACACGTAACTGCTAATATGATTACAGACCGCTAGCCGCTCATCAGAGAACACCTATATAGACCGTGTTCGCTGCGGTTTCACGGGTTCACAAGCTTCGCGTGGTCGCCGCCATGTTGAAAGTGATACGATAGCGATCGTTTGACTAGCTTTATTGGAGGCCGCAGCTGCGGCGTGGTGTAGTGTGTGTGCAAGCCACTGTAGTGCAAGGCACGAGGTGCAAGGGCACGGCTGAGACTTCGATTTTCAACAGTTCGTGGCGCCAGCTGTGGTGCATCCTATTCTCGAAGCAACAAGGCTGAAACAAAGTCTAATTAGCAAGTCACATTATTATTTTTTTTTTTGTTCCCTCGCTTGCGCCACAGGCCTGCGTAAAATTCACTATGTCAGGGGAGACAGGGTGAAAGAATAAAAAAATCATCCACACGCAAAGCACGTTCCTTTTCAAAGCTCCATAACCGCAACACTTATCTCCTCCATCGCACATAACAAAAGGAGAGGCACGAGGAGCCGAGCCTGGAGTTGCGCTTAGACGAACACCGCCTTTCAGTTTGCGTCCGTGCTCCGAAAACTTGCGCAGTTCGATAAGCCAGCTAATGGGAATCGGCTCTTGACCACACCGCTGCTTAGAGCTAGGTACTTCTACAGTCCGTTTCCGCCGCAAAACCAGACCCAAAAATGACGACATCCACCTAACGAGAAAGAAATACTCACTCGCTTCCATCTGGATAAGATTACAGAAGTGAACACCGATTGGTTGTCCCCCTGGGCACGTGGCCGTCTGCACGACGGCGAGATAGTGCAGAGTCATGGTAGGCGCGGGGCGTCGCAGGTATTTTGCAGAAGAGTGAAAGGCGCCATGGCCTACGAACAGCTTTTTGCTGGCGCTCTTGTTGCGTTCGCGGCAGTGCTCGTGCTCCTGCAACAGTTTCGTCGGAAGTCGAGTTTGAAGTTGCCACCTGGGCCATTAAGCTTGCCTATTATCGGCTGCTCCCATATCGTAGGAAGGTAAGTTGATAGCTGTTTTCTAACCAAGCCTCTATGTGCAGAATGACTTTGATGGTGTTGTTCTCGTATCGTCCCTTGCTCTTTCAGGTACCCGAACGCATGGGATGCGTTTTGCGACCTGCGCCGCCGCTACGGAGACGTCTATTCAATCAACCTCGGCTCAAGACGATGCTTGGTGGTCAGCTCCGTTGATGCTCTTCGTGAAGTCTTGGTGACAAAGGCGACGGACTTCTCTGACAGGCCGGATTCCCTTCGTTACCACGCAATATTCAAGAACAACCGGAACCTCTGTACGTTGAATTCTTGTTAATTCTGTGCTCGATATACTTCTTTCCTGGTCTTCATTACCTTCTTTCTTTTTTCCTTATTTCCAGCTATAGCGTTATGCGACTGGTCTTCGAAGCAACGAACGAGACGGGAGCTTTGTTACCCGGTCATGCATCCGAAGCACGGGACCGCGGAACAGACGCGACTGAGTAATTCTGTCGTGACTGAACTGGGCTACCTGCTTTCCGAGCTGTCACGGTGCAGTGGGACGGCCATAAAGCCACGGCAAGCGCTCTTGGTCACCACTGCAAACATATTCTACACGTTCTTCTGCAGCGAGCGCTTCAGTCCTGATGACCCGAAGTTCCTGCGCATTGTGGGACTTTACAATGAAGTATTTCATCAACTCTTTCAGGGATTCGCCATCGATTTCATGCCTTGGTTAAAGGTGCGTGATTATGTGGTAATTTTTGAGCAAAATAAGTCATAATTTAACATAGTAGCATAAAATATAGTAACAGATGCTCCCAGCTACTTCCTCACGAAAAAAAGTAACGAAAAAAAGTAATTCCTAGCTAATCAGTGTTAGCTACTTAATTGGCTATTCGACCATTTCACCCAGAAGACATCTTATGTACGTGTTGCCTATATCTGAATCATGTCCTAAAAAAAAAAAAAAACGTGCTCCAAAATAATTCGTTCGACTGCTTCGTGCTTGAATAGGTCAGGCACCAGGTATATTACATCACACGCCGCAATGCTGGCGCGGCACTGGCCAACCGCACCGTATTTTCTTGCCGTTGAAGGTTCACATTTCGTTCAGCTTGATTTAAACGCTCTTGAACTTCTTCTTCTCTTCTATATGCTTTATCATCGCATTGCTGCTATAGTGCCTTGAGCATTAAACTCTGCCGAGAGTACAGACGTGAGAGAGAATATTTTATTAATGACTCCGGAGATGTTAGCCTGGTAAATGGCCTGGCTTGCTACTCCTGTGTCCGTCCTCGGGATCTGAGGACGAACACTAAACATGCCCAAGAAGATAGTTATGCACAACGATTTCGTTTATTTTTCTTTTTTAATGGTGCTGCAGAGCTGCTTTGGCACAAAGGGATGCCACGCATTACCTTCAGGTTGGTTCAGTTCACTGTATTCTTTTTATTGTACTTAGGTGGTGCAAGGCAAACAGCTATGTCTTCTCAGAGAGAAGTCTATGGAAATCTACCGTTTCACCCTGGCCATAATGGACAGACGGGAAAACGTCATCGCTGATGGGATCGGTGCACAAGTGAATCACGTGCGCGACCTCATGGATGTTTTGCTGCTTTCCCTCAAGGATCCTAGCACCGAAGGCCAGTTGGAGAGGGTCGATGTCGCCGTTGCAATCGAGGACCTCATCGGGGGCCACTCGGTCATCGCTAACCTCTGGGTTTGGTGCCTCTACATTCTGAGCGACTACCCGTAAGCAGCACCATCCAGCTTATCTGCGTCGTCGTGCGTAATGGAAGCAGTTTAAAAGTAGCACCATAGAATATAGTCGCAGACAAAGGAATTTGTAAACCGCTGTTATGGTTCGTGTCTATGATTGCAAACTTAAGCCATGGTCGGTAACGGTTTCTAAATGTTTGCGAACTCAGTCGCTTACAAAAGGCACGGATCTCGATCAACTGTGTAGGCCCGTTCTCCATTCACGCAGGTTGTAACTCTCCTTGTCATAGACCTACATATTCCTCGAGGGAGTCCGCAGGTTTTCGTCACCCGATCATCGGTATGGCAGCTGCATAGTCCGCATTATTTCGTGTATGCGTGATTTTGTAGCGTGAGCTACACTGGCCGGGGTTGAGCAGTTTCGCGTGGCTCTTGCAGAGCTGTGCTGCGCATGCGCGGGGAGCAGTGACGTCACACGGCGCACAGCTGGCGCACCGGAGCCGCCGCCGCCGCGCGCGCCTCGCCGGTCTGCTCATTCCAGAGTGACGTCATGGCCGCGGCAGACGCACTGGCGCCGGCGCGTGCCCAGCTGTGCGCCTCCGCTGCGGAGTACCCAAGTCTGACGCGGCTCCCGAGCCGCTTGATAGCGCCTCATTTTGTGCGCATGCGCAGAGATATCAGTGGGGGTATACACATAGCGGGACATGTCACATAATGCGTATACCGTGTGTGTGTCAGTGAAGCAGCAGTAAGCATGGTAATCAAGCTAATCCTAGACCAACCAGGAAAGATAAGAATAATCAGCTGGGGAACCTTTGCTCACGCTACGCATATCCTGGCATAGCCGAGCTTAAGCCACTGCTATTTTGTTTAGGCCAACAAAGCATATCTAGGCATATGTCCCCTGAGGTCTGTGAATGTCTGTGAGCATCTTTCGCGGTTGAAGATATGAAGGCGTATGTCAAGGCGCATCGACACGTGCTAGCGCGGTGACGACGCCGGTAGTGTTCGCGCGGGAAAAGATCGGTGCGCTAGCCGTGGCCGATATGTTAACCACTAGGGCGACGATTCCGCATATAGATCCTGCAGGGGTGAGGCGCAGAGAATGCTCCGCGATCCCTACAAGTATATCGTCACGGAGAGTTAGCTTTATCTATAGTGTAGATATTTCGTTGTGACGCGTTGCTGCCTAGTGGCATGCCTTTCGCTTTTGCACTGTTATTTGTCATGCGAAGTGTCTGCTTGAGCCCTGTGTAGTACCGTGCGATGTCAGAGCGGTCGAGATTGATGGAGTCTTCCACTACGGCGTCCCTCATAATCATAATGTGGCTTTGGCACCTAAAGCCTCGGCAATTATTACAATGTCTCGGTAAACAAGTACCACGTTGGGTCTTCTGGAACTATACTATGGCTTTTTTGAACGTCCCTCCGGTAAGGTATCCTCCGTAATGCTAACGTTAAAACATAGTTGGAGGCTGTTATTCATCAGCATTTCGGTATGCTGAAGGCACCGTCCCTATAAGCTGCACATGCCCAGCCACTAGTACAATTTTACGGCTTCATCCTCGCGCGCGCACGTGACACGGACGCTTTTATTTAGGAGGCGCATATCACGTCGTGCAATCTCTCTTGACAATGTAATATTGTCCTTCACAGCGGGAACCTCATGTAGCAACTAAACGCGCCACTACACAGAACACTTGCTCACGGAGCCGTAAAGATTAATCCCAGATGTGCAGTTGTGACATGCTCAAACACCAGTAAACTGCTGTAGTACGTACAGTACGGTCCCCTGCTAGAGCGAACACGCAAGGACTTGCGCTCGCGACGCAAAGCACCTCCCGTGGGTCCCAGTGCGCCTGCGCCGCTTCGCTTGTTCGCATGCTTCCTCCAACAGGGGACTGTACACGAGCCGCTCGAGACACCTAGTTCCTAAACATTGTAAACACTGTTCCTTCGATTCACCTGCGCTCTAATGCATTCAGCGGACGTCGCTGTTCGTCTGTTCACGATGCACGGTTTGTGCACAGTTGTAGTTGGGGCAGCTAAAGCTGCGAGATGCCCAGTTCGTTCAGTACGAGCGAAGATATTGTGCAAGTGTTGCTCATATATTTAGATGACCCCGAGTGGTCGCAATTAGTCCGGAACCCCCCAACTATACGGGGAGTGTTTCATAATCATGTCACGATTTTGGCACGTAAGCTCCATCAATTACGATTTCGGTGTAGAGTTGGGCAGGTATTTTGGAACCGTTTGTCAAATTAGAGTACCGTGTGAACCGCCACTCGAATGCTCTCGACGACTGTACTTGGATGCCCATTCGCAGGGACGTTCAACGAAAGATAAGGGAGGAAACCAGGGCGATATCCTCATCTGAGGAGCGGCTGCCTTCCCTTTTGGATCGGGGCCGCATGTGCTACACTGAGGCTACGCTGTACGAGATCATAAGGGTCGTCAACTCGCCCATCATTCCGCATGTCTGCAGCAATGACACCACCGTCCAAGGTAAGTACATGTCATGGATTTTTTTTTTTTTTTTGACCGCCGTGCATGGGGGCCTAGTGGGCTATATCTCTCGGCTGCTGATCTGAAGGTCGTGGAGTGGAATGCTGGCAGCGGCCGCTGCCTCTTGATCACGGTGGAGGAATATCATATTCCTCTATAGAAGGATGGTCATGTGGGCGAGTTGGAACTGATTATGCATATTGATGGTCAGCGCGAAACACGAGGACATAAAGAAGGGACAGCGCTGTGTTTGTGTCCCTTCCTTCTTTATGTCCTCGTGTTTCGCGCTGACCATCAATATGCATAATCATATTCCTCCACCGTGATTTTGATGGAGGCGAAATGTTGAGGCTCGTGCACTGTTCGATGTCAGCGCACGTTAAAATACTCCAGGTGCTCGAAATTTCCGGAGATCTCCAGTCTCATAATCATATCGTCGTTTTGGGACGTTAAAAACCTCAAAATCAATCGTCAATTCCCGGGATATATGTGCGTATTGTAAAGGAACGAAAACTTGGTCCATTGGTAAAAGCGCCAACAGACGCACGATCGTAGGCACCGGCGCTGATTATTTCTTCGATCATCCATCTTGCGATTGCACGCATGCGTGTGCATTCTCCCGGTTGCGTTTTTTTTTTTTTTTTTCGCGACAGTGTTCCTTCCATCAGTTCTGTCGTTCTTACGTTATGCAAGTTTGAACTCTGACTCGGTGTTTATACGTAAGTATTTATTGCGCGCGCATGCGTTTGTGTGGTGAATTCCAAATTCCAATAACCATACGGCTCCATCACGCGCATTTATACCACAAGTTCGCGAGCAAGGACACTTTTTGTTCGTAAGCGGAATCCCTTCGCTACTCTACCTATGCTTGCCGACCATTCCCGCAGCTTTCTCTATTCCACAGGTTTCCACGTGAGACGGGGCACCGTCGTAATGTTCAACACTAACGACATCAACTACTCTTCGGACCTTTGGGAGGAGCCCTGGGATTTCAAACCTGAAAGGTAATGTATGCAAGCCTACTAAGACGTGTAATGCGAAAATTTTCGCTTCCAGTCCACACAGTATATGTTCTAAAAATTTGAATGACCATTCTGTCAGATTTTTAACATAATTTTCAACCGCTGGTGGCGTATACGGGGAAAAGGGGGATGGGGAGGGGTGTATCACTTAATAAGGCGAGGCTTTATATGCATTGTAAGACGCGAAAAGTGGCCTGTGTTGCCATCAACACGATTGATACCAAAACTCGTGTAACGTCGAATAAGGCCATCTTGTTCATTTGGTATACCACGAGTGAATTAGCTCAAAAGGACAGAAAGTTGAGCGAGTTGGTAACAGTCCATAATCAAAATAAGAGGCGTGCAGGACACGGACACAAGGAGAGCAGTGAGCGGCGTTCGTGGTGTTCACTGCTCTCCTTGTGTCCGTGTCCTGCACGCCTCTTCTTTTGATTATGGAGTGAATTAGCATGGCAGGGTAAGAATTTACACGACTAACATGACTGATGGGTCACATAAACGTGACATGCCATTTACGTCACGGTTAGCGATAGCGCGTTCACGTGTGGTTCCACGGCCGAAGGCACGGAGAAAGAATTCTTGCTCCGTGGGCCGAAGGTCGCGGGATCGAATCGCGGCCGTGGCGGCAGCATTTCAATGGAGGCGAAATGTCGAGGCCCGTATACTGCTCGATGTCGGTGCACGTTAAAAAAAGTGGCCGAAATTTCCGGGGCCCTACGGTGCCTTTTATGATTTTGTGGTTTTGGGACGTAATAGCCCAAAAATAAAGTTCAGAAAAGCTTTGCATAAGTCGATACACCGTCGGATGACTTAGCCACCTTTTTTTTTTTTTTTTTTCTGGGACCAGCTCCGTATTTCAGATGGTGGGGAGGCTGTCACGTCGTCGCATATGCTGCACGAAGCGTACCTCTTTCTGTTTGAACACATTGTTCAATTGGTTAGTGACTTCATGAGCAAATACAACTACCCGTGCTGCTACTCGACTATCAGTGCCATTGGAAAGCAGCGATATCAGAATACGGCGAAAAGGCCGCAAAGCCACTGGAGTTCCCCTATAAGGGATAAACGTCTTAAAACGAATTTAGTGCGGTTGACGCGAGCACGAACGCTTATAAACGGGCAGTGAAGACTCTTCCGAAACGTCCTCGCGATACCGAACGCAAACGTTCTGTATATACGAACCGCTCGCGGTATACGACGGCGGTGTTCTTGTCCTCCCCAGTTTCCAAGGCCAGCGTTTCCAAAGACTTTCTTTCAGACAGTGTCCTAAAGCGAACAAGCTGGTCACTACCTGAGACACATGCGTAGTCTTCCAAGTGGAAAAGGCGTTAGCGCCGTTTTCATGACGTCGTTAAAGTCTCCGATATGGGTTCCGAAGGTGTATCAGTTCTGTGCTATATAAGGAAACCCATTTTCGCGGCTCACTCTCATGAACGTCTTGCTGCGCAGGTTTCTCAGCAGTGACGGCCAGTACGTCCTCAAGCCCGGTCACTTCTTTCCTTTTGGCACCGGCAAGCGCTCCTGCATGGGCGACGGCCTTGTTCGCGCCACGCTGATCCTTGGCATGGCGGCGCTCCTCGGACGCTTCGAGCTCTCGCTAGCCCCAGGTCAGGAGCCAGCGCGCTTCGCGGACTTCCGCAGCAAGGTCATCTTCGACAGAGATCCCGAGATCATATTTACGGAGGTCTCCTCACGCACGCAGCTCCCGCAGTAGACACGGTGTCCTTGTCCTGCTTGCATGAGCACGTGCATGGGCCGCATCCCTCACCATCACTCATCTCATCGCGATTCGCGCGTCATTGATAGTTCACCCTCTGCAGCTTCGTCCAGGCTTAACTGTTTCTGTACCCTTACGGCGAAGATCGTGGCGTTCCCGCATTTCATGGAAATGCGCCGCTCGTCTCCGCGCCGAGCACACGCCAAGGGAGGCTGGCAACGATGCCATTCAGACCGTCCATTCACGTCTCAAGAGATCAGTCTGTTACCTAGCTTCTGTCATTCTGCACGCAAGGTTCTGGCAGTTCCTTCAGAACGTGCATACCAGTCTCCCGCCGCGTACTGTCCAAGCGCGCCACTTCGCACCGATCGAGTGCTTGACCTCGCGTTCTGGCGCGGGCCGTCTCGAAGCAGCAGCCAGGACTGACTGTGGTACTAACCTCACAGAATCCATGCTTTTTCGCAGGAGTGATCTCTCGGGGCAGCGGCTCGGGCAAGAGGGAAGCTCGGGGCTTGGTCGAAACACGCAGGCGTTTTCGCTTGAATGTGCGGCCGCGCGGCGGCGCGGTCGCGCGCAACCGAAACCCGGCCTCAGCTCGGCTTCGTGCTCCCGTGCCACCCGTGGGCGTCGCTGCCCCGGCGAGCTCTTCCTTTTTACTAAATCGCATTCATATATATACTGTTCATACTTCCTATTATAAACGCGCAATCAAGTCTTTCTGCGACATGCCAGTATTGGCACAAGGCCAGGCTTCCAAAGGTTTAGGGCCTCGCTGTCTACTTGTCAGTCGTGCAACTCGTGAAATCGCTGCCGTCAGCGTCGACTGAATACTTCCAGCACCCGCGGATGCAAGAATTTGAGCCTCGAAGGCAAACATAAACAGCGAGTCGTCTCTCCAAGAGACGAGTCGCCGGTCATTCTTGCACGCATTTAATTCGAGCCACCCGAGTAGTGTCGTACGGCAGGACAACTGCCGGGTGTGCTTGTCCCGCGCTCGAGGACTTGCCACTCAGCTGCGGTCCAAAGCTTTGGTCCATCGTGTAGGCGTCTGCACGGTGCTAGGTTTCGTATACTATGCGCATCAGCGTCCCCTCGGTTCACCGTCACGTCCATATACCATGCGCGCCCTTACAACACATCCTGACCCGACGACTGGAGCGTGGGCGTCCAGCCGCCGCAGCCAGAGGTGCCCGCGTGTGGTGCGGTGAGCGCGTAGCTGCTGCTGGGGTTGGGGACGTGCGCGCGTCTGTACACACGCGTAAGCCTAACCGCGGCCGAAACCTTCGAGCGTGCGTTCGCCACTGCGACTCAACGGTCCGAGCTCTGGGCGTTCCTCTTGTCCTGAACCTTTGGATGCGCGTGCATGGACGCCGTGTCTGGGACTCGCGCCCTCGACCTCCAGGAACTGTCGCAACATTCCATGCCGAATATAGTTTCTAAAAATTGTGCTAATTTTATCGTCGCTTTTGCAGTTGAATTACTGCTCTGAATACTGCGCACTGGATGTTTTATATATACACCGCCCTATTGCGCTTTGTTTACAGTGCACAACTTCGAAGGCTCTCTAAATAAAGTTTTGCTTTCGTATGTTTCGTCTGATGGTGTTACTCCAAGCACACTCAGAATGCCGTATGTACATAGTCACTGTCGCACTTTCCAAATTCCCTGACACGTATGCTGATAGAAAATCAAGTGGATCTCGTACACTGGTAATTCAATTTACTGAAAACCTAAATGGACTACTTTCCACAACCTCACAAGGTAGAGACAACCGATGAACATCTCTACGAACACTGGAACGTGAAACCTTAAGTAAAAAAAATTACAGCATATCCACGGAGTGAATGATGATGAGTGGGCGAAGCTCGGGATGTTCATCGTAGATCGTGCAGAGTTCCGGATTAATTTAGTTAACGCGCACGCTACGAATCCTCATGGTTCAACTATGCACAAGTGAAATCTCCCACCGGCACTTCATTGCAAGTCAAGGTCCAGTGCATATATATATATATATATATATATATATATATAATGGGTTGCCGGTGGACGCTTCTCCAACGTCGGTATTTCTCAATCAAGAAACTCGCTAGGAGACGCTGCCTGCGCCAACGTTCTCTCCGGGTGAGGGCGCGTTCTCCTTCTTTGCGAGCCGGTAGAGCGTTCCTCTAAGAAACAGTGTTTCCATAGCCAACGCGCGCCTTTCGCTCTGTCACTCTCTCTCTCACAAGACAGCAGAGACACGCGCCGGGAGAGAGGCACGCGCTAGGAGGCACGCGCCGAGGGCGAGCGCGTGCCTCCCAGCACGCGGGTTACGCTTGACGACTGACGCGTGACAAGATTAGACTACGAGGAGCTTCGCCCCTAAAACATGCTCGGGCTGTTACGCCACACGAACACTTCTAAACGCGGCCGCACACGCGCTGGCGCATTCAGATGGAGGCGAAATGTTGAGGCCCGTGTACTGTGCGATATCTGTGCACGTTAAAAGAACCCGAGGTGGTCAAAATTGCCGGAGCCCTCCACTATAGCGTCTCATGATCACAGCGGGTTTCGGGATGTAAAACCTCAGAAATCAAACTTTTTTGACACGGAGGCTTTTGTCCACGCGACAGGTTGCCCTTTCCGAATTTCATTATCCGAACTTTCGAAGTGGAGGGCTCAGGAAATTTCGACCACCGGGGGTCACTTCTCCCCTTGTGTCCGTGTCTTGCACGCCTCTTCTTTTGACTATGGATCCTTACCAACTCGCTCAACTTTCTGTCCTTTTGGGGGTTTCTTAATGTGCACCGACATCGCACCTACAGGCGCGAGGAAAAGTATACGGACCACGGCATCGCGTGGCTCACAGGCTCTTCGCGACACTTCCGTCACTGTCAGCTGCGACCGACAGCAGCGCTACGTGCAAGAAGCATCCCTCCTTATATCTAGGGCCTGTCTGATTTTCCAACTCTGAACAAGTATTTTCCACCTTTCTCTTTCTAACGCTAAGCACTCTTCGGCATCCGAATCCACGGGTTCATATGATGATAGTGCTTCGCGAAACTGATATCGCTTCATCGGCGCACCGGTCGATGCAGGGGTGATACCGCTTTCAAGGCAGATATGTGGCGTTCTTACCGCCGACGAGCGCTGTGCGTGGAAACAGCAAACTAACAATGCGGTGCACTGCACTGAAAAATTTACATGCTAGCGGGTAGCGAGTAGACTAATTTCCGGTGGAGCTCTCCGGTGGCCGTTAGGCGGCGTTCCGCTAGGTGGAGCGGAAAGTCAGTTTGGCACGCGCTCGCGTGGTCCGTATACTTTTGCTCGCGCCTGTACATTACACAGGCGTCAACATTTCGACCCCATCGAAATGCAGCCGCCGCGGCCGTGATTCTATCCCGCGACCTTCAGATCAGCAGCCCCAAGTCCCATTAAAGCCCCTGAAAAAAACTTCAGGGACCTTAAAGGGGTGGTGAAAATAATTTGGAGATGCCCGGTGGTAATTTTCACTGCTTCAACACGCATTCGACAAGCCGATTCCCAAATATTTCGGCGAAATATTCAGTGCACATTTAATAACACTCGTGTGAAACCCCAGCTTTCTTGCGCTCCCGAAACGACTATGCGACACTACCGGCTGGCATGGTACTATTCGGTGACGTTGCAGTAAGATATTTTTAAGTTCAAAGGCATAGTGAACTCTAGTTTGCTCTAAAAGAATCCTGATTTACTTGAAAGCTAGAAAGAAGGAAAATACTTGGAAACCATGCGGTGCCGCCGTTTGGAAGAAAATCTGCAGCATGGCTTGTTTTTTCGTGGCCTCCGAGGGCACGCCAATCTCGAAGGTATGACAGCTACTAACATGACGTCATCTGCAGAGTTGAGGGGAATGTGCGCAGTGAAACCTAAAGTTTTTTATCGCTCTAAATCTACTAACACGGTAGCAACGGAACAATGCATATTGTTGATTGGAGGGTCAGGATCCCGAATACGCACTTAGTACAAAATGTTCAGAAAACATTTCACGACCCCTTTAAGTGCCATAGCCACTGCACCACAGTGGTGGGGCTATCCGAACTTTCGTCAGACTAGTTTGTTTCGGATGGAATTTAAATTTAAAACGTGAACCTTCTACCTTGGGTGTACTTTAATTCAGAACATGAGTTGCAAATAAGCATTGTATCACAAAGGAACAAGACGTAAATATTGTAACGTACAAACAACAAATACAGGTGGTTGTTCAAGGCAATGTGAAACAGACATAGTGGACAAAAAAAAAATTCACCAAAAGGGTGAAGCAGTGAATGTGATAGCAAGAAATTATGTTATACGTAAGTGAGGATGGCAGCCAACTATTTTGGTACGATCTCGTGCAACTCTACAAAACGCTGGTGTAAGAGAATACGGCTGCTCCAGGGACACTTCGCAGTCTCTTTGCGTTGAGGGCGCAGCGCGTAGAAGAGCTTACGAGGCACCCGCTGATGGCTGCCGAAATAGCTGCTGGAGCGACACCCCCCCACCTCGTGTCATCTCATGCTCGTCAAAGATGGGCGGAGCGTTTCCTCTCCGCTTCGACAGCAGGCATCCTAATCGGGGTGATGTTTTCGCATGCGCCCTCCGAGCGACAGAGATAGGCCGGGCTCGTTTGATCTATGCTTCAGCCGTCCTGTTTGTCGCCCCTTAGCCGCGGGTAGAACGTACGATACGCGGGAGCGTTATCAACTTATACGATACGATACGCGGGAGCGTTATCGACATTATAAGCGACGTTATTATTAACAGAAATACCGGTGTTCCGTTAAATTATTAACAGGAACACCAGTATTCTATTTTGGAGAGGAAAAACATTACTGCAATGTATACGGCTTGTCTTCAGTGCGTGGATCCCCTTTTCAGGGGCCCCAGTGGCTATAATGGGCCCGGTTGAGGGTCACCAGTTTGCCTCTTGTTGGGAGAATTTCACCTCCCACGACCAATGTCTGAAATAGTAAGATGCAAGTACTAACATTGGTGCTAATCTCAGGATTCACACTGAGCATGTGCAACTGCAAAACTGAACAACCTCAACATTTGGGGAGTGAATTAAAATTTTCTCTACGCCCTCGAGGACATCGCTATGTTCTGGTATTCCCACCTCCTCAAATTACGAATGAGAATAAGCAGGATCGTACTTTCAGTACAACTATTAAAAATATGGTCCCTACTATATGAACTACTGATCATGCATGGTGTATTGTAAACAAGCCGGGATTTATGCTTGGTATACATGCCCTAGAAACAGTGAATGCGCCAATATCAGAAATGCACATGACAATTTCCCTGGCCAGTTTTCCCCAAAGCACAAGCTTCCTACTTTTTTTTTTCTCGTCATGAAAACCGTATTGATGTGGCCAAAGTACGTAGTCCCACCATACTGTTAAAGAACAGTTTTTGAGCATTTGACACAGAAGAAAAAGTTGTGCAAGCACAGTCGGAGAAGTCTAAAAAGGCTCACTATGTAGCTAGTCTTTTTCACTCACAGGAAGATGCAATAACCCTTCGCAATGATTCATTCTTTATTCTTAATTCTTGACATCTTATGTATATTGCAGGCTGAGCTTAGAACAACAGCACAGCCAACACTTCCCTCGTGATGACGGAAACTTTCGTTCCGAGTCCACTCCCCTATAGTTAAATAAGGACGATACGGCCATGCAGCCCCTAATGCTACATCACACCAACTTCAACACAAGCCATTCCAGTGATGGAGCTTGTTGCTAATAGTCAGAGACTCTTCAGAATTCTGTTTCATGCAAATTAATGTGAATTCAAACTACTTAACAGTGTTCTGATTAGTTGCTTCCAATGCAGAAAAGTTGTCAAGTCTACTTTTCAGGATGTGATATCTTCCTTCTTTATGGGTAAACAATACACTTGGACAGGTTTTTGGATTTTTTTTTAGCTGAAGAGGCCTTTACTTCCAGTTAAGATTGATGTCTATGCCACATGGTGAGGAATACTGGCACAGCAGCAGCTGATATGGTTAATATTCAATGCCAGGTGAAGTGGAACACCTGAAACTGCCACTTCGCTGCCAGGTTTTTCCGTATCAAGACTAACTTGAGAAAGATCACAGGCTGTAGTGAATCTTAACATGTGTATTGAATCAAATGTACAGAGTCCATCTGGCCTAGTGATGAAGGAGCAGCAGTCGAGACAGTGGTCCCAAAAGGGCAGCTGAGAGGTGCGACGTTGCAGGTGTGTGTGACTGCAGCCAGCTTGTTCAAGATCTTGTGTACTTTCCCCAGATGTGAAGCATGAACACAGAGGCAATGAATAACAGGCTCATTACCAGCACTGGCACAGGGCCCCTGCAAAAAGAGGCACAGGTTCTAAGCAAGACTGTACATACTATTTATATTCAACTTTGCACAGAAATATGATTGGCAATTGGCAGCACCAGACATTAATTAAATGAAAGCATTGAAAGGTAAGTGGGTGGTGTCATCAGTCCAGGGCTTCCACTGGCCATTGTGGCTCAGTGGGCCTGTTGGAGGCGGGCTCCCCCTTTCTGTGCTCTCAAGCCAGGTCTCCCGCTGCCTGTTTCTGGTGTCCCAAGTTAGAGGAATCGATATTGGGGGCCATGAACTGCACTCCCACATAATGCGGGCAATATTGGGCTGCTCTCTGCACAATGGGCAGACATTCACTTATGAGGGGGCTTATGTGGTGTTGTCTGGAAAGGTTTGTGTAAGTGTTTGCAGTTGGTGTGACTAATCATTTTAGACACAGAAAATAGATTGACCTTTTTATGATGCATAGCAGCATTTAACATCATTTATACCATTTCTAAAATGAAACAAGGGAGCCCATCTCATACACTAAGATATATTTCAGTACTCCTGCATGACCTCCTGTTCTGGTGGCAAAAAACGAACGTTAAATTAATAGCCGTTCCATGGGAGGTGGCATCATGACTTGGTTGCCTAAACGATATTGTAGCGATATTGTGAAGTTTTTCAATTCCATGCCACAACTTCATAGAAGAACATGTATTTGTAACTTTTGTATAATGAAGTGGCAACGAGAGACACCCTTAATAAAATGATTTACCCCCGCCAACAACCTAGTAATTTCGCCCCAAATATCGCATTTTAGCGCGAGGAGCAGCCGAATCCACTCCCGCAGGTACTCCACTCGCGACAAAGCGCGAAGCGATGCCATTGCAAATGGCGCATACGCAGCCGTTCAGGGTGCAGCCAGTGAAACATGAGGTGAAAAGACTTGTCTGCACCAGCCTCACTTCATTCTCAGCTCCCCTGCATCACTCGAGCCAGCAACATAATTCTTGCTGCCTCAGCTGTGTCGTTTTATTTTGCCTCCAAACATCATATCATGTGTCCAGTGAGTTGGGCGCCGCCACTCACTACTGTAGCTTTCCACATATATATATTTATTTGTTATTATTATTATTTAGCCATCATGCCATTTACCTCTGCCTTTTTTTTTTTTTTTTTCACGTGGCACGCATGCATGTGAGTTGACTCCTGTATCCACGCATTCAGTCACTTAGGAGTACCATTGCAAGGTCGAGTGCCTCAACGGAGAAAATTCCACTGTCGCGCAGGAGCTTGGTTCTCAGTGCGCGCGAATAGAGCGGCCGTGGCCTGTGTGCAGTTCTGCGGGATTTAAAAAAAAATTCTTTGCGGGTGGCTGCGCCAGCCCTACCGAAAACATGTCGGATGAGGCACTCGTGGAAACTGTCCGATATCACGGTGATGGCGGCAAATCTTCGGAGAACAATTCGACCTATGCCCTCCGCGTTTATGCCGTGAAATAAACGTGTTCTGGTCTAGGTACACCTCCAGTTGCCTCTTTCTTTCATTTGCGTTTCTTCAAATTTTCATGCCGAAACTGTAACGAAAAGCTCTCTATAAAAATTTTCAACCATTTGTCAGTTTCATTATATCCAGGTTTAACTTAAGACAAACTCCCCCACAAGAAGCCTGGTTGCCGAGACAAATATGTGCACAAAATTAAAAGGGCAGAGCAAGTTGGTCTGAACTGGCAGACTTCGCTGAACCAGTATTTAAAAAAAAGATCTGTTCGACTGAATCAATAATCACAAGTTCATATATATATATATATATAAGAAAAATGAAGCTTATAGCCAAATCTGCTCGGCTAATGCTCATAAACTATGCACTTACACTTTGATTCCTGGAGAGTCATCTGTGTAGAACTTCCACATACCCCCACCAGCTGCCCCTGGAGTACGTGTCCTGCCGCTGCTCGCTGAGGTGGTTTTCCTGGTGAGAAATATGTCATTGGTAAATGAAACATTGGGGCAAGAGATTTCTGATGAACTGCATATTTCTACACAAAACATGGTGTCACACATAAACACAGACTCAGCTTGTCACAAGAAGACACTGCTTATCTGGTCCACATAATGTGGGATAAGGCATGGAAAATTATAACTGTACATCCTGAGTCACTAGAGCTGAAGTGCTGACAATAAACAAAAGCAGAAAAAATTGTAACAGCACGCACCCATGAAGGTTCTGCTACCAGCTGGCAATGTTTAAAGAGACTAACAAATATATTCCAAAAACCACGAAACACTAGTCTGACGGCAAGAACATGCTTCAATGGTCCCACTACCCTTCATACAACCAAAATCGCCCATAACTTAGCAAAGGTATACACCGTAACATGCGGCATTGCCACACTTAAACCACAGGTGATGTTCAAGTTTCTCATCTGAAGTGTGAAAAAACTCAGAAAATGATCCAAAGACACAGATGCGCTACATGCTGTCAAGGCTAGTGATATGTGTTTCACAATACTAAAAACATAGCTCTTATGAGAAGAAGATGCTTGGCAAGCTTGAAAAAAAAGAAGGCGGCGGTGATGCCGCTCGCAAGGTGTTGTCACAGCTCCTTGACAACACTGCTAAGGCTTGCATAATTATGTATAGATACAAAACATATACATTGCCATATATTAAAGCCACAGAATTAACATAGCGTATTTCAGAATGTTCGACTGAGCTAATGTGTTGAAAATGTGGAGAAAAGGAATGCGCTTCATGGCATCATTTGCTCAAAGTTTCAGCATGAAATTTTGACCTTCATTTCCTGCTTCAATAATCAACATACAATATTGAAATTACTGACACTTTAATTACAGAAAATAATTTATCAGTCTAAACCGCTTCTGTGTTTCACTCCTTGGTTAATGAACCATTGTTGTCAATAGGTCGATAATAAATGACATTTCACAGTACCGCACTGTTTAAGCTAGAAAATGTGGGTTCGACTACTGTCCACAGCAGCTGCATTTCGACGGGGGCGAAATGCAACACTCCGCTACTGAGATTCAGGTGCACATTAGGGAACCATGAGCTGTGGTTACTTACATCGCCTAATAGGCTAATAAAGACTTTCTGCTGCACATCGAAACCTACGACAACGTCGAAACCTACGACAACGTAATCTCATACAGCTGGAGGCTTGTTTCATTCGGAGACGGTAGCTCAGAGTCATTCATGGAGGACCAAACGTAAGTTGTAGTCCGGGATTATGATACCACTAACCTCTGCTTGACGGTAGAACCTCCCGATGATCGGGGCGCCGCCACCGTCTTCGGTGACCTGCCTCCTGCCCCAACATTCGTTGCGCTTGGTGATGCCGGCTAAAAGAGAAGGCAACGAGTAAAGAAAACAGAAGCAAGACGAGAGTATCCCACCCTTGATTACGGACTAGGAGCGTTAACTCGCGGCGGAAAATGACAAATGCCACCTGCATGAATAGCTTGTTCTAGTTTTCTTTCTCTTGCCAAATTACCCCTCTTTGGCATCGGACGCATCTGGTGCAAGAGCCGCTGCAGGATAAACTCGGTCATGGGCCCATCAACAGCTGCCCCGAACAGGAAACCAAGGAAAGATGCTCAACTAAAGCAGCACATATTTCTCACTGGACTAGCAGCCCGAATCCAACGACAGCAATGAATTTCCGTTAGGTCGTACCGTCTTCATTTAGGGCGACCAACTTTTGTTGATATGCTTCCGTCGTGACAACTCCATAGTCGGTACGCACAAGTTCACGATTGTTAAGTCAAAGTAATAACAAAATCGAAACCGTTCCGTGGTTTCGGGTTCAGCGGAGGGCCCCCGGGTTGTGTTACACGTTAACCTCAGAGTAATATCACTAAATGTTCTTAGGAAAGGGTAATAAAGATCGGAAGAGCCGAGGAGCGACTTACCATAGCTACGTCTCCAACGCACACACTGCCAAAGAAGAGGGTTGCAGGCAGCCAACGTCACTTGTAAAGCGAACACGTCGTTGTTCCCCACTGGAACAAGGCCTGCCCTCAGCAGCAATAACGTCTTTGACTTGATTAGTGGCGCTACCTACAACATACCTAACTTTAAAAATAAAGTAGTTTTACTCTAACAAAAACATGCTAATAATTAAATAAACAAAATACAAAAACAATGCCCGCAGTATGTCTATTGAGGCAAATTGCACAAAATTTTCTTGCGCGTGGTGACACACTGAAATGTATGGCTCACTGTCACGTTGTGTATCGCTCAGAAAGCGTAGTTAGGAGCAGTGTTATTATTAGCCATTTTAAGCTCGTTTTAAGTCTCATCATTAGCATCAATAGAATGCCGTGTTTCGTACGCGGAGGTTTGCCATCACCACCAATCAGCAGAGGCCGTCGGGCATAAGCGCTCTTTCAGCGTGCGCGCTACCCTTGTGCGCACATCCATGTGCTTCGCGCTCGCCGGTAATGAAAGTTTTCACCACAGAAAAGATTGTTTATTGAGACGCGTAGCTTTTCCCCATCTACCGTCGCTTGACGGCCCGGGTGACAACGATGGACTTGACCACCATTCTTGAGAAAACAGTCTCACCAGGTAAACGTTTTCAAAGGCATGGCGACAGCTCCGGGCCAGCCATTCATGGTTTTGCGAATCCTCCTCGAGCTAAGCCTTACCGCCGAGCTGTCCGATAGCGTTTGAATCGCTCTGCCCGTTAACGTGCAAATGAACAGTTTAATAATCGACATTGAGCGTTCTTTAGCTTCGCTGGCTGCGCACTTCCAAGCCAAGGGGCCAGCCGCAAATGCGAACGTTGGGAAAACAAGTGAACGAACGAAGGCGCACATTGGAGTATCGAAGCCAGTTTGCCGATAATCGGCACATAAAGGGCGCACCGCGTGTGCTCACGTTCAAGTTTCGGAGTGGCTCGGTTGATTTCGTGGTATACTTGGCTTGCACGGCCAGGCACCGTAAGGTTTCGGGGCGTCGTTCTGGAAGGCGCTGCCGAGAACAGATTATCGTAACCGCGCGCGCGCCGGTGCCACCCGAACATTCCTCAGTCATCGAACTCACTGCGTCACCGCTGTTCTGCGCGACATTTCAAATGCATCCAGAGACTTGCGATTTAGTTTTGCAAGTACACCGAATGCCTTTTCTTGACAGCTCGCTAAGTGGACTCGAGTGAGGGGGCGAAACCACGAGTGCGACAAATAAAACGTGCTTTCGTATCCGCTCCCGGTCGGCGCCGATCGGACGTAGTTGGTTGCTGTTGGCGCGCGGGGCACCCGACAGCCCCGTCGCTGCTGACAGGGCTCCGGCTCATTCGATTCCCTCTGGCCTGCTCTTGCAGACAAAAATGAATTGGAGGCAGCGCAGAGGTACTTGGAACAGGCCGCCCAGACCAATCTGGTGAGTGAGAACGTGTGACTCATTCGGCCCGTCTTTCGCGGCTATCTCGCCGCTTTGTCTGTCGCGCATGGCGTTGCTGCGGAGATGTCATCCCGCGGACACCTCCGGCGTTTGGGAAACTGGTGTCAAGCAGTGTGTGAATTTCGAGCCACTTCCTGCCTGAAATGTCAAAATAGCGCTTGCAATTACAATGACGAAATGCCATCAGGCTTGCAAATCAGCTGATCGCGCACAATGGACTGCATTTTGGTAGTCTCACTCGGGTGTCATTGTAGCGAGTACAGGGAGGAGCGAGCGAGGAACTCGCGGTGAGGGCTCGAAGTACAGCACTGCGCATATGAACGTCTCTAATTCTTGCTTGTATTGCATGAAAAAAACGTAAGGAGAGGGTCACGGCAATTTCGTTCTTCTAAATGTTGCGGGCCCTTGTATGACGGCTACTTTAGGATAGTAATGTTTCTGCAAGAGATCTGTTGATTGGTCACTGCATGCTTGTTCAGAAAGCTTGCTGTCTATTATTTAGTTCTAGCTGTGCCAGTCTTAGCTTTTATTTTTAAATGTTAAATTGACGAGTGAATTGCACTGACACATCCCAGGTCATACTGAAAGCTCATTTCCCTTTTGCCTCAAGAATGCGAGTGTATGAGAGTGGGAAAGTGTGACTTTCTTTGCGGTATTCGTGACATGAGGCTGCTCAGAGCGTGACACTGCATTCTAGAATTTAGAACTCGTACCTTGTAACGCAGTGCTGCTTTATGATTGATAGTTTGCTCGAGTTGCTATGACAAAATCTCTACGTCGGAGTGCAAGCAAGCTCTGTTTCACCCTGGCTCGGATTATATGCCTTCCTGCATTACAGTTAGCGGGTGATATTGTCATACTTAATGTTGTTGCCTACAGATTTTTTGTGATGTAGTTGGGTGACCCAAAGTAAGCCAGTTCCTATTCCAAAGGCAAGACTACCTGGCTTGTTACTTTTATGTATGTAACCGTTGGCACAATGCCTTAGGGTTTATTACACATTTATTTTCCTTTTGATGCAAGGGTAACGCCAGAGACTAGACATTTTTCACATAATTGCATGCATTCTTAATCATGTGATATTTGGTGCTTCTTCACTTGCAAATTTCTCAATAAGTTTTGTGGCAACTAAATGTGTTATGGAATTTAGCTGCTGCTGTGATAAATACATGTTATGGGGACTGTACCTTGATGTCTCGCACAGCAGGAAAGAGCATTTCTCCTTCGAAATTTCTTGTAAAAGCTGTCACTCAGGCTTTCTACTTGTGTTCTGACAATCAATGTGTTTTTTTTTTTTTTTGTAAAGATGCTATACATGGGCAACTGTTTATTGGTTGTGTTTATGCTAGCAAACAAAACTTAGTTTCTGCCCTGCTTGGCTACTGGAATGCAGCATGTTGGAAAAACTTGTCAAACATGGTAGTGTCTTCAACAAAATGATCTGCTGCAGCAGTGTGCACCTAACTGAAGTTAAAAGAGCCCTAGTTGGCCACTATGAAATCGAGTGCAAATGTGTAAATCATGCTTCAAGCTAGTTGGATTAATACTCAATGCAAGGTGCACCTGTAAAGTTGAAATAGTGCACATGGCTGCCAAAAGGGATGTACATTTTGCTGTATATTTCATTTATAGTCTTATTTAATTTTATATAGCTGCTCAAGGCTATGGTAGCCGGAAGTGTATCACAGTGTGCAGAAATGAAAGGCTCGAACAGAAGTTAGCTTGCATACTACTGTGAAAAAGTAGCTGCAAACTGAACAAGATTTTATTTTAAAATAGGCTTCTTTTAATGCATCCCATTAGGAGAATTAAAAAGCAAAATGAACAAGGTCTTAGCTTCACTGGTGCCAGTTTCAACTTATGTACAAATAGTAAGAAATAAGGAAACTGTCATTTCAACACTTTCCGTCACTACTATCAGATGGTGTACGTACAAAAAAAGTATTAGTCTTAAATTAAGAAGTTTTTGTATGTATAAAGCCTTATATAATTTATCGTTATTGTTTATATTGCATGGTTAGTTCAGTCGTACCCACATTAACCTTGAAGGATAACAGATAGGCGGGCGAGTTGGTTGAGTATCATGGTGATGATTCTTTGCAGCACTCAGCAACGATTGTGATTATGCTTAGCTGTGTGGTAAAGTCAGTGTTGCATTACCTTGAACTAGCAGACTCTTTTATTATGCACTGTATAGAATACAGTTTTAGACATATGCACAATAAGTTCCACACCATTAAAGTTTTCGTGCTACTACCATCAGTAAATTTTTAGGCTCCTTCGTTTGCCTGAGGGATTGCTGTACCTTATGTAGCTTGGAGCACATTAGCTGCTACAGAAATTCTAACTGAAGTTTTTTAAGTATCAGGGCATTGTTACTGTATATTAGTTGTGTATCGCCCACACTGCAGATATAATAGGCAATTTGCTGAATATGAAGCTATGGCTGGGCCGAGGGTGGGGGGGGGGGGGCACATAAAATTAGATTTTTTATACAAGACCTTGCCTTGCCACTCTTAAGGGAATAGTGCTCTTTCTAATTTCTTGAAACTACCTTAAAGGCAATGGTTCTGGGGCACATGGGCCTTCTGTCAAGCCTCAGGTGCATACAACTGTGTGCATCTTAAAGGCCAACTCCAGCATTTTTTTGAGCATGTCAATGTAATGGCAGTTCTATGTTCCTGAGGGGCTCCTGTTACACTCCTGATAGCGGAAATGTTCAGCAAATGCAAAACTAATTTTTAATGAGCAAAACAGCATGAAACCAATACCAAAATCCAGCCCAACAGTGACGTTAAATCAGTCAACCCACCTTTTGCATGGCGCGACAGCGCATGTGCCTTTCCCCTCGTGGTGAAGTTGCAAACGTTGGCTGGCGAGCACAGATTTCGAAGGCCATAGTATGCTACTGGCGTGCTTCTGTTGTTTTGCTGATAATGACGTCAACGCACGGTGTGGCGAATAATTGCAACAAACCAGGTCAGCGGTTTGAGGCAATCAGTAAAAATTGATTTGTAAGCAATCTACACATTTCTCAAGCTTGTAACCATGCACAAAAGATGGTAGTGTGCCAATGAACGTACCTAGTGAATTTCATTGAGATCCACTGACCTCGTAAAACTGCTGGAGTTGGCCTTCAATGAACTTGTTAAGGGTGTGAACTATGTTTCACTAACACTACATTCGTTTTTTGTCAGCTGTTATTATGGTCAGACATGAAAATAAAGCTTCTGTGTAACAGAGCGAAGTTGTCTTCTAGCAAAGCCTTGAAGGGGACTGCAACACTTTTTGAATATAGCCAGAAAACTGTGGTGATCAGTTACGGAGGCTCTTGTGAACTTGTAAAGAAAACATTGAACATTGTTGCACACAAGCACCAAGGAATTCGCAATTTGGTGTCAGGTACAGCTGGAAACTGCTTGTTCTTTCAACAAATTATCAACAGGAGCACCGACTGTGCGGGACGTGGCTGAACTAGTGTTGCAGATTTCATTATCCTGGAAACATCCTCAGTAATGCTTTATTTGTTAGTTTTTAGTACAAAAAATAAAAAAAGATTTATATATCTTTAAGAACACCAAAAAACATCAAGCGACATAGTGGGAGCAGGGGATTTCCAGCTGTATTTGAAACCAAATTGGAAATTCCCTGGTGCATGTGATGCCATAATATTTGTGTGACATGTTCATAGGAGCCTCTACGACTGATCAACGCAGTTTTCTGACCATGTTAAAAAAAATGTTGCAGGACGTAGTGGTCATTTGAATAAGCCCTTGTGCAACGATGCCAATGTGGTGGTTACTGTTGCATTTTTCAGCAAATTATGTTTAATTGCTCAGAGCCCAGCACTTAGGTGCATTAGTCATCACTAAAAAGTTGCCCAGCCTTCTTTTGGAAGAGTTTTCATATCCTTCTGTTGCATAACAGGCACCTTCCATCCAAGTTTAAAAAAAAGAAAAAAAAAAAACCTCTCTTTGAAGCCAGTCACCACTAATGGAACACATGTAGCTGAGCAGAAAAGTGGGTCATTTAATAACAGCTTGAGGTTACTATGAATTTTTCAACTTCTGCTGTAATGAGGGTTATTATGTAGCTTCAATTCTTTCATAGCAATGCTGTGAAAATTATTTACATAACCGTTCTTTCTTTCAGTCTTTGTGTATCTATTGAAGCATAACTTGTAGTGCAGTGAAGCTTTGTAGATACTTGCGTCACTTCAAGAGCTGCAAACATTTGCCTCCAGTTTGAGTCATCGTTAAGCATAAGTATAGGTTTCTATACTCGTGGACTTTTCTTGGCAACGAAGGGAAGGCTGCGAAGTGTGGCATATGCATATGTATGCCTTTGCGAAGTAATCTGGTGTGGCACGAGTCCACGGAAGAGCCAGAAAGTGATGAACAGTCACTCAGCTGAAGGTGGATACCCCATTTTGCCATTTAAGTTTAGTAACAGGTGTGACATTCTCATGCATACACGCGAAATACCAGAGTGAAAAGCAAAACAAATTTCAATACCCCCCCTGGTGTGTGCTCAGTCTTCAAAAAAGCCTCCTGTAGAAATGATGTTTTCTGTTTTATTTTTCACGCAGAAAATACGAATGCAATGGTAGGCCTACGTCCCTTAGCAGTAGCACATGCATGATTTGGCTCTGCAGCCTTTTCATATCCAGGAAAAGTTGTCTGCAAGTGTAGTTTGTTTATCTTGCCAGCAAAGCACATGGCTTGTTCTAGACTTACGGGTGCTCTCTGTGACATTGACAAAAGCTAGTCATGTGTGTGGTTTATAGATTAGACAAAGAATCTTATCATTGAATGTTCATATTGCCCTTGCTTAGCATTATCTCTTGCAGCTATCACATAGCACCAGCAACTATGGTAGTATTGTAGCCTTGTCAAGAGTTGCTTAGCGTTGACGTTGCGTCTAGTGTGTAAAACTAATGAGCTGAGAGTCGCTAGCGTATTACTTCCGTTGTAAGCAGTGGACAACTGCTCAACTGTTAAATGCGCTCATTGAAAAGCTTATTCTTATAGGAGGTTTGTCTTCTTTGCCACTCTGAAATTAAATGTTTGTTTGGTCTTAATGACTTATTCCGATATAGCGGGAGCACAGCCTTATTTTTTCTCGTGTATTGATACCAGAGACACCCTATTAGTCTACATATCCCTATATATGCCCATCTGTTGTCATAGCTTGGTTTTTCTGTTATTGTATCAGCTAAACTACTGTGATGCCTATGCAAAGCAGTCCTTGCTATCAGTGATGTGCTGTGCACAAGACATATGCCAAACTCCCATTAAGGACACAGTACCAGCAGCGTTGGCTCTCCTTTCCCCAGGAGGCACGCATGTACATCAAGAATAATGTAAGTGTCATGTGAGGTACAGCCTATGACGTAAAAAAAATGTCCCGCCTTTGCTCAACCAGCCTGCCTTTGTATTTAGTGTGTGTGTTTTGTGTTATGAAGCAAGCATTTGTTACAGACACAGACACTTTGCATTTTGTTCTTTCAAGTGGCTGTTTACCTACTCACCATAGTTAGATGCATCTTTTTCTGCAGTGGACAGTGGTTAACTCTTTGGAGCCACTGCACAAAAAATGGAAGCTAAGAAAACAGCTCGAAGTTTTATTTCATGAAAGCAGTGAAATATTAACTTTGAGCCGCTAACTTTTCCCTTGCTTTTGCTCGTTTTCACGCGATAGCGTTAGAGAGCTCGTTTTGCAGAAATACTGCCGTCGGTGTCGGCGTCTCCATGCGTCTCTTGTGAGCGAAAAATCGGCCGTGAGCGAAAAATAACAGCTCCAAAAATGGACAACTATATCCATCTAGCGGAAGACATATCAAGCAATGTCGCGACTACTATGGCCTCCGAGACAGCGAGCGCGCCCGCCATCTCGGAGGCCATGCGACTACAGCAGAGCCTATATGCGGTCTCGTCAGATGCTCTGCATCCACTTTTTTAGCATTTCATTCTCACGACACCACTAAAGAAGTGAAGCACTGCAAGTTGCCATTTCACTGACCATAAGGCGATGCTTGTTGCGGTTGGCTGGAAGAGGTCTCCAGAACAAATCGAACAGCTGCCAGATAGTTAACGCACGAAGGATGACAGAATGTGACCATTTACGAATAAAAGCGTCATGCCTACGTGCAGTTCATAATACAGGATCATGTGACTACATCACTATACAAAATTTTCATGAAGTTGATATAAAAGTGTTGTTAAATAGATCGGAAACCTCTACCATTACTATAGATACATCGCTCGTGTGTGTTGTGTGTGTGTGTGTGTGTGTGTGTGTGTGTAACAACACACATCAATAAGTATGCACCGAGTGGTTGAAGTGGACACTAGGGGCGGGATTTCGCTATCGCATTCAACTCTTAAAGGCGAAGTTTAAGGGTCCCCCAATTTTTATTTTTCATTGGAGAAATACAGCACTGCAGCTATCTTCAGTTCCGATTTGTCTTTACGATGATGCCACGATAGTGCCACTGCGCCACGATAGCACCGCAGTGGAACCTTCCGACGCCCAATTTCCTTGCAGTTTTGGATGACAGCACACAGATAAAGTGCCATTTTCTCAATTAGTACCTATTATTTTGTTATAATATTGCATCATGAGGCAAAAGGTCTAAGAATTGTGAAAAAAAAAATTGCAAAATAGAAAATTTTGTCCAAATTGACTATTCCCATTGCCACATCCCCCCTTAATTAGCGGTGTGGGAATAGTATGTTTTTCAAATTTAATCGAATGTGAATATTAGATAAGGAAGAAACAGGCTGTGAACATCGGATTACCTTTCCATTTCAAAAGAGAGAACTTGTGCAAAGTGCGCTTGATATAGGAAGAAATAGGCCTTGGCATTCATACACTTATGTGCAGTGACGTTTCATGTATTTGTGTGCAAATTAAACAAAGTTACTGTGTTTGCAAGGTCATCCTGCGGAACAGTCATTTAAAGCAGCCCTTGCAGCTATTGTTTCTCCCTGTCCATCTAGAGACTCCAGCAAGTGTTGCTCCTTATATATTTTAAATGAATACTTGATGGCTTAAATAATAAATTCTTGAATTGAGAATAGATCAGATAGTGCGAACTTCTTTATTTGTGTTTGAAATTTTTGAATGTGGTATATAACAACCCAGTTGGTTATATACTACATTCACTGCACTTTCATCTGAGAGCAAAAACAGCTGATGAACATTGTGCTTTGTTTGCAGATCCTGAGTGCTCTTGGCACAGAGACAATCCGCCCAAGTTCAGCAGCACAGTGTGTCGCTTATGTTGCTGTGGCTGAACTGCCTCAAATGCAATGGCCAGACCTTATACAAGTGCTGACAAACAATGCAACTAACCCAGCTTCAACAGAAATGCTTAGGGAGGCCACCCTGGAAGCAATCGGCTATATCTGTCAAGACATTGAGCCAGAGGTGAGCATCGTTTTCTTTTTTTTTCCCCTGTGCATGGTGTAGCTTTGTGGCTTTTATCAATTTTTAGAACACCATTGAGTATGTCTAACAGCCAGCAAAAGAAAAAAACTGCATATTTTGTAGCATATATTTGAAATATATGCATATTTTTGTATATAGCTTTTTCTGAGGATAGGGCCTAGTATGTTTGAGTAAAGTGTTTTATTCTTGCTTTGGTCAAAACCAACAGACTGATCACTATTACGCTTTGTTGGAGGCCGTTGTTAGGGGACTTGATGTTTTAATATGGTTGGTTGTGAAACCTGTTCAGGAGAAGATATCTGTAGGGACAGTGATATGCTCATGTCCTGTCTTTATTCTTCACAAAGGTGTTGTTGGGCCAGAGTAATGACATCTTGACGGCGATTGTTCACGGAATGCGCAAGGATGAACCTTCGGAGCACGTCAAACTTGCAGCAACCACAGCTTTGCTCAATTCTCTAGAGTTCACCAGAGCCAACTTTGAAAAGGACTCTGAGAGGCACTTCATCATGCAGGTAAGGTGCCATTTATGTACAGTAGCCAGTTGGTCTTGCGGACTCTAAAAAAATCCTGATTTCCTGATTTGTTCAACGTCCAAGACTTCCCCATGTTGCCCTGGAGGAATTGTTCGCTTGCTTGCAAATGTTACTTTGCGAAAATCAACAGACATAGGAGATGTAAGCTTGTGAAATTGACGACTTTTTTTTTTTTTTTTTACCATGTGTGTAATTTAGGTGGTGTGTGAAGCAACACAGTCAAGCAACACACAGGTGCGAGTTGCAGCACTACAGTGCCTTGTGAAGATAATGTCATTGTACTACCAGTACATGGAGCACTACATGGGGCCTGCCCTTTTTGCTGTGAGTAATACCATTTGATTTGGGAGGCTTCAAGTTTAGTGTGTGGGTAGCAAACATGTTGTGCTTCCTTTGGTGAATCTTTCTTTGACCCTCATTGTTCGCTGGAAATAGGGATAAAATCTCACTCACAGAAGCGGGATGTCACTCTCATGCTAGAAGGCAGTAAAACCAGCGTAATTCGGATTTGTTATGCCTGAAGTGGGCGTAAATAGCTTAGGGAATCTCTGGATTGTCAAGCATGTCATTAAACCAGTTTCGACGACATTAGAGCATGACATTATCATTAAACCAGTTTCAACGATCTTTGAAAACATACCTGCTCTCATCACTTTATTAGTACACCACTCCGTTCTTGCATTGCATTTATTGATGTGTCGCCGTGTGCTATGTTGTTTTTGAACATATCTGCTTTCATCCCATTAAGTCATCTATCAATTGGTCTTTGTGTTGCGAATATCACTCTCACACAGATATCAAGGTTTATATTTTTTAATTATATTTGTGAACGTGTATTCAATTATTCCATGTGCTTACTATTTACTTTTCTTTTGTCCATTTCTGATAGGAGGCCCTCCCGCAGTTTTTACTGCTGGGCCTCCTCCTGAAAATGTTGCACCTTGATATATGTATTGTGTTTTGCGATTCTTTTAATAAACTTGAACTTGAACGCAGGTAAAGAGCGAGTGGATGAAAAGCAGGAAAAGGAGATGAGGGTTGGGGGCATGAATAGGTTTTCGTGGACCACTCAGCTCGGATGTAGGGTTGTCTAGTGAAGGAGCATCATTTGCAATCGCTGATTGGGGCCATGTTTGTCTTGTCAACACTTTCATAATTGGAGAAATGTTAAAATGGTTAAAATGGTCTTCCTCAATTTCTTCTATTGCAGATTACAATGGAAGCAATGAAGAGTGATATCGATGAAGTGGCATTACAGGGCATTGAATTCTGGTCAAATGTGTGTGAAGAGGAAGTGGATCTCTCTATTGAAGCCTCAGAAGTGAGCTTTCGTTCCCTCCTTTATTATTATTATTATTATTCCGTGACTACCTGACTTGTGCAAAGAGTTTTTTCAGTGTGGCGTTTGAAACTAATGACAGTAGTCATTGGTTAACATTCACTAATTCAACTGAATGCATCTCACAATGAGAAACTAGATTTTCATATATTTTGAGAAACTATATCGATTTCTACTCATGTAGTTTTTCTTCTGGCTGTAATAAAGACATTCTAGCTAGTAAGAATAAAGTGCAATATTATAGAAATTTAGATCCTTGCTTTGAAGCTCTCTGTAGCCATTGTTTGTGTAGTTGACACTCCATGGCATGTTTGGGATAGTTTTAAACATTTACAGCTAGCATTGTTCTTGAACTGCTTTTGATGTTTTTGTCTTGTCTTTCATGGTTGCAGGCAAGTGAGCAAGGCCGCCCTCCAGCCAGAACATCTCGTTTCTATGCCAAAGGGGCCCTGCAGTACTTAGTGCCCATTCTAGTGCAGACACTCACCAAGCAGGTCAGCCCTCGACATTCTTTTTGTGTTTCTAGAAATGATATTTTTGTAACATACTGGCATTACCACAGGTGCTGACCAAATTTTTCACATATCAGATTGATTTGGAGTCACAATAGCAATTTATATAACTAAGACGAGCTGTATTCTGACCATAAGAAAACAAGAAAAATGGGCTTTTTTCATGCTGTACTACTGCTCAGCTGTGTATGTTGCAGCAGTAGCAGTGATGGAAGTGCTGCGCCAATTGCACCAAAGTGCGCCAAGATAGAAATGCTGATACATTCTGTGCCGGACGGCTATTTTTCGGGCATATTGCGCCAAGGCCAACCGAAGTGGCCTTCACCAGTGGGACATAGGTTAGTTCACTCCGGGCTGAATTGTAATCTGTTCCGAAACCGAAACTGCGCTGTTCTAAACCGCCAATTTGAGCCAATTGACCATTTTCAAAAACATGTAAGTTGTCTTTCCCGCAAGCATATCTTCCAACCAAAAACTCTTTGTCTACAGATTACTTTCTTGCTCTCAAGCACCACAAAAGCAGCTTAAAAATTTTGCGGACAGTGAGCCGTCTCACGGCGTGTTCGATGATTTACAAGAGAGCGGCAGAAGTGAAAGTAAGAAAAGGCAGGGACGGGCGCTGAATGGGATGAATGGTGTAACGAATGTGCAGGTGTGCACGTGCTTGGAGCAGGAAAGCAGTTTGTTGACAAGAGTTTTTGATTGGGAGACATCCATTTCTCTCTTGGTGCACTTTAGTGCAATTAGCGGTAATACAGGCTTTTACGAAGTTTCAGATCCCACAAGCCTTTGCTGTTTACTTTACATGACAGTGTGTCAAATCCATAAGCACAGGGTTGGACTGTAACTGGTACAGGCCAAATGTTGTTCCTTTATGGATAGTGACAACAGCTGAATTGCTTGCACCTGTGGTTTCAGAGTTGCAGACATGTTACAGAGACCTTAGTGTGGTTTCTCTCTGTCGTCGTAGGAGGAGCATGATGATGAAGATGACTGGAACCCATGCAAAGCAGCTGGTGTCTGCCTGATGTTGATGGCAAGCTGCTGTGAAGATGACATGATTTCCCATAGTCTGCCTTTTGTACGGGAGAACATCAAGCATCCTGACTGGAGGTATAGAGACGCCGCAGTTATGACATTTGGTGAGCACTGCATTAGTTCTACTCCTGGATCATGTTCCCTTGGGTCTGTTGGCTCACTACACATTCTAAAGAAATAGAACCAAGACAGGGCACAGAGGGCAAGAAGCAGACACAGTGAAGCACTACCACTGTTTTATTGCTTGTATGTTCATTGTATGCCAAATCAGACCACATGACTGTTCACATGACTGACAGATGCATAGCCAATTTCTCTTTCTTGCCAAACTATCGTGTTTGCAGGGTGCGCACAGGTCCTTGAATACCCTTGAATTTCGAAAGCCCGTTTTCAAGGCCCTTAAAGGGGGACACCCCACTTAAAAACTGCTTTTTTATTCATGCTCAGATTCTGATCAAACTTGCACCACTTAGGTATTTTAACATGCTTATTTCAAATATGCACTTGGTTTTCATTTGTAGTGAGTAGTTTTCAGACAGGAACCCCTAACAGTAACCCCTACCCAGGAAAAAGAAATTCTCCGTAGAATAAGGATGGGCTGGAGTGCATTCGGAAGGCAGTACGAAATCATGACTGGAAACTTACCGCTCTCACTAAAGCGAAAAGTATCCAATCACTGCATTCTCCCAGTACTAACGTACGGTGCAGAAACATGGAGAATAACGAAAAAACTAGAGATGAAACTAAGGAGCACGCAACGTGCAATGGAAAGAAAAATGATAGGGGTAACGCTAAGAGATAAAAAACGAGCGGAATGGATCAGAGAACAGACAGGAGTAGCCGATATTATCTTATCAATTAAAAGAAAGAAGTGGACCTGGGCAGGACATGTCATGAGGAGGAAGGATAATAGGTGGACAGTAAGAACGACGGAATGGATACTAAGAGAGGGAAAACGCCACAGAGGTAGGCAAAAAGTTAGATGGAGTGATGAAATTAAAAAGTTTGCGGGCATAAAGTGGAACCAACTCGCTCAGGATAGGGTGGATTGGAAATCGTTGGGAGAGGCCTTCGTCCTGCAGTGGACCTAAACAGGCTGATGATGATGATGAGTTTTCAGACAACTAGAATAATTCATGTCCCACCTATCCTCAGTGGAGACTGGTTGGGAGGAGTGCTGCTTCAAAGTGGGGTACTGGATGTTACAAGGAAAAATAGGCCATCAAAACGGTCTACTATGATCAGAGAGTGAAGTGATACAAGAATGGATGGTTTAGACAAACTTTAGCACAAGTTACAGCATGTCAAACATTTGTATGTGAAAACTGAGATTGTCACCTAAAGCCAGTTATAAGTTTTAATAATTTTATGCAATGCTATATGGTCATACTTCAGGCCTATTGCACTGTGCTATTGCCCACCTATCAAAAAAAAAAAAAAGATTATTGCAATTCTACTAGTAGAACCAGAGATATGGCCCCTCCCAGATCACAAATTGGTCAAAAATGCCATTTTGAGAAAGCAAGAAAAAATGTTTCACCAAGTATTGGTGAGGTTTATTTCAAAGAATAACACAGGGAAGTGATAACTGAAGGTCCGAAATCTGTTACAGCAAAGATAAAGCTAGTTTCATTGCTGGGCCATAGTTACTATCTGCTGCATATCTTGCACTGCTTGTAACCGAGGGGCAGATTCACTATGTCGAGATCGACGATCACATATGATGCTGCAGGTTGCATGGCCTAAGCTGACGTCGCAGCCTTTTGGGTCTTTGAAAAGAGCCAATGATCAAGCAATCCGATGTGATAAGCGATCCCAATCAGCCTCCCCCAGAACCAGCAGATTGCTGATACCCACATCCCTCCCACGTTGTCAGATGCCATTATCAGGCGAGATCGAGGGCCCCTTGCTTATCCCTTTATTTGCCGAAGGGATGCACCACAGGAAACTTCTTCGCTTCGCCAGGCATGTTCACCTCGCTGTTGCTAAAAAAAAAAACAAGATTGCGCCTCACTGCGCGCCGCGCTTTTTTTTTTTTTGTGAAGTAGGCAGCGTGCACAGGGTTGCTTACTGAGAACATAAAAGAAGCTAGAAACGCGAGCTTTTGAACGATGCCAAAATGGCTGCGATCGGGCAAGCCGTTCGCGAGCTAGAGGAAGTTGAAATGGAGGGCACCTTAAAAGTTTAAAGGGCCACAGCTGCAGCAGCAAATTTTAAATCGCTATTACTGCGTAAATAGGCGGTATTTTTTCGTAAAATTTGCAGACACATGCGGGATGGTAGTAGGAACGCGAAAATGAAGACATTGAAAATCCGATTTTTCGGTTTCTAAGAGCAGGGTGTCCCCCCTTAAAAACCTTGGAAATTTCTGACTAGTCCTTGAAAAACCTTGAATTTCATAAATATTCAATTTTAATTTGTATTAATCAGCACCAAAATGGCTTTTGTTGGTTAAATTTTCATTTTTTGAAAATAGTTCTGAACTGTAGTGAACAAGAAGTCTAGGTTTTTATACCTATATAGCTGATTCTGATTAGGCGACTGGCAAGACTGGTCGTGCGGTGCGACCAGTGCGAGCCGTGCGAGCGCCTACTGAGTCACGCCCTTGCGCTGGATTTGCCGTTGTCGTGCCTCCTTGGTGTCAGTGCTTTTCTAAATAGTCGTGTCTTCTGTGAAATAATGTGCTGATCAACAATGCCCAGAAAAAGCAAGTTTCAGCCTACAGTGGCTATATCACGACAACTACAAGCAGTGGATTGCACCCGACACGAGTCCGCATCGGCCTAAGTGCAAGCAAGCTTTGCGGCAGTCTTCGATGTGACTGGCATGGGTGAATCGGCTTTGAAAAGTCATATGAAAAGTGCGAAGCAGACTCGTGCAATGAATGTAGCACAAGGGCGCACACTGAAACTCTACCCGACTCCTGTCTCGACAGAGCAGTTCGCTGCCGTGCCTCTGTTGCAGGCACCGAGCGCAATGCTTTGGGAGGTGTTGCCAAGCTTAAATGATGCTTGTAAAGCGCACGAGCTTGTCACTGACGCCGAAATTCTCTGGACACGAAGGTGGTTACGTCCCATCTGTCTTACCGGACGTCATCCCAAGCAGGGGAGTTATTCCGGCGGATGTTCCCAGACAGTGAAGTAGCAAAGGCGTTTTGTTGTGGCGAGAATAAATGCGCCTCCGTGATATGCCATGGTCGGAGGCCTTTCTTTCTTTCGCTTTGCAGCGAGAGTTAAGGGCCTTGAAAACCCTTCGATAGGGCCTTGAAAGTCCTTGAAAGCCCTTGAATTTTTTCCTTCAAAACCTGTACAAACCCTGGTGTTTGAGGAAACTTGCTTTTTGCCTAATCGGAAGCTTACACTTTTTGTCTAGAGGCAACTCTGCATTGCGTTTGATACTTTAGTGGTGCCAGATTGTCCACTGTTGCTCTGCTGTCATCTCTTATCATGAAGTCTGACACACGGTACTCTGATGTGTGCTCAGGCTGCTTGCTGGAGGGACCTGACCCAGCCATCTTGAAGCCCCTTGTGGAGCAGGCAATGCCCACACTCATTGAGCTTATGTGTGACCAAAGTGTGGTGGTGCGTGACACTGTGGCCTGGACTATTGGCCGTGTCTGTGAGATTATTCCCGAAGCAGTGGTCGCTGAGAACTACTTGGGCCCTTTGCTCCAGGCATTGGTGAAAGGACTGGGCGCAGAACCTCGAGTTGCTGCTAATGTCTGCTGGGTAAGTGTAGTGGAACCTGGTTTCAAATCCGTGGAATTTGTGAAGTGGCGGGTTTCGCGATTAATCGGTGCAGTCTCGGTGAATTTACCATAGAGACAATACACTAAAAACTAGAATTACACTTTGTAGGATTATGCACCTGCTATTTCATGCGAAACAGCGCAAAATAGTTGTGGGCACACGAGATGTGCTGCTGGCCCCTTCACAATTTGTGAAACTGCCACCTGCTATAGTGGTCCGCATGGTCTGCACTGCTTTTTATGTTGACTGCCTCTGCATGCTCCTCCCATGTTTCCTCTTGACAGAGCTGGTCTGTGCTCAAAATGCCAAGGAACTTAATCATTTCCTTGTGCTCTTGTAATGTGTCAGGTGAGTGTGATGTGCTATGTCGTGGGAATGAACAGCATTAATGTGCTATGTCGCGGGAACAGGCTAATAATGTAATGGTGAGATGTCATGCATGCACGGAGTCCGGATTCGCTCAGGATTGCTAGGTGTTTGTTGAAGACGGTTCTGGTGAAGTAGGGTAACATACCATGTTTACCCGAGGCTGACAGTGCCCCCAGTTCTCACGGGTCCAAAATCAGAATGCATGTGGATGTGTTGCCATATTTGGTTGGCTGCAAGCTGGCCAAGCCAGCATGGCAATGATCGTTGGCCTACGCATTGTAAGCACATGGAATTGTTACAGGCAAGACCTGCAGTGATACAGAAACTATTGAAACTATGCACAGCGAAGACCGCCATGTGCCGCTAGTTCGTCTTTTCACTGTTGACCGTTCGGCTGCATTGCCATTTTTTCAGCTTTTGTGGCACTGTGGGCGAACCAGACATTAAACAGAAGCAAAGGCCATCGCAACGGAACAAAATGCAGCCATCATAAATTAGGCTGTTGCGGCGGGTGCCGAAGTGCATTTTACAGGTGACATATGGCTTTTTACTGTTTTCTTTTTCAAATAAAATTTTATTGCATGCGCGTGGCTCTCAACATTACTGTGGGTTGCAACGCTGTCTTTGAATGCCAAATGGTTTCCTCACTACGAAATGTTTTCGTAAAATTTACCCCATGCTTTGCTTCTGTTTTCCTAACTTAGCTTCCGTTTTCGCGGGGAAAAAGTGCACACATTATGCAAACAACTATGTTAATTTTTACACTGGTTCTATGAAAGACATGTGGTATGTGGTGCTTCTACTATCATTTCATTGTACCATTTTGTTTCACTGTCCATGTTTTTCAATGACACAGACTCGCACCTCAAGAGCATATACACTCCCATTTAGTGTGTAAAAAGTGGAATTATTTGATTGCAGGCTTTCAACAGCTTGGCTGAGGCAGCGTTTGAAGCTGCAGACACTCCTGGTGATGGATCGGAGCCAGAAACTTACTGCCTGTCTGAATACTTTGAAGTTATAGTGTCGAAACTTTTGGAAACCACAGAAAGGTATGTATTGCTTGCTAGCAAGTCCGTGTCCTGTGTCCCTTTTCACCAAGAACATTCAAAACGAAGTTTTCAGGTCACACCTAGACAAACAAAAGCAGAATTCCTCTGTGTTTTTGTATGGCGAATCAAAATCAGTGAAATTGGGAGGGCAAGCTTGCATGCGGTTCAGTAGATAAGTTGCTACATGCCAGATACAGCCGTGATGAACCTGGGCAGTCTTTGATAAATGCACCTCCGTCTTGCAGGGCAGACGGGGGCCAGGCAAATCTCCGAAGTGCAGCATATGAAGCCCTTATGGAACTCGTGAAAAACTCTCCACGCGACTGCTACGTGTGGGTGCAGCGCACAACCATGATCATCCTGGAGCGACTGCAGCACTGTGCTCGCCTTGGAGGGCCACATCCAAAGCAGCTCGGACCGAGCCCAGTACAACGACCTGCAGTCACTGTTGTGCGCCACATTGCAGAGCGTGCTGCGCAAGATGACCCTGGAGGATGCTCCGAAGATCTCCGATGCTGTGGTTGCGGCCCTGCTGCAAATGTTCAGCTCGAGCAGTGGTCGTGCAGGTGGTGGTGTGCAGGAGGATGCGCTCATGGCTGCCTCTACTCTTGTTGAAGGTACTAGCCATATGGCTCCCGTGCCATCATCCTTCACTGCTCTGCACTCCAGCATCTTTTCTGTGCTAGCATCCCTTGAGCCTATAGTGTGTGTATCTAGGAAGCGGGCTGAAGTTGTTGTTCTCTAGGCAACTTTGTGCTCAAATCATACACCTTAGTCACTCACAATCATTGATTGGTTGAACATAAAATTTTGTAGTAATGATAAAATTGTCAAACAAGTGCTGTTAATGTGCTCTCAGATACAGATTGATGTCCTGTCTGAACTTAGCTTTATTACGTACAGTTGATCTAGTATCTAATTGGCACCTGTATCAAATACTTGAGAAATCCTCTTCAAAATCCAATTGAATGCTGTTCTCTGCCAAGACCTTGTGGGTGTGTCTCTCTCTCCCTACTAATTCTGATCAACCTTTGGCCACATTCTAATGGGTGGCAGTCCCTCTTGGCTCATGCAAGCAGCAAAAAGGCGGTTTTGATACGTATTGCTTCGGCTGGTTACGCAGCGCTTGTGAATGACATTGCTTGTCTTCTGCGCTGCTTTTAGGTTGCAATGCACAGAAAAATGCTTTTGATTTGTGTGTCTTCACTGGTATTGAGGATGGTTTGATGAACTGGGATGACTCACTAGAAGTACGCCAAGCTTACAGGCTTTTACGGCAGACCTTTTAGAACCTTGCTAGACCGATCACTGCATGCGCAACTTCAGTAGTCATCCTTCTCGCAGTGGAAAAAGAGCAGACATGGCATTTCCTTAGCAATGCCCTGGACCCGCTGCCAGAAAGAAAATGGCGTTGGGTTGCACAGAAGGGAAAAAACTGACCTGCGCTTGCTTTCCAGAAAGAAGGAAGGAAAGGAAGAAAAAGTCTTAGGTTGTGCGCAAGCGATATGCAGACGTATGCTTACCCTCACCTCAATACCAAAAAGAGAGAAGGAAGGAAAGAAAATAAAATTTCCTGGCAAGTCCGGATTTGAACCCAGGTACCCATGGTCTGAAGGCGAGCAGCATAACTGCTAAGCTATGCACCCACACTTGCGCAAGATGCGTTTATAGGAGCCATATGATTGTTGTACCAACTATTATGCAACTTGCTAATGGACTGAGGGGGAGAGAGATACCGAGGGGGGGGGGGGGGGGTGAGAGAGAGGGAAATACCAAACAAAAAAATGAAATTTGTGGTGTTGGTGTACCTCACAGTAGTACGGACACCACCAGGATTCAAGCTTAGCAAGCCACAGGGCCTTGCCGGCCGTCACCGCGCCAGGGGTATGAAGCTCGGGGGCCTCGGTGAAGCCGGGAAATCCTCTTGCGCCACCTGAGCTCTGGGGGCGCGTTAGCTCCCCTCTCTCTCGCTGCTCCGGCCCCCTCCTCGCAACCCCGCTCAGCCCTTCTCCCAGCGCCCGCCGCCGAAGTCCGTTGAGATCATTTTGAACTTTTGCGAGCGTTGGTGAAGTTTCGTGGGCGGTTCTGTGGCCACCGCTCGCTGTGTGCTGGTGCGCTTGTACGTTTCATGACTCACGCCGTTCGTGGATCGTGCTATGATGCACAAATACTTTACAAAGCCCTGCAAGATTCTTCGGGAGCTCCTTACGACAATGGGTGAGCCTGCAGTTGGAGCATGACAGTGCTGGCGGGTTTCATTGTGTTCTATTATTTACGTCACTGTGCTTTAGGGGCTGTACATTGCACCATTTGCGTTGCCTTGTAGTAACGAGCATTTCAAGCATCCTTCACTTCTCTTAATTTCCGAGCCCGTATATAGATGTCTTGCTTTTCATTGACAAAAAAGTGAGGCGAAGGGTCTCCTGTGTTCCAAGGGGAACTTAATATTCTGTGTGCACTTTAATGTAACTGAAAACAAGATATTCACGTGACGTGCCTGTACATACATTATAAAAGCTCAGCAAACGAAGATATGCAGGGGTGAGACAGCTGCTCATATTGCACAGTTTTGATACAATTCTGTTTTTCTGCTCCGAGCTGCTCCAAAAGCATGAAAATTGGGAAATTTGCTCCAAACTGCTCCAAAACAGCCTGGAAATCAAGTATTTTGGTCCTCATGTCAGTGTCAATGGGGAAAAAAAGCGGAGTCACGCAACGTGCATCGTGTGATTGAATCTCGGGCGTCCGAGGTTTGCTGCTGACACTTCGATTTTCGTGTGAACGTACTTTGACAAGAAAATCAAGACATGTGTAACCAAGACATGTGGAATGCCAGTATCTACATGAAATTGGAGTATCTTCCATGATTAGTTACTACCACAGTATTGCATTGATAAAATAGAGGGCAATGTGCTGGTGAAAAGCTGAGATGAGCTTCTTCGTAATGGTGTGAAGCAGAAAAATCTTGACAAAATGGGCCAAGTGACCAGACTCTCCTGACAAAAGAGAACACTAGTTAACCTACAAGAAGTGCTAGGAATCCTTCAGAAGTTAAATAAGAAAATTTACAAAAGGTCAAAGCAGTAATTGGCGAAATCATGCCAGTGGTCTTTACTAAAAGACTATTGTGTGTCGATAATTTTGGTGTAGTGCCAACTTTTTTAAATTTTGAGAAGTGTACTGACCCCTGGTTGCTCCAAATTCGACTTTTTGAGCTCTTAAAACATCACATTAAATGCTGTGAGCTGCTCCAAATCAAGGTCCTCCTGCTCCAAAATGAACATTTTGCTGCTCCAAAAACTGCTCCCAAGTCTGTTTCTGCTGTCTCACCCCTGAGATATGAAACACGCGTGAAATGCCCTTCGACAACAAATCAACGCAAATGGTTACCGTAAAGCACGCAAAGTATACAGTGAAATAAATGATAGAATACAACGAAACGCGTGGGCCGAGTCAACAATGCAAGGCTCACAACGCACGGGCGAGTGCGCAAGGCACGCTCGTGCAAGAAAAAAGATACTGACGCTCCGCCAACAGACATAACAAAAAAAAACAGCGTGTGCGGCATAGGAGGGGCGAGAAGAAAAGGGGGGTAGGAGGAGGGGGGCCGGACGGCCCAGGCGCGTCTGCTTCTGTTGCCATGGCGACGTTGCGCCGCCGTAATTACCGCCCCCACTCGCCAGGGTCGTAACTGAATGGGAGTTTGGCGCTACGGTCGGCTGAGCGTCTGCATTTCTGCAGCCAATGGGAGGTATACGGAGATTCACCCCCGTGACCGCGCCACTGCACTCGCAAGCTTGGTGGCAAAGGTGCCAGGTGTTGCGTGGCAGACACACACAGTGTGCTCCCTTGACGACAACAGCAGCAGCACATTATTTTCCATGACACGCATCACGACAGGTACATTATGGCGCCACTGCACACCGCTGTGAGCAGTGGCTCACTACAGCCACCAATGAGGGGAAAAGGTCCCCTGTGGTTGTGCTGCATACTTTTGCGGTGGCCATTGGTATCGGCCTCCAATGATTGTGGCTCAACGAAGTACGACCACGCACGAGCATGAAGGCACCGCTCATCGGTTTGGCCTAGGGAGAGAACAGCAAACAGGGAAGTGCTCACTGTAGGTGAGGGGCGCCAGAGGTGAACTCTGTGCGATGATGCCCAAAGGCGCCCTGCAGAGAGGGACACAGAAACACGTGCTCACCGTTCGCTGTCCGAGGAGAGAGAGAGCTTCCTGCAGCTGCACACGTTACCGGCTGGGGTTTATTCATAATTTTGGTTCTAGGGGGGTGTTGCCCATAGTGTTACCAGAAGGGAGGGTGGTTTGAATACGGAGTTATAGGTTAACTGGAAAACTTTTGGCGAGGCTTGAGGACACACTGTATGTGTTGTATAAATCCTTGGTTCCCGGTATCCTGTGCGTGCCTGCCGAGAGTGCATGCAGCACCACCGCCAGAAACTGGTACCTGGTGGAGCATGGTAAACCCTTCTTATCGTGACCTGTTCCCAGTGACCGGTGGAGGTGGGGGCAACACAATTGCCGAAAATCCGCGTAAAGGTGACAGGCACGCACCAGTCCCCACAAATTTCTCGGTGAGGCGGCATTCGAGCCAGGGTATCCATGGTCTGAAGGCAAGCATCATAACAACTAGGCTATACACTTACGCTTACAAAACATGCATTTATGGGAACCATATGAATGCATTGTACTGACATCTGTAACACAACTTGATGAGAGCGAGAGAAAGAAGGGATTGAGAGAAAGAAGGGATTGAGAGAGAGAGAAAGATAGAGACAGAAAGAGATCGGGGTTGGCCTGAAAAAGTGCAGGAAAAGATAGGTGTGGTTTTAAGACCTGCTTCTCCATTGCTTAACATTGCAATGCTTTCCTAATCCCCTACAGCTCCACTGGTCATTGGTATTTGCATCCGCGTCTAATTTGTGTCATACAGTAAGCCTCGCTAATTCGATCTTGGATAAATTGAAATTTCAGTTAACTTGAAGAATTTGAACGCTCCCGTGATTTTCAATGCAAATTCCACCGGATTATTTGAATAGCTCACCGGGCTCCATCCTGATAATTCGTGATTCCCACCGGGAGCGACGTATGTGTAACAGCCTCCCGGCGTTGCATATCTTGGAGGTCATGGTAGCTGGTAGAGCGACATGGTCGTGTTCGGCTTTCCTACTGGCCTTCCAGCGACTCGCGGGCTGCCAGAGCCACCCAGCCAGAGTGTGTTCGTTTTTCTTTTTTTTCGCCATCTGGGCGGTGCAGAGCTTTACGGCGCACTTCCGGTGCGTTCGATTTTGCAATGTTCCAAGTCCAGAATGTTTGACCATGACGTTTCCTGTCAGCACTGGAAACCAGTGGGTTAAGGGTTAAGTCTGTTTTCAGTTTCACGTTTTTGACATGGGCTGCGTAGCATTTCTCCCGCAGTTCGCCCATTCGCCATCTCACATTCGTTGTGTTTGCTTCGTCTGCTGTACGTGTATTACCACGTGCGAAATCCCGGCCACCTGCGTGACTTGCAATGCCGAAATACCAGACGCTGACGCTGTGGGAGAAGGTGTGCCTAATTGAGGAGGCTGAGAAGTCAACGTGCACGAAGACTGAACCAAAAAGTTTAAGATGCCTTTGTCGACGCTTTCAACCATCTTGAAGAACAAATTACTTGAGGCATGCGGGAAGACACATCTGTCGAAGCGATCAAGGGTTTGCTTCCCAACGTCCCCGGACACTGAAGCCGCTTTGAAGTGGCTACAGCACGCAAACACTGCTAATCTTCCCGCGAATGGCACCATCCTTCGGGAAAAGGCCAATAAGCTGGCACTGTGCCTTGGCCACAAAGGCTTTAAGGGCAGCAATGGTCGGTTTGCTCGATTTAAGGGGGAGACACCCCACTTAAAAACTACTTTTTTTTATTAATGCTCAGATTCTGATCAAACTTGCACCATTTACGTATTTATATGCACTTGGTTTTCAGACAACTAAAATAATTCATGTTCCCACCTAGCCTCAGTGGAGACTGGTTGGGAGGAGTGCTTGTTTAAAGGTACTGGATGTTACAAGGAAAAATAGGTCATCAAAATGATCTACTATGATCAGAGAGTGCAACGATACAAGAATGAATGGTTTAGACAAACTTTAGCACAAGTTACAGCATGTCGAACATTTGTATGTGAAAACTGAGATTGGCATCTAAAGCCAAATATAAGTTTAAAAATTTTATGCAATGCTATATGGTCATACTTCAGGCCTATTGCACTCTGCTATTGCCTACCTTTCTGACAAAAACAAGATTTACTGCAATTCGACTAGTAGAACCAGAGATATGGCCCCTCCCAGACCACAAATTGGTCAAAAATGCCATTTTGAGAAAACAAGAAAAAACGTTTCACGAAATATTCGTGAGGTTTATTTCAAAGAATAACACACCGAAATGATAATTGAAGGTTCAGGGATCTGTTATAGCAAAGATAAATCTCGTGCTACAGCTTGCTCAATAATTATAATAGCAAAGTCGGTATCGTACCCCCACACTGCGGCCCGCACCAACTTTGTCGCACTTTTCGCTCAACATAGCTAGTTTAGTTGCTAGGCCATAGTTACGATCGCCCGTCGTCGGTTTGACGTCTCTGCCGCACATCTTGCACTGCGTGTAACTGAGGGGCAGATTCACTATGTCGAGATCGACGATCATGTATGATGCTGCAGGTTGCATTGCCTAAGCTGACGTCGCAGCGTTGGTCTTACGTGCTGTTGCGGTCTTTGAATCGAGCCGATCAATCGTCGCTATCTCGCGGGTTCTTTCTTGAGCCATGTCACTGCTTGTGATAAGCGATTGGAATCGACGCCTCCCACTGAACCAGCAGATCGCTGATACCGCGAGATCGAGGGCCGCTTGCTCATCCCTTTCATGGACCCGCGATGTTGCAACGTTAGTGCATTTCTTGTTTTCGCACGTTTATCCTTTATTTGCCAAAGTGATGCACCACAGGAAACTTCTTTGCTTCGCCAGGCATATTTACTGTGCCGTTGCTCAAAAAAACAAGATGGCGCCTCACTGCACGCTGCGCCACGCATTTTTTTTCTTTTTGTGACATAGGTAGCGTGCACAGGGTTGCTTACTAGAACAAAAAAAAAAAAAAGCCAGAAGCACGAGCTTTTGAACGATGCCAAAATGGCTGCGATCGGGCAAGCCGTTCGCGAGCTAGAGGAAGTAGAAATGGAGGGCACTTTTAAGTTTAAAGAGCCACGGCTGCAGCAGCAAATTTTAAATTGCTATTACTGCATAAATAGGCCGTATTTTTTCGTAGAAATTTGCAGACACATGCAGGATGGTAGTAGGAACGCAAAAATGAAGACTTTGAAAATCCGACTTTTTGACCGATTTTCGGTCTCTTAAGAGCTGTGTCCCCCCTTAAAGAGCGAAATAACCTAACGTACTTGACAGTGTGTGGGGAAAGCGGAGCGCAGACACGAACGTTGTTGACGACTGGCAGAAGCATGTGTTGGCACCGCTGCTTCAGGAGTTTAGAGAAGGCGATGTGTACAACTAGGATGGAGCAGCCTTATTTTACAAGACGCTTCCTACAGAAACATTTGCTGAGAAGGACACCACTGTCTCGCGGAGAAAGCAGTTTAAGGAAAGGGTATCGATTTTGTTCGGCGCGAACGTGTCTGGAAACGACAAGCTTCCATTGCTCGTCATCGGCCGAGTGGGTAAGCCTAGGTAAGAGTGCGCGCCTTCTTCTGGGGGATGTTATGTACAGGCACAGCAAGAAGGCGTGGATGGCTGCAGTATTCGAGGAGTACGTGCGGCTCCTCGACCGGAAGTTTGCTGCCAAAGGGTGGAAAGTGCCCTTTGTCATTCACAATTTCCCGGTCCACGGTCACACCAGAAACCTGCAAGCCGTCAAGATCATCTTCGTCCCTGCAAACACAGCCGATGGACCGAGGAAGATTGACCGCCACCACTTGTTGAAGCGTGTTCTGCTCTGCTACGACAATGGAAAGGGATATGACATTGATCTCCTCGGTGTGATCGGTTTGATTGTCGTTGCCTGGAAAGAGCTGGAGCCAAAGGTCATCAGGCGCTACTTTGAACATGCGGGGTTTTGAAAACTGGGGGTTGAGGGTAAGGACGGGGGTGCTTGCAGCTCGTCCAGCCTAGATGGTGAGGGAGACTCGATGCGTGCCCAGATCACTGACACTGGCGAAGATGACGGTGACAGACTAAGCTTTGCGTAGTCTTCGAATGTTGAGGCAGGCTTCCAAATATCGTACGCTAATGTGAATGACGAAATCGTTGACAGTGGGCAAATCGTCGATGACGGCGACAGTGGTGACAATAATGAACCCGCCCGTGTACCTGCTTTGGTGGCAATTCTCGATGCTGTGAACACCTTCCGCAGCTTTGTCGAGTGGAGCGGTGGTGACTGTGAAATGCTTAGTGTTGTGCGCAAGCTTGAGACCATGGCACTTGGGGCGGTGAGCTATCGCACTAAGCAATCCAGCATTACTGATTATTTTAAGTAATGTTTTTCTTACGCGGAAGATAATTGTTTCATTCTGTGGCTTTTTCTCTTCATTTCGCTTAATTCGAAGAATTTTCACGGTCCGGCGGCCTTTAAATTATCGAGGTTTTTCTGTATGGGATATAAAGCGCGGTTGTTTTCACCTAATTTTGCACGTTGTGGTCAAATTGACAAGTTAGCACTTGTTACAATCTTTGGTTAATTGTTTGGAATCCTGCATTGTAATAGGCATAATTTATATTAAATATGAAGCATTTCCTGGTAAACTTGGTCATTTTGACTGTATCTATCTAGTTTCCTACGTCTGCGCTCTTCTGTCTCGTTCACCTTGTGTGCCCAAATATATGGGAGGCATCATGATGTGTCATGTACATCATGATAAATGATACTACTGCAGTAGCGCATGGTTCTCCAGGATCGGCCCACGCGCTGGTCAGTTGGCTTAAAGAGCTCCACTCTTAAATCAAAGAAGTAACACCGTTTTCCCTCGCTTGCGATTGAAATGTAGGCATAACAAGCAGACAGAAACGTACGCAACTCTCAAGTGGTAGGCATTATTGAACACGGGCCCTTGAGGTGCCAAGCAAGCATGCTACCAGTAGGCTACGGTGGCTCCTCCCACACAGTTATATAGAGTAAATAAACTTATTGCACCCGCAGTCGTAATGATGGTGCTTGTGTAACATGCATCGCACTTCTAATGTGTAATAGGCATTATCATAGTAATACCTATGTTCTGCTACCATCCGTCATGCTTTTGCGCAACTTTGCCCGATCCCGTAGGAATACAGTGAAATCTCGTTACAAAGAGCACCAGATTAACAGACTTCTCAGGTTAACTAACTATTCACTAATACAGCGCCAACTTCCTGTAGTTTCAATGTAAAATGAATAGTGACATGGATTACTGGTGGTCTTTGTGGTGGCAGGAAATGTAGTTCTTGATGTCATCTTGAAGCAGTGCTTCGGATAAGTGAAGCTTTACATAACAAGCGACTGCAAGTAAAATTCGAATGTTGATTGGATTCTCTTTATTGAAACTGGTATGTTGTGGCAGGTGCCACTGACTACTTGGCTTAGTAGTACTGCGCTGATCTTGTGTGTTGTGCTATTTTTCTTTCTTAATCATGCAGTTCTAGGTGACAAGTTTGTCAAGTACATGGAAGCCTTTCGACCTTTCCTTGCCATTGGCCTAAAGAACCATGCTGAGTATCAGGTAGTGTACCGAGAATTCTCTATCATTAAAAGTAATCTGTTTGCCCTTCTTTGTATGGCACTTTTATGTGGGGATACGAGACTGAAACAACGCTTTGGGGTCTTCCTCATGGTTACAGGTATGCTCAGCTGCTGTGGGTCTGACTGGAGACATCTGCAGGGCTTTGGGATCACAGGTTCTCCCCTTCTGTGATGATGTCATGACAATGCTGCTGGAAAATTTGGGGGTGCGTGTGTAGCACTTTTTTTCTTACTGTTTCAGGAATTCGTTTCTAATGTACTGTAAACCCTTGATATAGCAAGTGTCAGCATGACGAAAATTTCATTATAATGATCCATGTCTATAGAACACTGTACATTTTTCATTTCACTGTAAAAACAAAACAATCCTCTGTTTTATTAGTGTATAGACAGCTTGTAACATAAGTAGCGAGGCTCACAAATGTCCTCACAAGAAAGTGGTACCGAGATATACCCAACTCAAGAATTTTGAAAGGCCACACATGTGAAAAAGGTGTTGAGCATGCAGCAACGTGCATTCAAGCACTTTAATTGGAGTGTTTGCAAGGGAGTGGCATGCCCATAGAGCCAATGGGGACGTTTTTTGTTTTTTTTCGCGACGGTGGCGGCACCTGGGAGTCGCGGCAAGCGATTGGATTGCTAAATCCTGCTTGAGGCGAGCCAATCCAAAAGGGAGTCTAATATGGTAGCGCCATGGTGCTCGTGAGCTCGGGTCAGTTGCTCGTGCTACTTCATCGTCGATTTCTGCATTCAGGTGACTAATTGCCCCAGCACTGCTTTCCCGTGTAATTGCCTGTTTATTTGTGTGGTGCGTGTGTTTGTAGCCGGATTAATTGTGGCGAGGGCCCCCTCGCCTGCCCTCACGGCTGCCTTGCTTGTGAACATAGTAAGTAACATAAATACCTATTGTCTGCCGGAATGGTGTAGAAGTGCTCGCCGCTCCTGCCAGATGCATCACACGATTTCGTGCAGCAGAAGACAAACGCCATAATTGCTGTCAGTAGTTCGCGCCTTCGCATTTCTACAGCTCGCTCGCGGTCGTCGAGTCGTCTGCTACGATCGTCTGCAGCGAACGAACGAGCGTCGGCGCTGGCGGCAGTGGCGGAGATGCACCGAATCATGTTTGTAAAGCTTTTATACGAAACGGTAATTTATAGTGCTCGTGGCTGATAATAATTGAACTCAAGAACAAGTTTTTCTTTATTACTGTGGCCGAGTGGTTTACTTTTTATTAGGGTTAGCTAACTTTCGTTTGCCACGGATACCAGGTTCGCTGCAATCGTTTCGACGGTGGCGCCATCTGATAATGGGGACGCGCAACTCAACACATGCCACAGGCTTGGTGTTTGCAACTGTTTAAATTGAAAGCTTAACAACACCCAAGGACCTACAGTGCTAGCAAAGAAAAAAGTTCCATAGTGGTAATTAGCTGTCCAATTTTTTACAAGTCTCCATTTATGTGGAGTTCCTTACGTGGGTGCACTACACAGAAACTGTCGAACAGCAACAAAAATTCCACACACTTTATGGTAGCTCATTTCATTTCTCGGGCTTGTGCGTGAAGTCAGAGACACTGCTACCATGAAACGACATTGTACACTGTTGCACATTTCATCTGCGCCCTTGCTTTCATTGTGAATTCAACTCCCTGTTTTGCGCATGCAGCCACTGCAAAGCTTTCTGTTGACTACGCACCAATCAGCAACTTTGACCGCCTATGCTCGCCACCGATGAAGCAGCTGGCGTACATTAGGTCTAGCCTATGGGTTGGCATGCCGTAGGCAACATAGAGATCATATGTTGAAGACATAGCACTCTAAGTGGGGGCTGTGCCAAGGGTGTTGCGGGTGAAAATTGTGGAGCAAGCAATCTTCCCCCTCTGCTTTTTTCTGTATTGATCAAATTTTATTACATATGTGGTTGAATCGCATTACTATGGGCCGCAACACTTTGCAAGTATAAATTTTTGCACCTTATTAGCAGATGTTGCAGTGAAGTTCTAAAATGGCGTTAACGAACTAACCACCTGCTTCAGGATCGCCGGGGAAATGAATAAAAAAACCCTTCGCGAAAACGAAAAAAAAAGACTGTTTAACGAAATAATGGAAACAGTGCAGTAGTTTTGGCTATTGCGTCACTTCAATATAATGAGGCTTGAGTACGATATAAAACTTAGGTTTTAGACTTGACACTATTTATAAAGTGTCCATTGGTATATTGTTTTCAGAATAACAATGTGCATCGCTCAGTGAAGCCCCAGATCCTGTCAGTATTTGGTGATATTGCCCTGGCCATTGGACCAGAGTTCAAGAAATTCCTCGAGATTGTGCTTCAAACTTTGGCTCAAGCCTCTGTGGCTTATGTTGACAAGGTATGCAATGATTACGCTTTTTGTGTATTCCGATATACTCCTTTTGTAAAAGTGACTGAGAGCTATTGAAGTCTTCAAAATATAGGTAGCAATTTATGTCAGTGCTGTTTTTTCTTTAGACATTGGGTTTAGGCAGTGGCATTAGTGAGTATTCCATCAAATTGTACTGCTGTATTTGCACGATTGTCAGTTGACCTGTTTCACTTAGATTTTAATTCAAAGCCCATGGGCCACTTAAATCAAAACTGAAACATGTTTTGCCAGTTGTGGCGGGACAAATGAATAAGTGGGATGCTACTCTGTGGTTAGAACTTTGCATTCACTTTTCTGACTTGCTCATAGCATGTGCCTATTCTGCAAGCTTGTTTAAATTTGGGTAGTTTTTACTGCATTTGGTATTCATTAGTATTCATTACATATTTGTAGGAGTGCTGACCATTGATGGCTTTATATACTTGTGTATAAGCCACCCCCATGTATACACACTCCCCACTCTATGACGCAAAAATCTGGTGAAAAAAAAAAAATAGAACATGACAAAACCATGGCCTTCAAGACTGCGGACAATGGCAGGCTTGCCATGTCTCGGAGGTCATGCTAAGATGTGTCCAGTCCCACAAAGTGCTACAAGACAGCATAAGTTAGTTTTTGTACGTATAATCGTCAGTAATTCGGTGCGCACGATTATCATCATTGTTAAGCGACACAATGTTTCTGTTGCTTTACCGGTTTTGGTGGTTCCCACCTTGCCCAAGACCATTTGGTCTTTTTTTATCCTCGTCATCCTGTGCGTTGTTGGGGAGTGTGCGGACTGTGCGAAGTCTGTTGCGTTGTGTACACTGCGTCACTCTAGCATCATGTGGGAGGCTGTGTGCTTTTGATTGTGAACAAACGCTTGTGTACTGTGCGATGTCAGTGCACGTTAAAGGACCCCAGGTGGTCAAAACTTCTGGAGCCCTCCACTACGGCATTTCTCATAATCACAGCTGGTTTTGTGATGCAAAACCCCAGAAATCAAATCAGTGTGAACAAATGGAAGCAATGGACGAACACAGATTGTCCTACACTGCAGGCTTCAAACTGCAAGTGGCAAAGTATGCTGAAGAACACGATAAACGAGAGGCCGAGTACAAGTTCAGTGTCGACGAAAAGTGTGTATGCTGCTGGTGTAGGCAAATTCAAGAATTCGCTGAGTCCACATGAACCCAGAAGGCTTTCTATAGGAAACAATGCAAGTTCCCAAAACTTGAACAGGATCTCGTTGCATGTGTTTGTGCTACTAGGAGTAACGGCTTCACAGTGTCCACAGAAATGATCTGCATGAAAGTGATCAGTTTAGCTCGGGACATGAACATTGGACCTGCAGACTGCAAAGCAAGTCGAAGATGGCTTCCACATTTCATGAAACAGCACCAGCGCTCTATCCGTCATCAAATAATGTGGTGCCAGAAGCTGTCAGCCAAATATAGGGATGAAATGATAGCATTTCATCTCTTTGTCACTGCAATTTGGAAGGAGCATGAGTATGATCTTTCACAGATAGCCAACGCCGGCCAGACTCCTGTCTGGTTTGATGACCCTGAAAATTGCGCATTGGAAGCCTAAGGGGCAAGAAGTGTTTCTGTGCGCACAACTGGCGCTGAACAGCTAAGGTGTAGTGATGCTTTACATGGAAGGAAGCTTCCACCCTACGTTGTTTATAAGAAGGACAATGCCAAGAGAGAAGCTCCCCATGGGTATCATAGCCAGGCTGCAAGAAACGGGCTGGATGTCTGACGAATTAGTCATGGACCAGCTAAAAACAGTTGGGCAGAACTGACCAGGAGGCCTGCTACTCCACAAAGCCTTTCTGGTGCTCAACAGCTTTAGAGGGCACCTAACTGACTGAGTGAATGCTCGGCTGGCCGACTGCCGAATGGACTTGGCCGTGATTCTAGGAGGCTTGACTACACCTGGCGACAACTTTCTGTGGCAGCACAGCGAAGGCTATGGAGCCGAAGCGCGCACATTTTTGCTATGCTCCCACAGGTAGTCCACAAACGCTAACTTTTGCACGATACATAGCTCAACATGAGACATGTCACCTAATCCTTTTTCTTCTTATGTTCAAGATTATTTCAGTGCAATTTAGAAAGGTTGCCTCGTAATCGAATTTTGTTTTCTGCTGTTTCTAGTTTTCTGGTTTCTGCTGTCTGTTCCACATTTTATTCACCCTCAAAACAATGATGGCGTCGCTCGGTTCAAGCAAGTTCGCGTCGCAGCGCGTAAGCAAGCATGAGCGAGTGTTCGTCGGCTGGTGTGAATTCATCGTAGAAAGTGACGCGAAGATAGTAATGTGTGGCAAAATATTATGTTGTACCGATACAGCCTTGAGGAAAGGAGTTGTGCTGCGTACAAGCGATGCCACCAGCGCGAGTGCGCAGTGTGTGAACTTGAAAGCAATGGTGCTATTAGGAACAGTACATGAAATAAATGGCTCATTTCATTTGCTTGATTGGATATACATGGTTGGTATTTTTGGTTGCTTATTGCCGCTGATACGATCATTCAGAATGTGCACCTTGCTCGCAAAACCGAAATCAAAATCTCGCGCGAACGGACTACTTGGCGTATTAACACATGTGCAGAAGTTCCGCCCACGTCGCCTTGACTGCGCTGCCACAGAAAGTTGTCGCCGGGTGTAGCATTGCAACCGCCCAACGTTTGCATAAACCAGCCATTCAATATGGAATTTTAGCGGTGCTAGATTGAGTCAGCCTGTCTACTAACCGGGAAATCTCTGGGAACATTGTTAGTCGGGAGAATCTCGGGGATAACTCTGGGATTTGGGCTTCTGTCAGGGAAAATCGGCTAAGTACGAAAGTCGCGGTAACGCTGGCTCTAACTGTGCACCTTGAGAGTGAGGTTATATCGCAACTCACTCACTGAAGGGATGAGTGCCCCCCTTCCTCCCCACGTGCAGTGGCTTTTCTTGGTGAGAAAAGCCGGTGCACGCGCCTTTTCTGACCAAGTGGTGAGAGCGCCAGTGTGCTGAGCCTTTCCGACAGTGATTGGACATTGAATCGGGAAATAAAGCGTTCATATTTGTCAGCAGTGTTTGAATTATCCAACACAGTAATCGCAGTGGCATTACAATGCATTCATGTGTAGATAGAGGCCCGATTCGTTTATAACCCGCACCTGAGTGAGATTTGGTGAAAAAAAGTGTGGCTTATACATGAGTATATACGGTTTGTATTTCCCAGGATTGATATTCAGCAATCAAAAGTCACTGTTTGTTTACCAGTCACTGTTTGTCTACACAGCTTGTTCAATTAACATGTTGTGATTGTGCTGGACAGTGGCAGATTTGCCTGTTGGCTGCCACTAAAGTCTGGTGGCCTCACAAGGTGTTCCTGCACTCATTAGTGTGTTCATTTAAAATTCTTTGAAGCTGTGGATTAGTGCATGTGGTGTGTGCATCACTTCCGGTACATGACCAAATGGTTCATTTACTGGAAGTTGACAGTACAGTGTCTTTCCACATGCCTAGCACTTCTTTTTAAAAATGTGGCTTGTCTGTGCAGCATGACTATGAGATGGTAGAGTACCTGAATGATTTGCGGGAAGGCTGCTTGGAAGCTTACACTGGCATTGTTCAAGGACTCAAGGGAGACCAGAATTCTCCAAATCGTAAGCATTTGCACACTGTTTCAAGTTGGTTTTTTTAGTAAAGGTGTCATCACTATCCGCTTCTCCTAGTTCAAGCTGCAGTGGCATGGTGGGCAACTTTGTTGTAGGTTCTGCATCACATAGTGATATTGTTGCGCTTGCAACGTCCTCCTGACATTTAATATCGGAATTTTAAAAACACTTCATTTTCTTATATTTTCAGTCTATAGTGGAATGAGTTCTCTTTTTTGCCAATCCTTTCAAATGCAATTGTTGAGCATTGTAACAGCAGTTAGCAGAGCTTCGAAGACACTTGTTGCTTATGATGGCATAATAATTTATTCTGCCTTGCAGCCCGCAGTTCTCTCAGAACAGTTAGGCTCGCATCCCACAGCGCATCTTCCTACGCTGTTAGGTTGCTGATGGGCTAGTGCTGGTGTCTAATTTAACAGAAACAAGTCTTAATATGAAAGCACTCCCGTGGCTTGCGTCGCATGGAGGAACTCACCGCTGCAGTAAAGGCCATCGTCTGTGAGACTGCACTGGATGCAGCCATCGAAGACGAAAGGGGAGGGCTCTGACTAATTACACTGGTCAACAATCAACATCTCACATTGAGGGTTGCACCATAAAATATATATCAGAAAAGTCTGAAGGCTTAGTCCAGACCTTCCAGTGAGACAGTTGCTGACAGTATTTGTGTACCCTGGTAGCAATGCCTTTCTGGCATGCAGATCTGTCCATGAGGCAGTATTTCAAGTACAGTCATTGAGCCCACCATGCTTATGCTGAGTATTGTGCAACACTTTGACTGTAGCCTGGACAACATGCCTTTCCCAGAGCAGCAAAGAAAGGTGTCTTTTAGGAAAAAAGAGGCCAGCAAGGCATACCAAACTAAAGAAAGGACATTCAAGAAGCCGTGCACCAAAAAGGACACAAACACTGCGTATTCAGTGCCCTTTTCTAATAAAAATCCATGGAAAAACTTTGAAAGCCGTTTTCTCAAAACGACTTTTCTTGCTCCTTGCCTTGCTTGTTCCGCTGATTTCTTCATGACTACTAGGTCTATTTCAGTTCTGCAGCTTGCAGTGAGAATCAAGAAAATTAACTTGGACTGAGCAGTGCAGATGCTGTGCACTTCATGGTTGAGGATTTCCTTAAGTGCTGTATCCAAGGGATTCAGGCATACCTTCATAAAGAAATGGCAATCGTATGGTTGTGTAAATTAAAAATTGTGGAAACATCTTATGTGACCCTGGCATCACTGCAGCTGAAAGTCATTCTATGCCTGTGTGCTGGTATTCAACAATGTAAGGCAATGGAGAAAGTGTTGGACATTATTGTAGCCCCTGCCACGCAACCAAATTGGGATATAAATGGCATAGGCTGGTATATTTATATGCTTCATGTATTGATGTCGTATCTGTCAACTTTTCAGAACTTTATATAAAATGTATGCATTTGACCAGCTGGCTTATATCTTTTTACCTCATTTTTAAGAAAAAAAGAAAAATGGTTTCATTCCCGAAAAGGAATTTAAAGTTCATGATAAAACCTCAACATTGCTTTGCTGTTGTACATCATTGCTAAGGGGGATGTTTGCATGTTCTGATGTTTAGAGTATTCATAGAATATTGTGTTGTCAATAGTAGTGTTCGACGTTATTCAAGTATTGGGAAAAATTGAACATGCAATGCGGTAACCTGGCCGGAAATGACCGATACTCCGTGCATATGCATGGTGCAGGTAAGCATCCATATGTAATGCACGTAGGTGTGACAGTGGCCAACCACAAGCGTGCATGTATGTTCAACTTTTCGCTGCCAACATGTGCTGCCTTGATAAGCATAATCAATTATATGCTTGTCACTGCTGCTGGTGCTCATGTAAACATGCTGGTGTACTGCACGCTTACCATAGGTAATCGGAGCACTGACCTGCCCTTTGCAGTCTTGTCCTTATGCAGATCTCCTCGGCATGCATCGCAGTGGCTTGAACATATGGAACAACTAATATTCCTCTATGATAGGCTTGGGTATCTTTTTATCACTTGCTTTATACTCTGATATTTTGTCACTGTAGTTGTGGTCTGACAAGGCAGTCCTAGGCATCATGTTCCTGACAGTAGTATATTTTGCGTTAATAGTTCTTACTGTACTTCCTTGAGATAGCATGAAACAAATGTCATTACCGAATGTGAACTTATTTTTTGATATTCAATATTTGATTTGATATTCGCACACCTCTGATCGTCATGTAATGAAGCGTACCAATCTGGGAAAGGGTTCTTGTGGTGTGCAGCATAATCATAAGTACTTTTATATTCACTTATGTCTAAAAACATTGCTGGCAATCATTCACAGTCTCTACTTTGCTGCAGTCCTGAGATGCCATGAGTAAAAGCATGCCTCTTTTATTTTAACTTCTGCCCTTTGTAATGCTTATTAGTTCCCACATTTTTTTGTAAGAACTGCATACATGGCATTTTAATAGTGTACATTGTTTTCTCCCTCTGTTTCTCCCTGTACAGCTGATGTCCAACTGCTGCTGCCACATGTGCCACATATTATGAACTTTATCTCTTCAATTGCTGTCGACAGCGACCATTCAGATACGAACATTGCCTCGTGTGCTGGACTCATCGGGTATGTGTGCATTCAAGCTACGGTTCTTGCCAAGCTGGTAGCTCATTATTGGGCATGTACAAGCAACACTTGTGGTGGTACACCAGTTTTAATACACCCGTGCAGAAAAACATTGGTGTGTTCTATGTGCTGCCAAGTAGATAGCTGCCTTCTGTCATCGTGACAGGGCTGTGCCATACAGGCGCGTTCAGTGGTGACTTGTCGCAGTTTTTGTCACCTGTGGCGCTGATCTGTGAAGGCATTGCCGCACTAGTGCCAAAGTCTGAATCTCTGTAACTTACCTACCAGGTCCTTTGATACCTAACAGGTTACTCATAAGTAAATATAAACACCAACCAATATCCAAGCTGGGCAGATCCGACGTTTCGAGGCCAGCCTGGCCTCTCCTTCAGGAATGATGGGCCAGGTTCCAGCTGCGTCAAAGACTACATATATGACACTGTAACGGTAGCAGGGACTATACACGCGTTCGGCTGTTCCGTGCGCTGATGCATTAGGTAAAGGCTGATTGACACACTGACTCACTTCGTGGGCTCTGTGAGGGACGAAGAAGCCATGCAGTCGTTGTGGGCCTATGAACAGCGCATAATGCCGCTGTTGATGGCCAAGACCACCCCCCCTTAAAAGTGGCTGATTACTTCAACCGTAAATAAACAGTTTTCTGTGCATGGCATCCAACCGCAACACATTCTTCGAATTTTATTTGCATCCTGAGAGACGAATTTTGACGTAACGAAGTCAAGTGCCGATTTTACAGACTTCGTTATATTGAGGTTGAACTGTCAAAAAGGACACAAAACACTGCGTATTCAGTGCCCTTTTCTAATAAAAATCCATGGAAAAACTTTGAAAGCCGTTTTCTCAAAACGACTTTTCTTGCTCCTTGCCTTGCTTGTTCCGCTGATTTCTTCATGACTACTAGGTCTATTTCAGTTCCGTTTTTTTCCTATATTCCTAGAAGAATTGCCCAGGGCGTGACATTCTTGCTTTTCCAGTTTTCCTTCACAACATTTAACAATACGACTAATTGCTCACAGCCTGAGCTCTTGTGGTGCAGTCACCTTGTAAAAAACGACAACTGAAAAAAATTGTGTAGCAAATAAAAAAATCTAAGAATGTTACGCCCTGGACCGTTCATCATAGAGCTCACAGCACTTTGAAAAAGCTTTCTATCACATTTTTTAAGCGATTGAGGCTCGGAACAAGGTCAGAAGGAGGACATTGTTGTAAATCAGAAAGTTTTAAAGATAAGCTCATGAAATTTATACAGTAGTATCACAGAATCATTGCTAATAAGTCTACCAAATTTGATCAAAATCCATAAAGAAATAAGAAAGTTGGTTTCCAACGTCACGTCCCCCCTTAAGAAAAAAGGAAAAAATGGTTTCATTCCCGAAAAGGAATTTAAAGTTCATAATAAAACCTCAACATTGCTTTGCTGTTGTACATCATTGCTAAGGGGGATGTTTGCATGTTCTGATGTTTAGAGTATTCATAGAATATTGTGTTTTCAATAGTAGTGTTCGACGTTATTCAAGTATTGGGGAAAAATTGAACATGCAATGCGGTAACCTGGCCGGAAATGACCGATACTCCGTGCATATGCATGGTGCAGGTAAGCATCCATATGTAATGCACGTAGGTCTGACAGTGGCCAACCACAAGCGTGCATGTACGTTCAACTTTTCGCTGCCAACATGTGCTGCCTTGATGAGCATAATCAGTTATGTGCTTGTCACTGCTGCTGGTGCTCACGTAAACATGCTGGTGTACTGCACGCTTACCATAGGTAATCGGAGCACTGACCTGCCCTTTGCAGTCTTGTCCTTATGCAGATCTCCTCGGTATGCGTGGCAGTGGCTTGAACATATGGAACAACTAATATTCCTCTATGATAGGCTTGGGTATCTTTTTATCACTTGCTTTATACTCTGATATTTTGTCACTGTAGTTGTGGTCTGACAAGGCAGTCCTAGGCATCATGTTCCTGACAGTAGTATATTTTGCGTTAATAGTTCTTACTGTACTTCCTTGAGATAGCATGAAACAAATGTCATTACCGAATGTGAACTTATTTTTTGATATTCAATATTTGATTTGATATTCGCACACCTCTGATTGTCATGTAATGAAGCGTACCAATCTGGGAAAGAGTTCTTGTGGTGTGCAGCATAATCATAAGTACTTTTATATTCACTTATGTCTAAAAACATTGCTGGCAATCATTCACAGTCTCTACTTTGCTGCAGTCCTGAGACGCCATGAGTAAAAGCTTGCCTCTTTTATTTTAACTTCTGCCCTTTGTAATGCTTATTAGTTCCCACATTTTTTTGTAAGAACTGCATACACGGCGTTTTAATAGTGTACATTGTTTTCTCCCTCTGTTTCTCCCTGTACAGCTGATGTCCAACTGCTGCTGCCACACGTGCCACATATTATGAACTTTATCTCTTCAATTGCTGTCGACAGCGACCATTCAGATACGAACATTGCCTCGTGTGCTGGACTCATCGGGTATGTGTGCATTCAAGCTACGGTTCTTGCCAAGCTGGTAGCTCATTATTGGGGCATGTACAAGCAATACTTGTGGTGGTACACCAGTTTTAATACACCCATGCAGAAAAACATTGGTCCGTTCCATGTGCTGCCAAGTAGATAGCTGCCTTCTCTCATCGTGATAGGGCTGTGCCATACAGGCGCATTCAGTGGTGACTTTTGTAGCAGTTTTTGTCACCTGTGGCGCTGATCTGTGAAGGCATTGCTGCACTAGTGCCAAAGTGTGAATCTCTGTAACTTACCTACCAGGTCCTTTGACACCTAACAGGTTACTCGTAAGTAAATATAAACACCAACCAATATCCAAGCTGTGCAGATCCGACGTTTCGAGGCCAGCCTGGCCTCTCCTTCAGGAATGACGGGCCAGGTTCCAGCTGCGTCAAAGACTACATATATGACACTGTAACGGTAGCAGGGACTATACACGCGTTCGGCTGTTCCGTGCGCTGATGCATTAGGTAAAGGCTGATTGACACACTGACTCACTTCGTGGGCACTGTGAGGGACGAAGAAGCCATGCAGTCGTTGTGGGCCTATGAACAGCGCATAATGCCGCTGTTGATGGCCAAGACCACCCCCCCTTAAAAGTGGCTGATTACTTCAACCGTAAATAAACAGTTTTCTGTGCATGGCATCCAACCGCAACACATTCTTCGAATTTTATTTGCATCCTGAGAGACGAATTTTGACGTAACGAAGTCAAGTGCCGATTTTACAGACTTCGTTATATTGAGGTTGAACTGTATATGTATAACGCATGCATAAACAAGGGATGGAAGTGTTGTCTGGCCCTTAAAGGGGCCCTATGGCACTTTTCTGACTGCCTTTCTGGAGCGCTGAAGTGCGTGGTATTGAATACTGAGATGAACGCAAAAAGAAATAGTTAAACCTGGATATAGCTAAGTTGAGAAATTCCCGGGAAACTTTGTTATAAAGAGGATTTTGTTATATTCAGGTTCGGCACGAAAATTCGAAAAACAAACGCTTAATGGGGGACGCGGCCCTTGAAAGTCGAAAAATCGCGGCAAGTGCGATTTTTGGAAAACCGCATATTTGGGCTCAGTGTATAATAAACTACCTATCCTGTAAATATCAGCGCCTAATTCAACGTAAAATCACCTTAAATCACGTATATCGCGAGCCGCGGCACCCTCTGTGCCGGCCAAACGCGTGCCGAAACATCGAACTTCGAGCGAGCGCCGTTTTTGCGCCATTCAACCTACGGCCGCCATTTTGGTTTTGTTTTGTTCGTAAATTCCTGCGCTTTTTTCTTCCACCGTCGGCGGGAGCGGTGGTGGCGTGGTCAAAGCCCCATTCGCTTATGATTGGCAGCTCCCGGGGGCTTTCGAGTTTCCCGCGTCTCACACGCGAAGCCGTGATTGGGCTAAGCGCGCGCTCCTCGAGGAAGCGGGGGAACGCGCGACTGCCATTGGCTGCTGCGCGCGATGACGCGCCGTTCTCCTCCGGTGGTCGCTCTCTGCGTCGTCTGCTGCGGCTAGGCCTAGCGCTCGCTCCGTTGCTGTCGCCGTGCGGCTTGCCGCTTCGCTTTTCGTTATCGCGCGCGGTACTTTCTGAAGTCGCCTCCCCGCTACTATCTCTCGTCGCCCTTTCGCGTGATGAGAGCTCCTCGGTATGCGTGGCAGTGGCTTGAACATATGGAACAACTAATATTCCTCTATGATAGGCTTGGGTATTTTTTTATCACTTGCTTTATACTCTGATATTTTGTCACTGTAGTTGTGGTCTGACAAGGCAGTCCTAGGCATCATGTTCCTGACAGTAGTATATTTTGCGTCAATAGTTCTTACTGTACTTCCTTGAGATAGCATGAAACAAATGTCATTACTGAAGGTGAACTTATTTTTTGATATTCAATATTTGATTTGATATTCGCACACCTCTGATTGTCATGTAATGAAGCGTACCAATCTGGGAAAGAGTTCTTGTGGTGTGCAGCATAATCATAAGTACTTTTATATTCACTTATGTCTAAAAACATTGCTGGCAATCATTCACAGTCTCTACTTTGCTGCAGTCCTGAGACGCCATGAGTAAAAGCATGCCTCTTTTAACTTCTGCCCTTTGTAATGCTTATTAGTTCCCGCATTTTTTTGTAAGAACTGCATACACGGCGTTTTAATAGTGTACATTGTTTTCTCCCTCTGTTTCTCCCTGTACAGCTGATGTCCAACTGCTGCTGCCACACGTGCCACATATTATGAACTTTATCTCTTCAATTGCTGTCGACAGCGACCATTCAGATACGAACATTGCCTCGTGTGCTGGACTCATCGGGTATGTGTGCATTCAAGCTACGGTTCTTGCCAAGCTGGTAGCTCATTATTGGGGCATGTACAAGCAACACCTGTGGTGGTACACCAGTTTTAATACACCCATGCAGAAAAACATTAGTGTGTTCCATGTGCTGCCAAGTAGATAGCTGCCTTCTCTCATCGTGATAGGGCTGTGCCATACAGGCGCGTTCAGTGGTGACTTGTCGCAGTTTTTGTCACCTGTGGCGCTGATCTGTGAGGGCATTGCCGCACTAGTGCCAAAGTCTGAATCTCTGTAACTTACCTACCAGGTCCTTTGATACCTAACAGGTTACTCATAAGTAAATATAAACACTAACCAATATCCAAGCTGGGCAGATCCGACGTTTCGAGGCCAGCCTGGCCTCTCCTTCAGGAATGACGGGCCAGGTTCCAGCTGCGTCAAAGACTACATATATGACACTGTAACGGTAGCAGGGACTATACACGCGTTCGGCTGTTCCGTGCGCTGATGCATTAGGTAAAGGCTGATTGACACACTGACTCACTTCGTGGGCACTGTGAGGGACGAAGAAGCCATGCAGTCGTTGTGGGCCTATGAACAGCGCATAATGCCGCTGTTGATGGCCAAGACCACCCCCCCTTAAAAGTGGCTGATTACTTCAACCGTAAATAAACAGTTTTCTGTGCATGGCATCCAACCGCAACACATTCTTCGAATTTTATTTGCATCCTGAGAGACGAATTTTGACGTAACGAAGTCAAGTGCCGATTTTACCGACTTCGTTATATTGAGGTTGAACTGTATATGTATAACGCATGCATAAACAAGGGATGGAAGTGTGTCTGGCCCTTAAAGGGGCCCTATGGCACTTTTCTGACTGCCTTTCTGGAGCGCTGAAGTGCGTGGTATTGAATACTGAGATGAACGCAAAAAGAAATAGTTAAACCTGGATATAGCTAAGTTGAGAAATTCCCGGGAAACTTTGTTATAAAGAGGATTTTGTTATATTCAGGTTCGGCACGAAAATTCGAAAAACAAACGCTTAATGGGGGACGCGGCCCTTGAAAGTCGAAAAATCGCGGCAAGTGCGATTTTTGGAAAACCACATATTTGGGCTCAGTGTATAATAAACTACCTATCCTGTAAATATCAGCACCTAATTCAACGTAAAATCACCTCAAATCACGTATATCGCGAGCCGCGGCACCCTCTGCGCCAGCCAAACGCGCGCCGAAACATCCAACTTCGAGCGAGCGCCGTTTTTGCGCCATTCAACTACGGCCGCCATTTTGGTTTTGTTTTGCTCGTAAATTCCTGCGCTTTTTTCTTCCACCGTCTGCGGGAGCGGTGGTGGCGTGGTCAAAGCCCGATTCGCTTATGATTGGGAGCTTGCGGGGGCTTTCGAGTTTCCCGCGTCTCACACGCGAAGCCGCGATTGGGCTAAGCGCGCACTCCTCGAGGAAGCGGGGGAACGCGCGACTGCCATTGGCTGCTGCGCGCGATGACGCGCCGTTCTCCTCCGGTGGTCGCTCTCTGCGTCGTCTGCTGCGGCTAGGCCTAGCGCTCGCTCCGTTGCTGTCGTCGTGCGGCTTGCCGCTTCGCTTTTCGTTATCGCGCGCAGAACTTTCTGAAGTCGCCTCCCCGCTACTATCTCTCGTCGCCCTTTCGCGTGATGAGCGCTCCACGCCTGCAAGATCGTATCGCGGTCGTACGCGCCGGTAGTAGGGACTCTACACGCGTTCGGCTGTTGCGTGCGCTGACGCATTACGTAAAGGCTGATTCCACGGGGAAGCGTGCTACCCACGACCACGACTAGCCTTATCATGCCGAAGTTGCTTTTATTTATGAGTGCAAGGGGACTGCAGCGATGTTTCTTTTATTTATGAGCGCAAGGCGACTGCAGCGATGTTTCCAACTCCTATGTATTCTGCGCCATTGATACATGAGGCGTAGTTGTCGAGGTTGAAGCGCGTCTAACATCTCGAATCGGCATCAGCGATCGCGACCCATTCATGGATAACGCCTGAAAACAAAGCCAGGAGAATCGACAAAGAATAGCAGTGCAAAAAAAATGACACTTTGTTACCCTTCAGCGTTATTTTAGACACAGAACTTTCAAAGCCCGTTTTCTCAGAATGGATTTTTTAGCTAGTTGTGGTGCTGAGGAAAGCGATTTCTCAAGAACTGCTCATCAGATTTGTGTGCCGTTTTTTTTTATTCTGTTCCTGGATGATTTTTCCAGGGACTAACAAGCTTCTTTTTTGAAATCTGGTGCCGTTAATTAATAATAAACAATTAATTTTTAATAAATATTGTCATTACTGGCTACATCAAATTCAAAGTTGCATAAAAACTTTTTGGGGGGGTAATTAAAAGAAAATGGCTTTGTAGTACCCTAGGATATCTATCCAGGGATGACTACAAAGAATTTCAGCTTTCTACTATGTCCCGGGACTTCTCACGGCTCTTCCTCAGGCACACACATGACGACCAGACCCAATTAGGCCACAATAACTCTGGAACTAATCAACACAATTTCATGAAAGATGCGCTGAAAGTTTCACCAATATATCTTAAGAAATAAAAAAGTTCGGTCTCCGGGGTAGCCTCCCCCCTTAAGTGAGCAAAGAAGTTAGACGGCAGAGCTCACACAAAACAATTATTTTGGGTTAGAAAACATTTACGGCTGAGAACACTTATCATGTGACCGCTTATAGTGCAGGACCGGCTATAATGTGATTTTTTCTTACCCTCCCCCCTGAAGAACTGGTTATAATGCAGCTGCCGGGAAATGGCGGACAATCAAGGTAGAGAGCAGGCTTCACGAAGGAAGTGTGCCGCCCGAGAAAAGCGCAGCGAATCGCCTTGGAGGAGGAAGGAGCGTGGAACGAATTAACAATGAGCGGAGCGAAATAAAAAAATAAAGAGGCCAGGGCAGCAACCCATCGCACACCGTCTGAAGAACTCCCAGCCCTTTTTTCGTGGGGCAAAGGACCGAAAGGGGCACCGGTGGGAGAGGGGCGGTTGCGCACGCTATCTCGACAGACATCGGTAATCAACCACACAGTCAACATCGGCCGTTTCCGGTGGTCCCAACACGTGATTACGACTTTGTAGACGTATTTTTATCTCCTGAAATGCACCAATATGTTTGGGATTGTGTTTACTGCACAGCAAATCGAATTTTCGAGCCTGGATTTGCATCGTCAAATTTCGTTGAAGCGAAACAGCACAAAAAGATGTGTTCGTTGTGAGCATATTTATGCATTGACTCCTATGGACTGCTGATGGGCCACCGAGAATTTTTAGTTGTACCGGAAATTTCATTGAAGCGGCATTCGTTGTAGCGAGAGTTGACTATACTAAAAGGAAAGAAACTTATCACTACAGTGCATATCAGCAGCCAGCACGACAGGCCACGTTCAGTTGCAGTGTAATTGCCTTTTGCTTCTATTTTTACGGGGCTTGTCCGCGCTATCGTGAAATTGGAGAAACGGCAACACTGTCAAAAAGTCAGCAGCGAAACTACACTTGTCAAAGAGTAGCATGCTACGGACTACCACCACATGATGAGAACGTCGCCATGTCATTACAAGCCCAATACGACGATTTTGGGGGGAATTTTATTTACTTCATTATATACATTATTTCATTATATCCCACTATGTTATAACGAAGTTTGGGTGTATTAAGCAACAATTGAAAGATTAGGCTCGTGTGATAACCAGTTTGTCTTTGCTGGCAAGCACATAACAATTGTAGGCAGGAAAACAACGAAATTGATAAAGTGAAGTAGTGCCCTATGTCTCCCTCTGTATGGCACCATTTTGAAATGTTGTCAGCGCATCATTTTTGAATACTTGCCAGGTTACAAATAAAAAATAAAATTAAAAATTAGTGAAGCTTGCACTGATGGCACAAGCCTAGCAAAGCAGCGAAGCTGGTGGGTACTTGGCTAGTCCAGGTTTGTCTCCAGCACCCCCACATTTCTTCGTGGTCTGGTGCTTCAGAAAGCCCCAGTGATGCACTACGAAGCCAAGCGAACCCTTTTTTAAAGTTCTGCATCGAGCTGGGCGTCAACGTGAAAATTGTGACGCACTACCTACATGGCCTGCAATGCGTGCTTGTATTCTTTCGCTGGTTGCATGTCGTGCGCATTGTCAGCATTGTCACTGTCGTCGTCGGGCAGCAACAATTTTCTTGAGGCCTGATTTCGCCGGGAATTTATTAATTCAAGCGTGGAAAGATGACTGTGGTGGCTTCATTGTTTGCTGCATTGCTCAGAGCTCAGCAGCCATGGTGACGTAATGGAAGTTGGAGCTCCCCTTAGGTGAATTTTGGTGTTGACGATGTTGCGAGGTGCTATAGCGCTCATTTTCGAATGCGGACTTCAGTATTTACTTAAATGACCTTACGAGCTATATTCTCTGTTTATATTTGGTTGATGGCATGTGCATGTCTATGAAAATCAGTTGCATGGGCTACTTAAGCAGAAAAATTCTGGTGTCGGGTGTGCCTTTAAGCACCACCTTTTATGAATCTTTTCAGAGATCTGTGCACAGCATTCGGCGTCCAGATGCTTCCCCTGGTGGACACTGAGGCTATCAGTGAGCTTTTGAGTCAAGGCCGGCGCTCCAAGATCACAAAGACCAAGACACTGGCCTCTTGGGCCACCAAGGAGGTCAAGAAGCTCAAGGGGAGCGCTTCATGGTGGGCTGCCTTTTGTTTGATACAGCACTGCTATTTGTATACCGTGCAAATACTTTGTAGGTGTGAAAAGCCCTATCTGTCAGCCTTGCAGATGTTGGGGGCCCCATTGGCTGTGGCATTATTCTGCTGAGTGCCAGATGATTGCATGATACCATTAACGGTGCAGTATTGTACAGTAAACTCAATAGTTCAAACTCTGATAATTCAAACTTTTGGTTAATTCAAATAAATTTAAAATTTTGGTTGGCCTACTATGTTTTCAATGTATTTAAAAGCTGCTTACCGTAAAAACTCACGTATAATACGAGGCTTTCCTTTTTTCTATATTTTGCTGTGTGAAATTTCTGCCTCGTCTTACAAGTGGATCCCAAAGCTTTCAGCCCAAAATCTGCAGTTTCGGTTTCGTTGTCTGGCATCATCATCAACACTTATAGCGGAAGATGCATTATTTATACTGCCATTCAGGTCAAGGAAAAAGTGGTGCCTGCCCGTCAGAGGAACTCCCTCCACCCACTGGAGCCGCTCTGTCAATGTAACATTGTGGCAAACCGCCTCCGCACTGCACTCAAGAGAGAAATCAGAGTGCATTGGAAGGCAGTGACAGGGCGACACCAGTGGCTGGAGGGAAGCCCTTTGGCTGGTGGACACCGCATTTTTCTTGACCTTGTACTGGAGTATAGTGGTGGTGTCGGTATGCTTCTACAAATGGCTGCTGCTTTCAATCGACTCGCACAATGTCAGGACGGTGAAACTGTTGCCCAGCTGTCCAGGAGGGTTATTTTGGAGGGCGGAACCATCGGTAACTGTGCTACAGTGCAGCACTTCATCATCGCCGAGGGCAGGATTTGAGGAAGCAAAGCGAGGCAACTTTCCCGTAAACTGCCTGAGGAGTGTCCGGGTACCATAGAATGGAGTCTTTTCCGAGATAGAACAGCCGCTGACTGCCTTCGCGAAATGCCAATGTGATGCTCACCTTGCTGCGAACGCTGAGGTACTACAATCAAAAGTAAGAGAAAGCCGTTCTGTGCGCCACGCTGGATTTCTTTGATGTTGGCAGATGTCGTTATCGCAGAAACTATTGCGCCGAGTGATAAAGCTACGGAAGCATGTCGATCAGCTCGGGCATATCGGCAGTGCTGATCATACGCCAGTGTACCTTGACATGCCGTCGAAGCTACAGGAGAAAGCATCCCCAAGGAGCTCGTCAAGTCGCCCTTTTAAAATTACGGCATCTCGAATGTGCTTTACGGCACTGAAACTAACTTTCTATGGAAAAATATCTCTGCTTTCAGTAGACAGTGCCAGTGAAACAGACAACTGAATGTCAACTGCAGTGCACATAAATGCTGTCTGTGGGCTTTCTTCACTCGGATTATACGTGGATGAACTATTCCTTTTTTCTTACCACCCCCCTCCCTGTTCTTTTCCATCTCTATATCACACCTCATATGCAGGTTATATGCAGGTAATTAAAACATTTTACTTTTTCTTACCAGAAATATCAGCTGTTCTAGTCCCTTCTAGCTTAACATCCCTCCTGCTCATATGTTTTTAAACAGTCAGAAATAAAGCCAATTGCAGCACTTGTGAAAGCATTTAAAACCACTAGCAAAAGAAAAACACTGCAGTTTCAAGAGCAAATGTGACAACTGGGCATCTCTGTATGTTGGCGCTGAGCCATGCTTCTGCTTGATGATATGCTTAATGATTGGCCAGATATTGACATCGATATTACAGTAGCATCTATTGACGTGATCATGGTTGATGCCAGTCTCTCAACAGCATGAATTTAAGAAATTCGCGCCAGATCATGCAAGAAACGTGATTCGGCCTTCACGAACAGTTTGCAAATCGGCCACGGTGACATGAATGTGAGAACCACTTGGATATGCGACCGGACTGGTGTGCCTGATCACAGAAGGGCAGAGCGGCCACCATAGCCAGTCCCGTCTGGGGTGGCCACATTTTGATCGAGGCAAATTCTCTAGGCCCGTGTACTGTGCGATGTCAGAAAGAACCCAAGGTGGCGGAATTTTCTCTGGTCCTTCATTATGACGTCTCTCACAGTCATATCATGGTTTTAGGATGTAAACCTCTAGAAACTACTGTATTTGCTCACGTAATGAACCCACTTTATTCCCAAAAAACAGAAGCAATGTTGAGGAGAGCGCTTACTACGATGGGTAAATCTTGCGAGACTCCAAGAGTACTGATGGGCGGCTCCAAGAGTGCCGATGCACTCTTGGAGACGCCCGGCCACATCAAGGCCCGCTAGCGTTTGCAGGTTGCTGTAATAGGAGAATAGAATATTTTCCACCACTGCACACAAAGCGGCTCCCCATCGCATTTCTGCCTTACGCTCATATCTGTGCTGAACCTCCCGAGATTGCACCACGGCAGTCTCAGACCCGACGTCGGGCCATGCTTAAGCTTAGCCGTGCCAGCCTGTTCAGTACCCATGGCAGCTTGCCACAGTGAGTGATGTGGAGGAACTGTGATAGCATGGAGGAATGCAGCAGTGTGAGTAAATGGTGTTACCTTTGTTTGTATGCTGCTACACCTGGCAACGTGCATCAGGTTTATCAGGACACAGGAGTTTTGCATCGCCTCGTCAAATGGTCCCCAAGCATTGGAAAATCAAAAATAATAAGCACTAGGGTGAGAAGCCATTGCGTGGCAGCTTCATCTGTTGCTGTGACATCAGCCAGATCAAGTGAAGTGGGGAAGCCACAGCATGGCCGTTTGCAGGACTGCAGAGGTTCATCGTTGGGGGGTGCACTTGTTATGTGGGCGAAAAGAAAAACCACAGTCGGACTGCTAAAGTTATCGGTGTGTTTATTATGCAAGTGCATTCATTTTGCAAGTAAATATGTTATAATCACCATGGCCACTTACTCTCCTTTCCACCTTTGCCTCCCTTTAACATCCCCAGTCCAGCCTGCAATGAAAGCCACCATGTTGCTCTTGCTGCCTTCCTCTCCTTCATTGACGAGGTTTTGTTAATTCTTTTTCTTTTTATGGGCTTTTTATTTATTATGTTTGACCATTATTACTAGCAGCACCTTTTTTGCATTATTGCAGAAGGAAAGGGAGGGGGGAGAAGGCACAAGCCTTTTTAAAATGGATCCACGCATGCACAGCCCTAGTTTTCTGGATTCATGTGGAAATCCGCAACCCGCCCATTGCATACTGTTTTGCATTGGAACCAAAAGTAAGGCTAGCAAAAATGGACTTTTGCAGCTATGTCATGAACATTGGTGGCACAGTGCTTCATTTGCTGCATCATGTTTAACTTTTCATGTACCTTTATTCACAGATAAGCGCCATACTTGGGCACGCCACTGTGAGCCCCCCAGGTGTGCGTCCACACCTGGAACACGTCTCACCCCCTCCCTGGAGTGGCGGCCCTGTCTCTTCTCTCTGTCTCAAATCCGTGGCTGAAAAAGTGCAACGCAAGTGCAGTGCATGGTTGTTGTGCGCGGAGGCTGCTCTGGGACATACTACTGCCTCCCCTCCCACCTGCAGCAGATGGCGCCAGGGAAAAGGGAGGCACTGGGACACACATGTTGGCCACACAAGGAGGACGAGTCCCTTCTGACAGCTGCTCTCTTCTAGCCCTTCTAAGCTGCCCACCGCCCTCTGCCTTTCCACCATCATCCCTCCTTTGTTTTTGTTGTGTTACTGCCATTTACCAGGATCTTTTTTTCTTTTTTCTTTTTTTTTTCTTGTTCTGTAAGTGCAGGAGCGTGTACATTACAGTACTCTTCAAACCTGCTCACTCATGTAGCCAGCCATGTTGTGCTTTTTCTTGCGCTTGTGTTTCTAGGTTTGTATGCTGCCGCTGATGTGATTGCATTCCTCTGTCAGAGGGGCAGGGGAGCAGCAGAACACCCTCTGATATCAGAGGGGTTTATATAGTTCCTGATCTGAAAGTATACACAAGCAACAGGCTAGACAAGATCTAGCTGTATCAGCTTTGGTGCAAAAGGGTTCTTCATGTGCTGTCTGCAGAGGAGGGGTGGTGGGGGAAACATTTCCTATTTCTGATGGAGGCAATAGTCAGTATTGCTCCTTCACCAAAGATAAAAAAAGAGAGAGAAAGAAAAAAGCAGCTGTGAGCCGCGAACGAGCAGTAACACAAGGTGTTTATCCTTGCAGCTGTGTAACCACCACCCGGGCAGCTTGAACGGTGTGCACATGCAAGAATCGTGCACGGCAAGTCAGGCCATCCCTATGTATGTTGCTTGCAACATTCCCTTTCTTGCCCACTCGGAGTGTGTCTGTTGGCTTAGTTTTGCTTAGCTCCTTTTCCCAAGTGTTCTTTCTAAATCCGGTTTAAAGCATTCTAACTTATGTTGCTGATGTGCACTACGTTAAATTGCTTGGGGGAAAGAAAAAGGTAATGAAGGATGCATCAATTTGGCAAGTGCCTTAACTGAGACGCGATAGGCAGGAGTTGTAATCGAATGTCATGGTTGCTGATTGGCCACATTTACAAAGAAGTGTATTGGCAGTGTTATTACAGCATGAGGTAGCCAGTGATTAGGTGTTACAGAAACAAAATGGTTCGGTGCGGAGCACTGTTTTAGTTTCACAATTGTGTTTAATAAATGCCTGTTTATTCTAACATGATTCCCTGTGAGCTCCTGTGGATTGTCTCCCTTGGTTCACCCCAATGATCTTAGTTCTTTTCAAATTTGTGACTTGTGTATTTTATTTGCTGTATCTTCAGAACTTTCCCGATGACCCCATCTGCTTGTCCCTTTTCCCTGTGTGCTTGGGCAATTAGTTCTATTTTTATTTGTACAGAGTTTGTATTGAAGAGAGGAGTAAAGAAAAAAGAAAGACAGCATTGGTTGTTTGAAAGAAGTTTTTGTCCCCCAGGAAAACATGTGGATATGGGGTGGTTGAACAACTGTTGGCATACTGGCCCTTGCCATTCCAACCTCCCTTCTTGGCAGAAATAAAAAGAAAGGATGGAGTCAGTATCGTTTACTATTATGATGGTGTCGTGTCTTTGTTGCGTTAAAAACTGTGACAAAGGCACAATCATTGTCTTTGTTGCTTTTATAAAGCATGATTTACGCATTTTCAAAAATTGTGTGCTCTCACATTTTTTGTATGTCATTACTGCCTACCTACCCTGTTTCTGAACCTTCATCAGGAAGGCTAGACGTGGGTCTGAATACAGATTTAGGAAGTAAATCCATACAAGGGGGAGTAAGCAGCCCAAAGTCTACGATTGCTTCGACTCCTTTGCGCTAACATTCACAAGAACGCTAGCTGGGTTGGAGTAGGAATCTAACCCAGGCCGTCTGCGTGGTAGGCAGTGTGTTCTGCCGAAGGGCCATGCCAGTGGTCCACGCCGCTTCGGAGAAATGCCCCTATACATGGTGAATAGCAAAACGTGTACTATGGTACAGCAAGGAGGTGGTAAAGGGAAGTGAGGAGGAGGAAAAAGAAGGGCAGAGATTAAAGCATATTGACAGTTGGCGGTTGTTTTCGCTCGTTTAAAGAACGCTGTTATCACTTTCCCGTGAATCGTGAGCTTGCTTCGATACAGGAAGTATAACTGCTCGCCACAATAAACAGTTCGCCTGACATCGTCTTGAGTTTGCGTGCTTCGCCTTGAGTGCTGCGTGCGTCACAGTCACGACAACGTGACAGTATAGTAAGGGGGTTGAAAAGTACCATTGGGAGGTATACTGTTTACCGCAGCTGTCATTTTCACTGAGCAGGATATTGCCTGCCGTAGACTTGGCATCTTCTTTAATTAGCGTGAATGTCTTGGTGCTCCAGGTAGCCCCAGGTTTCCTAGTTGTTCGTATGACCTCATTACGGGTGCCGGAAACCATGCCATATATAGTACGATACAACTCAAGCAGAGAACTCAAGTCTGCAGTGGAGCCCCTCCCACGTCCTTATAACCGCCAGCCACTGTACCTCCGCGAAGCTTCATAGTTCCTTCTTTGAGCTTTACATATTCGGAAAATAAAGCGAGGGCGGCAACGATAATGGAAAGGTGCATAAATTTTCGTGTCTTCATTCGTTAGTTAGAGTGGAACATGGGAAGGACAATTATTTATTGAGGTGAAATCAAGCTCTTGCAATGCATTAACCATGCGCGCCACGAGCCCCCCACCCGAGTTTTCCAACTTAGTTCAGTGAAGTTTCATGCGTAAAACGGGCTTGGAAGCGAAACGAACTGGACCGCGGCCTTTTGCAGATGGAAGCGACGAGACTCCACACGTTTTTGTCTATGCTTCTCGGGCACATCATGGGTTATACCGATGAAAGGACTCAAAACAGCAGACGCTCAGCAGGTACCGAAGGCATAAACACGGCGCCATTTTGAAGAAGTCGCATGACGACTATTTTGTTTACTTCTGTGATTGGCTGGCGGAGTAACACCGACGCGCATGGTTTGTTTGCCCTTGTTGCCAACTGCTGTTTTTTTTTAGGTTGTATTTTTGGAGGAGGAGGAAGGAAACAGAAAAGCAGGGAGGTTAACCAGAGAGCGTCCGGTTTTACAAGTGTAAAATAAGTTTCGGGGGCCCAACATCCACTGCAGTCCTGCCATGCGCATTTGTTGCTGCGGTTCACGTGGGCCGTAGAAAAGTTCGTCGGTTTCACAATAAATCTGTAAATATTAGAAAAAAATCATACGCGAATTTAATCGTGCCGTAGAGTCAAACTCTGTGACACGGTGAGACGCCACAAGCACTGACGCATTCTAATGCTTTCGGTTTCGTTTTTTTGCTCACTAGCCAAATTTAGCGAACTCCGTCACGAGATGCGAGCACCCGCTTGGCCCGCTGTGCCGTTGTTATGGCCTCGGGTGCCGAAGCGTCATGTTAGTCATGTGCTTCTGTATTCATCGTGCGACTCGAGCTCCCGCGAGCACCTTATTACACGAAGGAAACTTTGCCGAGAAGATTGCAGGGTGTTGTGAAACCAGGCGGGTGAGATTCGGAGCAGTGCAGGACCGTAGGTGCGAGCGATGCGCGATGTTCAGATAGTGGGCTGCAAGAAACCTTGTTGAATGACTGTGAGAGTGGCATTGTTCCTTGGTTGCGGCTTTGCTTGCAGCGTGCCATGATGACTTGAAGAGAGGGAGCGTAGACTTTCTTAGGTTAGGCTCTTTTTAGTTGCTTCCGGGTTCGCGCCGGGAATGGACTGTCTCGTTGTGGCAAGGCAACGACGTTTTAAGCGAGTGCTAGCAACGATCAGCTGACTTGGTCATGGGCAGCACGTCGAGCAAGTTTCGCAGGCACCTGGAGAACGGCGACGAGTACTCGGCGCTTCAGATCTACGAGAGCTGTTCTGAACTGCGCAAATCGCTTGATCCCAATTGCTTTTATGGGGACTCTGTTAATCGGTGCACACCCGTCCACCTTGCTGCCAAACACGGGATGAAACCGTTACTAAGGTAAGCACACTACTCGTTTTTCGCGTGCGTTGTTTTTTGTGTAATTTGCAGGGAAGCGCGCCTTTGTTATAGCTACAGATAAGACCCTTTGCGCGTGTTCTGCGCGACAGTTCATTGCCTCGGTGGAACATATTTGGGTGGCACCATAGAGTTTCTTGAGAAACATCTATGGCTGGCACTGTTAATCGAGGAGTAAGATCACGAGATCACGCACGCAACTGCATGCGCGGTTACTTAATCGCCTTTGTTCTTTTGTAGTAATAACAGCAACAACAAGTAATACAATACGAAGACATTTTATTGCGTGCGTTCGGGTTACGTAATTCTAGCGACATATACAACACTGCATTGAGTTTCGCTTGAAACTGGATGATCGCTCTCTTCACCCTCACCCTTCTCTGTCCTATTGTTCGGCAATTGTGTGCCTGTGTATACGAAATAATAATAATAATAATAATAATAATAATAATAATAATAATAATAATAATAATAATATGACCTGCCTTAGCGCTTGAGCTTCTACAGTGACTTAATCAGATAAAGTGTTTGGTGCCCCAGTGCGCGAGCAAAAGCATTTTTGTTCTTTAAGGTTAACCAAACGTCGGAACCTGCTGCGATAATTCGATACGCGCATCATGAACAGGTCGCTGACATAAAATTCTAACCTTGCTTTGTTTAAAATTGTGCATTACTTGCAAGATCGTCCGCTCTGATCGCGCTGGGCGGTTGTGCCGCCGCTGTCGTTTCCCACATCTGTTGTTTTCCTGTAACAGAGTTTAGGCGGAAAAAAAAAAAAGAAGGAACGAAGGAAAAGAAAATTGGAACTCTGCCACCGAGACGGGAAGGGCAACTTCCGTACCACATTGCAAGGCTCCTTTGTTTTATAAACACCAATGCCTGAACGTGTTCCATCGCATGAAGTTTATCCGAGGGATTCAGAAACCTTTCGAGCTTTACACTGTTCAGAGCGTGATTTTCATATGACCTGTATATATAGATGCTGTCCATTTTCTTGAGATACACAGATAAATTTTCAGCAGCATTGCTGTAAGTTTGTGTTGGTTGACAGGTGTGAGACACGAGCAGGGGAATGATATTGTTCTGCATAGCACCATAAACCATCTATATTTTTAGTAACAACACCTTGCCTGTGCTTGCACAAATATATGTTTTTCCTTGGCCCTCATAATTTCTTATTGTGATATTTCCTCCCACTTAGACCATTTCCCATAACGGAGTACCTCTCCTTCACGATTGCTTTCAGAAAACCCCCGCCTCTCACCTGACTCTTAATTGTCATCCTTGGCTCCTAAAAGCTGAAATTATTGTGTGGGCACTGCTTGGTGAAATATTTATTCATAGCTCTGGCAATTGCGAGCTGTGCAATTTTATAACATCTTCTTAATTTGTTATCTCTCCGAGAATGCATCTACATCATTAGTTCCCTTTTATGTGGAGTAGTTTGAAAGTTGGCACTCTCAAAGCTGTGAAAATTAAATATACCTGCACCCATTGTACATATCGCATGCTGTAGAAACCATTATTGTTTTGCTGATGCTTTCTACTATGTTTCATGGATGAACAGAATGAAACGTACCTTTGTTTTCTTCATGCTCTTTTTAAAAAAAAAGTTGTCTTGACTATATTTGATCAAAGCAGCATTCTGGTGGGCCTTGTATGTACATAAGTATTCTGCATTTCAATGACTGCTCACACGTGTCCAGATATGGTTTCACAGGAAAGTTGATCGAAGCGCTTTTTATATATTGCACTCGTAAAAGTGATTGCGAGAGCTATTGCAGCACCTGTGACATCGAGAGAATGAAATCATGAGTTGCACGATGTTAGGTGGGCTTTGCCCAGATGTTAGCTTGCACTGATTAATTTTCTTCTGTCATCCACAGCTGTGTAGTTTAACTGGAGGAAGTTGCCTGTGTAAAGGTTGATCACTTGGAATTGCAACATGAATTGTGAAAGTTGTTCTCTGTTCACATGGAATGAATTTTTCATTGATGCACATAAATTATTCATGCAGGACAGATGATCTTGATTTTATCGACGTCTTGCATTCATGGAATTAAATACAAATCCCTGACACTCATGTAAAAGGAATGGCCTTATGAATAGAAATGTTAACTCATTGTGAATGTGGTGCTCAATGCAGCCAACGCTCGTCACTGGCTGAAACCCGCCCATTGCAGAGCTTGGGCATTTATACATATAATGCACTTAAACATTAAAATATATACATTGGCCACATTCAGCCAGTTCACTTCAACCAAGCAAGCATGAAGTTTGGCATGGGATCAGCCACATATAGCTGACAATAAATCCCTTTGTGTTTTCTTGGCCACAAATAAAGGGCTACGGAATTTTTCCACAAAATGTCACAGTGTACTAACTTTCAAACAATAGTTTGCATTGTACAGATGTGAATACAGTAGAACTAATTACTTGATAAATAATTTTCTTGTTGTTTTGTGAATATTTATGTACACCTATGGGCTCTTCTAATGTTTTTGGAAGCAATAACAGTTATTACCTTTGTAATAAATTTAAGCAGCATAGGGAGTTGAATGATGTGTTGTGATAGCTTGAATTGATATGCATATTTTATAAAAGCTAATGCACTAGATGTTTTGCTTCACAAATTCAGCTTATTTGTGTGTACCTATTCTTTCGTATTGGGGGATTCATCAGGTGGACCTATTCTCGCCTTTTTCTCTGTGACATGATAGTCATGTATTGTTAAATAAATTAATAAAACAAGCAAAGCAACAAAACAAGTGCCTTGAGCTGTCACATGTGCTTGGAACAAAGCATTACACTAAAGCATGGCAGGTGCCAACTTTGCTGCTGTCAATGTTTATTTTCTGTTTTTTCTATATCCTTCTGCACCTTTCCTGCTACCAGAGGTTACTAATAAAACTATGACATTGTTCAGAAACTTGAAACTCAATGTGTTGTGACACTGAGCTTCATCTGATGTTTGTTTTGGCAGGATCTTCCTACGGGAGATGCAGGGTGACCCAACAATCCGGTCTGGCCATGGAGAAACAGCACTTCACTGTGCCAGCCGTGGCAGTCTTCACTCGGCAGCGGTGGAGCGCAGAGTGGCTTGCCTTAGCCTGCTCATTCAGTGGCGGGGCTATGACGGAGAAGTGCTAGACCTCAATGCAAAAGATCATGTGAGTCAGCACCGTTTGCGTCTACTGTTTCACAACACTGCCAAATACTTTGTTTAGGAACAAGTGTCCCAAATTGTGGGGCTGTTTTTCTCTAGTCTGACGGTTTTATATGTAAGAATAATGTAACAGTGCAAGATCGTGGCCAGGTCTGGTCTCTTACTTTACTTGTGAGATAGCTGGTGCTGACCAAGGTAACTATGCCACTGTGTGACAGTCTTCCCACGTTCTCTAGGCAATCTTTCATGCTTCAGGCTGTGAGGAAGAAATGTGACAGGGGTTTATGCTGTGCAAGCATCTTCTTCTGGAACATTTACTTGGGCTACCATGCAGACTTGTATATAATTAACTATACTTAATTAATCACCAGTAATCAATTCTGTTTTGTTATGATTTTGTACGTAAAAAATTCATTACTTTTTATTCGATATAAAAACTGTAATTTAGCTACTTTTTTGAGTAGTCATTTACATGTAATCTGACACTTTGCTTATTAAGTGTATGTAAAGCTGCGCAACCTTGAGCACTTGTATTTAAAATCTTGTAATAATCTGCCTTGTAATTGTGCACATCTGTACAAGAAAACTGGGGAACTAATGTGTCAGCAAGTGTTGACTGACTAATTGAACTGTTGTTGCTATTGCTCGATATCCATGGTTGCTTCAACTTTTCATTCTGGGTGCCTCTTTTTATTTATATGCTGAAAATAAGCATGCTTATTCTCTCTCTTAGTTTTTTGTTGGCGCTACTGGGCACCCCTTCTTTGAAACCCAGCAACTTTAAAGCCCTTCTGTTCATAAAGGCCCCAGATGTGAACATAGAAACCACAGCCACATGCGTGAGGTATTTTTACAACACAGTTCTTTGTTGCAGTCTTCATATCAATAGAATTTCGGTGTAACTGTGGATATCTCCTCTATGAAACATGGGAAGGTGAAGAAAACATCTTAAAAACAATTGTTAGTGGAAATAAGCAAAGGAGTGTAGGGCTGCAGAGGATACATTGAAATAGTTAGGCCCAATAATACTTGTTCATAATCTACCCTGCTTTTATAGTGTAACTAAAAATTGGGATGAAAGTAACCTAGAATAGGTTGCTTGTTACCGCTTTCTCAGTTACGTTCATGAGGTGGTAATTGGTTATTGCTGTACTAATTTACATTTGGATAACATAGCTTTGCTTTCTTTTTGTAATGTGCACAAGTACGAAAAACATGTACCCACTTCTGCTATGTCTCAAAATTGAGACAGCAGTATTTGTAAACAAATAATAATAGAAGGTGTTGGATTTGCTTTCCTACCTTGCCATACTGATAAGAGCGTGCACTGGCCAATCACGAGAATACAATTGAGTTTTCAGAAAGTGAGGGGCTCTTGTCGTTTCACTCCAGCACAAATATTTTGCTTACCTTTCAAACTTAAAAGGGTACTTTGAGTAGCGTAATTGGAAAACACTATAAAGGCCATATGCTTAGATTATCCTATTTTGGTCATTGCTCATCGCCAAAATGAGTGGTAGGTGCTGCTGTTTCACTTTGTGCATTGTTAATTTCATAGTTCATGTTGTTTGCTGTTGTATGATGGTGCCCAGTGCACCGTGTTGTTGGTTTCTCAGATGTTGGATTGACGCCTCAGCATTGATGGCCTTGCCCTTCTTGAGATTGGGACATTATAATGAGCAGGCCTGGTAAAACGTTGCAAGTGTTCCAGCCATTTGGAAAAGGACTCACTCGTGTCAAATCCTTGAGATGCTTGTAACTACTATGTTTGGGTCCTCCTTTGGGCTTCCATGTAAAGTAACGGCATACTCAGGCCACATAAATGTGATAGAGCATTTTAATGCCTCGAAAGCATCTGTAAGCTCTTGTTTGTTGGTAAACTCAGTGAAGACATCGTGAGCTCACCTTTGCATATCTTTTCAATTCATACTGACCTGATCATGTGGCTTGTCATGGAAGACATTTACATTTCCAAAAATGTTGCTGGCTTCCATATAATGAGTCATTTTAATGATAAATAATATAAGCAGCACCCATGGAATATGGCTATATAAATATATGCGCCTATGTTGACGGGCACTGGTTGTGAAATATCAGCTGTTTGTTATGGTGGTTATTGTTCCGAAATATACTTACTGCAGACTGCATCAATTAAACAAGTATTAAAGATTTTGGGCTGAATGTGCTCATCATCATGGTATAATTTGTGTACTGATTTCTGTGGCTTTGGCTGTGGTTCACTGTAAGATCATAAGATATGGCTCATTTTAAAATAAGCAGATGATAGCAAGGGGCATTTGTTTGCTTTTGGTGAAATTTGGAAAACAGCTCATGGAAGCGGCATCACCTGCCTAGAAAGAGTGTAGTTAAGGTGAAGCTTACTTGATTTCTTGCTGTCAGACCCTTTAAATGATTGCATTTTTATCGTTTCTAACAAGATGTTGATGCACTGTCATTCAGGGCGGCACAAGGTGTAATGGGAAATAGATGTTGAAATAATGAATGTCACACTAGTAGTTGTGGTTGTCTGAGCATTATATACGTTTTGTGTCCATACGTAATTTAACTGGCTTATTGGATGCCGTGTTGGAAGCTAGCTTTCTGACAACTGTTGTGCTTACCTTTATATTTAGTAAAGTATTTTAATTGACAGGTGTATTTTAAGCTTCACATTGGGAAAGCAAATGTAAAAAAGAAAAGTTTTTGTAGACAAGTTGATCTGATGTGATAGCTGTCGAATGCAAAAATGCCACAACGCTGGTCTGTGTATATGAAGCCATACAAATGAAACTCTGAAACGGTTCCGTGATATATGACATTTCTCTGACTATACTAATTGGATTTGTACTAATTGGATCTCATGTAAGGCTTCTCACCTTTTCTTTTTTCCTTTGGCTCTCTGTTAGGCTTTGATGTAGTGGCTTAGAGATTGCAGAACATATTTTCAGTGCACTATATAGTGTTTCGTGGAATGGAAAAAAGTTTTCATAGTGATGACTGTAAGTCAACTTTAATATTTTCATGAGCTTACACCATATCATGAGCAGTCATGGGCACGTTACCAGTAAAAAGTAACAGTGTTACAGTTACAGTTACCTAAGCCAGAAAAGTAACTATGTTACAGTTACAGTTACTCAGCTTCCAAAAGTAACTTGTTACAGTTACAGTTACTGTTAAAAAGTAACGTCGTTACTTTTCCGTTACTGTACAAGATTATTACACCGCAAACGAAATTATGTAGTTCTTTCAACGGAAACGTATGAAGGGCGTGCGGTTAATTGAAGCTGCTCGTAGCAAAGCGCCAGATAAAAGAAATTGAATGGGCTCAGTCAAAAGCCCAACACTAGCAATCGTTGCGTACGCCTCATTTTCTGCAACTTTTTTTATTGATTGTCGGGAAGTTATTTACAAATATAAATGGCATATCCTACGTTCAGTGGGAATCAAGGAAATGCGAAGGATGCATCAGGAACGTAAAACGGATCTGCATTGTTGTCTCGCTATACCGATTTTAGGTACATATGAAGTTAACGAAACGGCCGCAAGAGCACCAACACTGTGACATGAAAACCACGCCGCTCATGACACTCATGTCATGATTCTAATGTTATGACGTGTCGTTTACATTCGTCATGCAGTCGTGTTGTGCCATAGAAATTTTGGTATACACCCATTAAAAAAACGCGTGGCATGTAAATCACGCCGCTCATGCAATACATGTCACGATTTTCAAGTTCTTAGAATGTATCACCCATGGTCGTCATACATTGTTGTCTCGCATATCAATTTTGGTTTTTATCAAGTTAACGAAACGACTGCAAGATCACCAAGACCGTGGCACGTCAGTCATGCCGCTTATGACATGCGTGTCATGATTTTTTTGTTATGACTTGTCATTTATGCTCGTAATGCAGTTATTTTGGGCCATACCAATTTTAGCATACATCCCATTAACAAGAAGGCCAGGAGAGCACCAAGACCGTGGCACATAAATCATACCGCTCATGACGTGCGCATCATGATTTTCATGTTGTGACCTGTTATTTATGTTCGTCATGCAGTCATGCTCTTGCATCCCAATTTTCGTATACATCCTATTAACGAAACGGCCAGGAGAGCACAAAGTCGTAGGCTGCTAGATCGATAGATATGCTCAAAGTCGCCGAAGTTTGCCAAGAAATACTTCGCATTTAGTACGTTGGGACAGCCTGATGCCACGAAGCACTGCTGTATGCTCGTAAATGAAATGGGAGCTCAACCTGAGACGCGAAAAAAGGACAGGCCCCTTCGAGCGATTGCTGCCGGCATTTTCGGAAGTGCTTTTTGGAAGTGCCGCCGCACCGGTCTGAACGTGTGCGAGGCATTGAAAAGCGTCTGTTTCTAGGTGGTTTCCGCGCGGGTGGTCATAAAAAAAAAATGGCTGGCCACGCAAAAATAAAATTAAGGATGCTGCACTGGTCTCTGAAAACAGTGACTTTGGTCACTTAGCCCGACCATACTGCGCTGTCGCGCACGTTTCTGTGCATGGAGGCGGGAGAAGAACCCTTCCCCGCCATTTCTTGTCGCCGCCCGGCGGTGCTTTGCTTGCCTTCGTAAAAAAAAAAAGTCATTTCCGATCTGGAAACACGTCAGGCACATTTAAAAAAAAGAAAGGCCGAGAGATGTCCGTGTCCTGCACAGCATCGCGATACAAACGATACACCGTAAAAGCATTCTACTAGTCAGATACAAATATATTTTGCAAATTTATCTAGATGCAGAGGTACACAGTCATAAATAATTAAGAGAAACATTGCGATAGTCTTGTGTCGCGATACTTCCGAGCCCTGCTTTTAAAAAGTGTTCCTGCTGGATATTTTTTTAAAGGAAGTAACTGTAACGGTATTTACAGTTACAGTTACCGTGTAAAAAGTAACATAGTTACAGTTACAAGTTCCTCTAAATTAAATGTAACTAGTTACAGTTATAAGTTACTGAAAAATGTAACTAGTTACCGGTAACGCGTTACTAGTAACTAGTTACTACCCAAGACTGATCATGAGCTGTCACCAAGTTATATACATTAATTGCACTACTGATTTGTCTGTGACAAAAGTGTAGGTTGAAGGAAGCTGTCATGTGTTCATATGTGCATGCGTGCATAAAGGTGCATACGCACATGCGTACATGATGCCAGAGCAGCGCGCACCTGCACCTAATAAACATTTGAATGCTCATATATCTAATTTTGTTCATCATTTTTTGAACAAAAGAAGGAGAATAGGTGTTGGAGGAATGTCACTTTTGCCTAATATGGCAGCGAATGGGGCATGTTAACATCTGTAGGCAGTAGTCAGATTGGGCAAGGAAGTTGTGTTTTTTTTGCTAAACATATACAGCAATACCTCTGTAACTTTTTTTTCTGAGGAATGGGTACGAGGGAAGTAAAAAGCAATCAAGAACCACAGAGAATTTTGAACGGGAATCTGCTGTCACAGCACAGTGATAATGGGTTATCACTTACGCTTTGCAATGGACATATGTAGGGTGACAGTAAGGATGAACACTGTCGATCAACACTGTGGTGGCCAGAAGCACCAGTCTTAAAATGTCCACCTCTGTGTTCTTGATTTGATTGCTCTCGCTCTCTTTCCTTCCAGGACGGAAATACTGCCTTGCACTACGCTGCCAGTAGCGGGCTTAAGAAATGTGTGGAGGTGTGTCAGCCTTCCTTTCTTGTCATCTTTGATGGAGTTTGTGCAGTTTATGCTTGTTGTAAATTTAGCCATCCTCTGTTCTACGAATTCTTAACAAGACATAACATGAGCTGCGATTTTGTTGGATTGCACCAGCAGCTTGATGTTAGCGGTTAACATTGCGGGGCCTGGAGGCCATATGTGCCAGTGTTTGTTATATCTGTGTTTAGTGTCATTTTAAGAAGGCAGATGCTTTCAGGAGTGTTACTTCTACTGGCTCCATTAGAAGCTATATTTTTTGTTTCCTTTGTCATCTTTGCTTGAAACTGACCTGACTGCTTCTAAATGATTGAAAAATATGACAGCTGTTTTGGTTGTAAAATGTGTTGGTCTGTCTGATACTACTACATTGCCATGGTTACATTAGTACCAAGACTGCAGAAATGGGCTCTGCTGGTACATTTATGGCACATGTGAAAAGGGAGTGCAGTTACCAATTCTGGTCAAAGCTTGTCTTACAAAAGAGAATGTTGAATCGTGGTATGACTTCAAGTGTAGCACATGTGGTGGTATTTATGGCAGATTGTTGCATTCTTTGTCTGGTGTGCCTGTTTCTTTCAGCTGCTTGTTTCTCATGACATCTCCCTATTCACTGAAAACAATGCCGGTGAAACGGCATGCGACATGGCGGACAAGGCTGGGTTCAAGAGCTTGGCAGACTACCTCGAATCAAAGATGGTCTTTTCTGTAAGCAGTTTCACAAAGTATGCCTCAGCATTCTTAATGGCTCTTTGAGCATGTGGTATTTTTTATTTTGGAGGAAATATTGACGGTGGTTAAAAGTGTATTCACAGGTTTAACTGCTTCTGATTTCACAAACAGAGTGCTTTATTCTTAGTGGCAAAGCCAAAATTCTCAATGCATCGCAGGTATCTGTGACATCTGTGCAGATGCACCAGTTGGGTTAACTCTTACTCGTTGAAATTGTTGGAGCAACATGTGACTTTGTCAACTTAGCATAACGAGCAAGGTAACTCAATGTCACACAAGAAATTATGAACGAAGTTTTCGGTTATTCATCTTGCCGCTTGTCTGCTTTTGTGCATTATACGGTACCCTTCAATGCACTATTTAGTGAGAAATATAGTGTTTCTTTAGCATGCTGCATTCTGATCTATTTAGGATCTTTTCTTACATGTTTTAAAGCTGCTATTACAGAAATGGTGATGCATATAAACTGGTGATTTATAAGCCATCTACGTATTTTTTTCTTCCTTAAAGGGGCCCTCAAACTGAATTTTGCTTGTCAAGTTTTGCGCTGAAACGAGTTCCTTGTATTGTTCTGGAATAAACGCAAAAAGTATTTTCAGGATTGACGCTGGCAAACCGAATTTATTCAACTTAGAAATACATAATAAAAACAGACTACAGGTATTGCCATGTCCTTTTGCATTTCACTCACACAGACACACGTTGTGCTGCTTCCTTCCAATGAGAATGTGGCTTACATCTTGCACCACCAGCACCGTGCTGCCAATTGTACACAACAAACATACAATTAAAGCAACATGTGTATTTAGCATTTCAGGGCCCCTTTAAAATTTAATGTTTACGTACGTGAGGTTTCAGAATAGAAAACACATGAAATACAAGCAGCCAACCTTTTGGGGACACATAGCTTAATTAAATAACACAAGGCTCTTTTGATTGCCCAGTTGTTTTGATTAAGTTTACTTAGCTCGCTTCCATCTTTTGATATCCCAGCCTTTATGCAAATATTTAAGTTGTATTAAACCTGAAGTTGGGGTGCTTTGGTGTTGAAGCTAGGGCTGTGCTAACTTTGTCAATAATTATTGTTAATTAATTGCACATACGAAAGTTCATACGCAGAAGTAATATGTGCTTCTTAATGTACATTGCACATTTCTGGGTGCAGTATTTTGTTTCAGTGACCTGTCTAAGGAAAGATAATTCAACAAGGCGAAGCAGAATTCAGTGACATTTAAAAATATTAACACAAAGCATCAGCTTACCAAGTAGGCTTATGGAATTGTTTATTTTTGGTTCAGTGTTACTATTCTCAGCCTTTAGTCAATGTGCAAGCATGTAGTCATTTGTTGTGTGTAGCTGTGAGTGTATCGTGTGTGTCCTCTTTTCAGAGCTGCATTACTATCAGGCCAAAGGACAAAGAACCAGCACTCGAGCTTGATAAGGTACTCAAACTGTTCTGATTGTGGCTTTGTCTTTCCGAAGTGGAGTGCTTGTGTCCATTGCCCCAACACTTCTTTTTGCTTTGATTTCTGTGCTTGTGCATCTAAAAAAAGGACATGTTTTTTGTCCTTGTTTCGGGAGACCACATGCATATCTCAGTACTGCCAAGGTTGTCTCTGACCAAGGGTGTTAGCAGGGAAAATACCTACTTTGCATAGAAATTGTCAGTCAGCCATGTATCTCTCTTTCTCTTTCGCACATTTTTGTTCTGAGATAAAAAGAAAATAATGCCCATTATCATATAGAGACACATTACCTTTTCATTTTTCCTGAATCGCCTTGCTTCATTGGACGTTCTCCAGTTTATGTACAGAAGTTTCAGTGCTTCTGAGGTACTATAAGAACTGCTGGCCATGAGGACTTGGCATCAGCATTTGCCAATCAGGATTTCAAACCAAACATATATCTAAGTACACCTATATTTTTATCTGGCTACCTTATCAGCACACACTGCCACCCCCTCAAATTACAATTGCAATTATGGGCTCTTCAGCAGCAGCAGCAACTTTTGTGGACTATATGCTCAGAGTTTTTTACAATATATGTATATTTTGTACTTCTGTCCCTACTCCTGCATGGGCCGAGAAGGGCCTGCAGTATGTTCAAATAAAAAAAAATAAAAGAAATCTTATGACATAGTGCTTTTTACGATCTTTTTAGCATGCTAACTTTTTCAAGAATCTATGCGCAGGAAAAACGTTATTCTTCTCCTTTTACTTCTTTTTTGTTTTACATGTTAAATAATGCTAGATTTGTTCTAGATAAATTAAATGCAGCTGTATATATGTTAAAGCTTTGCCTTTTGTATATCTCCAAATTTTCTTTTGCTAGGCATACAATGGTTTGCGACCTCAGGACTTGCAGGAAGCCAAGGATCTCCTTCTTGTTGAAACATCTGATATGCTTCATGTGCCTTTGTTCACGGCAGAGGCACTTCTACGATGCCACGGTACAGGAATTCTCTCAGGCATCCATTCAAGATAAAAATTTTACATGTTAAACCTTATTTTATGAAATATTCTATGTGTAAGCATTCCTTACATTTTTGCATGTTCAGTCATGCAGGCACATTTTGTTGAACAGATTGTTGTTAGCAAATGTTAAAAACAGCTACTTCTTTAATGAAAACAAACCTGCTATACTTCTTGAGATATTTGTTAAGCTAGCAAGGGGCAGAATGCAATGTCTTTGCCATGTTAAAGTGTTTAAAGATCAATTGAGTATTATGAGAGCAGATGTATAAGAGTTATGACCCTGGGGTCATACAGTAAATTTAATGCCATTTAATATGAAATTAAAGTAGATGATCAGCACAAATTATGAAGATATATTTTTCTTGCTGCTATGCTTTCTCTGTCAACAAAAGCTGCCTCTTGTTCCTTAAGGCGCCGACCATTTGCTACTCTCCAAACTTCTGAACATGCAGACTTTCAGTTTGTTTTTAAGTCCTACACAGTTTTCAATGCACTCGTGGTGACTGGTTATGTTGCTGGTATCCTGCATCTGTTGCATGACTTAAATACTTAAAAGTCCTGCAACAACGCCATTCCTGTATAGCAGCTTATCAGCCCCAAAATTGTACTGACTCGTTCACAATGTGCACTTGTTGAAAGCATCGGTAAATTTTCCTGTCTGACTGACACATTATTTTCGTCAAATGCCTAGGTTTGTAGTGCACCCTATTTCTTTTTCTTTTTTCTCATGTTCTTTGGCTTGTATTGAATAAGTGCATATTTTATTATGAGTGTCACTCTGTCAAAGTAACAGTAGGGTGACACTCATAACAAAATACTTGAAAAGATTATAACTGTGGAAGCTAACCCTAAATTCTGACATCATTGCAAAGAGAAATGAAATGGAATGCACATTGCTGTGTTGTATAATGTGAAAGAAAATGAGTAGACATGTGCGCATAAGATGCACATTAACTTTTTGTTGGGCTAGTTGGTACTTGTTAAGTGAAATAATTTTGCAGCGCAAAACTGGAAAAAAGAGAGAGAGAGAGAGAAGAGGTGCCTTCTTTGACTTCTCTCTTCCTCTCTTGCTTTTTTTCCCAAGTTTTTCACTGCAAAATTATGTCACTCGCACATAAGATGCATATTTGAGATATGCATCTGTGATATTTAAGATATATTATGCTGGATTATTTTTCAACATAGTATTCTTTTAAACCATGTTATTGATACCTCGTTACTTTGTTTTAAATGTTATGCTCGAGCATAGTTTTATGCAAATAAGTTTAGCCAGCGTACGGTGAGATTCTTTTTAGTTGTTGACGTTTGCTAGGGATGTTAAAAATATTGACATGTGTATGCTATTTGCTGCCTTGGTGCAGACTGGAGCCAAGTGGCCCTCTTGGAAGCATGGGTTCAAGACCCAGTTGGTTGCTGCCTGGCTGCAGGGGTACAGCCGACAACATCTGCAGTGCATGCGTCTGAGCGCAGTAACGATCCCGTGGTGACAGAAGAGTACCATTCGGGGTCTCTCAACTCGTCCTCACCTTCGACACCCAGTGGACCTCAAGGCCGCTCACCTGCTAGATTGCCTGTGCGTTTCAAATTAACATATTATATATGAAGTAAATACTACGTGCTTTATAGATTAAAGGACACCCTATCACTTGGCTCTGAGAAGAGCAAAAGAGGAACATCAGTATGTTTCTCTTGTTATATCATAATTTTTGTTGCTATTGAATCAACGAGATGGGACTATAGCCCCATATGTTTATTGCATGTTTTGCAAGTGTTAAGTTGTTTATGCTGTTCTTACTTCTACATCTATTTTTTTCTCTTCTGCTCTTAGTCATGCTTCATGCTTTTAATCTGGTGTGCTTTCTTTTTTCCCTGTTCATTTCTCTCTATATTTTGCAGTGCAACATCTGCTCAGAAGTGGTGCATGAACCAGATCCTGTGATTGTTCCTTGTCAGCATGAATTCTGCATCTCCTGCTGGCGCAGGTAGTAAACCACTTATCTCGTCCCTTTTTGAACTTTGGGAAGCCCAAATACTTTAGCACATTAGCAAGGCAGCACTACCTGGATGCTGTGGCTTGACAGTTAATGAACTGTCATCAGTATGAAAAACAGCACATATAAGCAGTATTAGGAAGGGAGATGGATGCTGTTGTGTTTGTCTCTGCCCTGCATTCCTTTCACACGTGCTGTTTTCAACACCTTACTTTGGCAGGCCCACAATGCACCCTAATGCAGGTAGGATGTGTTTGACGTGGAGAAGTTCCTTGGATAAAACTCCATCCAGCCTACGTGCCTAAGAAGTACGGATTGTTATATTGGCAGTGACTTAAATTGTTTTGAAATCATGCCTTTGGAGTGGTGAATTATCAGCAGACGGAAAGATAAGCATTTGTTGCAGAGGATCTCGCGTTGAATACACTTTTCTAACGAACTGATGTACAGTTTATAGAAATGCTGACTAAATATTTTCCCACTCAGAACTTTTATCCAAGTGAAAGCTATGTTGCTAAGGGTAACAAATGCAAAATTTACCAGAAGATATTGAATTTATTGATTTCTCTGAGCTACCTCACTTAGTGACTGTATGATGTAACACAGGATGTGATATCGGTTGTACAGGACTTAGCATTTAAAACATTCTAGCGCAAGCATACATGAAGAAGAATAAATGACACAGCAGCACCAGACAGTACTTTCGCTGGACGAAGGTTCTTAAAAATGTTGCATCGAGAGGCTAAAACATTCACGATGGGATACTTCCATGCTCAAGTCATTCCCATTGACATTGTCAGTTACTGGCTACATAATGTGACCGTGTTGTTCCCTACGTGTTACACGTATGCTTAGTGTAGAGTTGCTTCAAACAGTGTGGAAGAATCCTCAGTTAATGTTTATAGCAGCACGATGCGGGCATAGCTGGCTAAGGCACTCCATGTCATACCATACCAAGAGAGCCAGTCACGCTGCACAAGCAAGATGGGTGTCTTCTATTTCCGACTTTGTTCAGAACATTTAGATGAGCCCTGCCTTTGCTGCAGAGTGTGAACATGTCCCTGAAATGGCAGTGCGTGACGATATCCCAGCAGCACTTGTGCCTGTTGCCTTAGGTGGGTGTGATGTCATGCCTGGCGGTGCAGAGCCCTGCGTGGGCTTGCATGTCACTGGCACACACTCATAGACTTCCAGAAATACAACCATTTGCTGAAACTGTGTGAGATAAATGCTGCATGTTGAAATGATCGGGTCGTTTGAGTTCCATTTCAATGGTTTCCTAATTTTTAAGTAATTTTATTTAGTGTCCCTTTAATGTCTTCAATCCTTCGCTTGACTTGCGTTTACTCAAGATGTAGTATCAGTTTTAAGCACGAGTGTGAGCAATGTTTTTTATTTTTTCACTACTCTAGTACTTGAAGCTTTTTATGAATTGTCAATTAACAAAAGGATACATTGTAGAGTTAGAGCCTTAAATAACATTCACATGTCAGCCACAATGCTGTATCTGAGGCCAACTTTCCCTGACACTCCTACAAGTTGCTTTTTCGTTTTGGGTGTGCAGATTTATGCCTCACATAAGAGTAGTTTGTGCCCTTTTGTGCCCTTTTTTAAAACCCTATTTATAATTGCCCTCATTCACAGCATGGCTTACTGCAACACTTCCAACTGCTGCTTGTACAGTTCAAGTACTTGATGATGGCACCTTGTAGACTAGATTGTAAACGAAGAAGTGTTAATGCAGTTTATTGTTTTTATTTTGACTTGATGTACCTCGACAGCAAAATAATTGGTAATCTGCCTGCCATGTGGAAGTGCAATAAAGCATTGCACAAGTAGCCCGCATCGCCAAACATCGAAGTTTAAAATTTCACCAGGCATTAAGAATTTAAGTGGAACTCACGTACAACTTCTTTTCCCTGATGTAGCTACCTCACAATCAAGATTCAGGAAGGAGACGTGCATAGCATTGTGTGCCCTGCTGTTGGCTGTTCTCAGCTTGTTCCTGTGGACATCATTGAGCATATTGTGAGCCCCGACATGGTGCGCCGATATTTACAGTTTGACATTGAGGTGAGTTTTTTAAAAACCACACATTTGGCCTCTCACTAACATACTGGACGTATGAATTCTGTTGAAGTTTATTGCAAAAATTCAGTGACATTGCTGGTATGGCCTATAAGGAATGACACGACTAGGGCTAGCTAATTGAGGATGAATGGCACTTGTAACATATGGCTTGGTATGCAGCTTTGCCAATGATAACGAGATGTCCTTGCATCTCTGATGTTGCATCCTGGGAAATGCAAAAAGAATGCAGACTTTTATCACTTGACCATAATTAACAATGAAGATTGCTCTTCCTTATGGACATGATGTCCAAGTTGAAAATTTTGTCGAGCTGTGTAGGTTTTGGACATAATTGTGATCAGAAGACATCTTGTGAGACAATTGTAATGAGCATCATTTAGTACTGTCAAATGTGTTAGCTTGGTATTCTCACCTGGCTCTTGTGTGGGTTGGGATAAATACATTGTTGTTATTTGCCATCATGACAGGCCTTTGTGGAGAGCAACCCAAATTTCAAATGGTGTCCATGGGCCGGTTGTGGGAGGGCTGTGCACCTGCCAGAGTCCGTGGACCCACCTCCATTGCGCCTTCCCAAGTCTGCTCCCAGGGAGCCCATGTCACACTCTGTGGATTGCGGGAATCGCCACTATTTTTGCTGGTAAGATTGCTTAAGTGCTTGCTTTTACCTCTTGATCTGCTGAACCTTTGACACAGTTGTACTTTGTTTAAGCTGCATTCAGTCCAAATTAATTACTGACTGGTCTGATGGTGAGTTACACCACATTTGTCACTAGGAATGCTGGTAAGGAGTGTCCTTAGGTGCACTGAAAGTGATTGTGAGTTCATAGTCACCCTGAGTCACTCGAGCTGGCAACGAGATTCTTTCCGCTGCGGCCGTGTTCTTTTCTCCTTCTTCCAGACCTCATGTTGTGTTATCACTGGGTTGAGCGCTGGCAGTGCCGCCACTCACTCCTGTAGCTTTCTGTCTGTGTTCTTTTTTTATTTAGCCGTCACCATTTGCACTTGCTTTTCTCATGTTTTCTCACTCAGTGCGCATGCATACGAGTTGACTTGCATATTGTCACTGAATTCAGTTACTTGGGTGTATCATTGCAAGGGTGAGTACCTCGAGAGAGAGACGTCCCGTCCATCACACAGGAGCATGGATTTCATTGCATGCAGTCTAGAGCAGCCTGGACTTTGTGTAGCTTTGCAAGACTTCATTATTATTATTATTATTATTATTATTATTATTATTATTATTATTATTATTATTTATTATTATTTATTTATTTATTTATTTATTTATTTATTTATTTATTTGTTCTTGTTTTGCTGGTGACTGTGCCATCCCTACCAAAGAGATGTTGGACGAGGCACTGATGGAAAGTGTCCAGTATCACAGTGGTGGGTGACAAATGTTCAAAGGTCAATTCGAGCTATGCCTTCCATGTTTTTGCCGTGAAATAAATGTGTTGTGGGCTAGGTTTGCCTCCAGTTGACCCTTTATTTCATTTGCGTGTTTCTTTTTCAAATTTTCTTGCCGACACTGGATGTAAGGAAAGCCTTTTGTAACAAAAATTTTTGGACATTTGTCTATTTTGTTATAGTATCCAGGTTTAACTGTATTATGCAAGCATGTTATGTGAATATCAGCTTAACATGAAAGCAGTAAAAGCAGTAGTAGTTCAACAAACTGCTTTTTTTTTTGTTTTACAGTTACTGCTTAAAGCGAAGCGTGACCTCTGTTGTGTACAACACATACACACACGCATGTGTGTATTCATGAAAGCTTTCTGTACTTGTCCACCTTGCTCTGTCACTGGTAGCTTGTGCCTTATAATGAAAACCTAAACTCCCTGTTTAATGCTTGTTTATAGTACTTGACTTACTGGTACCTTAATGTCATTGGCAGGGAATGCTTGGGCACAGCGCATGCACCTTGCTGCTGTGAAAAATGGAAGGAGTGGCAGAAGAAAGTAGCAGAGGCTAAACCTGAGGAACGTGAGTGTCGATAACGCCCTTTTATTATTCTGTTATACATGTAGGCTTGTTTGATTGACTTGTTTGTTTTTGCTGACTTTCTTTTTCTCTTTCTTTTGATTAAATGGGTCTCTTTTTTTTCTATGTGTTGGTGGTGCACAGGCACAATGAATGTGAACCTTTAGACTGAAGAGCACAAAATCAAGTGGTTTGTTGGAAAGCCGGGGATCTGGTTGCACTGACATTGCTTTCATTATACTTTTTTTCCTGTCACCTTACATCAACTTATTTCATGACAGTGAAGACTGCCTGCAGTCGTACTGAGGAAGCTGCCAATTGCCTTTGGATGGTCACAAATTCAAAGCCGTGTCCATGCTGTAAGTCACCCATTCAAAAGAATGAAGGATGCAACCACATTAAGTGCTACAAGGTTGGTATGGCACGTCCCTCTGTGCACATATTTTGCGGTAAATCTGTGCAGCTGCACAAAGGGTTATTTTAGTGTGAAAGCCATGAAAGAACACCTTCCTACCAGCCTTACGCACCATTTGCATTGGAAAGATACATTCTGAAGACAACACATGAATGATGAATACTTCTTTGACCTAATTTCTACTTGTTTGGTACTATTAGGAAATGTGCAGAACTTACCTTTTTTGGTACCTTGCTTCAGTGATCATAACGAAAATGCACATTTCTTAGTGGTGTCAAACGTGCTTTTAATGTACATTTAATATCGTACCTCAAGTATGATATAAACTGGAATTTATTAAAACAATGAAAGATTTCAATTCTTTTACTGTGTTACTAAATTATAGTTTATACCGTACTTGAGGTCATATGCAAGATTTGATGATTGCTGCCATGTTGACTTGGTGGCTGTGATGTTGCAGTGCCAACATTATATCATTTGCTGGCTGCTGCAGCTGAACTTCAAATGGGAAGCAGTGCAGGCATGTGTGTAGTGCTCTTTTCGGTGCACTCTTCTTTTGGGTGGTCAAAAGTAATCCAGAATGTGGCCAGTATGGCATCTTTGATTATTTTTGTGTTCAGTTTCAGTATAATAGGCCCCTCACTTTAGGTTCTTTGATATATTGAAATACATGGCTGCTCATACTGAACTGAGGATTACAGGAAGATAATAAAAATGAGTGACAAATTAGTATATAGAATCTAATGAAGGAATGGATACCACGAGAGGGAAAACGCAACAGAGGTAGGCAAAAGGTTACCGAGATGGAGCGATGAAATTAAAAAGTTTGCGGGCATAAAGTGGAACCAACTCGCTCAGGATAGGGTGGATTGGAAATCGTTGGGAGAGGCCTTCGTCCTGCAGTGGACCTAAACAGGCTGATGATGATGATGATGAATGAACATTAGCTTATGAGTCGCTTCATTTTATAAACATTTCCGAATTAGCAAAATAATTAGGAAAGATGTTGGTGACTCAAAAGGATGGGTACCGTATTTGCATAAATATAAGACGCCCTCGAATCTGATGCACACCTAATTTTCACGGGTTAAGAAAAAAACTGTGTGTATCACCGTGTTGGTGGTCAGAAGAAAGAGGCGGGTACTGCTTGCCTTTACAGAATAGGAAATTCTTCCAACAGTTCCTCTTGCGATCCATTTTTACTGCTTTGAGATCACTTACGGGCATGCTTAGATTGCACCGCTCGTCAGTGTGAGAAGCTCGGCCTACAGGGAGTTGCTCAAGAAAGCCTACAAGCTTGTATCTTTCAGTCCTTAATCAATTCAAAGTTTGTTAAAGACAGGTATCTGCAAGGCTCACATAAAACAGGGACACTCCTGTTTCCTTTTCTAAGATTTGTTTTTTTTTCCTGTGTATTCTTTAAAATCATGGCTTATGAAGGCGAATATGTTTGTGCATTCATAGATAATTAAAAATAGATAAAATGTAAGTTTTCCTGGCCCTACTACTCTGGCAAATCCTTTTGACATTCAGACTGTAGTGTGAAATTCTGCTGGAGATGACATGGCATAAATTGTTTCTTCTTATCCTTTTTTTTCAGTGCAAGCATGACTTTTGCTGGGTCTGCCTAGAACCATGGAAAAGGCACAGCTCTGCGACTGGTGGATACTTTCGTTGCAACAGGTTTGAGGCTGTGAATCGTGCTGAAGAGCATGCGGGTGTTATTATCAGTGAGGTGAGTAAACTTGTTTCTGTGGTATCCTGGTCATTGTAAATCTTAGGCCCAGGCTATGGTTCATTACTAACACAGTTTCTTTACAGATGGTTAACAGTGCCATATTCGCGCCATTGAGAGGGCTCACAATTCCAGCTTCTTCTTTTTTTCAGGGATACTGTAGGCACTTTTTCATTATCACTGTTTTGCTGTCATTGTATCAGTGGGAATTTGTGGGGCCAGCTCAAAGATCGTTAGAGGTCTTTAGAGACAGGATTAAAGCACAGTGTGTTTAGCTGCAAGATTACTATCTAGCAAAGTGGGTGCACTGTTCTCAATAGGCTACATTTTGGTGCTAGCATGGACTTTGGGGTCATGCACACTCGCATTGCTTTTGATCAGTTGTGTACATGCCGTACTGTTTTTCACCCTGGTCTGTGTGCCGTCAGCAGCAAATGTCTAGGTGTCTGATCCGTTGGCTAGGTGATTACAAATGCTGTTGGTTTTTCCTTTGGTCTTGTCTCGAGTACCATTGAATCATGATGCCCATAATGCCGAAGGTGGTGCCTCTTTTCATGCAAGTGTTGTCAGACAGCTCCTGTAGTGTGAAGTCGTAAGAGGCAGGTCTGAAGCAAGGTGTAAAAGGCTTGACTGTCTGAATAGTACGTATGGTGTGATGAGTTACCTGTTTGGAAATTTTAATAAGAGCACTAGACTTTGTGTAAGGTAAAGGTTACATGCCATTCTGCCTTTGTTATCCAAGCTGTAGTGAGGTCTTATGTAGTGCGAGTTGTTTTTTGGTTGAAGATTGGCAGTCAATTTCTCTTCAGGGGGCCCTGCAACGCTTTTTTAACATAGCCAGGAAATGTTGCTAATAGGTTGTGGAAGCTCCTGTGAACATGTCAGCTGAATATTATTGCACTACATGCAGCAGGGAATTTGCAGTTTGGTTTCAAAATATATCTGGAAAGTGCCTGCTCTTATTTCAGCAAAACACATCATAACTGGCACAGACTATGAAATAATTAGGATAACTATCACTGGCTGATTCTGTGTGCAGTCGTAGCGGATGCCCCATATTGGTGCCATATCCCTGCAGTGACTCTGGCCACAAGGTTGTCATCACTGCGAAAGAGCGACCATGTTTTAAGGTTGTGACACATGCTAGCGTGGTTCCTTACCCCTTTTTCAAATCCACCCCCCCCCTTGTCTGCTTAGCTTCCAGAACTCTTGTTGTGATGAAAAGACAGTGAGCACGCTCAGACGTTAATATTTCCCTCAAACTTGGCACTGTAACTCCACTAATACCTAAAGATATGAAACATTTTTGTGGCAGGGGATTCGTTAGGCAGTGAGCTTCTTAACTGATGTCACTCGAGGATTGCTTTGAAAGGTGTTGCATTGCCCCTTTAAGTATGGCTTGTCTAGCGGGGGTTTTACTAGCATTGTAAAATTGTGCAACGCTCAGTAAAAGCGCAGGTTTCTCCATACCTTCCATCGTTAAAAAGAAGGTGCCCAATCTGGCTTAGGTGCAGTTGCCAAGAGCAAGCGAATGTCTTCGTGTTGTTTAGTGCTCTCCAAATAAGCTTGTTGCGTTATTTCTTCAGGTACATTAACAATCTGTCCCATCCGTATGTCTTAATCTGACTTATGATTCCCTCAATCTATGACAGGCTGAAACCAAAAACAAGGAAATGCAGGAACTCAAGAAGTTTGCCCATTACTACACTGCCTTCAAGGAACACGAAAAGAGTTACAAGGTGCAGAGACTCTTTCTTCCTAGTTATTCAAGTGCAGCATTTAACTTCACTATTACAAAGTTCTCCTTCCAATCTACGGTGTGTTTCAGGATGAAATGGCCGTTAAAAAACGACTCAGTGAGAAAGAGGGTTGCTGGGTTCGCGAGTTTGGTGAAGGTGAAGATGGCTTGCCCAATGTTCACTTCCTTGGAGATGCAGTATGGGAGCTACTGCGGGCACGCAGAATCCTGTGTGGATCATATGCTTATGGCTACTACATGCAAGATGAGGGATATGGCAAAACAGTCTTTGAGCTTCTTCAGGTATGTACAGTATGTTTAGCACTGGCACTTATTGCATTTTCTACTTCTATACGTAGCTCTGCTGTCTGCATTGTAGTGCTAGTTGCTTTTCCTTTCTTATTTTTTGCATTTTTCTGCAGGGTGCTACAAATGTTTGGGGTAGTTAGAATGCTGTTGCATGAGTCCCTGAAGCACTTTTTAGACATATTATTAGAAGACATATTTAAAAACATGTTGCCAATCTATAGTCAAGAATCCTTTGAACCTGTAATCCAAGTATTATTGCACTACATGCAGCAAGGAATTGACATTTTTTAGTCAAAAACAGAAGAAAAAAGTTGCTTTCACTCTCCTGAGCATTGTAGTAATAGCTATACATCATGTGATGACAATCAAGAAAAACTGGGATTGGTTGTATTCTTGGTCGTGAGGATATTCAGTCTAATAAAGTTCTCAAAATAATGAAGTACTTGGCCTTTTATAATATGATGTCCATAGGACACCGTATGTTTTTTTTACCTCTGTATAATGAAGCATTTTTATCCGCTATTTCTGTAAAACGAAGTTTCATTGCTGCCGCGGAGGAATAGAAGCTACTTTTGGTGCCAGTAGTCGAATAGGCAAGTTGCACGCGGTTTTTACGAACACATTTTTTAAGTTGCATGCTGCACAACAAGAGGCCTTAGACGAGGAACAGTGTCTGCCCTGCTCGTGGTTGATAGGCATGGGGAAATCTGAATGCTAGCCTCTTCAGTATCAGAGCGGGGGAATGGAGAGCATGCATGAGAACAACCAGAACAGCCTTGCGTATCGTATTGCGCACCTTGTGCACTCTACAGCCGACGTAATTCCAGATTCTGCATCGCCCATGCCATGGTCCTGCGCCTGATTCAGTGTTTTTGCTATCACTGAGTGCTGAGCGAGGAGCATGCTCACCTGTGGAAGGCAGTACTAAACTCGGAGGGCTCTCACTTAGCTTGCAGGAGATCACGATTGCTCAGGAAACAGATGTCACCAACAAGGCCTCTCGCGGTTTCTATGATGTGGAATACACACGAGGTTTTTATAACAAGCCGCGGTGGCAGAATAGATGCAATAGATTTGCTTATTGCTTCTTACCACTGTGTGTTTTTTTTTTTGCATTTCTTTAGCTTTATGCAAGGTGTATGGCTGCTGTGATGGGGGCTTCAATATCAGTCATGGTCGCCAGCTCCATGGTGCAACAAATTCTTTTGTAAATGTTATTAAATTTGTTTTTTTTTTCTTAATGCTGTTTATTAGAATGTTCTCGCGGTGCATTTCATTTCCATGTAAATAAGAAACTTTCAGTGACACTACATAGCTTAAAAGACCATATTTTGATATGACGACTTGTACTTGACTACATGTAGGCTCTTTCAAACACAGCATGCTTGAATTGGCAAGTCATCCGTTGCTGAGCCTTTCATGACAGTACCCGCTAATGTACTCCATAGTTATCAAACCTTAGATACTTTTACCAGCTACACCCCCTTGAGTCTTTTCTACACGCCCCACAGGCTAGGTGACTTGGAGGATATTGTTTCATGTTTAGCTAATTGAAAGTGCTTCAAAATGTGCAATCTGGGTTTATCTGCCACCCGTCACTCAAGCTGCTGTAGGACAAAGCTGACCTGCGCCAGGTTCTTGCATGGCTCGGTTGAACGGGAATGCAGGAGTATTAGCTTGCACTCCAGCAAATGTTGTTTACTCATCTATGTGTGGCTGCTTCTGCTACATAGTGTATGTACTGCAGTTCTAGCGCGTTTAGGAAAAGGCCTCTTGTAATACAAAATAACTTCCTGTTACTCCCTTTATCCTTGGTGGGTCTGAAGAAGTTCTTGCTAGAAGAGGGTCCTGTGGCACAGATATCTTGTCAAATAGGGAGGTCATTACAAAATCACTGTGAAAATTTCCAAGTGAGCCCCTCCACCCCTCTTTTTCCTCTCTGTTGATGCAATGCGTGTTCATTGTGACAAATGTGGGGGAAGCAGTTGTGGGTGGTGGGAGAAGGGTGCTTGCATGGTGTAACGTACTACAGCAAAGCCTCAATAATTCTGAGCTAATTATAATATACTAATGGTTAGGATGTTGGTCTATCTAATCACCATCCCAGCCCTCATAAAGACTAATGTAATGGCTGATCAGTTAATGAAAGTGAGTGTGACAGCACCTGCCTTTCATCTGTATCTGTTCTTTTTTTCTTGTGCACTGTTGCAAAAAGTTATCACAGTGAAGGTTCCTAAACAGTGATCACATGAAGTGGCATAAGCTGAAGTAATATGGAGGAGTACGCATAATTTTATTATGCAACAAGCGTATGCCTTATTGCAGTGATATGGTGTATTCGAAGAAAATACTTATATTATTTTTGGTGTGCTTTGATTTGGCTTCCTTTGCAGCATGACCTGGAAGAGGCAGCAAAGGTTTTGTCGGATATGTTGTCAACACCACGCCTGCGAGCTTCACACCGCACAATTGTGGAAAGTGCAGAGAGGGTGCTTAGAAAGCGTGAGGAGTTCCTGAAGGCTATAGCCCGTGGCTTGGTTCCTCCCGAGACTCCACCGTCATCAAAACGTGCCCGCAGGCGGCGCTACCCGACTGTATTTGGCCTTGACCCTCCAGAAGATGTGCGTAGTCTCTGATTGTTACCTTTCCTTCTAGCAATGTTGCGTGGATTCTTTCCAGTGAGATGTGTTTGCTTTTCTCATTACCGTAAAATTCCGAGCAAGCGCCCTCACCCGAGCAAGCGCCCCCCACCTTAGTTTGGGCAACTTCAAATTGCCGCCCTTTTCCGAACAAGCGCCCCCCCTGCCCCGCCCCGCCCACACGACGCTGGCGCCACCACACAACACTGGCGTCTCTAGCCATCGCTCTAGCCATAGCCATAGGCATTAGGCTTGGCGTGCGTGAACCCGTGAACGTCGTCACGTCGTACTCGTCAGTCGCCATTTGTTCATTGTGGTCAGCTTGCCGATGATGCGTTCCTACACGGTCGCGAAAAAAATTGAGGTGGTGCAGTGGCATCGCCAAGCTGGACGAAATGTGCACGAGACCTCGCGACACTTTAACATCGATCGGAAGCGGATCCGCGAGTGGGATGGCAAGTACGAAAGCTTGCTGCAACAAAACTTCGGCAAGTCGAAGTTACGACGCAAGCTGAGCAACGGTGCTCCTGTGTTTAGTGAGGAGCTAGACGACGCCCTCTTCGAGTTTTTTGAGCGCGAGCGAAGTGCCGGGCGTGCTGTTAGTAATAGGCTGCTCGCAGAAGAGGCTTTGCGTATAGCCAGGAGCCTGCAGCTAGGAAACTTCCACGCTTCGACCCATTATATTGCCAGGTGGAAGCAACGCTTTAGCATCTCCATGCGACAGGCAACAAATGACAGCCAGAAGACGCCAGATGACTACGCAGAAGCAGCACGTGCTTTTCGGTCATCCGTGAACGAGCTGCGATTGCATCACGGCTATACACCATTTAATATGGCCAACATGGATCAGACAATGGTTCGCATGGACTGTCCGGCTTCCCGAACGAACAACATCATCGGGGAAAGTTCGGTGCGGATCACGAATACTGGTTGTGCCCGGCGAGGTTTCACAGTTGCACTGGCTGCCTGCGCATCGGGCCACAAACTCCCGGCCTTCGTCATTTTGAAGGAGCCGAGCGGCAAGATTCCGACGAAGGCTTTTATGAAGCTTCGTGTGCCAGGTGAGTTTCTCTCTAATCATGGGGTAGCGAGATTGCGCTAACCGCTTTTTTTTTTTTTTCTTGTAGCAAATGTCCGTGTGACTGCATCCAAGAACGGGTGGATGTCCTCCGACAAGTTACAAGAGTGGCTGTCGAGGGTTTGGGGCCCTAACACCGACGACGTGAGGCGGTTGCTGGTGCTAGACCAAGCGCCTATTCATAAGACGCAGGCAGCAAGGGATGCTTTGGAAGAACGGGAGACGGACGTTGCATACGTGCCGGCTGGCTGCACGAGCATACTGCAGCCGGCGGACGTGTATTGGAACCGGCCGTTCAAAGCCAACCTTCGCAGGAGCTGGGAGGAGTTCATGCGTAGGGCAGAGAGAACTCCGAAAGGAAATCTGCGGAAGCCGTCGCGTCAAGACGTCCTGGATTTCGTGGCTGCTGCATGGGAAGCTGTGTCAGAGGAAACCGTTGGCCAGAGTTTCAAGGGCTGCGGTATCTCTAACGCGCTGGATGGCTCAGAGGAGGGTTGTCTGCATGGCCGGCTGTCTGACGTTGGCGCCGTTCCCCCGGAACATCGCGATGGGCTGCAAGCCGAATGCTGCAGCTTATTTTTCGACACAGACTCCGAGGACTCCTTTGACGGATTTCAGAGTGATTAAAGTTGTGCTGGAATAAAGTTTTTGATCATTCTGTGCATCCCTATGACCCGCGTTTGTCAATTTCTGTAAAAGAAGAAAACTTCCGCCGCCATTTTGAATTTCGCAGCAAGTCCGAGCAAGCGCCCCCCACCTTTAACTTGGTTATTATCCCTAACTCCAGGGGGGGCGCTTGCTCAGAATTTTACGGTATTTTCTATCTGCAAATAATTCGAGTATGCTCACCAAGTGTATGTTTAGGGACAGTGGGATGCCACGCACAGACAGACACACGCCTGTGCACTTTCCTTGGTACCCTATTTTATGGTAGTCTACATTGTTATTCTTCTTGCCTTAGTTTTGCATACACAGCGACGTTTGCCTCAAATTCTGATGTGTGCTTGTGTGGGTGCCCACTGCAAATAACTAGAAGAAAGGGAACCACAGATTTTGATTGATTGATTACTAAGGTTTAACGTCCCAAAACCACTATCTGATTATGAGAGACGCCGTAGTGGAGGGCTCCAGAAATTTCGACCACCTGGGGTTCTTTACGTGCCCTGACATCGCACAGCACACTGGCCTCAACATTTTGCCTCCATCGAAATGCAGCTGCTGCGGCCGGGATTCGATCCCGCGACCCTCGGATCAGCAGCCGAGTACCATAGCCACTAGACCATTGTGACGGGGCGAACCACGTAGTTTGTTGTTTGTCCCAGTCGTGGAACCTACAGTTAATGAAACCATAGGAAAGCATTAAATTACTTGTTATAATTGAAATGTAGATCATCATCATCGTCATGTCTACATCTACTGCAGGGCAGAGGCGTCTCCCACTAAGTAGAGAGGATGTATTAAAGAAAAGAATAGTGTATGAAAGAACAAGTTGCTGAAGGGGAGACTACAACTGGCAACATGACTTAACCGCATCTATTCTTCCATACTTACAATAGTAATTGCATACGTCTTCAGTTTATTATGCTAGACTGTACAGAACCGTTGCTACCAGCACATAAATGCTGTTGTGTGAAGGCTCTCGGGCAGTTTTGAATCTTCCTTGGGCAATCTATCGAGGAAACTTATCATCTTCACTTCACCGCATGGTGCTTATGTGTCCTGTAAGTGGCTTTTCCACTGCACATACCAAGGTAGGTGAAATTTTGCTGTCGTGCAGTACAGTCGAACCCTGCTACAACGAACGCCGCTTCAATGAAATTTCCGGTACAGCGAAAAATTCTCAGTTCCCCGTCAGCAATCCATAGGAGTCAATGCATAAATATTCTCGCCACAACGAATACATTTTTGTGCCATTTCACTTCAGAGAAATTTGACAATGCTATTCCTTGTTCAAAAATTCGATTTTCTGTGCAGTAAACACAATCCCGAATATTTTGGCGCATTTCAGAAGATAAAAATACATCTATGAAGTCGAAATCGCGTTTCGGTACTACCAGAAACGGCCGTTGTTGACTGCATGGTTGACTACCGATGTCCACCAATGCCGTCTACCGATGTCTGTCGAGACAGTGCACGCGACCGCCTCCCTCCCTCTGATGCCCCTTATCGTCCTTCGTCCGACGAAAGACAGCCTGGGCGTTTCCTCTCTGCTTGAGAAGCAAGCGACGATAGCCTTTGCACACCACGCGGTGCGGTCGTGTAATCTGTTCATTCGGCGGAGACGGCTGGGTTGTTTTATCTCTGCTTTAGCCGCGTTCATCCCCAGTGCTAGCACGCTTTTACTCGCGTGTAAAACATACAATGCGGAGGTGGTGTTATCAAATTGGACTTTGTACAGAACAACGGGGACTGCAAAGATGCCAAAAAGCGTACGTGGGTGGCTGTAGCGGGAGAATAGAATTTTCTCATCACCGTGCACAAAACAGCTCATCGTCGCTTTTCTCCCTCATATCTGTACTGAGCCTGAGCCTCTCAATTGCGTGCTGCATGACATCCGAGATTGCATCGCAGCAATCTCTGAGACCACGCGCGATCATGCTTAAGCTTAGCTGCGCCAGCCTGCGTAGCATGCATTGCAGCACACGGCAGCGGGCGTGAGGGAACTGCGATATCACGGAGGAGTGCAGCACTGTGAGTAAATGATGTTATCGCCATTTGCAAGCGGCTACGCCCGGCAACGTGTGGCAGTTTTATTGGGGTTCAGGAGTTATGAATCGGCACGCCGAACGTCTTTGAGACACCGCAAATCAAGTGATGCGGGAAAGCCACAGCGCAGCCGTTCGAGGGACTGCAGGGGTTCAAAGTAGGCAGTGCGTTTATTACGCGAGTGCTTTCATTACGCGAGTACGACATTTGGTTTTATGAATGTGAGAAGGTTGATTACTGAGGACCTTTTCCGTATCACGAAAAATGGGTGTGCGTTACAATCTGTATCACTTTCCTTTTTTTTTGGTCGTGGGAAATGGGTGCGTCACAATCGAGGGCGCGGTAGAATGAAGTAAATCTCTCGGATTCCGTTTTTGCAAATTTGGCAGGTATGGTTTCAGTACTCGCGGTTTCCGAACCCTCCGACTACCGTCGTGATGCCGCGCACAAGATTGAGGCATAAAGGTTTCTTTGTTCTACCAGCTCAGGTCAGTTATATTTTTTCGATTTCACGACAATGAAATTTTCGCTTCAACGAAATTTTTTTCCTGCACCGTCAATTTCGTTGTAGTGAGAGTCCACTGTAGATGGTGCCCGTATTTCTGTGTTGGCGTTACCTGATGGTGAGGATATGCAGGAGCATCACAAATGGATCTTTCGCTCTTTAGCCTTAGGTGCAGATTGCATGCAATTGACTGAAGAGTGCATGGTTGGGAGGTCTAGTGGGACTCTCATGCGGTCTTTTTCCTTTTCCCTGAATGCACCTTCATTCGCAAGACATGACCTGCGAATGACATAATAATTGTTATTTGGTTAAGGAAAGGATGCTATTTTTTGCAGCCCTTGTTGAAAGCACAGCTTGGTGTCCATGGGGAGCTGAGAAAGCGAATGAAAGTAGAAAGGAGAGGAATGGTTGTAGTGGAAGGCTCTGGATATCTTGACCGCCTGTGGTTCTTTAATGTGCACTGACATTGCACAGTACACGAGCCTTTAGTGCTCTGGCTCCATCAAAATGCTGCTGCTGTTGCAAATTTTGAACACGCATCTTTCATGTCCGTAGTCAAGCACCATAACCACTTGACAGCATGCAACGGAACAAATGAATGACATAGGGTTGGGTTTCAGTCAGGAGTGAATATTTCTCATTTGTTCTCCTGTTGTGGCAAATCAAATGTCATCAATTCTGTGCTGTTTTACATTGGCATGATATTTAGTTGATCTGGCTGGCTTAATATGCAAAGATGTTGCAACTAAATGCCCCTTCTGTTTTCTTACACTACACTGTACTGTGTCATTTTGTTCCTTGTAGGGTAGAATGTTCGTTCTATTGTTTTTCACTGTGTCACATTAGGTTGCGGCATCAAGCTTTGTGTGGCTTTGCATTCCGGAAACTTTAGTGTGATCAAGTCTAGAGTTGTAAACATTCACTGACTGCCTTGCAAGTGAGCACCTTGAGCAAGACTATGTGTCCCTTGCGGCCTTGACTAGCTTTTTCTCTTAGTTTCGGAGTGGTAGAAAAATGTGAAGGGATCAGCTTGAAGCTAACGGCTTTACTGTTTTTTTGCATTTACAGGAACAGCTTATGGTTGCATTACTGGAGTCCATAGGTGATGGGCCTATGGAGGACCCTTGGGTCAAAGATGCCCGGGGATGCCATGCTAACCTGGCCGCACTTTTTGATTGGCCCCGTGATCCCAGCACTAGTGGCAGCAGTTCATCAGACACAGATGACGAAGACCGCAAGTCCGCCCTCATTCGTGCTGTTGGTCAGTTATTCTGTGCTGCCTACCTACCAAGCAAATACTGTGTAAAAATAATGTGCTTGTGTGCTTCTACTTTCGAGTGATAAGCAGTTGGGACTGGTTTTGCAAGCTGTTGAATTTGGGCACCCTCTGGTCTGAAGGTGTAGGCCATTGTAGTTGCGCATACTGCAATCATACAGTGTAGCCCACTATAACGAACCCACTTAGAGCAAAGAAACAACTCAAGCTGGTATGGGGAGCAAGGGTAATATATAGTGAAAAGTTTAATTACAGTGGCAAACTTGTTAAGTATAGACATGAAGTATGTTTTGTTTCTTATTATTTTGTCATCAGGTGTCTGCTCACGAGAGGGCTGTACGAGACCACGGGCACGAAACCCCAGAACGCAGAAACTTCATGAATACTGCTCTCTCAGATGCCAGACGAAGCACAGTAACCGAGGTAAGACTTCCACAGCCACGTACAGTGCTAGTTGCATAAGGAGTGGCCAACTAACCTTTGCCAGCTTAGATGGGACTGAATCACTAAATCACTTGACATCACTAAATCAATTGACCATATGGCATCACTAAATCACTTGACCATATATAAGGGTCGCTAGTTCGCAACCAACATAAGGTGTTTACTATTTGAACAGCTAGTGCAGTTGAATGTGCATGCATTGTAATTTATACCCGACTTCATAATCTTATCTGTAGCTGTACAATATACAGTTTAACCTACTTATAGCAATACTGGTTTTAACAATATACCATTTAAAACAATGATGACCCTGTTTCACCATCAATTTTGTGTGTTTTCTATGGTGAACTAACCCTCTTACAACTATGGCCCCATGCTCCATTATTGGTTATAACAATGAAGTCTAGAAGCTGGGTGTGTCATGTGTTGGTGCCAAGAGGTAGTGGAATGTGAAATCTGAAAGGAAAACAGACTGTGGCCACTGCACACTTGCTCCCCCCTATAAAAGGCTGCCATACTACAATGTTTGCTTTGGAATAACGTGAGAGCCAATGTGACATCGTACCATGAACTACCATTCAGTCACCACAGTTCTGTGGACATTCCTGGTGCGCTTTGCACAAAGACCTTGTTCCTACCCGTAACAATTCGTTGAATGCTAAACAATTCGTCATAGGCTATTTCCTCACTGACTGCTTTGCATGACACCGATTTCCCCAATGTGTGTTCTGCAGGATTTCTTTTTTTTCATGTGGTGTTATATAAGAAGAGGAAGTGATAACATCCTCCAAAAGTAAAATCCTCACACTGAGCTTGATTAGTGATTACTGAATTCTACGCTTGTACGGCACCAGCTTCAATTAACCTGCGCAAGTGCACTGCTAACCTTCTCACACTCCCACTTTGCAGCCTGAGGAATATGGTCACATGCTGTTATCTCCTTCTCTGACTCTGACATGTTTATCTTGCTGTGTTTGCAGATCTTCATCAAGTACGTCATGATGTTGATTTCTCAATGGACCTGATGATTGCATTAGAGCTGTCGAGAATGCAGATGATAGAAGACCAGCGTCGCTTTGAACGCGGCTGTAATTCCGAGTGAGTTGGGAAACCTGCATTTTTTTTCCTGCACTGTTTTCATTTAACAGGACATGTTTGAATATCATCTCCAGAAACATGTATTAATACACTTCAATTCTACAAAACTTGTATGTATAGATGAGCACACTGTATTATGACATTACTTCAAATACTGCAAAGCTGCTGAGTTGCACTAGCATTTAGGATTATCAATTAAGACGATTGTTGTCATCTTAGACTAGGTTTAGGGACTTATCTATTTATTCACAAGGTGTTTCTTTTAATGTCTGATTTCTTTTGTGACATTGCTGAAATGCTAGTGAAATTTAATCAACAGGACAGTAAATAGTCTGTAGCACAAGTGGGCTTCAAGTAAGTTGGCTTAAACAACTACAAGTAAACGTCTGAAATTGGCAGTACAGTGCATGGGCTATGTGAATGCAATGAAGCAAAAGCTTCTTTCATATCTGTGGTCTTTCATACTGTGCTTACCAAATGAGTGTTTTCTTTTATACTTTACATAGTTAATTTGAAGAGGTATTAAGGTTCCGCAGTTTCACTAGTAAATACTATGTTAAACTTGTGAATGTTCACAAGCATATCAGTACACTGAGTAAAGCAGAAAAATTCAATGCATTAAATTTTATAGTGTGCTTTAGACCACAGCAGGTGAGTGGCAATGCAAATTAATTGCTGAAAGGCATGTAAACAGGTATGTCTGGGCTTGTTCATGCGAGTCTGAACTAGCCACTTTCGTTTTCCACACCTCTCCGGCAACAGATACCTTCAGGCAGATCAAAGGGTGGAAAACAATATTCGAATTTTTGAAAGATTATTATCTTTTAACAATATGCCATTCACAAGCTGTGAGAACCACAAAATTTGCACAGATAATGAGGCAAATACATATTCATGCTCAATATCAATGCTTCTAAATTGGGGAATCTTAAAAGTTTATCAAAAAATGCAAAAAATGCTAAAGATTTTGGTATTGACAGACGTAAGTGTCCAAAGTAACTAAATGTTGAGTTAATAAGGGTATCAAGAAAACAATGAATGGATACTTACCTCTCTTACTCAATGAATCTGCAAATCCTGCTCTTATTCTGCACCAGAGCAGTATGGAAGCATAAATGCTTGTTATCTCATCACTTCCTTCACAATGTGGGTGTGCAGCAAGACCCAAGTCTTCATGTAAGACTTACTTTTCGTCCCCTTTAGTGGTGGTATACACAACTGTGTATGCAGTTGTTTTCGTTAGTTCAGCGGACAAGCAGTGACGAAAGTGCGAGAAACACAGAATTTTCTGGATGAATTGAACTCTTGAAATATTCAGTGTGTCGTCAGTTTGCTACGATGTTTGGTGTATTCCCGCAGGCAATTAATTTTCCGAAGACATTGCCATGTTTGACGAGTGGGTTTACGTGGTATGTTCAGGCAGTGACGACAAAAATATAATTTTCGTTGGCTCGAAATGAACATAGTGTATAATAAACTGCACCCGCGTTTCAAGTCTCATTTCTGATTCCTTGCATGACAAAGTAAAGGATGACTGACTTTAGAATAAATTTATGTTCAGTTATGCTCTACTTACAATTAATTACTGTACAATATCATTTAAACATATAACTGCAGCTTTATTTCTTGCATCAGAATGTGAAGTGCCATGGAAATTATTTGTGAAGATTTGAAGGATTTATAGACACCCCATCATAATTCGTGCCTGAAGGGGATATCACTCCAAGAGGTGGCTTGTCTGTCATGATATAACTACAAGGTTTGCTGCAAGGATGTGGACCAGTGTATAATAACTCTTTGTCCTAGACAGCTTCTACTTTGTGATATTGTGGAGGCACTGCTGTGAGTCGGAGCAGTACCTCCACAATGTCATGTAGTCTAGTAGGCATGCAGAGGGCCAGCTCCCTCCTAGTCATAGTGGAACTACCCCTTGTTGCAGCCCCTTTGGATGAACCATGGTTGCTATCAACACTGTTGATACTCTGAAAGCGCATTTGTGACAAACCAAGACTACTGTTTTCTGCACCTCCTGTCGATGGTACTTTTGTCTCTTGCAATGCAATCATGGATGGCGACTGCAGAGCCCTGAAGGCAATGTGACCAGCGTGGCGTCGTATGTAGCAGTAATTGCAATTAAGCTCATGGCATCGAGGCATTCCTTCTATTCCTGTGTGGTCCCTGCTGATGACTATGGCGATATGGGTTGTGCCACTTCATTTCAGTTGGGCACGAGTGTGCCATTTTTCTTCTCTGTATCACACATTTGCAGTGCTTTATGCTTAGAAATTCAGTGGATTGTCTCAATTTATTTATTTATTTATTTATTATATCCTCAAAGGTTCCGTATGGAACATTACATCAGGGGTGGGTGACATAAAAGAGGTGGTGTCGGTGAAAGTAATGGTTAATATACAGCTGAGTCTGCTTCTTGGATGGCATTCTTGAAGCGCGTAAAATCGTGGATGACTGCTGCCTCTTCCGGAAGGCCATTCCAGTCTTGGGCAGTGCGGGAGAAGAATGCCTGCTGAAGTGATGTGGTGTGAGCACGTGGAGGGATCACAGCGTTTGGATGACTTGTGTGATGACCTCAATGGACTGGTTGGATAAGCTGGTTGTCACGTGTGGCTGAATGAAAAAATTTGTGGAAAAGACAGAGACATGCAATACGACGACGAAGAGCAAGGGTAGGAAGTTTTAACTGGGATTTTAGGGTGGAGATGCCGTGCTGTGGCCAAATGTACCAAGATAATGAGATTTGATGCCAAGAAATATTAATAAAGAGTTTGACGTCAAGAAATAGGTAGTTAATATGCTTGCCAGAAGCAGAGGATGAGACTTAATTATTGGTTTTTCTCAATCATTGAGGGTCAAATTAACGAAGGCCGAGACCAGATTATCCAATTTTCCTAAATACCATGTTTACCCACATAATTTGCGCCCTCGCATAATTTGCACACCCCTGATATTTAGTTGGCTTTATAAAAAAAAAATTTTTCCTCGCATTTTTTGTGCTCCCCGTCCCGCCCGATCCAGCTCGCAGGCTCGTGCGCACTGACAGACTTTCGACAGCCACGCAGCCGCACCCCTCGCTGCGCAGGCGAGCGCAGTCATACGCAAAAGGGGCTGTGAGTGCGATGTCCCTTTTTCTGATTCTTTTCTCTAGAAGCCCCCGGAGCCCAAAGTACGGTCGCTAGAATAAAAGCATGCGAGTGGGGCAACGAAAACGGCTGAAGCAGAGATCAAACGAGCCCGGGTGCATGCGATAACATTGCCTCGATCGGGACGTCTGCCGTCAAAGCAGAGAGGAGACGCCCCCCACCTTTAACAAACATGAAAAGACGCGAGGGGGTGGGGGGGGAAGGGTCGCTCGCTGACAAGACAGTGATGGCGCGCGCGCTATCTCGGGAGCCATCAGTGGGGGCTCGTAAACGCTTCTGCATGCTGCGCTGTCAATGCAGAGACTGCGAAAAGCAGCCCTGGAGCAGTCGTATTCTCTTACACCAGCATTTTGGTGTGTTACGTTAGATCGTATCCAAAAGAGTTACCACATACCATGCGCGTTACATTACACATTATTTCGAATGTGTTCGCGAAATCTCCGCGTAATTTGCGCGCCCCTTTTTCAGAGATCTAAAATCCCCCCAAAAGTTGTGCAATTTACGCGAGTAAATACGGTAATGTGGGTCAAATTGTTGAAATTTTACTCTATTCTAAGGACTTGTGCTCTGCAGTTTGCTGTACAAGCTTGCAGAGGTTTCCACTGGGAGGGCACCAGCTGTTCGAATTCACCGGTCGAACTTACAATAAAAATTATCCATGTTTTTTTTCTATATTTTACAAGAATGATCAGTCTTACCTTCTTTTTAAATGCTGGTCATGTTTTTGTTTTCAGGCCACCAGTTGACGATGCTGCCAGTGCAGTGCCCGCTGACGGCGTGCTGCCTTCATCATCCACCCCATGTTGTTCTTCAGGTTAGTGCAAAAGCAGATTTACACTCTGAATGCAAGTATCTTGGCTATCACTGATAACACTGCATAATTGAAGTGCTTCTACTACTCATGATTTCATGCATCAACTTCAGGTGACACCGGCAACACACTTTACACTTTCCTTTTTTCTTACCCTTTGTGTATATGCATATTTGGGAGTGCTAGCAGCACACTTCTCCATTGCAAATTTATATTGAAGAACACTATTTTCATCAGTTATGCGAGGTTTCCTCTGGAGATTTAACGCAAGAGTTTCAGTTTTTCAATATTCTCAGTGCAGACTTTCATGTTGAGGATGCCTGAACTAATGCCATATCATCCTCTCTAATGCTTTATGAGTCTCATTAATGTTTTCTTCTGGAATAGCTTTTGACAGCCATGCTGTTGTGTGAGGTCTGCCATTAGTAATGGCAATTAGTCACTTTAGTCTTTGTCCATGCAGGTGATGAGCATCTGGCATTGTCACCTGCCCACAGCTCGAGGAGCAACAGCTCTCATATCACTGTGAGTCCATCACACAGGGCACCACCAACGCCTCCCACAACTGGTGCTGAGGGCCAGTCGGAGCCTGGTGATGTTGAAACGAAGAATCTAGCTTCCAACCTGCCAGATGGTAGTCACAAACTGGAAAAGGATCTTTTCCGTCCTGGGGCCAAGTCAGTGTGAGCGATCAGAAAAGCAAACTCTTTGTGGAGATGGCTGTAGGAGAAGCAGTGTTGTGTCTGTTTGAATTCATTTTTTCTCAGTATTTTGTTTGGTGGACTACTATTTTTTAGTAATGCTCGCTTTCAGGGGTGTGTGAACTTAAAGTGTGTGAGTCACATTTGGTTGCGTTTCCATCCATGCATCAAGTCCACATTTGGGCAGTTTAGTCGTCAATTTCAAGAGCCTGAGTCAAAGCTATATTTGTGGTTGATGCCTTGCTTACACACCATAATCGACACACAATCTTGTGTGCAAGAGCAATTGAAAGTTGTAATAATTTGTACCAATTAACACGTGACTGTTACTCACGTGGTCACGTGTGTTATTTATGGAGGCATTACAACAACAAGCAAATCAATGCATTACTGCTTTGTAATATACATGTCATTGAAAGAATACATAACAAAAAGAAAGTTCAGGCACAAGTGAAGGGCTGAAGCATTTTACCGGTGCTATCACTGCTAAAGACAGTATGGTAAATGAAACAAATGATTTGCACTAGTCCCTCATTTTAATGAAATCGCTTTACTTGAATATTGCTTTATTCAAAGTTTTTTCCGGTCCTGATCCAAGCTCATGTATATTAACCCGCATTACTCGAAGCACATCAATAGTTTGGTCAGCTTAGAGTGGACTAGCAAGGCATGGCTGCATGGTCTGACACAGCACAGCGGCGCCACAGAGGTGGTTCTTCTCATCTCCATTGCCAGCACTCATGGCGTGCAGTATTTCTAAGCCAACGCGCACCACCGCAACCACTTTTGCTCCTGGCTGTGCCCACATTTGAAGCCCAGAAGTTGAAAGAATGGTGACAAACAGTGTGTGATGGAACGGGCAAACATAGTTCTTCATAGGCATGCACTGCGCTAGTGCTAGCTCAAGGTCACTCAAGCAACTGAAGCCAGATGAAGTTCCTTTGCGTTAGTGTGCTGGCTGCACCGCCAGGGAGCTGGCGCTGCCACCCACGTTCAGTTGTGGTTGAGCCAGGTTGAGTGCCGACTGCACATGTATTGGAGTTCATACAGGACTACCACAGACATGTTGCGGTTACTCACAGTTGAAGGGCCTTGTTCAGCTTGCACTTTTTAGACCAACAGTTAGAGATTTTTCTGCCAACAGGCAAAAATGCTGTACTTTGGAAAGAACAGTTCTGCTGGTAAAAGGTGAGGAAAAGCAGCTGGTAACGTGGCCGGTGCCGGCGCCTGATTGTAGTGACCAGACTGTCGGCATCAAGATGACCATGATCTGTGCATCATGATTTAGCTGACATCAGTGCCAGACTTGATCTGGATAAGTTTGGACCACGTAGCAATGATCATTGGCTGCTGATGGTGATCAAGAAAGCTGAACAAGATCAGCATTGATCGCAATAAGTGTCTGGGTGAACTTGCATTTCATGACCCTGCTGCGCCTGATAGCGCTCTAGCTACGGATGCAGAGGCAATTCACATTGTTTGTGGCTGTCTTTCTTGCACCTCAATGAAGATTTGTTTTAGTTAAGATATCGTGATTCGGACTTCCTTGTAATTGTAGTGCAATTTAAGCCCGACTTCTTAAACTTTCATTGAGTTGTCGCTTATATCGAATTCCCACTCATAACAATTTTCTCACAGCACTGTAGACTTCATCAAAACGAGGGATTGATATGAAAGGAAGCCACATCTGCGCTGCTGTGAAGGTCACCAAGAGTAAACAGCTAACATAAAAAAATATATAATTACTTGTGTTGTTGTTGGTCTTAGGGGAAATGGAGACTTGTGACAGATTATCTTTGAACATAACAACACTCTATCTTTTTGAACTTATGTTTCACACAGACTGGTGTTATGCATGGAATGTTGCTGTTGCGTTTTTACAGCAGAGCTGTTGGTGCTGGTTATTACATGCTGAAATGGCATTAATTGAAGCCGCCAGCACTACTGTGTTGATTATCTCACAGCCTTGCAACGTCGTGGCTTGAGAACTTACATGCCGAGCTGCAACGATCGCTGACAGTCCTGACGCCCCCATACATGCGGGCAATGCGGGAATGGAGGTGGGGGATTGCGTGACCACTTTCAGAGACATCACACAACACTACAGATTGAACAGATGTAAGTACCCACCACCACACGACAAGCTAAACAAGAAACAGGTGGTTGCCTAGAGTACAACTACAGACGCACACGTATCCAAACCCGGTGATCTTTCGCCTCTGCTACCCAGACTCTGCTACCCAGGCTACCCGCCCGTGTCCAAGGGCTTGAGGCCGTCACCTAGGCTAGGGCGCTTGTGGCCCTACCCCGACCAAATCACTGGACCTATTTGTTGATTAAAGTTTTCTCTCTCTCTTGAGCTAGCACTCTTGCACACCAATCTGGTTGCAGCCATAGTGGCTTTCAGAAGTCAGCTTTGCTGCTATACAAAAGCATTACGTGGCCAAGCATGTGCGAAGTATTATGGTGATGCATATCAGGAACTCATAAGAGCCACTGTCAGGAGATGTAGTATGCGTGTCTTCTTTACCATATTTAATTGCGTAATGAACTGTGGGGTCTCCTGCAGTACTCAAGGAACAAAGGACGCAGTACACCCCAGTGCAAACCAGCAAAAGGGCATTTATTCTCACCTCGTTACATTGTGAGTGCTCTAGCCGAATTTATACAACGAATAGTGTGCCAATGTAACATACAACTTCAGAATCGAAGAGGGTCGACACATCGCAACAGGATAATGGGCAAGTAAAGTTTGCCCATGCCAGAAACCCAAGCCTATCAAAGTGTCGCATATGAAGGCACAGTTGAAGAACGAGAAGGCGTCGGCAGATCATCCAAGCAAAGCCCTTAAGAGAGCAAGGAGAGTTTCTCGTGGTCCTGCATATCCTTGTCTCCATGTGGTGCCACCCTGGGAACCTTGGCGCCATTCTCAGTGCTGAGACGCGCTGACGATGACATCACAGGCTCATGCCCCACAGTAAAACCCAACTTGCAGGAAACATGAATGCCATGCAGTAAGAACTTCTCAGAGGATGTGAACATCTTCCCGGTACACACCACCAACTTTAGCCATCAAAATTTGGATTTTTTTTGCTCCTGCTTAATAAACTCACTATCAACCTCAAGGCCCTGCACTCCCATAAATGGTCGCACTGTGGCTTTGCACTTTACTTGATCTGGCTGATGTAATGGCCACGGGAGCAGCAGCCATGTGGTGTCTCCTTGCCTTAGTGCTCTTCCCTTTTCTTTTCTTTAGTTATATCGACCCCGTCTGGTCACTTTCTGTGGTGTTATGCACAGTGATTCAAAGCTCTCGCGTCCCAATAGAACTGCTGCATGTTGCTGTGCTTAGTCATGTGGAAGCAGCAGAAATATGATTTATCTGCACTGCTGCCTTCCTCCGTGCTATCATGGTCCCCCTACCCACCTCTTGCTTTCTCTCACTGCAGCACTCTGCACAGGCTGATGCAGCTAATTGTGGTCATGTTGTGACCTCCAGTACTGCAGCAACTAGATGTAAAAGTATGCCCTCCAGAGATTGTGTTGTGGCAATGTTGGACATCATGTTTAATGCACACTACTGGGAGGAACAGCAGTAGCCATATTAGGGGGAAATGCTGTGGTGCTATAGGGGGGAAGAGGTGTTGTTTTGGGGGTACTTGAGAGTCTGAATAATTCCTTGGTCCATGTGTTGTAGCAGTGAGGTTGTGTTTGGCAACAAGATTCCAGTTGCATGGCTTTGAGGTCCTTGATGTGACCATGTACAGTGTAGTTGTTTTTATTAGAATTTTGTGTCCTTTGCAGCTCATATTCTTTGTCCAGTTTCCGGATGCATTCTTCAATTTTTGTTGGCTTCGTACTGCACTGGAACACTCACTTGCTCAAAGCAGCTTGGATTTTTTTATTTTTCTACAACAAGAATTGGAAGCTTTTCGGTACCAAGCATGTCGCAGCCGACAAGGACTTTAAGCTGTCCCTTTCTGTGCTTGCCAACATTGCTGGCAAGGGCCCCCGCGAAAGCAAGGGTTTTTTCGGTGGCAACTTGTAAAACAGCTTGCTTTCGTCGCATTTGTAATATCTTTGGGTGCGAACTGTTGGAGCAAGGACTGTTGTTGACAACAGTGATAAAATTCAACAGTCGACTCGTCGACCGTGGCACTCTCGTTGCACATTTTTTTGAAGCTCAAACCAAAGTGTCGCCATTGTTTGGTGGACCTCTCCAACGCTGCTGGCAGCAGCTGTAGACAGTGGCCGGGCGGAACCCCTGAAATGTTACAATACTCCGAAAACTTATCTAACAAGTCCTGTGGTGCTTGTATGTCCTGATAGCCGCCAAACTTCAGGAGCAGTACGGTGACGCCGCCTTTGACATTAACCGCTGGCGCGGTGTTGGCTGCCCCAATTGTCTCGGTAGGCCTACCTACATTGTTCAGCGGCGTGGTGTGCAAAATGCAGCCTATTTGAGCCACGAGTTGCTCTCTTTCCATTGCAGTTCCTGATGTCGAGACCAACAGCTGTTGGATGATCAAAAGAGGCGGGATAGTTTACTCTGTGTCACTGGCGTGCTGTGTCGGTGATTCTTTCATGGTTCGGTCGGATGAGCCTCCCCTTGTCAAGCTCGTTTATTCAGACGTCTAACTGACCCAGTTGTCCTATGTTATCTGCACTATTCTTGGCTCATTTCGCCAGCTGGTTCCTTGTTCACCAATCCAGGCTGTCGTAGTACCTGTGTAGTCCACGTCTCTCAGACCGCAGCGCACACCATGGACTGCTTACCATGCGCAGTGCGCACACACCACCGTCTCTCCCCAGACTTTTCCACCTCCGGTCACGCTTCCCTCCATGGTTGTCTGCCTCTCTTCCACACTCTGCCGCCTATGTGGGCCCGGCAGCCTCACTTTTCGGCTCCTGCCATCACTCGGGTCTCGGTGCCCTCATAGCCATGTAATTTAAGGGTGATGTAGGAAGGAATGGTTGAAGGGTTGGGTGAAGCACATCTGCAACCAACACCTGAAAACCTCTTTAGCACTGCCATCGCAGCCACTGTTAGGGGCCCTTTAAGTTTGGTTGATGTCTTGGAAAAAACTTCTTTAGCAAAGCAAAGGTAACTTAAATTCATCCACAACATACATTTGTGTGTGCCCAGCTTATTGTTAAGGCACGGCACAACGAAATTATTAGATTTCGGATCTGACTTTTTCAGCCAGCTACGCCTCACTGTTCTTTCCCCTGTAATAGAAGTGCAAAACAGATCCTTTGGCAGCAGCAGTCAATTACCGTAAGTTATTGCAGACATGCCAAAGGCATTCCCCGAATATGGGCTTTCAATTGAGTTCATGCTCGACCATTGTTCGCACCTCACTGATGGTACAGCGAAATTGGTATGAAGGGTGCGGCATCCAAGGTTGACAGTAGGGAAGTGTACAACAATTTCGACTGTGCTGTTTGGAGGACAGCAAACATGATCATGCTCTTTGTGTGGTGCTACATCCTTCTGCCTTGTTGAGCCTGTTAAGATAGTTCCCATCGGTCTTGAATATGAAGAATGGGACCACTTTATAAAGCACTGGAGAGCCAACACAGCACAACACAACACCGAAACAGCTATTGACACGGAGTTAAAGTGCACACAATTGAACTAGGCATAGTATCTCGCAGTACTGTTCTGTTATTTATAATAGAACGTGAATGAGGGTGTTCTGTTGAGGGATAAATTTTTAGTAGCAAGTCTGTAGTTGTCAGCTTGCCTTGTCAGTCCATGCAATTATGTTCAACATAAATGATGAAAGCCTTCATGCTTACATTTTTGGGGAGCCTTGTCTTATGTCTTTTTAAGGGCATTAAGCATTCATGGAGTCAAAAGGTTATTCATCATTCTGATAAACTATTCTGTGCCATAAGATTCTTTGACATCTTTCATCCCTGAACCCTGATAGCGGAGATTCTGGACAATGGCTGCACTACAAATAAGGAGCTTGTAATCAGTTTAGCAACACAAATAATAACATATTCCTCATTGTCCTACATCACCATATGACAAAAAAGTACATGCCACAGGTAGCAGGAAGACATACATGAACAGCTTGCCGCACGTTCATCATTTTTTTACATATTATTGGGCTGCACGTGTGATACTGTCAGTTTAGCATGGCCTTTAAGTTGCTTTCTTGCTCTCTGTCATAGAGTGCTACATAGTGGTAGTGAGAGAGCAGTGGGGTGTTCTCCCGCCTGGATGCATGTCATGTACATGATGCGATTACCTTCTGTGGGGAAGGCTAGAGCGTTGAATTTTGGGCGTCACGTTCACCATGCCACCACACACTCCTAGCTGTTGCCTGATAGATTATTCATCTCCTTTACTGCACTTACTGTTGTGTTGATCACCTCCCAAGGCTTGGGCAGCAGCACAATGGCTTCAAGGACAACGTGTGGGAGGATCCGGTCAGATGGTGCGCCCTCCGTCATGAAACTTGCAGTCTGTTGTAGCCATGCCCCAGAAGGAAGCATAAACATGATCACTAATGTATGTTCAGCTTATTCGTCTTAGCCTTCTTTTGAGTGATTGTTGGAGCCAACAGTGTTGTCAAACATTTAGGTATACGTGTCGAATTGATGCTTTGGCTTCAGTTCAATATCGTGCAAGACAAGAGTCTTAAATATTTCATGGTCAGCTTTGTCATGCATCTGCCTTCATGTAGCTTTCAAAGAAACAGCATTGAAAGCATATTTGGAAGGTATGCTTTTCAGTAAATTCCACAGAATACTCACGCTTGGCGATGAGAGCATTCCAAGGTTATTCTTAGTGCTTGGTAGGCTTGGTATTCTGACAAACATGCAGTTTAGGAGCCATTCTGCACTGTACCTCATGCCTTATGGCGACTTTACCTTTGGCTGGTGAGATGCCAGTATACGTGAAAGTCGCTGAGACACTGGCATTCCTCCACACTTTCCTTCAAAAGTTTTTCTAGCCTCTTTTCTAGCGTCAACACTTCTCTCATCTTTTGCTCGTGGGTTGCTGAAACGCCCGTAGCCAGGGAGGGTGCCCTAGGGGCCCGGGCCCCTCCCGAAATTTTCGTTGGGTGGCAGTGTGCTAATAACATAAAATTTAGGCCTATTAATAAGATTGCATTTCAAAAGTCACTTCATGTACATATTGTGAATTTAACCAAAAATAAATAAAGAAAATAGATGTTTTTCCCAAAGAGTCAAGGCCTTCAGCAAGTGGGCACCCCCTGAAAAAAAAAAATTATTATCTACGGGCCTGGTTCCTGCCCATTAATTGCACTTCTTTAGGTTGTGCAATTTCATTCCGCCAGCATTGGTCTTTTATATTGGCATTATTGGCAAGCCTCAAACAGTGCATGTGCATTGGCTGCAGTGATAGGACAATTAATTATTTTGGTATACCTTCTTGAATTGTTAGTTGAACATGACTCCTTCGCCTATCTTGAACTCATCTACTTGCTTAAATGTTTTTTCACCTTCGCTTACACATTTGATGTGGTGTGACAGCTGCTTGTAGCTGTAGCCGTAGAAGCTTAGTGAAACTTTCCATAGTGGCCTTCATTGAGAGCAGTTGCCTTTCTGCCTTTCTGCCACATCATGAGGAGGAAGGATAATAGGTGGACAGTAAGAGCGACGGAATGGATACCAAGAGAGGGAAAATGCAACAGAGGTAGGCAAAAGGTTAGATGGAGCGATGAAATTAAAAGAGTTTGCGGGTATAAAGTGGAACCAACTCGCTCAGGATAGGGTGGATTGGAAATCGTTGGGAGAGGCCTTCGTCCTGGTCGAACCTAAACAGGCTGATGATGATGATGATGATCTGCCACATTAAATGTGTAAAGCACCATGCTCTTGCTTTTTCTTTGTCACTCATCATCAAGAAATTCAAAAGACTCACTGGCCTGGCTTGCCACCATAGCTAGATCTGTATCTATCGTGAGCACTACATTGGCAGCAGGACTGGACTGCATTTTTGGTCATGAAATTTGACTTTGCTTGCTGCTTCAGAAGTTTCTTTTGATGTATTTGCCTTCACATAAGGCATCATGTGTCTTCTTGGAAATCTGTTCCACACCTGGAGCCTTTGATTTGGAATTGTACTAATTCCCATGTTCCATGTGGTATCAGAACCCCTTTACTGTTGGCGGTAGAACTTAATCCTCCTCAATGTGAACATCATGCTAAGTTTTCCGGTTGTTCTATCATTTCTGTCTATAGCATGTTCCCACCTTCTCAACTAGATGGTCCTTCTGGGACTGTAAGAAAAATGGAGCGTACCTTGGCTCATGATTTGTTGCCACTTTTGCAACCTGGAGCAAAACATATTGGCATATTGCATGCTCAGCACAAGCCAGGCCTTGCACTTCCACAGAGCTGCCTGAGCTCTGAATATTCAAACTTCTGAATCAACTTTTACATGATGTATAAAAACATGGCACCAAAAGAACTACACAAGAGACACAGTCATAGCAAAGAAGGTGGACATTCGCAAGTGCTGCCAATAGCATGACTTGATTACAGCATCATTAGTTTTTGTGACTGACATTGAGCCCACATTTTCACCAGAGCTGTGGAAGTCATTTGGTTCTAAGTAATGTTGTGCTTGTGCTTCTTGCTGCTCCTCAGTACTGTACAATGTTCTGTTGTGTTTTTCTACTGGATATTTCATGTCCCAAACGCTTAAACTTGCAATCCCTGAGTTGCATCTAGCAGTGACGCACATGCCCACTCTGTTTTCTGTGTCACATGAGTATTCTAAGCCCAATTATGCAAGTGAGAGTCGAAAAAGGTGCATCAAGTGTTTGCCATCTTTCAAATGAAGTTATTCGGAGGAGAGGAAGTGGGGGGGGGGGAGTAACTGTAGCATTTGAGAAAGCTAGACAGATGTGGTTGCCTTGCAATACACCATTGTTGACTTTACTGATTGCTTGAAATGAAAGTGAGTTATGGTTAGATATAGCTGCATAGCACTTGACTTGGCCCTGAGCAACAAAAACTTCACACACCCCTGCTTGTTTGCCAGAGATGGCAATTGGTAATTCATGCCATTCTTTCATACGAGTTTTAAACCCCATTTTTATTGTTTAGTGAAAGCTTTATAATGTGTGCTTTCAAGGGTTGTTATTTTTCTTACGTCTACTTGTAGTCATTTGTGTGTCTGACTGTGCGCACCTTGTTTCTCTTTTAGAAATCTATTGACCTTGTACACAAAACTTATCATTGGCTTGGTGAACATCACGATGGTTAATGTATTTGAGCGGGACCATGTTGACTTCACATCGTGTAGCTTCAATGACGCCATTTCAGCAAGAACAATGGTGCTTTATGCTTGTGATTCTTACATGTGAGCTCTCAGTTTTCAGTATTTAAGAACACTAGATTAGCAGGCCTTTCTGGCTGCAGAATATTTTGCTTTGGAATTTGTTCTGCTAAATGCTTTTACCAACTGTTTTATTTCTTGAAGGGTATCCGTGGGTCGTTGCTTCACTTACTTTTTTTTAAATGGCTTGACTATTTGAAGGAGTTGTGTTCAGGACAGTTTCAATACTTGGCTCAGTGTGCAGTGCAGACAGAGAAATCTTGTGTTTACTGATGCACAGGACCATTTAGTCTTTTCGTTGGGCATTGTTAAAGTGACTGCCATGGTGAGAAAAGGAAGTTTGTATACGTTGCTACATTAGAAACAACTTAATGAACCAACAAACAATGAAGCCTAGGAAAGCACAGGGGAAGACATTGAAGTTCTTAATCATAGTATTGTAATTGTGGAGTAAGTAGAAGGAAATAAAGTAGACGAAAAGCCAAACCTGCCTTAGGCTTCATTGTTTATTGGTTCATTAAGTTGTTTCTAAGAAATAAACGAGCCGTTGACCCCTTCCCTTTTGTTGCTACATTAGGCCATAAGAAATTTTGTAGCATTTCTCACATGACTGATACACAGCATTTATATACCTCCACAACAGTTCAACTCTGTGTTGTTTAGGGAAATTTCATGTGTTGAGGATGACACTGGGGCATTGGTTTTCTAGCTGTTCGCAAGGAGCTTTACATTTCTGTTCTCGACACATGAATCTAGCATTAGCCCTCCTTAAGCATATCATAACCTTAAGTGAACTAATTCTACCACTGTCAAGGTTTCTTGAATGCATACTCCATTTCAAGAAGTACAGGATATGTTTGTACTGCATTTATCATGGATTTGTAGAGGGCTTGAACTGAACATTAGCTCACTCTAGTGGCATTGCAGGAGAGATTTTTTTACAGTTACTCTGCAGTTATACTTAAGCCTCCTCCAGAAAAGTTCTTTTTTCTTTAGTCAACGATATTTTGTTCAAAGTAGTTAATAAATTCTTATGTGATTTATACTAATATAAAAAAGCATGACATTATGCAAAGGCAAAGTATTGAAAACTGTAGCGAGGTGTAATGTTGTGTTGAAGTTGCCTAAATATGCTAGCGTGATTAGAAGTGACCAGCAGCATTACTGGCATTGCACACTGATGGAGCACAAGATAGAATGGAAGAAAAACTGTCGATGTTTGTCAGCACCTGTAGAAAGGATTATATAGATTAGCTTGATGTGTGCTGTCTGTATGGCACATAATGCACCAAGCTGTGTCATGTAGAGCTGTGGGAAATTGAAATGCAAACAAGCTGAGCTTAACGAAAACACATTCTTTCAGTCTTGTTTGTACCAGTATGCATAATGTCAGCATGATTCCAGCTTATACGTATTTCTTTCTTTTCTTTTTTTCTTTTTTAAGGCCTACATCATCTTTGGAAACGGCGTAATTAAAGGTTTGAGAGAATGCTCTCGACTTATCACTATTGAAATCTATTTTACTTTGCGATTCCTTGTGCATGTTTAATTTGTCTGTGACTCGACACAGCTGCTCAATAGGAAACCTAATGTGTGTTGTGTGCAATGCTCATACCAGCAGTGGAAGATAGAACACTGCCCTGGCTCCTGTAGAGCTTTGTTGCTTTTATAGGTAGAGGCACTGTGCACCTCTGGAAATCTAATCCTGAGCGTGCCTCTATGTGCAAGCCCTGCTTGACATTGTATTGACAGCATGATGTCAGAGGCTTGCCTAGAGTTTCTGTAAAAGTTCTATCACAACAATGTGTTACTAATAATTTCTTTTCATGTTCGAAAATCACTCAACTAGGGCCTTCGATTGCCTCAGTGGTCTTGATTTTCAGTGCCTGGCAGGCAGGCAGGAACATGTTGGGACAGAACTAATGTGGTAGGTACTAAAGCTGTAGGATCATGAGGTGAGTATAGACAAATTCAAAGTTTCACTCGCCCACAGAAGTGGCCAAGTTGCTGTGACTCCATGCCTGAGTCATTGAGCTCGCTACGAAAGTACTTGCCAATCCACACCATCGTTTCCAATACCTTTGGTACGTTTTCCAGAGCACGCTTGCTCTTCCATTGCACCTCGTGAGCTACATGCCTTGGCAGACATTGCTTGGTTTTTACCAAACTAAAGCTACTTCAGAATGCGCTATCCGGATTTGACTGCTAGCATACATTGGTCAAGCTGACGCATGACAAGGGCAGTGCTCACCAGGTTCTCGCAGCACCCATTTGGGCATTAATGCGACAGCCATGTTTCTTACACTGTGTATGCACTTACACTGTGTATGCACAATTTAAAAAATACAAGCAAAGAGAAAATGCTCAAGAGCATTATGCATGTTGATGTAGTTTCTTTCCCCCTCAGTCATCCCTTCCTGTGTATTGTCCAGGGCACTCTACGGAAAATGAAGGGAGAAAGCAGGACAGGTTCCTTTAGCTCCACTTGTGCTTGATGGATACGAGAAATATTGGCAGCAAGAGATTTGTGAAGCAATAAACTGCTATAGCGAGGTCATTTTATCGTTACCTGCAAAAATGTTGCAGGGCCCCTTGTTGCAAATTCATCCTTCCATTTATGATGCAGGCCTGTATACATATACAAGGTGCTGGCTCCTCTTTTTAACAAGTCCTAATAAATTAATAAATAGTTTTTTTTTGGTGGGGAGGAGGAGGGGGGGGGGGGGGGCTGGGGAGAAGTTTGGAAAATTGCCTTTGGAGAGCAGCACAGATTCACCTACTCGGTTAGTTCGTCTGATGTGAATGTTACTCGGATGATAAATGACACTTGGCTAGTTGAAGGAATTCTCCCCTACACTGCAGCTCCTAATTTGGGCAAGTACATGTTGCACTTGGGGTATTCAAGTTGCCCAGTGCTCAAAACATAGTCATTTAGTGTCTCTGTTTGACGGGTCTTGTGCCTTATGATACTGCAGTAGCTATTCCTGATTACCCATGGTATGCAAGCTGAAGTCATTTGCTCTTTTGTAGATGCCCTGTTAATTTTTTTCTCATAGCTTCCTTTCTGAGATGGAAAAATGGCATATGCTCCTAATACTTTTATTGATCAACTACTTACTTTTGTTGTTGATATTAAACTATTGGGCCTGAATTTTGGAGGCTACAATCTACACCATCAAGTCATTTGTGCTTGCGAACAAGTGTGCTCTGATGCTGCTATGCATGGGGGCTTAGGAAGAAAGAAAAATCTGCCTGCCATTTCTTCCACTGAAAACAATTATTTATTGGTCCCAGTGATCTGAAAATTGGGTAGCGTGTCTTTGTTTTAGTGTGCTAAGGAACTTGGGATAGCTTCCTGTTTAATACAGGTTATCTGCAGTAGTTGTTCATTAGGTGCCTTACTTCAAGTCCTGGTGTGGAGATAGTCTACACATCTCGCATACATTTATTTGTGCAGGCTTTACATGCATCTATTCTTTTCTAACTTTTGCAAGAGTTGCAATGCCAGTTTTTCAGAGGTTTCACAGACAGTGTGCTGGCATGTGATGCATGAAAATATGGCAAGATAGTGTATACGGGCACATTTCCTTGTGGTTTCAGATCAGCATGACATGGTTTTGTCTTTGAAAAACCTAATTTAAAGAAAAAGAAAGGATAAAGTCTTAAGATCGTGGATTGCAGTTATGATAATGTTGTGCATGTTAAAGGTTGGCTGAACATGGCATTTTAGCACTGTGTCTCTTGCCAAGACTCATTTTATTTGGAGCCTCTTTCTTTTTTAATGTTATTTCACTAAGAGCAGGCTCTAAGTAATGGTTAACATGCAGTTAGCAAGACGGGATGGGCTGTGTTTTATCGAAACAGCTTTATTGAGCTGGCATCAGAACTATGGCATTCAAGAAGCAGCACAGCAATTTAATGTCTTAGTTGCAGCGAGCATGCATAGCAGTGGCAGAGCGATCTGCACATTTATGACAGAATTGTTGACTGTTACATTTTGTTGTTGTCATGATTTGTGATGAAGGACTTCTAAGTTCATGAAAGTTGAGCGAAACAGAAAGAAAGAAAGTGATGGAAACTTAGTTCTGCAGCTGGAACTCACACTTACCTGGTCATTCCCAAAGTTTTTTTTTTTTTCGTGTGGATATGTCTTTCAGTCACAGAGTAGAGGTGCATTGTTAAACTGCGAAACAGGCTTGGCTTGAAGCATGTGGCTGAAAGGTTATTGGGCACAGTATCCTTCCAAACCACCATTTCCCTTTTAGGGCAGCTTTCTTATAAGCATTGTAAGCACCTGGATTCACTGCACTAGTGTCAGTTGTGTGTTCTTTGTCTATTTCTGTGTGTGATGCCTGTGCCGTCATTTGTATCAGGCATTATCAGGCATCGGCACTATTTTGTTTTGTAACTTGATGGCAAAAGGGCATAATTGCTATAGCTGTATCCTAAAAAATATGATGGTAATAGTATACAACATATTGAGAAGTATGCTCTTTAAAGTGATTGCTAACTTTTCTATGGACGTTTCTTTGTATAAGAAGACACCTTTTTATGTTTTGGTCACTCGTAGGCCAGTTTGTTTGTAACTGGAAACTTGACTTGTGGACTCAGAAATGGGCTGATAACTTTCAATGGAACTGGCAACCTTGCACTTTCAAACCGTCCATTGCAACCTCTATGCTACAGCTGTGCTAGCTGAGTGGAACAAATGATACGTATTTGTGTTCAGTGCTGACAAACTTTGACAGTTTTTCTGTTGGAAAAATTGTGAAAAATTCTCCTCTTCTGTGCTTCTTTTGTTTACCTGACCAGAGGGAAGCATATAGGCAAAACACTTTTGGACCCTACGTAAACTGTGTATACATCCTAAATTTGCAGCTTTAATCTGCCTCATCACATGCGACTGGGCATTGCCTGAACACATTGAATTGTGGTATATACAGTATTCTGTAAAGCATTGCAATGCTACAATCCTTTCTTGTTTTAGAAAAATTTAGTATACAACACATATTTCTTGTCTTAGTATGTTCATGAGGTGTGTGTGCACTACATGTTGCCACATGAAAGCAAAACTTGGGTTTATAGCTAGTCCCAACATTTTCGTGTTTCAGAAATGTACAGATGGGCATTTGTTTTATTGCTTTCACAAGACTGTGAAATTCCAGCACGGAAACGCATTTTTGATGTGGGCATTGTCTCGTGGTCCTATAAATCCATTTGTTCTTACTACACTCTGCACCACTGACCACTGGTGCCGAATGTAGTTGTTAAAAGAGGTAGAGTTGAGTCACGCAACACTTTTAATGCCATGCTACACATTGTGTCCATCTATGGATTTTGTACTTGAATTTGAATGTTGCCTGAAACATCTTTTTGTTTGTGTGTGTGTGTTTGTGAAACTAAGCAACACACCAGCATAAGTTGGGTGGCTTCTTGGGAGTGTGTTTTTGAAGACAATTTTTAATATGACCTTACATTAACGATGATGCGAGTGTAATGTTTACATTTTTGTTTCCCTTCAACTTGTCAGTCCTTCCTCGCTAGGTTGGCATGAATAGCAGTGCCCTGACTATTGCTTGTGCCTGTTATTTCCATAGTGCACCTAAGGCAACATGAAAAATTGTGTGGAGGGGATACATTGGGGATGAATGTCACATCCACGCTTCCTAGAAAACTTGGGACGGTGTGGGTGTGTGACCACAATGGCTGGGATCTGTGGATTGTCACACTTCATGTAGTGTCGTCATCGATGTTGCCTAAGGTCCAACAATACCAGAGATTTTAAAAACTACGGGAAAACCATAGCTCAAAGTACTAGATTCCGTGCTTGCACGAATCTAACACACGTCGAATTTTCACTGGTTCAGACTGAAAATGCCCCTTAATGTATTGTTTTAAGAAAGAAACTGTGGTATGTTTCTCGTGGTCTTCAGAAGAAGAGACAAGTATTACTTGCCTTTACAGAATAAGAAATTTATTCTTCCATCAGTCCTTTTCTGTTGCGATCCATTTTTATTGCTTTGAGATTACTGACGCACACGATTCGATCACGCCACTCAGCGTGGCAAGCTCCCCCAATGGGGAGTTGCTGAAGAAAACCTGCAAGCTTGACTTCGAGTTCCGGTTATTTCCCATTTTTAGCCCATAAAATGTTTTCCCTCTCGGCATGCAGCTGGATATCATAGTTTTCTCTTTGCTTACATTATACCAGTAGCACACGGGCACTTTTAATTGCAATCTGTGCATCGCGATCTGTCTCCCAGATTGCGATTTGGCTGATGTCAGCGGCTAACTCGGTCTGGATTAGTCTGGACTATTTAGCTGTGACCACCATAGATCACAGCCAATAAATAGGATGCGGATCATCATTGACCACAATGAACAGTGCCCGTGTGAAACAGGCATTGCTCACGGTTACAGGCCTCGGGCACATGAAGTGACACAGATATCTTCCTCATGTAGAATGCCTTTCTTTTGAAATGAGCTTTACGATAACAGTAGCACGCTCAGGTTTGCGCTCAGTGGACTTTTTTCATGAGGGTAGACTGCGCATGTGCGGCATCAGTGACAAAACATGCTCCATGTTTTTTGGTGGCCAGCACATGATGAGAAGGGTGACACCTGGTGCGCTATCATCCCCAAGTACAAGTGCAATGCCATGCCTCCGCAATACTCTACTGCTGCATGGTGGAGGATTGCGGAGGCACGAGCCACCAGTTTTGATTTCAGCAACCTTCACTGGTGGTGCTTTTCCCTTCATGAAAAAGGCCCATTCGGAACAGATGTAGTGCAAACCGGTCGCAATCGATCATGAAACCAACCAACGTGAATTTGCAACAAAATGCACTCTGCTGTCATAGGCGCTGCCATTTTGGGATGGCTATCGCACATCATTCGATCCCTCTAATGGGAGGACTTTGTGAATGCCGCAGATTTCGTTCTGGTTTTGCAATCAATTCTAACACGCAGGCATCTTTTGGGTTCATTTTATCAGAAGAAAGGTGCGCATTAGAGTCCTGCAAATACTAAGTTCCTTGTTGCCGTGAGCTGGCATTTAGAGGGCGTGTTTGTGATGACCTTGGCTAAACATTTGCATCACCTTTACTATGCTCAAAAATGCACTCCATATCAGCTCTTCACTTCTTTAACAGCGGGTCTCAAATTTTAATAGCTTTTCATAGTTATACAGAAGGTAGTTGCTCAGTTTTGACAAATACATTTGCTGTGTACTAAAATACTCTAAAACAGAAATGGAGTCTCGGTGAATTGCCATCTGAAGGTGAGGCAACCTTACTCACGGGGTGCCAGTTTGCGTCTAATTCTGGAAGTGTTTCAGTGCTGTGTCATGGCATGTCTGAAATAATCTCCTTTAAGGCCTACTGTATGCTGCCAGAAGGTTTCTTGAGAATTCTTTTTACCGTGCCACAATAGACGAGGGCACTGCAAATCATGCCATCACTTTGGTGGCTTATAGAAAGAGCTACTTGTTTAAAAGATCAAAATAGACCCTGCCTTGGGAGGACCCTGGTATGTAGAACAATGTGTAGTGTAGCCACTTGTTTTTTTCGCCCTCGATTATAAGTCTATAAAGTTCTCTTAGCAGAACATGTTTAAGTGCAGCCGAAGACAGCACTACTAGCCAAATCACATATACCTCTTGACTACCCAGTATTAACATGATGCTTTGATGAGGCCGTGAGAACTACTGGGAATACAGAAAGGCAGTCCGTAACACATATTGCAGCATAATATGGGAGGCAGCACGGTGTCACAAAAGAGCCAGGATAAGTACAACAGAAGCAAAGCCAATCCACGACTGCCTGCTACTGGTTTTAAGGCACTTTCATAAGCAGAGTGCCACCTCAAGTTGTGTGTACCGAAGGGACTGTATTTTTGTACTACACCATGTCATTTTCTAATGCATTTGTTTTGTTTTGTACTGAATGGCACTTAGGAGCCAACTGATACAACCAGCTCCTCTAACAGGGTCACTGGATAAACCAATCCAAATTATCCACTATTGCGCCTTTTATACAGCGCTCTGAAGAAGCCCAAAGCATCGACTTGCGGCTTGAGCAAGTTTCGCTGGATCGAAACAGCTGAAGCCTTTTTAACTTTCCATGAGTCCTATGGAACCACACGATCCCGCTATATCCCAGGTTTCTTCTTGCTCTTCTTTTGGCCACTTTATCAAGTAGCTGTGGCGTCTAGATAGCATGTCTACAGAGGAGAACCTACCTTTATTAGCATGGGATTTATGTAATCTCGAGTGAAGTAACACATTTTTGAGAGGGTAGTGTTTTGTATGCTGAAAATACGTTCTTTCTCTAGTCCATTGGTTTGACATATTTTTGTGTGTGAATGCATGTGTGTGCGTGTTTCCTGTGATTGCACAGTGCCTTTGGCTGGTTGCCAACATACACAGGCACATGGTCATAAATCTGTAGATTCAACCTTAGCTGAGCTAAGCCGCTTTCATTGAGTGAAGTCATCTGATGTTCTACGTGCCTGTTTTTAAATAAGCTATTGTTGAGCCTGCTACATATTGTTTATTGCCTTCTAAGGTGCTTTCTTTTCTTATGTGCCAGTGCACTTGATTTTGCAGACTACGTCTGCTGCCTTTTTGTGCAAGTCAAGTGTACTGTGCAAATAATGTACTGAAGTTTAGCACTGCTCTGTAGTGCTGCTGACTTTTTTTAAAGGTTGATTGACAATGCCTTGAAAGAGCACTCGTTTAAGGGTTTGTTTGCATGAAGTTATGCTTTATGGTGCACAATAAATATATCACATGAACAAAGCCATATTGCCTCATTTATGTGTACTGATGAATGTAGAAAAGCCCCATGTGTCATGGAAATCTTGTTTAGTGGTGTAACATTCTTCCTATTTTGCTTGACAGTTTCACCCATGAAACTGTAGCTAATAGTTTTACAAGGCACACTTTGGTGTATCATGGCATAAAATGTACAAGAGGGTTGTGCTTATCATTAAAATTTATTTTCTAAGTGCTACATATACTTAGCTTACATAGACTCATATCTGAAAGTATCTTACATTGCAGGAGAATGAAAAATAAAATAAGCGTTTGAACAAGGTTCATGAATAGTACACTTCAACTCAAAGCATAATTTTTGTGAATAGTTATCTGTGGTTCACAACTCTAGTTAAGATTTATTCTGCGTATTGTATGCAATATAACCTCTGACGGGAGCTAGGACTTAGTTGCCACAGCAAGACACTCGACACACGCACTGGTCCTGAGGCTTCTCAGGTGCCGGTCTCATCCACTGACTTCAAGTCATTGTGCTTCTCATGGTAAAGACAGTTGTATGGTTGGAACGGCATGACTTGAATGCTGGGCTGCTGTTTGCATGGAAATAGCTTGTGTGTACTGCGCGTTACTGGACATCGTGGACTACTCGCGAGGTGTATCACATCGCAGACGTGCACTGTGACTCCACTGGAGTATGCAGTTACAGCTATACATAGGATGCTGCTGGCCTAGAAAAGTTTCACCTCTGGACCTTTCAAACCATAACATGTCGCCCAGCACAGTTCGGAGGGAAGTTCATTCACAGTCTCACAAGTGACTCGGGGCGCCGCTGTCTCTTCATAGATGCACCAAACCGTTGCAGACATTATCACTTGCAGTTTCTGACACCACACTGTGAAGGCTCGCACGCACTTAATTTTTTTTTTTTTGCACAAATATGAACAAGGAACCCTGAAGCATAATGCAGCAGGGAACTGGCAGTGCCCACAGCTAGCGCTGCTGCCTCAGTAGCGGTCCATGCCGTTGATCATGATGTTGGCCATGCCATTGCGCCTCCTGCGCCATGAACCAAGGTCTTTGGCATGGTACCGGAGCTGCTTCAACCACTCCCGCGTTTCCATACTGTTCTCGGCCTGCATTGCAGAAGCGCCACTGTAGTTGCAGATGCCTGTTTCATGCCTTGTTTAAAACAATCTCACTTACCTTGAAAAGAAATCCTTCCTTCGATGTGTACTCCTGTATTTCAAAACAGTCCTTTAGCTCAGGATCACAGCTGATGATGCAGCTTCCAAGGGACAAAGGTTCCTGCAACATAGTTGGTGTTACTCTGTCATTTGCCTTGGATGTTACATGAGTTGTGCACTTTCATATGCCTATGGAAAGAAAATTAAGCAGCTAATGTTGCTCATGGATTCCTGCATGCATATGTTTCACGAAACCTAGCTTGACACAGGACACATATATCATGCTTGCATATACATATAGCTATCTGTATATTATAGCCTTGCAGGTGTGCCAGTTTCCAACTCCCCGCTGTGCTGTTACACAACAAATTCTGTGTAAATTTTCTCGCCACAACACATTCATGACTGCCTTCGAGTGCATTGTACGTTTACCTAACATGTATTCCTTTGGCTCTTGCTGTTGCGTTAAAGGGAATCACCTACATGGCTCTCTTGTGTTGGCATACTTGGACCTTATTTGAGCTAACTTTTCAAGTTGCTACGTGAAAGTGTAACATTAGGAAACTCGTGGGCCAGCAAATTCTAATTGGCCTGGAAACATTGCCATTTCATGTGGGTACCAACTTCTCAGTACATGATCTATAAACTTGCATGATGTCAACTTCAGAATTTTTCACCTTTTCATCCTACTGGAAAGTATATAGTGCTACAAACTTGGAATGCCACGAATTTAGCACACCTTCTTCTCCTCCTGACCTTTCATGCCTAGAACACAAGGCTGGAATACCTGCTCAATCATCTTATTACCCTCTATGGTAACGTGCTGATAGACTCTATCAGTCATAGATGCTTGCGTCAGTGTAACATATCAGAGCATTCGCTGGCCAGCATATCGAGCTTAGGGCCTGCACGATTGATATACACTTAATTTGACCACAAGCAAACGTGAGGAATGCCCTTGAGACTATATATATATACATGGTGATAATTGCGCAAACACAGCACCAGGACAGAGTAGGGAGAAACAAACGAGCACAGACTGAAACTGACGTTTACTGAAACTGAATAAGTGCACATAGATGAAGGAAAGGAACCAAGCAATAAGTATACAAGGTAAACAAGCATGAATAGATTATGTGCCATCATTGTATGATAGTTCACATTCTAAGAGCGATATTGACGGAGAACTGCGCTCGTTTGTTTCTCCCTACTCTGTTCTGGTGCTGTGTTTGCACAATTATCACCATGAATGCATACCAACTGGCCCGATTATCCGCTCTTCTTATATATATATATACGCCAGTGCAGTGGATGAGGTATCACATTTAAGGGAGCTGTGGATGGCAGCCTTGGAATCTGCAGCAGGTTTCCACTACTTACCCCTCCTCTGTCATTTGCTCATATACTGATGTCTTCCACTTTAACCATTGAGCTAGCTTTACGTTGAACCACGGTAATGGGGCTAGAATACCAACCACGGCCGCTCTGTAGAGAGAGGACCACCTTTACGTCAAAGGCTCTTGTTCTCCCCAACCAAGATTCGCGCTTGGGCATCAAACGCAGACTAGACCTTGTTAGACAGACGTCAGTTTATTGCATGTTCAGAAGGCTGTCATCTTGGACTTCTTGTAATGTCCTTTTTCTTTTGTGCCCGTGATATATTGGTAACGTCAACGTGTCTGAAGAAGAGGCTCCTTTAGCTAGCTACCGTGATTACTTGTACATCACAAGCACTGGCTAAATGTTATTTAAATGATGTCAAGCGTTTGCTATCCAATGCTGCAACAGCAACATTGTCTTCTTTGTCTCTTTAATGACTAGCACTACTTTCTGCTCTCTTATGTGCTGTTGCATGGGACCGAGTCCCCTTCTTCCGCCAGTGGGGTTATTTGTTGTTGTGAGCATAAAACTCTGCCATTTTGTCAAAATTGTAGTTTTGTCACCTGTGATTTCGTTAGGAAGCTGCTACAACTTCTTGGGTGGAGCAGAATGGATAAATGGGCTAGTTGGTAATGCATCTTTTTGGGAAAACACGAGCACAAAAAAGTACGTTTACACACAGAGAAAGAACTGCACACCACGAGCGCTCACTCTCAACTGTTTAATCACACATGGAAACAAACAGCTATACACAAAATGATACACATCGCGCATGACACTACGAGGCGATCATTCTTAACATCTATGGCACGTGTTTAAGATCTTTTAATGAAATTGAACTCTTTGATGCTACAGACGGATGACTGACACAGAGCGCTCCGAAATTTCTCTTGTAGTTTGGTTAGGGTGACTGAACAAAATCGTTGTCTTCTTTAAAAGGGCCAAACTGGAGCACCAACATCTCATCTTGCCATGCATTGTCGATCATGCCATTGTAGTCCCCTTTTAAAGGGGACTACAATTTTGTTCCGTCACCCTAACCAAACTACAAGAGAAATTTCGGAGGCACATCATATCACTAAGAACGCCGCGTTCTGTGTCAGTCATCCATCTGTAGCATTGCAAGATAAAGAGTTCGGTTTCATTAACAGATGTTAAACACGTGCCGTAGATGTTAAGCTTGATCGCCTCTTAGTGTCATGCGCAATGTGTATCATTTTGTGTATATCTGTTTGTTTCCATGTGTGTTGTTTAAACAGTTGAGAGTGAGCGCTTGTGGTGTGCAGTTCTTTCTCTGTGTGTAAACGTCCTCTTTGGCGCTCGTGCTTTTCTAAAAAGATTCTTGGGTGGATCAAAATGACACCCTTACAGATTTTGTGACACGTGCAAATTTGTTGACGTTCAGAACGGTATATATCCGCCTTGACTTTGTGGGACCTGGTCCCGCTCAACGCCATGTTTAGCGTGGAATGCCCGCGTCCCCCTCGCCCAGCTGGACGGAGCGGCGGCCGCCCGCTCAGAGGGGCCGCCTGCTCCACCGCATGTGGTTTTGACTAGGCTCCCATTGGTCAGTTACTAATTTCGACCCTTTGTGCGTTTCGGGTTTTGGAGATGCCTGGGGAGAACACGCTGGGACTTGGAGAAGTGCGCACGTACTTTTGGGACCCTCCGGCCGACCAGGCCATCGGTCGGATGGCGTGCTTCTGCGAGCCCCAGCGACCACGGCGGCGACCTGCGACCGACGCCCCTGTCTGTATGTTCTTCTTCTATTTTCCTTTTCTGAGGGTTCGCGGTCGCGGGTGCGCTGGCCGGGGTTAGGCTCTTCTCTCTTGCATGGTCTTTGGTTCTTTTTGTGTGTTATTCTGTGTTCGCGTGTTGTTCTTTGTTACTGTTATTGTATGTTCGCGTGCTGTTATCGTATTTGTCCTTCGTTTATATTCGACTTATTCGGCCTTGTATTATTTGTTTTGTTTTAACGTGTGTTTATTAAATTACCATGCTCGGAGAGATGCGCCTAATGTTCTCCTCTTTAGCCGCGTGCGACGGTTCGCGCTGCCCTGCCTCGAGTCGGGCCGCGGGCCGAAGCGCGCGGCAGCGCGGCGATGGCATGGCTGAGATAGCTAGCGCGCGAGCGCGACTCCCTCATTCTCTGCTCGTTGAGTGCTCGAACCCACGACAGGGGGTTGCTAGCGGCGATGCCGCTGCTAGCAGTAGTTATTAGTAGAAGTTCACCCCGACATTTTGGCGCCCAACTAAGTGGGGCCAGGGGCCTTGCCCTTGGTCGCTCAGACGACGAGCAGGTGTCGGCAGAGTGGGGAAGTTGCGTTCGGTTCCCAGCGTCAAATGCGCTTTGGTTGAGGTTGGCCGTCTCTGCCGTGTATCGCGCGTATCTCTTTCTTTATCCGTCCTTCCTTTTTCTCTTGTCATTGTATCGTGGTGTGAGGAGAGGCAAATGTCACTTCTCAAACGGATTGGTAACCCGCTTCGAAGTTGTGTGAGGCGAAGCGTGGACGAGGAAAGGCGTGATGCAAGTTGCCACCGAGATGCAGCAGTTTGTTCTTGGTGGCGGAAACTCGTTGGATTTACCAAGGCTTCCATCATGCCATGGCCGGGAGATTGACCATCGTGTCTCCCGTACGACGTTTAAGTCGGTGAGTCCAACGGTTTTCTTTAGACTTCGCGTCGTGCGCGTCTTTCCTCACTAAATTCAGAACCAGTGAAAGAATAGCTGACGCACTATTTCTTGCCCGGGTAGCCGTAAGTCTCTTTTTGTTAAAAGTTGACGGCGCTGTTCGGTTGCACATTGCCGACTTGCACCGAGGGAGGCAAAGATGGCGGAAAGGCCGCTGAGGCGAACAAAGAAGTAGAAGGATGACCCTTCTTCCTTGAATAGCCCTTTGGGCACCTGTGTCTTCGCGCACGCAGAAGGGGAGAGCGTTCCAGCGTCCCCGCGGCGGGAGAGAAGGAGGCCATTGTGGCGTTAATCAGCCGGCCGGTCGGGGGGAAAGAATGAAAGAGGGGGTCTATCCTCACAGGGCTCTCCTCAGGAATCTGGTTTTCTCTTTTTTGTTGTTCTTTTGCTTTTTTGTCGTTTGGCCCGAAGAGCGACGTAGTTGACGGCAGAGTGACCCATGTGTACATAATGTAAATAGTTTTCTTTCGCGGTTTTGTTTTTCGCCTCCGGGAGGCGAGGCGCCTGAATGTGTTGGTACTGCACATGGCGCGCGCGCAGTATCGCTGTCTTGTATTGCGGCGAGCGCGAGTTTTGGGCCCGAAGCGGCTTGTGTAGCCGTGGCCTGGGAGAGAAAGGGGTTCACTCTGCGCGGTCTTTACGAGCTTGGCCACAGTATCATGCCACCTTTGCGGTTAGCGCCGTGTTTGCGCGCGTCGGCAGTGGCACCCCCCCCGACAGCAGAGGAGAGCGATGGCGCGCCCCTGCGATAATTCTAGCCAGTCGTCAGAGCGGAAGGCTTTAGTTGAAGTTACTGTGCTCTGCGATTTGGCACGGTGCAGTGTGAATGCTCAGCTGTCGCCGTCCCTTCCGCGTCTGTTCATCCCGTAGGCAACACGTTGTGGATCTCCCGTTTCGTTTGGTGTCACGGATGGGCAGAGTGCGTTCGTGGAAGGATTATCCGCTAGTGTAAGGTCATGCGGCGTCGCACTAGTGAAGACCACGTTTACATTGGTTACTGCCCGACTGATTTCAGACGGAGAGATAACCTGACAGAGAAGTCTTTCTCTTTTTCTCTTTCTACGCTTTCTCTAGTTTCTCTTCGCTGTTCTAGTTTTTATGCTAAGTGCTCCTTTTTGTTTACGTACCGTTTCTTTCTTTTTGGGTTTTTGGTTTTCGCTACCTGAGAATTGTAGCCTCTCGTTGTTTTATTGTTCGTAGTTAACTTGATTTTGGGTTTTGTTCTGCGCGACTGTTTTTGTTGTTTTGTTGTTTGTTACGTTTTTCTGCCGCGCTGATTTGGCGGCCGAAGTCTGCGTGTCCATAGCGAGGCGGCGTCGACGGCGAGGCTGCGGACGGAGCCGTGGTCGCGGCACTTGGTGCGGCCAGGAAGTCGACAGGGTCGACGGCACGTTGAGACCTGCCGCGGCCGGCGTCCGGAATCCGGGTGAAGATGCCGTGGCGCGCGCCTGCTTCATCGGACACTTGAGAGACTTGTCGCGGTTGTGTTGTCGCGTTTGTTTTCGTATTTTTGTTTTGGTTTGTAGCTCGCGGATTTTATCGCGTATTGGCACCGTCGGTATTTTTTTTTTTAGGGGGGCTTTTAAGGAGGGAGGGATGTGGGACCTGGTCCCGCTCAACGCCATGTTTAGCGTGGAATGCCCGCGTCCCCCTCGCCCAGCTGGACGGAGCGGCGGCCGCCCGCTCAGAGGGGCCGCCTGCTCCACCGCATGTGGTTTTGACTAGGCTCCCATTGGTCAGTTACTAATTTCGACCCTTTGTGCGTTTCGGGTTTTGGAGATGCCTGGGGAGAACACGCTGGGACTTGGAGAAGTGCGCACGTACTTTTGGGACCCTCCGGCCGACCAGGCCATCGGTCGGATGGCGTGCTTCTGCGAGCCCCAGCGACCACGGCGGCGACCTGCGACCGACGCCCCTGTCTGTATGTTCTTCTTCTATTTTCCTTTTCTGAGGGTTCGCGGTCGCGGGTGCGCTGGCCGGGGTTAGGCTCTTCTCTCTTGCATGGTCTTTGGTTCTTTTTGTGTGTTATTCTGTGTTCGCGTGTTGTTCTTTGTTACTGTTATTGTATGTTCGCGTGCTGTTATCGTATTTGTCCTTCGTTTATATTCGACTTATTCGGCCTTGTATTATTTGTTTTGTTTTAACGTGTGTTTATTAAATTACCATGCTCGGAGAGATGCGCCTAATGTTCTCCTCTTTAGCCGCGTGCGACGGTTCGCGCTGCCCTGCCTCGAGTCGGGCCGCGGGCCGAAGCGCGCGGCAGCGCGGCGATGGCATGGCTGAGATAGCTAGCGCGCGAGCGCGACTCCCTCATTCTCTGCTCGTTGAGTGCTCGAACCCACGACAGGGGGTTGCTAGCGGCGATGCCGTAAATGGCTAGTTGGTACTGCATCTTTTTGGGAAAACACGAGCGCAAAAAAGTACGTTTACACACAGAGAAAGAACTGCACACCACGAGCGCTCACTCTCAACTGTTTAATCACACATGGAAACAAACAGCTATACACAAAATGATACACATCGCGCATGACACTACGAGGCGATCATTCTTAACATCTATGGCACGTGTTTAAGATCTTTTAATGAAATTGAACTCTTTATCTTGCAATGCTACAGACGGATGCCTCTTAGTGTCATGCGCGATGTGTATCATTTTGTGTATATCTGTTTGCTTCCATGTGTGTTGTTTAAACAGTTGAGAGTGAGCGCTTGTGGTGTGCAGTTCTTTCTCTGTGTGTAAACGTCCTCTTTGGCGCTCGTGTTTTTCTAAAAAGATTCTTGGGTGGATCAAAATGACGCCCTTACAGATTTTGACACGCGCAAATTTGTTGACATTCAGAACGGTATATATCCGCCTTGGCTTATGTTTCAGGACCGTGCTTGTCGGCGGTGTTCACTGTTCATTGAGGTAGCTAGCATGTACTGTTCTTCAAGGAGATAATGCACAATTTAAATGTCTGTGCTTGCGAATAAATTTGTAAACATTGTTACTAGGCTGTGCAACTATATTTTCAATGTTTCTGCATGGCATAGCCTGCACCTTCAACAATAACCTAGCTTGATTCAGAAATCAAGTACATTTTGTTTTCCTGCATTACTCCTTAAAGTAACACCTGTACAGCAAATTGTAGTAGTACTGTAAAGCCGTGCTGTAGAAAGTGTTCCTTACTAACCTATTTTTTACACTCTGTTGCACTGAGAGTCTTTGGTCAGCTCGGTCACGAGGTGCGCTCTTTCTCGCTGGCTACATTTTTGTATTCGGTCTACCGCATTGTAAAAATGTGTACGTTACCCATCACCGCATTTCACCATTGAAATGGATCGTTTTCCATCGTAGTGCAGAATTTTATAGAAGACATGGTCAAAAATCACGTGGTAGACGTGTGCATCAGTTAATACAAAATTCATCCGTCTTTAGCCATCCCGCTACCTCGCCGAGCAAATGGGAAACCTGCACATCTCTGTGTAGTTCCCTGGCTTTAATGGGACATCGAGGCACCCTATTTTCTCTGGCCCTAAGGAGACGCCTACCGTGTGCATGTGTTGAAGTTATTGCTATCTTTAATTCCTGGTTCAGGGTAGCCAACTAGATGCAGATGCCTAGGTTTATCTTTTTCTTGGACGGGGGAACATCATGACTCACCATGTCTCCGCCCCGTCCACTGCAACAGCCACCGTTATGATGGGTGGATAACATGATGGACATATTTTCGATGGACACTTTTTTGTGTACCACACCGCGCGTCAGCTACGGGAACAAGCTGTGTGCGCCACACGGACGCTGTATTAATGCAACCGCATGGGCGTGCTCATCAGTACGAGTGTACCGGTCAGGGGACACACTGGAAGAAGTAGCGCACGCACCCTGGGCAGTACGAACTTTCCGGCCTTCTCCTTGGCGAGCACCAGGGCGCCGTCGCGGATTCCCGTATTTCGCGGGAAGAGGAGCGAGTTGTCGTGTGCCAGGTCGGGCCGGTAGTTTGAGTTTGGCCGGCCCAACACGGCCAATAGCCCGTGCAGTGCGGCGAAGCGCACGCTCCGGCCACTGCTGCCGCTAGCCGGCAGCTCGGCCACAAGCAGGCGGCCGGCCAGCACGAACCGCGTCTCGTCCCGGTTCCACTTGAGCAGGTCCAGCGCCATCTGCACGTGAACGACCAACGCCATTATATCTCCAGCACCGCACGTAGCTGCGCTGTAGATTATCGCGGAGCAGCTACCGGTTGCATATGGGTTGTAGTGTTGGGTCAACCAAGCGATAGGGGCCCGCTTTCTTTCGTTCTCTTATTGTCTGCCCACCTCCAAGAGGAGTACAAAAGAACCCAAGGCCGTGCGTACGCAAAGCTGCTTTGATACCAGCACTAAATTCCACTTCGTCATGTAACGCGCGCGTATCCATAGCACGCCATAGCGCATTCGGTAACGATCATGCAGGGACGGTACCAGGCCGATTCCTCATTTGTCAAACACATGGTAAGCGAAAATTAACTTATGTTGCACTGGAGCAGGAGCCCGCTGGACAGCGTTGGTCGAGCCTGCACTATGTCTTGCGGATACTCCAGGCCCGACACTGTCCATGGCGGACATGGATCAGCTAACAAACGCCGGAATTGGTTCCTGAACGAGCAAAGTTCATCACCTAAACCACTTAAACAATCCGCACGCTGTTCTTATCTTTCATATTTTGCCGTGAGGGCGGTACAGAGTACAGAACCATTATCGAATCCGTAAGAGCGCGTATCTTGAATTACGCCGATGCTGTTACACGCGAGGGCGAGAGAGGGGGTGAGGAGGAAACGAGGCGACCTCGAGTGATTTTTGCATCTATGCGAACTGGCACTCAGTAACGTGCGCTTCAAATGCAATTATACGATGGAGGAAATGCATCAGTGTTCAGCTTCGCAACTAAGTAAGCGCTGCGCTGCCGCGGCGCTACCTTCGGTGGGTTCTAGAGTGTCTCGATGTCCTCCCCACCCAAGGTGGCCCGAGGAGGACATCGGGGCACTCTAGCGGGTTGTATTTGCTAGCGTCACCGGGCTAAAGTGAGCTTTAAGCGGGCGTCACTATCTACGCAGACTTCCTGCCCGCTACACAGACACCACCTAACGTGGTGTTGGTGGTGGTGGCCCTATATACTATGGTATATATACTGTGGTACAGGTCAAGAAGAAGGCGGGTTCTGCCTTTCAGAGGACCCTGCTCCAGCCAGTGGTGCCGCGACGTCACGTTGACAGAGCGGCACCATTGGCTGGAGTAGGGTCTTCCGATCGGCAGACGCTGCTTTTTTCTTGACCTGTACCCGAATATAGCAACGGCGGAATTCAAAATACGCTACCCGGCTCCTTACTCTGCTTACGTTAGGTACTTTCTATGATCGACGCTGTGTATCAACCAACAAAAGTGGGTTCCTGTTTGCGATGTCTGCGCGCGCTAATTATGACCACATACAATCGAAAGCAGAGAATGAGTACTATTTTCTATGCACTCACCTTTCGTAGCTTGATGCTTCCCACGCCGACGTTGTTCTGCGCTCGCCGAGGGTTGACGGAGATGCTAGAGATACGACGCCATATCTTGGTCGGGTTGCCCTCCCGAGTCAACTGCGAAGGATGAGGAGGTGTTCTAGAAACCAAAGTAACATTACACGTCTTCCGACTAGACATCAAGGTAAAATGACGTCCGTTTAAAACAGTCGTAGCACCAGCTGAACCCACGGGCGACTGGTCCCATAACGTCAAACTCCTTAACGTCAGACAGACTCAGCGATGTTCGACTAGGTTGAACCAATTGGGATCGTACATCCAATCGGTTCCTAATTGGAACGGCCACAACCAATTGTACTAAAACCATTGCATTTTGGACGTCAAAGGGAAAATACTACAACTGTCATGACCAATGGCTGGCTATCAGTTACTTCTTTAGTAGTTTTAAAAAGACGTAGGTAAAGATAACGATTACCAGAAATTACCATCGTGGTCTCGGTCTGTGAAGCTTCATAACCAAAATTTTAAGCCTTCCCTCTCCTCACACGTGACGTATATCTGTATAGTAAATCTGCAGTGATGACAAAGTGGTCGCAGTTGACGTAGGGCAGCGTATCAAAATTAGGTGGACCAAGCGAAGGTGTACTGCCAACCCACCACGACGTCTATATATATATATATATATATATATATATATATATATATATATATATATATATATATATGTGTGTGTGTGTGTGTGTGTGTGTGTGTGTGTGTGTGTGTGTGTGTGTGTGTGTGTGCTTCGAAGATATTGTAAGTTGAGTTTCCGTTCCGTGTGGCAAGTAATCAACAAATCCATGAGACGATACGAGTGTACAATGCTTAACCTACCTGGTTTATCCTCTCGAGGTGTAGTTGTACTTGCAGTTGTGCGTCTCTCAAGGACTCCCTGTCCTGATGGGAGTACGGCGTGACTTTGAACAGCCGGCTCAGCAGCAAAGGATACCTGCGCAGTTTCCGCATCGCTTTTTTTTCCCGTTGTGCTTCCGGAGGACTCTTGCGATTAAAGCGAGCACAGCTTAAAGATATATATATATATATATCTCGCTTTACTTTTGATGGCCTTTCCTTGATTCTGTACTTCTTCAACGAGGCGGGGGTGTTCGCTTAAAACCCCGAAATGAGATTGTTGAACTAAATATAACAATAGAAAAAAAAATGTTAGGTCGTAGCACTCACGAGGGTACTATATGGTAGTGGTACTTGTGCGATCATTTTTCAATAAGAATTTTCGCTGTAAGGGCATTGCATCAAGGGGGCGGAGTAGGAGGAAAGAGGGACACTCACTTGGTGACTCTCTGAACGGGCGCCATCAGGAAGGCGGCCAGGTTCATTCTTCGGAGCAGCGTGTTCTCCATCTGTGACACCCGCAGAAAAATGCGCAGCAGCTCCTTCTCCTTCTCTTGCGCCATCAGGCTGAGTGAGGCGCTCGCCTGCAAGCCACATAACCGCATATTGCACGCAGTCGTACAACCCCGAGCTGGCGTATTCTCGAATCTACTCGACGGATCCTCATTCGCATGTAGCTTGCCCTATTAGGCGAGAAAACATTTATTTGGCTATGTCTACCCACTAAAGTTGCCCTGCCACGGTGGTCTATAGTAGCTATGACACTCGGCTGTCGATTCGAAGGTCTCGACATGGAACCCTGCCGCGGCGGCTGCATTTCGATGGAGGCAAAATGTTGAGGCCCATGTACAGAGCAGTGTCGGTGCAGGTTCCCCAGGCAGTCAAAATTTCCAGTACTCTCCTCTTCGGCGGCTCTCATAATCATATCGTAGTTTTGGAACGTAAAACCCCAGAAATCAATCAAATAAAAACCTACACAAGTTTTCTTTTGTCTCGTCTGACTCTTCCCTGACACGCTCTTCTAACCTCCAGAAGAATGGAGGGGAGAGCCGTAGTGGAGGGTTCGGTACCGCGATTCTTTAGCGCGCACTGATAACGAAGAGTACACGGGCCTCTAGCATTTTCGCCTCCATCGGAAATGTGACCGCTGCGGCCAGGTTTGAAAATGCATCTTATGAAATTCAGTGGAGGCGATAGTAAAATTAAAAAGAAAAAGGTGCGGAAGGGATATTCATCACCTACGTTGCCAATATTACGAAAGAGCAAGCATCTGAGGCATGTGTGTCGAAGGAATTGTCTAAAAGGGAGTGAACAACGCGTCTGCGTACCTGTCGAACGCAGTAAGTCTGGAATGCCTGCAGCATGCCTGTGGCTCCCAAGAACAACTTGCCGATGTCCACTGTGGTGTATTCCTACGAGACAAACATTGTCATACATGCTAAAGTGAACAATAACAGCCTTCTAGGTTACGTAGCCTCTATTACCACGCTGGCGACGGGGCGATATACATGTATGTGGACGCCAACATGCTCCCTTTCGTTATCCATACAGAATAAACGCCCAACAAGGGTAAAACGAAATGGTATACATACCATTAACGAAATGCGTGGCATGTAAATCATGCCGCTCATGACGTGCATTTCATGATTTTCATGTTATGACCTGTCATTTATGTTCATCATGCAGTCATGTTGTGGCACACCAATTTTCGTATATGTCCCATTAACGAAACAGCCAGGAGAGCACAAAGTCGTAGACAGACAGACAGACTAGATTGATTGATTGATTGATTGATTGATTGACTAGATAGATAGATAGATAGATAGATAGATAGATAGATAGATAGATAGATAGATAGATAGATAGATATACGCTCAGTCTAAGAAATGCTTCGCATTTAAAAATTGTGGGGATGATGCACATGCTTGTTATGGGCATTGGAAAGGTACCTCGTCTCCCTGTTCGCTAGCGATGTCGAGCGCGTCCTGCAGCTTCTCGGAGAAGCTGGCATTCACTTCGATCAGCTCGTCCAGATTGAGAAATATCTCCTCCAGCTGCTGCTTTGTCAGGAGGCCGGCTGTCTCGATCGGCTTGTAGAACTCCTGCAGTGTCGGGAAATATCAGTGGTAAACGACACGCCTGTTCGATTACCATAGTCTCATTCCGTATACGTGCTTGACGCACTATGGTCGAAAACGTTCGACATGAAATCGCAGCTTGTCGATTGCATGCTATTGCAGCTCCGTATGGAAATATGGATTGGCGAGGGCAGGAAAGCCTGTTGGTCCCTGGTCTGCCTTATGCTATAGAAGTAAAATGTTTTCGATTCATTTTATGTGCTTCTTTCACTGGTAAAATTGTTCCTCTAGGCGACTTTCTTTCGCAGCCCGGCTATGCAAGTAAAATGCTTACTCTCTGAAGTTCAGTCTAAGTCAGTAGTGACACGATATTAAACTGCCCTGAAAGAAAACAATTTCACCATCTTATTGATTGTCCTATGGCCGCATTATTTTAGCAGCGTCAGTGAACCTTTTTGTACTACTTATGCGGTGCATAGCACATCTGCAAGCTATATCGTCCTTCCTCGAACCTCACTTTTTAATGGGATTCTATGACCTATCCTGCACACAACTTTGTCAAGTGACATTTCGTACTCCATATACTGTATGCGCACTATTTCGTCCGTAGATATAAGAAAGTAATATGCAGTGTACATTGAATCAGTACCTGGTCACAATTTGTGCTCACCAAACTTGAGCACAGTGGTTAAAAATAAGCTTGACCTCAAATAGATTGAGCAATCTGTTTTGGCTTACCTCTTTTACGATGCGCAAGTCGTGGCCGTACTTTATTTCGGTCTGCACGATTTCAGTGATAATCTCTCGCCGTTCGGTGCGTTTTTTCTCGCACTTGGGACAGACTAGCTCCTCTTCTCGGGTCACCTGCGACAGTGAGGAAAGCGAACGTCACACGACCTTTCAGCTCTCGCACAGAAAGGGGCTTTTGTTGACTTTCTGCCCCTATTCTGTAATCTGCTATAGTGATTTTATTGAGTAGGGTAATATATTTGGTATTAAGGGAAGCGTTGTGTAGAAGCCAGAGGAGACGTCACAGCGTTTGTGTTTTTTGTTCTTCGAGTAATATTTCAATCCCACCTCATAAATGATTGGTTGATTTCTGGGGTTTTACGTCACAAAATGAGCCGTGATTATGAGAGACGCCATAGTGAATGGTTACAGGAATTTTGACCACCTGGGGTTCTTTAACGTGCAACATTTCGCCTCCATCGAAATGCAGCCACCGCGGCCAGGAATCGATCCCGCGACCTCCGGATCAGCAGCTGAGTACTATAGCCCTTAGACCATTGTGGCAGGGTAATCCTACCTCATAAACGTCTCTGAGATCAAGATATATGCATTCGCAATCGCTTAACGTACTATAAATGTGTAATTATTTTTTGCATATAACACAACACTCAGAAATAAATTCCTCGTCAACTGTTCTGACAACCAATGTCACATGTTGCGAATTCCGGATTGCGAATACACGGCAAGTGATTTTTCATTCACGCATGATAAGACAGTTTAAACCACTAAATGCGCGAAGATGGAGCGAAAATGCAGTTACGTGCAACGGAAGAGTTCTTATCACATGAAGTTACGTTTTCAGCGTTCTCTCTCTCTCTCTCTTGTTTATGCTACAAGTATTTCTTGTCAAATCAGGCATGGAGAGATAACCACAAATAACCACTTTTATGCCCATACACGGTGATCCCGCTACTAAGAACTAGCTAGGATATCTTAAAAAAGACGTTTTTATTATTAGTGACACACAATAATATATACAGAACATGACGGCGACGGCGAAAATGCATTTTGAGAGCTCGTGTAATTGCTGTCCAATAACAACAACCTCATAAAGCGGTTATACATTCCAACTGTTTTTGCGTCTCTGGTGCGTATGGCAAAACGTCTCTGTGCTCGTGTCGTAAGCATTGAGAATGCAATGTTGTCGGCGTTCGCACCTGCTGGTCGCAGTCGGCGCATCTTTGCTCTTCGTTGTTGCCGGCCGCTGGTGGGTCCAGAGGTTCGCTGTACCGGTCACCCCCGATGCCACTGTCGTTGCGCTCCACATCAGCGCCCGTCGGCTGCGGCGTGACCAAAGACGACCACCATTAATCGCCAGTTAGCGCAAGCCGACTCTACTTTTTACATGGCTCTCGCCGCTTCGGCAATTGCCCCGTTACTTTTCGTTCACTGTTGACTCGGACGAAAGCCGTGACAGCATGTTTAGAATATCTGTGCGGCACTCCCGTCTTCTCAATGCGGACAAGCCGTTCGCTTTTGAATTTAAAACGGCGATAAGACGCCTTTAATTGCTTCTCGGATGCATCGTTAAGATCTGCGTGGGCCACGCTGGGATGTTTTATTTCCTCGTGCTCCCCTCCTCAGAGCGCACAGCCCACGCACACCCCTCCGACGCGGAACACTTCCTTTTGGCAAACACGCGCTGACGAAGCAAGAAAATAACAACGGTACGTCCAGTATGGCCGTCCTTAAAATCCGCTCCGAACGGATTTGCCTTGATCTTTACAATACTCCCCGAAGAGCTTGCGCGAGGCTTGTTCCGATATCGTAAACATTTTATGACTCAATTCAACCTGTCCTCGCAGCACCGCAGCATTCCGGACATTTGCGTGACCCTAGAATAAATGCAAGAAAGAACATGTACGCCGGCGTTTTTGTGCGGCGTGCGCGCGGTCCTGCGGGAGATGTTGGAATGCTGGGCGAGTATATATCGACTGGGTGCCAGGATTAATGTGGGACAGCTACTTTCTCGGCAGCACTGAACAGCTTGCATGACCGTCAAACAGTACGCAATGGTATCGTCGCTGTTAGCATTGGCAGTGACACGTATATATGCTATAAACCGCGGCCATTCGGGACTGAAAAACAGGGAGCACTTTGACGAGCTAATCGTATCCCAGTCACACACGATGTACCAAATGTGCTGTCGCAAAGCTTCCGTGCACGTACGCTGCCATTCTATAAGCGGCCATAGCTCAATAGCTATGTAATGCAGAACAAATTGAGAACTGTAGGCATTCCCGATGCGTAGGCGCCCAAGGGCTGACGGATAAAAACCGTCTATATGGGGTGCTCTGTGAATACTTAACGGCACTCACGATCTTGTCGAGGGCGGCATCCTCAGCCAGGGCCTCGAAGGAGACGGTTTCCCCGACCAGGTTCTCGAGGCCTCGCTCCTTGGCGTCCTCCAGGTACCCCAGAATATCTGCCTTTGAGGCTCCCTCAAAGAACGACTTCTGCGGGCTCTCGAACGACAGCAGCTTCTTTTCTCCTGCGGACAAGAAGTCATGCGCACTGATGTTTAGTGGGGATTTGGCGAGGACGACCGCGCCGAAGTAGGCCATGAGGCAGGACAACTACTGGTGCCATGACAAGACGCACATGAAAGTGCGCTGTTGGCTTGGAAAATAACCAGTTCTTTGTTTTCTTATAAATGGCTCTCTTCGCCTTTCCGTGTAGCCAATCCGGATATATATCTATAGCTCTGGTTACCGTCTGTGTTCCCTACGCCAGTTCAATATGGGGAATCGGAGGTCATGGTACCTATTTAGTGCAACCATATATGGCTCGGTCCGGTGGGTCCGCGCGTAGTGATCGACGTCGGCCGATCAATCTCGACTTCAAAAGTGCTGGCACATGTGCACAGCGCTTTGGCTGCACATAAGGGCAAACAAAATGGGATGATGTACAAATCCAACCGTCGTCTCGCTAAGTTTGTCCATATTTAACCCTTTGTGTGGCACTACTCTATGCTGGAGTAATGCCACCATTTCAAATCAATCTTAAGGCAGCGCGTTGGCTAACTTAATCACGCTTCATCAATATGTTTTGTCCATGCCTGTGGGCGCTGGTCAGCATGCCCTTCATTCAAGACGTTGAATTCGCTTGAAGACACCGTACATCGCCATTGACGTGCACGTGAAAGTGGCATCTGAGTAGCGCTAGAGGACTCTTTATCGGCTTCACTGGAATTTGAACACGTGGCACCGGACACCATTTAGCGTTAACCTGTTTCTTTCACGATAACTTCGTGCTTCTAGCAGGACAACGTAATTAAACTTTTTCACATAACGACAAGTGCGCGTCAATACGAAGTGCGTTACAGCTGCCGCTTTTCGATTTGTGCGTTCTGCAGCTGCAAGACTGCGTGCTGCGCGGGTCGCTGGTCTAGCATAATGTTGGCGCGGTTTGTTCAGCCGATGTCGGTTGGCTTTGCATTGCTCAACATGTCTCTCACAACGCCTATCTTAAAATTTGCTTGTTTTGTTGAGTGTTAAAGGAGAAGGACGGAGCTCCTGCAGTGAAAAAGCGCCATGTCCTTCCAAACGTTATCCTGGAGCCAGGGCTGATTGATGAGATCCGAGTGACTTCAGCCGCCGTCGCTCTGGGACGTGTCCCAAATTGCAAACGTTGTTCCGGGAGGTGCCCTACATTCGCACGGTGTCTTCCACTATATATACGGCGCCGTTCATACAGCTTATGTCGCCACACGGTGAACATCGCTTAAAACTGTGGAATAAAGAAAAACAGGCGGTGGCACATACTTCTTCGCCGCCGCCTTGTCGATAGCCCCAATGCCGGTTGTAATGCATACGTACAGTGAGGTGGCACAACAGTTGCCACAGAGGGATAGGTACCGCAAACGAGGCAACGAAAGCGAGGACTGCGTTCTACTCGATCGTTTTGATCGCGTGGTCGTTATACGGGGGAGGGTTCCTCTGTCCCTAGGAGACCGTTTTATGGCGCGAACGCTCAGCAGAAGGGTTTCCGGCACACGGGGCACGCGCGCAACTGGTCTGGCCATCGTCCGCGGCGCCAGACAATGGTTCCGGCGACTGCGCCTTGCTCCCGCCCGGCAGCCATCAAGGACCATTAAGAGGCGGATCGTAAAAGGGGCGCACGCAAGGTCCGATCAGGGTGCCGGAATGCGGTTGCTCGCAGCCTTGGCGCTGCCTGCCGCTCACCGATGGGGCAACCTCGGCGAAAGTGGTGTCCGCGGACCGCTTCCTGCACGGCTGCACCTGCTCGATCGCTGGGCGACGTGCGTGCAGTCGCCAGGCGGGACATAACGGACCCTTAAATAAACGGTCTATAGGCTCGGGAGGTACGCATCCGTCCGGTATTCGTTGAACGTGGTCAGACGCGACCATGGGATGTCCAAATGTGAAAAGAGGTGATAATGGTTTAGCGGACTCGCTGCTTTTCGAACATGATATGTAGTGACGGGCCGTGCGTACCCTGGGCAACTCCCGAATTGCCGGTTTTCCCGCGCATTGTTGCGCGCGTGCACTGAAGTCACGTAGCCATTTCGTAATGCGGCCTTCAGTGAGAAGCTGCTTTTTCAGTCGGGTGGAGAGAAGGCAGTACGTCTGAGTGGCAGTCTCAGAAACCTCTATGCTCCTTCAAAGGACCTTTGGTACGCCCCTGTGACTAGGGTACATATTCTGAAAAAAGGAGCTTTTTACCGCGCATGTATACAGAGACTCTGTTATTAACAACACTGCTAATATAGCGACAACTTCGAATTGCCTTTCCCTGAAATCTGTTGCTAAGCAGATTACTTTTCCTCCAGTAAGCAATCATTGAGAATCATGACAAAGTGTGAAAGTGAGAATAGTACAACGCTCTTAACGCGATGTCGTGTTGTTTGCTTTTTACGGTCTGTGTAACCTATATACAGGACTTGCTGCAAGCATGAGTCATGATTCACCTGCATTTTCTTCTGAAATACAAGAGATTTTAATAATACTGGTGATCGTTCCGGGTCCAGGCCCGACTATTCTCGTCGCCAGAGCTGAATTGTTTACCTTTGACATCGTGTAGCTATTGCACCTCGTGTGTTCTGCTTAACTACGATGTTGATTTGCGTGTTGGATAGGACACAGTCTTTCAGTCTCGCAAGGGCGCGCTGGGACTTTACGCCGCCGCAGGCACTCACTGTGCTGCGGCTGCGGTGGGTGGTCGGGCAGCTCCTCGTATACCGGCTCTGGTGGCAGCTCGCAGTCGTCGTAGATGGGGCCATCGGGTGTCGGCGGGCACACCGCCGTGGGCAGGGTGTCCGCGTACACGGGCTCATCCTCTTCCTCCTCGTCGTCCTCGGCCTCGGAGCTGCGACCCACCACGGGCAAGTCCGTCTCCTCCTCGCTCTTGAGCTCGCCGCTGCTGCTGCTGCTGCTCAGCGACACGTAGAAGGTGGACGTGCTCTCCTGGAACAAGCGAGTGACGCCAGCAGTTGTGGACGCATCCGATAGCTTCGAGCCGGGCTTCTTGCGCTGTATACATTCAGGGTATCATTCTGCGACACGTTCTACGCCTGAGGCGCACGGTGACGGCCGACCGTCACCCGCTTCTCCTGTTAGGCTAAGTGTCATTGGTGGCACCGGTGCTTGAAAAGTCCCGGTCTGACGTAATAGATCCACCGCGACCGGTGCGCTCGATATCGCCTGTGAAATTCGGCGATGAATATATCAAATCATTTACGTGCTATTTCTCGGACTGCTTAATAGGGATATGCCATAAATTGTTACTCCCTGAAGCTTTTCACTATATACAAATACTTTCTATTCGATCATTAAAGAAGTTAACAAAGAAGTTTTGTTAATTAATTAAGCATTTCAGTGTAAACTTAGCAGCGGCAAAGTATTTCCGCCTCGGCGTACGACAGGCGCTTTACTGTCACAGCGTTCAGCCCCACTCTGTTCAGCCTGCTCGAACACGGTATCTCATTTTCGACGCAACTGAATCATTTGTACGCTTCACTACGTATCTAGAAAACTGGCACACTGCTTGAAAGCACGTTCAAAGACAAGCATCGAAATAAACAACACATGCGCGCTTTCTCCGGAGTGTCATCGGCTGCTCATATTGCTCAGTTCGCTAGCAATAGTCGCGTAACTCGCGATGTTACATACACAGCAGATACAGCTATTGACCCACGCTACATGCGTACCTTCGTCGGCGTGGGCCGGCGTTGCCTAACGGCCTCGTCGGCGGTCGGCACCAGGCTGAGCGGAGCGAACAGCGCCCGCGCTGAGTCCCCGTCCAGCTGAGGCGCCGAGTGCCGCATGCGCGGCCGGCGCTTGGCCGGGCTGCGGCGAACCGGGTAGCTGCCGCTGAGCCGGCCGTGCGAGCTGATCAGCACTCGAGTTCCCGTGCTTGTCTGCGTCGTTACCATCACGGTGCCGCTGCTGGCCGCCTGCTCCGAAGTCGGATCACCCTCGGCGAGGGAATCGTCTGGGCAGCAAAGGTAAAAGAGAGATTGAGTGTCGTAACTAAGCAGCTTTGCGCGCGCACGTTCTTGCGTTCTTTAGTACCTCTCTTGGCAGTATAGGGTGACGAATAAAGAACACGAGAACGCGAGGCCCCCTAGAGCTTAGGGGACCCCAACACTAATGTTCTCAAAAGTCCAAGACAAATGTAAAACAAAAGGCGATGACGTCAGTGAGGAACATTCAATCAGTTTAGAGGCTGGCAAGGTATTATTCAACAACTTTCGTGGTTAGCTCTCATAGTATGCCGACGCGAAGGATGGGGGTTCGATTGCGGCCACGGTGGTTGCATTATCGATGGAGGCGAAAATGCTGGAGGCCCGTGCACCTATGCGATGTCGGTGCACATTACTGAAGTACAGTTGGTCAAAATTTTCGGAGCCCTCCACTACGGCGTCCCTCATAATCACATAGTGGCTTTGGCACGTAAAAACAGCAATAATTATTATTAGATTTATAGTTGTAATGTATCGTTTCCCATGTTCGCGCATACAGGCGTTTCGAATGATACGTCTTCCTTTATCGCAATCATGTGTAGTTTTCTTGATAAGACTTCCTATTGATTGGCGGAGACATGCGGACGCTGCATTTGCTCGGCACGAAACCCGCGATAGCAGATCGCGTAAAAGTTGGCTAAGCGGAAACAAAACAGAAAGGCCAGCTAGCTATTGTGTCCGTTTACTTGGGATCCGTAAGTTTAGGAAGGGTTGTCCTTTTTCGTCTTCGACAGGCAAGGAAACAACCTGCCGGAATCGCAGATCGCAGCAAGGTCGTCACTGTGCAATAGAAACTCTAGGAATCCACTTTTGGACTGCGATTCCAATCACCAACTTGGCCGCGGGCAGTCTGGTCATTATTCTGAGGTGCATGCCGTACATATGTAGTTCAGAAACGGCTTGTACCCGCAGACGTGTACCCTTACTATGTATATGTACATGCCTTTGATTTATGAGCAGTGCGTTTTGTGGTAATTAATTGCAGGCAGAAAGTAGCGATATCGTAGCTGCGTAATTAATACAAGTACAGAGATGCCAACACTGAGCAACTGCCCGTGCAGGAAAGAAGGCGAAAGCTCTTCGACGGAGCTCCTCGGTACTCGGTTGCCTCTCATACCACTGCCCTCTCGTAACAGCTAATGGTGTCTCGTTCCAATGCAGTAGGTTAGTCACATTTAATCCACTCGTTTATTAATGCGTTCTCATTAGCAACCTGGCGTCGTCATCACGTGACGGGTACAATCGGCAATTGGTGCAGCTTGCCAAGGCCTAACCACGACAACAGGGCAACCTAACGCCAAGGCCACGCCGCTGGGTTCGAGCTGCAGAATTGCGTTTGTGCCACGGACACCATTGGAGCGGTGACATCCGTTTTATTTCGCCTCAAGAAGCTGTTTTCGAAGCGCTGTTACTTTCCAGGAAGACATTATCATACAAGACCCTTTGTTAGCTGATGTCTCACTGCCGTTAACTTGTAACTTCCCGATAAAAATCGCCCTCAGTTTCCTCCATATTTCGCCCGTGTTGTTCTCTAGAGAAGCTCGCACTACGCACTCCATCTCCTTGTATCGAAACTCGGTTCCGCATCGACGAGAAAACAAACAGAAACGAACAAACCAAGCAAAATACACTTTACCCTTCCTGAAGCACATGTAGTTTGGCTGCGCACCCCAGACGCGGCCTTGGCATCAGCGCCATAAGATAGTCAACTCGAAACCATTATAATGTAGCGGTGACCATGCAGTGAGCCAAAGGAGTTTTGCTCGGCCGCCGGATTAGCGCGACGCCCTACGTAGATGTCAAGCCTACGCGGATGCAAGATCCAAGGGCTGATTGCTTTAAGAGTGCTTGATGCTGTGTAGACCGCAATCGTACGTAGAAGGAGCGACCGGTGTGGAGGAAAATCCGGTGGCAACAACCTTGATTTTCTTCTTTTTTCATTTGGAGCGGTGACTCACGGCGGAAAGCAGATTCGTCTTTCCTTCGCTCTGTTTGCAGGAAGGGTGGTGTCAACAGATTCGAGGCAGGCTACAGCGAATTACAATATGCCTCGTGATTCTTTGGGTCGTGGAGCGTACTTTGTACAGAGAGTATCTTTTTGGTTTCTGTGTGGCACATCGCTTTGTGCTGACGAAGAACGAACGAGAGGGCGTCTCGACGGGCGGACAACGCGGTGTCATTGCAGGATGTTCCGTGAAATTCTTGCGCCGTCAATAGCAAAACGGCGACACTACAAAGCTCAAATTATTGCTGGCAGGTTAAGGAAAGCTGGCACATCGCTGGATGACCTCGCCACTGCCATTTTTCTGGCACCATCTGCATGTTTCTTACGGCGGGGCGGCTGTGACGTCATCGCATACGCTGCGCGAAGCGTCCACCCTTTTCGATTTCGGTCGGACACAGCGATCAGTCGGTTATTTAAAATTATTGGCGCGTTTTTGAGCAAATTGAACCACTCTGGCTGCTACAGGACCATTGGAAAGCGTATCAAAACACGGTGAAAAGACAGCCGGAGTTGCCCTCTGGATACAGCCTACACGTATGTACGCAAATACGCGAGAAGGTTCACTATATATAGAACGGTCACTGTTATCGCTCAGCCTTAAAGCTCCTATATATTGAGCTAGAAATGTGCATTCGGCTGCTGACAGTCTTTACTTTCATTTATTCTTTCATTAATAGCAGATTTCTCTCCGCACGTATTAGAAATGGAACTAAATAAACGAAACGCTTTCTTAATAAAGTTATGCGCTTGAGTAGAAATGACGTTTACCATTCCCTGATGCCGATCGCGAACTCATTATTTCGTTATGTTGGCTACTACTGTTTTTGTGTTATACGGATTCATCTTCGAGCCCACTCTCAGTTTAGATTTTCAAACATTCTTTTGCAGTTCGCCGCTATCATTGCTGAAAGAGAACGGCTTCGTCCGCGAGACGTAAGTTGCTGATGTTATTGTCCGTTAATTCTCTTCCATTTCCTCCCATCTCTTCCCAAGATATAAAAAGCGTGGATGAGGACAGCAGAGTGCAAAGCGGGGTGATGAAAATATAATGCAGGATAATATGGAATTGTCTCGCGCAAAACCGTGTATGTTAGTGATTGGCAGAGGCCTTCGTCCTACAGTGGACAGAAAGTTAGGCTAAAGAAGACGGCGGCGATGAGGGCGATGATTCTTTCCCTGGCTTCATTGTCGACCAGCCCTTAGTTGCCATTTTTCTTTCGCTGTTCGCGCCTTAAGGAGTTAACATAGAAGTAGTGAGTGCTTTTGGCGATGGTTTAACTGAAAAATTGTGACATGGCTCAGATGTGACGGGCAGGAGGCCTGTCTGGCATCGAAGACCAGGTTGTGAATGTGCCTAGCAACGTTGATACCAGTGTGCAGTGCCTATCTCAACATATCGACAACACTGTCGATATGTTGAGATAGGCACTGCATTAGATAGCATTAAACTACGTTTGCTTGTCCACCTACAACACCGCGTTCTCCATTTCGCGACATGCGTGTGGCCGATGTTTTTTAGTAGGCTTCACTGCAAAGTACAATGCACGAAAGCCACCTTACAAAAAACAAGAAAACACCGATTCACTTTCAAAACACGAATGTATTGTTGCGAAGACGACGTTCCAGGGCCAATATAAGATGTGCTATATCAAGATATGACTGCCTGAGTGCCTTTTTTATTGTTTGGTTAATTATTTTCAGTAATCATGTGTGTAGGTTTTAGTTAAGCCGTAATTTACAATTCTTCAGACGAGTTTCACTTTTATAAATTAAGTTTTTGTTCACCAAAGCACCCGGCCGCGCCATGGTGAGGGCCTGCGCGGTCGGGTGATCCGACCGGGAAACGGTGGCAGTTCGAAGTGATTATTTCTGCCATGGACGCCGAAGCCGACGCCGGACTTTCTGCAAAACACGATCTCCATAACGCTGTCGCGTTAGTATGAAAGAAATAAGAAGACGAAGAAAGGTGAAAGGACTCAATCGGCGTTCGCCAGGTGGTGGCACTTGCTTGCCAGTCCACTATTTGCTGAGATTTCACGGGCGTGGCAGTGGCTTTAACATTATTATTATTATTATTATTATTATTATTATTATTATTATTATTATTATTATTGTTGTTGTTGTTGTTGTTGTTGTTGTTCAGGTGCTTGAAACTTCCCGCCCGTCGCGCTGTTTCTTGTTCCCTTCGGTATCGGCCCACAGCGCGTTTCTTTTTTCTTTTGCACGCAGACACACATAGACGAATGCCCCAGCCATGTAGAACTTCGCTGTAAACATAAATTCTAGTGTTTTACGTGCCATAACGCATGATATGCTTATCAACCCAGCATATTGAGGGACCCAAATATTTTAACCATAGGGGGTTGTTTCATCATCATCATCATCATCATCATCATCATCATCTTCTTCTTCTTCTTCTTCTTCTTCTTCTTCTTCTTCTTCTTCTTCTTCTAAGTCCACTGCAGGTCGAATGCCTCTCCAAACGATTTCCAATTTGCCCTGTCCTTGTTTAACGGGCAACTAAATGCAGATATACGGGTGTTCTTGCATTTTAACCCCATTGAAACGCGGCCGTGCCGTGGCCCGGAACCGTACCGACGTTCTCGAGCATGGCAGCTACCACAAGTCCACGACGGATAAGGCTGCATTTGTCAAGCACCGCGGCATGGGTAAAGCGAAACATTGGATGCGCCATTTACTTTTCTCAGTTCCATAGCTTTTCCTATTTTGCATATTTCGACCTAATCATACGAAGTAGAGTGCTATAGACTTCTATGTAGGTAAACCTCTCCAGCTTCCATTTAGAATATCTTCATCTCCCTCCCTCCCTGCGTGACGTTATCATAAAAAGGTGGGGGATGGCAAGTTCCGCATATCGCTATGATATTTGTGTTAAATACATGGTCCTGTTACGCGGTCGAAAAATAACAAATATGACATTGAAAGGAAAATATTACGATCGGTCTAATCCCTAGCGGTCGTTTAAGCGCTTGTTGCCGCTTCACGTGAAGTGGATATGGCTACCAGTGACGCTGCCGTAGAGTAACTACGAAACACACAGTGTATAAAAGGTGTAACGCGTTCGTATGCCACAGGTAAACCACTGGGTAGAAAGTGCAGCAAGGAAGCGTAATTAAGGAAAGAGTGCATTGACTTGTCCTTACTGTGCTCCTATATGTACAACTATACAAAGAGAAACGCGGAGACACACACACAACAAAAGGTTTCCAGGGCTGCAGAATGAGCGGGCTGCGCGGTATGCAGCAACGACAATGCGCCCCGCCAGCCAGGAAGTGTTCTTTAAGAAGACAAAAAAGAAACGTCTCTTTAGAAAAGCACCGCGGGCGGCTTTTTTTAAAGGTCCGCGAAGCGGATACCTCGGCGTCGCTAAGTTCAATGGCTCACGAAGCTGACCGCTTCAGCAGCAGCGCACAATAGAAGCCGCTGCTCATAACAGGCACGCTGTGCACTTATCGGCTCCTGATCGGCCTTCCCCCTTTTTACCTAAAAGAAATCGTCGACCGAGCGTTTGTTCTGTTCGTTGCCTTTTGCCACCACCCGTCCTTTTTCTTTTTCTTAGTCGTTGAGGCTTTGTTGCGGCCACTCACGACGGAATAGCCGGGTGGCGTTGAACGTTGAAGCAGGTGGGGCGTGGGTATCGCGTGGCCGGGCAGCCATCCCGTCGGGCCGGCTGCTTTTATTTCTCGTGGCTTTCCCGCTTAGCATAACGGTCGCGCGTTCCCTGCCTGTGCGTCCAGAGGGGCTCACGCCCGAAAAACGACCGGCGGCCGCTCCTCTCGGGTGATCGGTTTGGTGCGTGTCACGCCTGCTGGGGCAACAGAGAGAAAAGCAGGGAGCTATGAATGGACCTCACTCACCATGCCGTCTTGGTATATACTTTCCCTTTTATTTTTTAAATGTTTTCCTCGACTTTCCAAGAGTGGACGTCGTTAAAGGGCTGCAGGTCCACGTCTCTCGTGAGTGCTCTGGGAAGGAATGGACAGTGCAGGCCGCTGGCACGTTTTCACTTTTATCACTGTGTGAAAAGATTTTTTTGTTTTAATATATGTGATTGATCTTCACATAGCGCTGCAGATATACAGTCGCGCCGATCATTTTTCCCTGAGGAATTGGGTCCTGTCGCGGACGCCAGTTCCATGCGATCCTATCTAAGAGATCTGTGGTCGCCCCCTGAAACTTTCGTGAAGTGTTTCCAGTCTGGATCGTGGTCCGTGTGGTTACATGCCCCAGGGACATTGCCAACTATGACGTCGTACAGGGGTTTTCCAAACATTTCACAATGGCGCGGCCACTGAAGTGTGGCGAAGATATGGTGACCTTCGCCTCTGAGGCTTCAATCGTACTGCCATCGGCTAGAAGCAGCTTTCTTCAAGATATGACGGTGGTTGACGTCATATCTTGAACGTTCGGCGAGGTTCGCCTATGAACTGTCAAAAAGGCCCGAAGCAGCCGTATGAGTGCTGTTACGACTCTCTGCTAATTGCTCTAACTCAGTTGCGAGGTTACTCTCGCATTTCTAGTGCACGTGAACGTCATATACTTATTACGCGTCCTTCCATGCCTTGATGCTATACTTAGCGGCCGCGTTAACCTGAAAACAAAATGAAGCACCACGGCGTGAAATGTCAGATGACATTATCCGTGCTTTGCTACAGCTGCTGAAGATGCCTTATGAATGGAGGGCATCAGTGTTGGGGCCCGCAAGCCTAGAAGCGCTGCGTCCTTACGACCTTCCGTTGTCCCCCGCCATATGTTCGCCTTCCTAGCACTAAAGCTCTCGATCAACGCCTTTCTAGCACATAGCACTAAAGCTCTCTGTCAACGCAGCTCAAGCGCTTCAACTGACCGTCCCATCACGTATTTCGTGTAGTAGTCGCGACTGTGTCCATGACGTGTGGGCTACCCCACATAATTGACGATGTGCATGACTCCGGAGACTTCCTCTTTCGTCTTGTCTTCTCTGTGGCGCGAAGCGTCAAATGTGACGTTTCAGTGACGTTTCAACATACCGTTCTTGTGTAGTACAATGATCAGTGGAGGTGTCGAAGGCTACCAGGCGATCGATTCGTCTCTGGCCACCGAAGGAAGCCAAGAACAATGCGTGCGATGTCTGAAACTTCTACCTGCAGGCTCTCTCAGCGTTCGCCCACCTTTTTCCTGAGCAGGAAGAAGAGCGTGCTCTTCCCAAACTGGCTACCATTGTTCTTGTCTAGCTCTCTCATAAGCCTTCGCGAGCGATAACGCCACAGCTCCAACTCGGGCACTGTTTTTTTTTTTCTCACGCCCCAACGAACCTAGCCAAAGCCCCGATGATCCTGCCCGCACCGGCACGACCCGTACGTATCTGCGACAGTGGCCAACAGATAAGGATACTCTTTGCACAGATAATGCGATGTATTGCCAATTTCCCAGATGGTGCGCCGTATTAAGTAGTCGTGTCGTGACAAAACTATTTTCATTACCGACCGCGTTTTGATGTGGTCAAAGGTACTTTTGCGCCAGTATGTGGGAACCGTGGTGTACGTCTAGCCTGTAAACGTTCAAGGCGTGCGCGTTTGTACTGAACTGTACTGGGTTACACTGTGTGCAGCCTGCACTAAGTGCACACGATGAGGCTGAAGTACAAAGCAGAGAAACATAACGCGATAAGCTAACCGGACCCTCTCAACCATGATTTTTATCACTTTCTAGAACAGCTCTTGTGCTCCCAGACCGAATTGTTACTCATCGTACTTGCATGTCACTTTTCTCGCTCTTGCTGAGTTTCTTCAACTTTGAAGTCAGGTATCGTTCGTCCACTCCATTCCCCGGCAGCACGAAGTCAAATTTACTTTTTCCATCGCGCCATTTTTTTTTTCAGGCCTGTACGTCAGCTCGTTTTCCCACCACAGTCTACCGTCATAACTAATTACACGATTACACACTCTTTTCTTCTTTTCTTCCTGACATTGCTTGCGATATTTGCGACATTTTCTATTCCTAGGACGCAGCCGTTTCAGATGCTTTTAACTCGTTCCACGAACTTCCTTTTTTTTTCTGTCTAGTCTTCCTTCTCTTACTTACAGTGAAGGGTAGCAAAACCAAAACGGCCGCTCCTCTTCAAGCTCCCAACCTACCCACGCTTTCAATACGGAATATATATATATATATATATATATATATATATATATATATATATATATATATATATATATATATATATATATATCGCGTTTTGCGCTTTTTGTGCGATCGGTGTATATCTGAGCCTATTCCGTGACCGAACCTACCAGACTTCCCTGTACTCCATAGGGCAAACTGACGACAGCTGCCGGGCGTCCGAAGGACACCTGCCGTTTTGGCTCCGTACTGGCGCCGTACATGTGCGCCATGCAGTCTTGGTGGCGCCCATCCGCCTGGCCACGGATGCCGACGCGTCTTCCTTTCTATATACAGCAAGCAAGCAAGCACAAACGATCCGCGCTCGAGCTTCCATATAGATACATTCGTTTGTGCGTTGCTTTCTCTACTTTTTTTTTTCATTTTTTACGGCTTGAAGGCCAAGCGAGTCTCTTGGTCGGCGCCGTATACATAAGCCGCTGCTCGATTTTTCTTTTGTTGTGCCAGCCCTTTGCCTCCCGCTCCCGCCGCATCCGCGACGCCCTTTCGTAACCATGCGCTCGCCGCCGATAGAGAGCTCGTTAGCCGCTGCGGACCGAAGCACCTGCCACTTGTGCAAGCCGAGTGGACCACTTTGTCCGTGACAGTCCTTGTGCGACCCCCGAAGGAAAAGAGAGAGTACCCTTGTCTGAAACCCCACACACACACACAAAGAAAAACAAAACAAGGAAAAAGAAACTCAGGACAATAGAGCTCATATTTTTCCCCCACTTTCACGAGTAATGCGGGTCACGCGCACTCGTATAACATACGACGCATTTCGCCTAAGACGCAAGAAGTACATGTTATGGTATGTAGCGAATAGAAGAAGAAAGAAGAAGAAAGAAAGAAAGAAGAAGAAAGAGAAAGAAAAGAAAGAGAAGAGAAGAATGAAAGAAAGACCGGATTCGTAGCCGTATGTACACAAAAAGACTGCAAGTGGGAAAGTTCACTGCGTGACGGCGTGATTTTTCGCCCATGTACCGCTGTATACGCTGATGTCGTATGATTTCAGCGCTATACGATCTTGCATTATCCTTGCGCAACAGCGACCGTTGCGTTATCCCCTTTGGCCGAAGCAACTTTGCTTATTAATTATCTGTAGGACGATGCAGGAGCGAATGAAAAGGGGCAATTTGGAGCACCTACTGTTCCTTTAGTCTCATTTCATACGACGTCATATCTTTCCGGGGCTGCGTTGAACCGGCTGCGCTCAGTGAGGCTTTTCGGTGAGAAAGATGTATGGATTTCAGCCATTATAGTTGTCGCGAAGCCATTGTAGATGTCGCAGAAACGATTACAGCTCGGGATACTGCCCAGTGACACACGCAGGCAGGCATACGGGCGGCTCTGTGTTACTTTTCTATGTATTGCCAACATTCCCCAGCTTGTATACGCTGAGAACTACTGTATAGGGCCTGTGCCGGCGACCGTAACTGCGCTATGGGCTGTTGTATAGGTGCCTAACTGTGCACTGTCATTTTTTACCCTTGTTTCAATATCCTCACCGCTTTCGTTCCTAGTAGGCCCATAGCAAACTGGATGTCCTGGATTGTCAACCCTTTTACGACTGCTTTGCAAGAAACGATAGGTCTGCTTGGCTTCCTAATGTACGGGCAGGCGCTATAGCTCACTGTCACGCTGCGTTTGTGTACTTCGTTTATGCGTTTTTCCGTGTATGGATGTGTCATTGCATGTGTCGCCCTCATAACTTTGAATAATATATGCTAGGCGTTTGGCCGGGCAAACACCACCAGCGCCAGTGTAAGGTAGCCAACCGAGCACACACTCACTTTAAACTCCTTTCCTTAATCTATGCGTTTCTCTCTTTCTATCTCTCGGTTACACGCGCGCAATTAATCTCAACAGAGAGGATTGTCTGCTGGATGACAAGGACGGTTGAAGTTGGCTTCCCCTCACACGTTATACGAATGCAAAGAAGCGAGCTTTGACGAGACGGTAGGAAATGTAAATTGGGCTTCTCTACATAAAGTATGTTATTGCGGGAAAGCCAGCTCTGGCGAACATTGCATGCCGAGTCTACAAGCATGGACATAGTGGTAGTGGTCCTTGACGTGAGTTAGCAACCACTGTGGCAAGCTATCGCATAGGGCGCCGCTTTTCCACGTCATTCTTCGCCGCAGCCGTACGTTCCTCAATGCATTTGTATTTCAAAGCTGCTTGTCAAGGATCTGCGTTGGAATCACGTAAGAACCCTTAGCATATGAACATCACTAAGGCACTAAATAAAACAAAAATTAAAGGCCGATGTTGCCTCATATACAGGGACCATCACGCGTTATATACAGCCACGCGGGGCCTAATGCGATATTCACTGAATGTCGCACCCTGCGATCGCTGGTGCTTGGCACAGATTGAGACGGTCATTCATCGTTCTCGTATACTCCGTAGAGCGCTTACAGGCATCCTCTCCCGAAAATACCTCGCCGTGCCCCGAGCACAGCACCAACGAGAGTCGGCCAGGCAATTACAGCTGCACAATGGATGAACTTGACAGGGCGGCTTGTACATATACGTATCATCGTTTCAGAGCTGCAGCCCTTTTCAGCACGGGGTCGCACTATATCGCTCTCCCGGTATACGTTCAGTCGATTACGGATGCCCAAAAGGTGTGCGACGTCTCATGGCGGCGGGCCTAGATGGTCCGAACGTGTGTGCTACTCCCTCCCGCACAGCGCCGCTAGACGGCGGTCGGAAGTCATTACTCGAAGCGCCTCCAGCGCGATAGTATATCCCTCGTGCGGTGGCCGTAAGGACGTGGCCGATGTCTATGGAGCGCGGCCCGATCCGCCTGGGGCCATTGTCGGCGCCCCGTCGGAGCTCGCGTCGAGAGGTTTTCTTTCAGGAGGCGTGTCCCCGCTTGAAGGCACGCTGCTCCACGGATTATGCATCGGCCCCACGAGGAAGCGGGGCACCAGGTGGGAATGGAAAGGAGGACAAAAGAAGAGGAAGGCGCGCGCGGCCCATAGTGTGTCGGATTTCGCGAGTTTTGCGAATTCTGCGGCTGCAGCCTCTTTACCCGCTTTTTCGGACGTCGCTTAGCGACCTTCTACTCCGGTCGTATAAAATATCATATAAAATTACTCCGGAGCTCTCTGCTACTGCGCGTGCCTCATGATCATATTGTGCTTTTGACACGTAAAATCGTAGCAGCTATTATTATTAGATTTGTGCTGCCAATCGGTAGTCGTTGGTTTGCCCTTTCGTAGCCCTTACGCCACCTTGCGCCTATTCCTCAGAACTGACCTGCAATATTCTCATGTCACGCGGCTTGGACGACGAAGTATTATGAACGCCGTCTCGTGTAGTCGTCGCACCCAGACGCGGCGTGCTTTTGCATTCGATGCACGTAAGGAGATTTAAGTGCCTCCTTTTTCACTAGCCCAGTGCACTGGTAAGTAAAGAGAGGTGATCGCGGTGGAACGCGTTCATTTTTCACGCCGCGTGTTTGCCTTGTCTCATCGCAGCAAACCGGATACTATTATGCTGATAACCTTCGCGACGCCCCCTGCCATCCCCGTCTTTCGTTCTGTAAAGCCACTTCAACGCTCTGGGCTTGGGAACACACAGAGAAAGACAGCGCGCATGCATGGTGCGCGTGTGTTGCCTGCTTCGCACCATGACGGCCCCCTGCGCTCTTTCACGCCAGTGTCTGTGTCTAGCGCCCTCGGACGTTTTCGTAGAATGAGCGCCGCTAAGCCAGTCGACAAACCCGTCTCTTCGTTTTCTCTTAACTCCTTCTCTATTTCTGCTTGTTGCTGTATGTTCTTATCCTTGCAGTCGGTTTATGTATACGCCGAATATAACGCGTAGCCGTTTCTGAACATGCCAGCAAGCATATTCATGTTTTATTGAAAAGGCTGCTCCCTCTCTATGTGTACTAAAGAGAAAATGAAGGGTGTCAAGAAAGCCTTTGACGACAGGGTCAGCCAAGCTCTTTGTGCTACGCCAATGTCCTCGTGTACCTCTTAGTGATGTGGCAACAACGATTCTATTTACGTTACAAATATACTATCACTTCATTGCGTACACATATACGTGTACATTATTTGTTCATCACGCCGATCGTACTGCCGATGGGAAAGGTGAAGACAGCAGACGACAGAGGCGTTTCTGAATGAACCTCGCTCGTCGATATACGTATAATGAGTACCCTCCTTCCTGTCGCGTTGAATTACAGAGCCACTCCCGCTTTAAGTGAATATTATACAGCGCGACGCGCGCGCGTGGGGTGTGTGCGTTTCTTCACCTTGCAAGCGCAAGGAGATGTACACGAAGAAGTGTGTAACCAGGAAACTCGCACAAGCAATTAGCGAAGGGGACACGAGCGTGGCGCAACTCACAACACAAGCTTGCGCGGCGTGACCCGCGAAAGGCTTGTGCACTTGAGCGTACAGCTATACGGAAGGAAGTTCGGGCAGCTGCCCGGCTCAATTCATAAAGCGGCCGAGCCTCAAAAACACTTTCGCAGGTTCGGTAGCGTCAGCTAATGATTGTCGTCGTCCCCGTATAGTGGTCGTCACTTTTCCAGAGCTGATAATCGTCGACAACCATCGCGACGCCTTTTGAAAAAACGAAATAAGTAAGAAGAGTATACGAAAGAACACGAAAGAAACAAAAACAAAGTTGAGCGCTTAGCGATGTCTCGAAGCGAAGCTCCCTCTTCGCACCAGCGGCTTGACCGGTTATCGGATTCCTTATACACCCAACGTGGGCTGCTTGGCCACTGCCAGTTTTTCTTGTGCTTTTTTTTTTCTTCCTCTTGCAGGCGCAAGGTCGCGATGCCAGCGCTATGGCGCGTCTTCGTGGTCCATCAGCTTAGCGCGGCTATATTTGCAGCGCGCTGGCTTTTTCTCAAAAGGAAGGAGATGGTGTCGTGGGAGGCGACGAGAGCGGATTAAAAATTCAACATCCGGGATGCCGCCGTGCATATACGCGTGGGAGGGGAATAAATTTACGAACCGTAAACCGGCGAAGAAATAGTGCGGGACGGCGGCCGCCGCGTTCCAGTTTCATCCAGATGCTTCGCGATATATATTGAAAGAACGCGACTTGTTTGTATACACGTGTACGGCACACGTAATAGCAACAGCGTGTCTTGACCGACGATTTCTCTACAACGAAACGCTCCACGACCGTGACGTCACACTTCCAGTTTCATTAGAGTAAATGATAAATGGATCTGAGGGGATGGGACCGGCTATATTAGGGCTACTGTCGCGCCGCCTAGAGATGTTTTCGCCTCAGAACATAGAGCGAGGCAAACACGAATTCGAATGTCTTTTTCACTACAAGGTATACCCTATCGAGAGCAGCCACGGACGTGCTTTCACACGATTTCACCGTCACGGCTAACGTTTAGAACGAACCCGAACGACGACGTATATATAGGGTGATAGTGTGTTAGCGTCCTTCTGACAATGACGCGTCTTTACTGACCGCATACGCTACACTTTCGTATTTCAAAAGGGCGCAGATGTGGGGAAATGGTATAGCCTTTGCAACGGACTCACGGATCTTGCCGCAGGTCTATTCACTCTTCACCGACGTGTATACTACTTTTTCTCTTGTAACGAATCCGCAAGCGCTAAAATTTGAATCGTGTAACGTGACACGGCAGCGCATATAGGCGCACGCGTGTACCACGCCGCTTTACTTTCGTCAATTCGATTCGACAACGTAACATTTTTAGCCCTATGCGCGTCGAGTTGCGCCGTCTTCGTTCTCGTCCGAGCCAGCGCAACAACAGCGACGTGCGCGGCTCAGCGCAGCGAAGGCGTGCAACGCGGACGTCGCCGTGTGCACTCGCCTATCTTCACGTTCACGGCGTGGCCGCCTCACGTAGCCGGAGTTCATTTTAACTGTGTATAGTACGTACGCAACAGCAGCGGCGTGATCGGGAAGGGACGTTGCAAGGCCCGGTGGCCGCGTTGCAAGCGCCGTTTCTTGAGCAGGATTTCGCTACGCGGTCCGATTGTTTCCACCGACCACACGCCCGGCTGCCATGCCCGGTCGCGGAGGCGTGGGGAACAGTTGCGTGCGTGGGAAATTGAAAGCCGAACGCATCTACGTGAAGCGCTTCGGGATTGCACGCATTGCGAATCCCACGTGTAGAGGCTGTGGACACCGTCGATGGTCGGATACGTGCCGGGAGATGTTATGTAGAGATAGTGGATACAACGCGGAAATGAAAAGAAAGGAAGTGGGAGTGCTGGATATAGGTATAAGGCCGGTAGAGGATGACTGTGACTGACAATTGCACGGTCGGCGTGCAGTTCCGAATGGAAGCTGATGAGGGAACGCTAAAGTTTTGAGACGAAGTGAAGGCCCTGCCCTGCCCTTCCCAGCCGAAGCACAGATGAACACAGCCAATATTGTGTATTGTATAGTGTGCTAGAACATATAAATCAAGATCGAAAGCACTTATCTTGAGGTATATACACCGAGAAGATGCTGATTTTAACTGTCCTGCGATGACACGCATTAGCTTATTCTCTTTATATACAAGGTCGCTTACGTTACGCGGTCAAGGAGCGTTCAACGCTAGCAGTATTGAGCTTGCCTTCTCTCTCTCTCTCTCTCTCTCTCTCTCTCTCTGTGTGTGTGTGTGTGTGTGTGTGTGTGTGTGTGTGTGTGTGTGTGTGTGTGTGTGTGTGTGTGTGCCCGCTAGTGCTTGCCCTTTATCCCCCAATGAAAGAAGGCTGCTCAAATTGGGTTTTGTATCTGTTTAATAACGTGCACGCGGTGAATGCACTCATTAGGTGCCAGCTTATAGAAAAGCGCTTGATTGGATAGTTCCATAATCTACACTAAAATATCGATATTGAAGATCGTGTTTCACTGCAAGTAAACCATGCAGCGTTTGCTGCGAATATTTCGTGTTTATTCCCTATTCCTCTTATTTTTATTTCCTGGAAGGCGCCAAACGCGATGAGGGGACAGGGAAGACGGGTGCCGTGAGGTTAATGTCCCAATTCATGTAAAAATCCAGCTCTCGGCAGTCGTCTTCCGCATGTCTCACGGAGGACCAGTGTGTTCACATTCCGCTTAATGCGACTATCAGTATAATATGAATCAGTGTATAACATTTGCTTAGGTACTCGCGCGTAGAAAGCTGAAAGCTTGGAGAAATGCCTTTTTGCTTTTCTTTTTATTTCGCTTCGTAGTAAAGCATTGCAAGCGCCGTTTCCTTCATTAAATGAATATGTACCGTCCATGCACACAAATTCCAGCTTGGCTATTGGCGGCAATAGATAAGTAGAGATAAGTGATAGCAGAATTTCGAAAAGATTATTAATGCGAATAACAGGCGTGCAAAACACAGACACAAAGGAAAAGGAGTGGACAACACGAGCGCCACAACACGGCGCTCGCGTTGTCCACTCCACTTGCGTCCGTGTTTTGCACGCCTGTTCTTTGCATAATGAATCCTTACCAATTCGCTCAGCTTTCTGTCCAAAAATTTTGAACTAGTCGGAGCCCGAATGGATGCCTTTGCTCTGGGAAATCAATTCAAGGGGTGTAGCTGGCGAAAAGAAGCAATAGTATATACAGCGCTCGCTCGCATGCACAGCCGCGATGACAGTTGGCGTATGACTCACGAGCTTGGTTTCGTGCCAGTGGCGGTTATAAACGAGGTGGAGGTCGGACGGGCGGTCGGCCGTGACCCGTGACCGAAAGGTGTGCTCTCGATTTCCCCTCGCATAGTTTTCCCCCTTTCGCTGCACGCAAAGAAAAGTATGAGGGACAGCTGGCTCTGCTGGTACTGAGAACCGGTAAGCGCGGAACGGGGCAGTTCGGCGTCGTGTCCATGGCGAAGTGACTCCACGAGTCGCAAGAACTTCAGCTTGACTTCACCGCAGACGCAACGCATTGGTGTGCAGTGGCGAAGGAGCGCAATGCATCGGGGAGGCGCTGTGCAGCACTCGGGCGTACACATCCAGCTGCGTGTTTTGACAGTGGTCGGGCAGTCTACTCCTACAACTAGCCCTATCGATCATGTGGAATTATAGTGGTTTTATGTGTGCATATTAGTGGGAACGTTTATTGGATGTAAATACGTTATAAATGATCAAATTACGTTCCGTGCTAGCGTTGCGGTGGCTTAGTAGAACATGGTGGGTAGCGAGAGCGTTGAGCTGACTGGCGTACAGGTTTAGTGAGGCGAAGTAACGACAATACGTGGAATGCTGCTGCGAAAATTGGTAACACCAGCCGCTGGCTCTGACTGCGTGCTTCTGTGGCTGATAGGTATACACGCGGTCTTCAAGAAACAATACGTCTCACAACATCGGCATCGTTCTTCGACAAACGTCTTGGGCCGCGTCGCTGTGCAACTCGGAATGAAGGAAGCAAGGAAGGAAGGAAGGAACTACTTAATGGCAGCGCGCATAAACACAGAGCGCGCGTCTCACCAGGACGCAAGTCGAACTACCGGTCGTCCAGTCGTCACGGACGCGCGAGAGACAAGCGGTGCGAATGAGAACGACGTAAAAACGGGCCTCTCGTGACGAATCGCCAGACGCGCGAAGCGGGGCTCAGGCTGGCTGGCTGCAGCCCCTGCCGCAACGGCAGCTCCGGTGGCAGAAGTCTGGGCGAGCGCGCGCCCAATCGCTTTTCCTGCATATACAGTGGCGTTCCCGCGGTGCGGCAGGCGTCCTCGTTGCGGGCCAGCTAAGCCTAGCGGATGCCGCGTTGCACCGGGCAGCACGATGCGCGGCCCGCAAGCCTCTTCGCTTTGCCGAGAAGCGCGCGCACTTTCGTGATTCGGTCGAGAAGACACGAACTTGCCGGCTCTGCGCGCTCGCGGGTGCGCCAACCACGGTGGTGGTGGTGGTGATGTGCGTACACGCTGTGTTCCGGGTTCCTGGAGCAACCGCGTGACGCGCGCATCTTATCGCTGTGCCCAGGGAGAAAGACGTAGATCGCTGCCAGCCATCTTGTTGGCGAACTGCTAAGATTTGCGGTACGGAATTGCCAAAGTCTCTCGAGCAGTGGACGCTGTTCTGCCGAGGAACAACTACCTCCCTGACGACGGCATGTGGAAAAACTGAGCAAGCGTAACGAAACAACGCCTGTCTGTTGTGCACGCGCTTCTCGAAGTGCCTGTTGTCCTGACCTGTCACTCCTCGCTCATCAATCAAGAGGCGAGAGCCCCGAATGCACTTTTCCTGTTGTTTATAGCTGACAGTCGAAAACACGTGCTCGGTGAACTGTTGCGAGCAGGCGAGTGCGGATATAAAGTTCGCGCTTGGAGGCGCTCGCTCGCGAAGAGTTCGCTATGGCGTATAGTCGGTATAGTGAGCTTCGAGGAGGGCCATCACCACGGTGCTATCCCTTCGATTGCAGTCGAATACCACGACCGGTATGAGCTTGAGTCGACGTTACGAGCCATTGTAAAGCCTTTACAGAATAATTTACCTGTGTATATGGCTTACTTAACGACAAATGGCGCAGTGACCAATCAAGCATTAAAATTAACACACACACACACACGCGCACACACACAGAGAGAGAGACCACTTCCTGTCTATGTCCATCTCGCCTTATTGTATTGTTTGCTTATTTCTCATTCTGTAGGTGAACATGTCATTTCTAACTAGTACCATCTTCAAAGGTCAACGTTAACACTGACTGCCCTTGCATTGATATTATAGTCCAAGCGCTAGAACCTTCAGGATCGCTCTATCGGCGATACATGTCGTATATGAAGACGAAAGATTATGTCATAACCGCTCTGCTACATTGTGCTTCAAAAACGCAGAGAGAGGTTCAGGAGGAAAACTTCGCCGCGTGCCGAAACAGCTTATCTGTGATTGGTACACATTATACACTCGCACAATCCACCGCATTGAAGAAGACGTATACACCGACGACAGCAGGTATTTGTGCCAGCGCTTCTTGTCTTGACGCAATACTGCGACCGTCTCGAACGTCCATGGATCTGTCTCGTTTATGCGAACAAGCGCTCACGCGAGCAATTAAGGCGTCGTCGCCTTATACAACGTTTGTTGTCTTTGTGCAGTCGTGAAGAGGAGAAAAAGAAAAAAAAAAGTACGACGGCCAGCATACATCTGTGTTCGTTGTAAGCAGTCATGACGTGCACCGCTCCGCAGCTTCAAGCAGGTCCCGGCGCACTTCCCACGTAGAACAATGGCAGGCCCGTGTATGCAGTGGTTGCTACGTCGAGTCCGTGGTATGCGCGCGAGGGGCTTGGAGTGGAGCTCGCTGCCGTATTCTCGCTGCGTGCCACGTAATTGCCCCGGCATAAGAACTGGCACTGCAAACGGGACGCCGGGCGTTGTTCCTTTCTCCCTCCTCCACTGCTGCTGCTGCTGCTCCGGTTGAAAGGGGCGTACTGTACGCCGCGCACCTTCGCCAGTGCCCGTCCCGACGTGGCTACGGATTTCTCCTGACGTTTCTCGCTGCCGACTTCGTGCCGCTCGCAGGCAGGACGACCCGTTATACACTGCAGAGACCACAGGACGCGATTCGGAGGGCCGAACCCGTTTCGCTGGTTTCGTTTGAGCTCCTCCGAGTTGTCGAGTGGCAACCCGTGCGAATAGACGGACAGATACGTATAGAGCCCAACCCCATAAACACACGGTCCAGCTGCCTCTTCTCAGAGTCGCTGACGGGCTTATGCTGCGCTCCGTGTGAGGCGCACCCCGTCATAGCACACGCCGTCCTGCGGCCCTGCGCGCTGCGTGCCGGCCATATATATATACGAAGGCGTTGTTTTGAAGGCCGGTTCGACGCAGTGCGTACGCGTTCTGCATCAGTGCGCACACGTGCCTTCACGTATAGCTTGTTGCTGTACAGCGCCGGATTCCCACTCTCGAAGGAAAATCCCCCTCACTGTAAAGCAGGCCACACCACAAGAGTCGTCGTTATCGAGCTCCCTCCCTTATCGCGGAAACGAACGCGCACCCTCTAAAGGCGCGGGTAGGCAGTCGAGCGAAGGCGCCGGGAAACACTTCTACGGTCGTGTTACGCTTCTTCGTATACAGCTCTAGTCACGACGGCTCGCCGTATAGTTGCGTAAAAGTCGTGAGCCGAGCTGCGCGGCGCGTGAAGAGTTCCACGGCTGAAATTCCGCGTCCGTCTTTCTCGATTTCTTGGAATCGTTCGACGCCACACTACGCTGGCACCGACCACCCATCGACACGATTCTGTTGAAGTAGAAACGGCGTAAAAGAAAGAAAGAAAGAAAGAAAGAAAGAAAGAAAGAAAGAAAGAAAGAAGAAGAAAGAAAGAAAGAAAGAAAGAAAGAAAGAAAGAAAGATGAACTTCGAAGTCTGATGGGATTCTCGTCAGCCATTGTCGTCTGGCATACGAGCGGTCAACTTGGAGAAAGAGTAGAGAGTTACATGCCCCAAGAAGAAAGCGAGAGAGAGAAAGAGAGGGAGAGTAAGAAGAGCGAAGCAAGCATTATTGTCTTCTTGTATGGGGGAATACGACTAAAGCAAACACTGATAAAATTCTTATCTTGCAAAAAAAAGCTATACGACTAATTTCAGGGGTTTCATTCAGGCATCATACCGCGCCTCTCTTTAAGGAACATAATATACTTACGGTAACCAACGTCATGAAACAAAAATTGGCAATGCTTATTTATAAACAGGTACGAACTGATCGCTCAGGGTTTTATCAGAGGCATCTCCCGAGAGATCACAGTCACAACCTACGGCATAGGGTGTATACATATGAGAAACCACGTACGAATTACGGCACACAAAAACTATTGTATCAAATTCCGCATTTCCTGAACGAACAACCGATTGTAGCATCTCTAATTGAAAATACAGTCTCATATGGCATTTTTAAAAAGAAGATACAGGAACACTTCCTATCTACACAAACATAATCACCGTCATCATTTTTGTATCACATTCGCTGAAGTATTTTTTGTGTAAATCACATTAACGTTTGGCTATGTTATCTAAACTGTGTTTAATTTATTGGTCACACATGTTTGCTTACTGATGTTGTTGCCCTTCGATTTTGATTTTTGAAACCTTGTGTAGTGAAATTTCAAGTTTCTTAGGTATTTCACATGTCTTACATTAGCGTTTGTTTATGTCCTCTACAGTCTGTTTCATTTGTCAGAAACATACAGGCTTTATTGATTTCATTGCCTGAGCAAATTTTCGCTCATTTATGTTTTCCTGTACACACATGTTTTGCGTGTAGAAACTCATTTATGCCTAATTTATTCTCGACTCTTTAGTTTACACTGCGCACTGTGTCATTTTGGTGGGTTTTGGGTTTAGAGGGGGCAGGCGCTTTGTCAGGCTTTTATGCCTTTTCGCTGGTCCCCTAGGCAAATTGTACCTTTCTTCTTTTTTTTTTTTTTTGCCTTTGCCTGAAATAAACTTCAAACTTCAAGGAAAGAAAAGGCAGCTGAAGATGTCGCGCCAGCGCAATCGGAGTTCGTGCACAGTCGATGATGATGTCTCCCAGCGTGGTTGGTATAGAATCCGCTATAAAGGCAGAGTGCAACGATCACTTGCCGAGTTACTGTACGGCAGGCGCCACGCCTGGCTCACGAGTGACCTGCTTCGCGAAAGGAGTCGGCCGCGTTTCCTTTGAAGAGAGCGCGCCAACCGCTCGTCAGTGTGTCTTCGTACATATACCGAACTGCGGCTGCAGGGCAATGAAATTGCGCGCTGAGGCTACCACTCCTCGATGCATCTCTGTGGGTCTTCATCCTGCGCAGCCGACAGTGTGTGTGTGTGTGTTCAGGATTGTATGCATGAGTAGCTGAATGGAGCGAGTCAGTTTGCGCTCTTCCCGAGGCCTACTTGTTGCCTGTGCAGAAAGGGATGAGTATATTTGTTCTGTGTCTGGTGTTATATAGGAACGAGGTAGGATGTTCGTTACACGTGAATGAACTTGTGTGCTGTCCGTTGTTTGCGAGTGCGGAAAGCTATGCCGTCGGCCCAAGCTACAAAAAAGGTGCCTTGAAAAATAACCTCCGAATGTAAGAAAGAAAATTATAAACGGGAGGGACCCTACATAGGCGGGAGGCAGCAGTCGCTAGATCGACATGCCGACGATACACCAAAGTACAAACTGGTATCGATTGACTATCGGTTTCTCCCATTAATATTTCGATCGTTATATAAGCTGCCTAATAGAATAGGTCGATTATTACGATGACTTGGACTGGTTGCCGCGGTGACCGTTAGTTGCTACAGAGCCTGCAGGGCTGTTAATGCAAAGCCGGCCTTATGTGCTTTGCGTTGCAAGCGGTACTGCCGAAGTGAAAGTGATTTGAAAGATTTTACTAACGGGTGACTACAAGGCGAGCGAGAGCCAATAACTCTTTCAGCTGAAGCGAACGTACGCGTCCACTTGGCAAGCAAGTAAACCATGCACACTACACTGAACTAGTAGATATAAGGCACACACGAACTGTATAGCAAGTGCGTATGTGCTTTAAGGGCAGTGCACTGGTTAAGCATAACTAGGGTATGGCTTTGATATGCGTACCGCGTCCAGGCGCTTTGAGCTACACAGAATTGCTATCATAGAAAAAAAAAAAGAACTATAAAGGAAACTTAATCACAGCGACAAGTAATGGCAACTTTGTCGTGAATACGTTGTTGCGAGAACCCTGATAAAGAGAGAGTGTGTGAAGGGGGCGGGCTGTGTTGGTGGTAAGATGCTGCCTCTAACGGTACTCAATTACGAGAGCAGGCGCACATATAATGGCGCTATTTATAGCCACGTCGTTGAGTCTAAACTGATCTTTTGGTAAAGCAAACCGCGTTATATCTATAAGACCTCGCTAACGTGGCAGGTAATACGATGGCTCATTATAGAACTTAAGCGAGCTAATGTATTAGCACTGACTACGACAACCGTTGGGGAGTAGTGAGGGAAATGAAGAAAAAAAAAAGAAAGAACAATATATAGCAAAGACAGGGAGGTTGTTAGCCAAGTGCTCGACAAAGCGCACATGAATGGAGCGTTCGCGACGCTGAAAGAACGGGACACCAGCGTGGACGGCGGGAGAAAGTCGAGGCGCATGTCGCCCTTGCGTCGAGCAGCCGCGTATGTAGGTACATAAGGTGTGTTACGGCGCCAGCGAAAGGGCCTCAATGGCCGCGCTACTTTCGCTTCTCGGGGATGGCGATAACGAGCGCGACCCCATTTCTCCTTCGTTTACCTTTTTACAACTAATTAATCTACCCTGGTAGCGGCGTCGGCACACATTCTGAACGAGCGCGACGATTGGAACGAGAGCGACAAACCAGCGGCGGTGTCTCACGCGGCTCTATACAAGCCCAGCGGCGTATATACGGGGAGGGCTGTACGTGTAACACACGGTTCAACGAGGTCGAGAAGACGCAAGAAAGCAAAAGAAAAGGTAGAATAAAGCGGCAATGGCGAGCCGTATAGCGCCTGCAGCCTGCTTGGCGATTGCGATAAGCGATGGAGCGTTGTGTGTGTATACCCGAGAAAAAGAACAAGAACAGAAGCTTGAGAAACTGGAGCCGGCTATTTTGTTGCACAAACTTGTGTGGCGCGGTGGTCGCTCACTGCCACGGAGGAAAGTTGTTGGGGCCGTGTACGCGTCGAACGGAGTGACGCACCGCATCTCCTATGCGGGGGCCCAGCTTCTCCCATCTGCTCCTCGGGGGACATCATCCGTCTTCGAGGGTCACGTGTTTCTTTTTCCTGAAAATAGCTCCTTTTCTCTTTTTTTTTTTGCTTTTTTTCCCCTCCAATATGCTTCGTGAGTTGGGGGCGGAATTTCGACGCTCCACGAACCAAGGTAACTGGCTCGAAAGAAGGGAGGCGATAGTTTGACCTTTCATTCTCGTCGAAAAAAAAAAAAATGCACACGAAAGGCAAGACATGCGCAGCGACACATCGCGATGCGTAGTTGCAACCCATCGACAGGATTCTCGCTGCGTTGTGTTTATTACCTTTATATCGGCTCCAAGTGTATAAGCACTGAGCATCCTACAGTATTTTGATCCGTGGTTGTGGTCCACTTGAGTCAGCACACTAGTTGAATGACGCGCAACAAGACTCTCGCATGGAGCTGCATTCGCAGTGTAGCTTCTTCCATTTGTTTATGTCAGGTGTACAGCCATCGCTGCTGCGTCAAACCACTCCGAGACGGAACTCGAGTCGTAGTTTTGTACACAGAAACGTTCTGTTAGACTTCGGGAGTTAGAACAGGGGTATACGAAAGCGGACAGTGGAAGATAGTTTCCATGTCTGTGTTTCGCAATTCGTCTATATAACACACAAATCAAGGGGGGGGGGGGGGGGGGTAGAGCGTAGAATAAACGTCCGAAATAGCTGATTGCCATGGTTCTGAGTTCGTCCATTTCGACGACCTGTTTCCGTACTCCATACTTCCCTACGTGCAGCGTCTCTGTGTTGAAAATACAAACATTACGCGATACACTTTCAATAATTGTAAAGCTAGCTTTCTTGCGATGCATTCTTCTCACAATGGATGACACACTAATTTTTGCGAACAGCGTGTGCAACGACATTTGGCTTGTATTATGACGCACAATAATACACACGCGACTTTTGTGATCAGAACTTGCGCAATAAACAAACCAGAGCAGGTGCGGCTAGCATGGCGTCACGTGCGCTACCATTCCCACGTGCAGTGCGGAGAAGCGCACTTGCAGTTCATTCTACGCACTGTTCCTTTACTGTGCGCAGTAGCGACATAGGTTGCTAAAGGAGGTCATCCTTAGGCCGCAGCCACCATTGTCGGAACCACGGGGTCGCCGGAGAGCGCGAGCACAAGATGACTATAGTACCCAATTGCCCGTGCCGTGCATGAGCATTGGGCACATGCGACCATTCCTGGACCATATCTGCAGCGCAGAGAGGCGCACTTGCAAATTCTTAAGAGAGCTCATTCACGCACGGTTCCTTTACTGCATGTGAGGACGGGGAGAACATGACTGCGCCACGCATTTCGCTATCCGTATTACAAGCGATAAAGGAAGCTTGGAAAATGGCGGAACAGCCCAAACAGCAGCGTAAAAACGGGAAGGATGGACAGAGCGTATCTTCTTTGGATCTTTTAACTGCTCCCTCAGTGAAACAGCGCGACAACAAGCTGCTGGACAGGTTGAACCCTCGTGCGCCGCTTTCATTCGCACCTTCGGAGGCACGTGCCAAGTCAGCGACCTCGCCCTCTCTCGCTGCGTGTCAAGGCAAGAGGACGCACTGCTTCGTTCTCCGCCTTGAGCAACCGTCTCGAGTGTTTCTCAAGTAGAGCTCACTTGGCCGCGCGATTTCTGCTAAGGGGTTGCTTGTGTGTAGAAACACACCGTCGCACGTAACAAGCCGCGGCCCTCTTTATTCACAGTGTGTCTGTAAGGGCTTCCCAACAACTCCCTTCAACTTCCCACGGAAAGACGCGTCCATTGCGTGAACTGTCCGGCACATGTACGTCGCGCATGCAGTGAAAGTGGCGGTTAGCCCGTCTTTATATACGTTGCTGCATGGCGTCTGCCCCCCGTAAGCACGTGCCCTTGCAAAACGGCACGAATTCTCTCTCCTTGCGCATTCAAAGTGCCGGTCGCCGCTCCCAAGGCGCCGCTTGCATTTAGGCTGCGCTTCCAGCAGCTGCACAGGCGCCAACCAACTGGCGCAATGCAGGGCTGCACGCTGTCGGGTCGACAGCGCACTCGCGGCCCTTAAAGTGCGCGTATCCCGCGTGCGTGCGGCTGAAAGCCCTCAAGAGCGACGTGCACGCTGCCATCGCCAGTTCCGTCATCGCATCCTGACGCGACACGGCTCTGACCGAATTGTCGTCACACGCGTCGAGACGGAAGCGCGCGCTCCGCCGGCGCATCTCGGCGCCGGATTACGCCACGCGGAGCGCAGCGACCACAACAGCAGCAAGAACGGTGACAGCAGGGCCCCCCCGAGTAGGGTGCCGCGTATGCCGGGCGGATTGCGCTGACCGCGCCGGCTATAACGACGGGCTTTCAGAACCTTCTAGCCTACTTTGAACGCGCGTGTCGCCGGGCTCCCCGAGACGACGTTGCTGTCGCCGCAGGGCGCCAGCAGCAACGTTCAAGTCGGGTGCCTGTGTCCGTGTGGGGCGTACGATAGCTGGCAGGATGAGATTGATTTGTCGGGTTGAACATCCCAAAACCAGCTCTGATTATGAGAGACGCCGTAGTGGAGGTTTCCGGAAATTTCGACCACCTGGGGTTCTTTAAAGTGCACTGACATCGCAGAGCACGCGGGCCCCAACATTTCGCCTCCATCGAAATGCAGCTGCCGCGGCCAGGATGCGATCCCGCGACCTTCGGTTCAGCAGCCGAGTGCCATAACTACTAGACCACCGTGGCCGGGGCAGCTGGCAGGATGAGATCGAGCGTGTTCCTTCGCTGCGTTTAATGAAATGATTTTTTTCCATACCCTGATCGGAAGTCCGCCTAAAGGGAACCAGCAGCTCCTCAGCTGTGGGAAGAGTTTAAGGTGGTTACAGGGTTCGAATGCCTTTCACGCATCCAACACTGATTCTCACTTGCGTCTCCGTTTGTGCGCGTAGTTCTTGTAAGAATCATTTACGTGATACCTCTAGGTCGTCAATGTCTATTAAATCGTATGCCTATTAACACTCTTTCAGATAAGGCACGAACGTAGGCACACCCTAAATGTCCCCCGCCCCACGCTCGGTAAAACTGAGAGTATATCGACGAAGTGGCCCAGTAACGCGTTCCGTCACAGTCGGTTAATTTGTTCGCCGTCTTAATTTAACACTTCTGTTAATGTTCATTAGAATGATATGCCATTTTCTAAGTATGCCTTCACTGCATTGCGCCGCTGCCGCCAGGCAAAACTACACTATATAGGCAACGGTCAGAACGAACCGGTGACTCCGAAGCTGCTCTTCCTCCCTCTACGCTAATCGCATTTTCAATTCAAGAGGTGCAGAACTCAAGCGAAACGTCGTTTCTGCTTGTCTGTAATTTTTGCGCAGCAAATGTTGTGCGGCCACTCGTACGCAGTGGAGCTGCGCTGAGCGTTCTCGCATTGCTATCGCCGACAAGGGCGGCAATGCATACCGCTGTTTCGTCACCGAATGGCATGCGAAGAAACGCCCCGCTGCCTCCTTCACTGTTTCGTCCGCATACCCGAACAGCTGGGAGGATAGCTGTGTTGCGCGTATACGACGGGGGGCAGGCCCAAGCGAGGTGCCCACGGCTTTGTTGTCCTCGAGGTTTTGCACGGCGCTCGCAAAGCGGCCGCGCGTTCAGGCGTCGAGAGCCATGCAAAGTGCGCCCACGGTGTCCGGCGCGCTGCGGCCGCCGCGTATACCCGTATAATGGCCATGCGAACCGCCTCCTGAATCCGCCTTCGAGAGCTAGAGGCACTCGCCTTGTTGTTATTATTTTCTTTTCTTTCCTTTCTTCTTTCCTCTTACAAAACGACCAGAGCGTTGACGCCGCGGGCATGCCGCAACCTTGGTCGACCGCCTCGGCGAAACAACGGTTGCCCTAGCTGGACAGGATAATTGGGCCGCCCTGGCTGCTATAGTTACGTCACAAGCACTTGATTGTATATATACGATACGCCGCCGCTAGTTTTATGCTTTCCTCCGCTGTTGCCTCGCAGCACGTTCTTGACTGAAAGGGAAAGGCTATAGCGACGCCAATTACGACGGAAATGCGGACCTTATCTAGTGTTTGCGGAGGAAAACATGCGTATCCGTGCGCTGGCTCTATTTGCTACAAATCTGAGAGCCTCTGCGTTAGTTCAGGAACGTCTAACTCGTGCAGCAATGGACGTCTGGTCGGCGTTCGAGCTTCCGTTGGCGCCATTCAGGGCTTCATTTCAAGGCGCTAACAAGCACTTTGCGTGCCAGAACTGATAGTGAAATGTGTCCACGAGGCGCTGAAGTTGTGAGTCACGTGCATATATAGGCAGCAACGAGCAAAGCGCGAACATGCAATGATGAATAAGGGCTGGCTTTGTACAGAGCGCTTATATCCTTGCGCGAACGACTCTGAAACTCTGAATCTTAAGAAGTGTGAAGGAAAGATCGGGGCTGTATACGGTCAACAAGCATGCCGTCACGTCGGCTATATAACAGGGAAGGTTGGACCAGTCTGTGCCGGCAGACCACATGTGATGCGCAAGCGCGCAGCCAAGCAGGGTACGGACGAGGAAGTGCACTGCGTGTGCCACTTCCCATTAGTCCCCGTTTCGCCCCGCTATACGCACATCACGTGACACTGTTTCGCCGGCTGCCACAACTTTCCGTATACCATTTTACCCGGTCCCTCTCATTTGATATACCGTATCTGCAGACCTCACTTCACCTGTATGCATATAGCCTCCGTGACCGAGTGGCGCGCGCGGAACCCTGTGTGTTCTGCAGATCTTGAGTCCGTGACACTTAATTAACTAGGGAAATGCGATTATCGAAACGAACTTGTGATCAGAACATGAGAAGCTTCCACATATTTAAGTTCAGGCAGGAGACAGGACGGACTGGTAAAGAAAAGCTCGCCTCTCTGCACGGTAGCAGGACTTACGCATACGTATTCTAAATTCTAATTACTTGGTTTTACATGCCGAAGCCATGACTATAGATTATGGAGTACGTCGCAGCGGAGCGCTCTGGAAACTTCTACAACCTGGCGTTCTTCAACGTGCACTGACATAGCACAGTACATGGTTATAGCGTTTCCATCGCAATGTGACCGCCGTAGCAGGTATCGAACCTTCGTCTTTCGGGTCAGTAGAGATAGAGATTCTAGTTAAGGAAGGGAAGAAAATAGGGTGATGAGTGCACGGTAACTGTCTCTCAGTGAGGACTCCTCAACCGATCGGGTCAGCAGTCGAGCGCCGTAACCATCTGTACCACAGCGGCGTCCTCTGTATTGCATACGCACACAATTCTACAGTAACGTCAAGGCTATGACAGGTACACGCCAAGCGTCTTCGTATGATCATGCTATCAGAGTCGTTGCAAACGGCGCCGTGTCAAGGAGCCGCCGCACCCAAATGACACGCGATCAAAGGCGCTGATTCGCGTTCGCGGGCCCGTCGTGCACTGTCCAAAGGCGAGGAATGGCGTCGTTGCACATACACGACGTGAAACGAGTTATTCGGGTTGCGTCGACAGCGGGGCATAACGCTCGGCGTAAGCGATGCAGGCATTCCGGCCGACGTCCCGCGCTGTATATGACCCGCTCTCTGCAGTGTTTGCGTTCGCTCAGCGCGGGCGCGTCTTGTGTGCGTGTATACGCAAGCCCGATGGACTTAATGCGTGTCTTAGATATAGCGCCGCGGTGGTACGCGTGAGCGACTGTGGTGAAACAATGCGAAAACGAACAAACCAAGAAAATGTATAATGTATACTCTTCGCGACTGGCAGCGCACATGCGATTGCGGTCGCACCTTGCCAATGGTGCGTCATTATACGGGCGTTAGGCTGTATTAGCTATACACAGCGACAGGCCCGAGCAACGCTCCACGCTGATGCATCGAGCCCAGCCCCGACCGAAAATTGCACTACGTCCCCCACTCTCCCTCTTAATACATCCACCCACTACTTTTTCTTTCTTTCTTTCTTTCTTTCTTTCTTTCTTTCTTTCTTTCTTTCTTTCTTTCTTTCTTTCTTTCTTTCTTTCTTTCTTTCTTTCTTCGTTTAAGAGCACATTCGAGGTCTGGAAGGCTTGTACTATACGTAAGCGTGAAAGTTGTTGCGGGCGGCGTCTGGGTATGTGTGTGTGTGTGTGTGTGGCAACGTAATGCGTTTCCAAGTGGCCGCGAGGTCTTTTTAAACGCAGAATGCCGCATGTACGCGTTTCGTGGCGGTTATAGCGCGCGCGTTCGCCGCGGTTTTGCCAGAGGGCGCGCGAAGTCGGCGGGGTCGCGCGCCGATGTCGACCCCGCCGGTCGCTCGCGAAGGCACGTACCGCGTAGCGTTAAAGGAACGTCCCTCGAGGCCGTATAGCGCCGGCGTGCCCGCGCAGCGCCCATTTGCCGATTACTTTTAACTACACCGAAGCGCGGCGCGTTGCCCAAGCGCCCAAATGGCGGCCGTGCCCCCTCGACAGCTCAGCTCTTAGCCTCTGACCGATAGGCGAGGGCTGTATACTGGCGTTGGAACGGAGTGTAGAACTCAGTACTGCAAGTCGTTTTGGTTCTACTCGCTGGACGCTGCAAGAATAGATGCCTGAGTGCTGAGGCAAATATTTATGATGTTATCGCGTTTAAACATGAACTAACCAACCTATAGGAATGCGGTCGAGCGAGTGGCGAGAGTGTCAAGTTAGGTTTATATGGGAACCCTTTTCTCCAGCTTTCAGGCTGGCTGCTAGACTGTTGCAAGCTCAGACTGCACTGCTTAAAGTCGTACGTGTGGGTCATCTTTGCTTTTGTGTCGTCTTATAGGAAACCTGTGCACATGTGCCTGCGAGAGCAAACACTCATATTGCTGCTCTTATTCATATGTATATTGTCCGATTCTTTATTTTTCTTATCCTAGAACGAACGTGCAGATGCCGTCGACAGACGCCAGCTTCTTGCTTATGTCCATGTCGCTAACCAAACAACAACAACAACAACAACAACAACAACAACAACAACGACGACGACGACGACGACGACGACGACGACGACGACGACGACGACGGATTACCTGCAAGCAAGATGAATCTGGCGGTATAGTTGAAGCAACCTTCCAACGCTCGCACAGCCCACTCCTCAAGGAAATCACGTCTGCGTAATCCGTGATCATGTCAGCATACTCTCAGAAGTGACTTGAACCAAGGAAAGTTTCTACAAGTTGACTGTTTCTACGGAGCCGCTTTGGCGATGTTGTCGGGCGGATCGTTTTCTCAACATGTCGACCGCTTTCTTATTCGCAAATTCACAGCGCCGTCATGTTCCTCCTCCTGTTCGTCCACCGTAATGACGCTGCTACCGTCGCGCAATTCCAGCTGCAGTCGCTCGGCATTTCGAAAGCGCGGCGAGCTGCTCGATACGTCCATGGCAACCAGTCGTGGTCAGTGTCCCTCGTTGTGTATTCATGCGTGGACACTCTATCGCCGGCGGCCAGCCGACCAATTCCCCTCTGTAACACGCGGAGGGACGTACAGGTATGTGTACACCGCGCGCTAGGTGCTTCTGTACAGCGCACACACGAACGCTTCTATACGGTCCGTATAACGTGACACAGATCCGTTAGCCCATGGGTATACATGTAACTTGACATCCGGCAGACCTATATGCATTGCCTCCCGCGGGACACCCCCGGGATCGCTCACGACGCACCAGGCACATTCTTTCCGGTTCCGAATGATAAGCACGTCGTCGCCGTGTACACGACCATCGACGACAACGTGCTAATCCTCACGACAGACACTCCGGGGATGCGTGACCGCAAACTGTTCTCAACGACCACCCTGCGGGGGAAACGCTGCAGAGGGCATTACTTCTGATGACATGCGGTGGGGGGCGACTCTGTTACCGCCGTGTGCGTCAGTCGTCTTACATACAGAAAGACAGCTGACGCTGATAGACTCTTTATTGATTCGTCGCTGCCTCAGGGGTGACGGCGAAGACCGAGCTACTAATCGGGTCGCTGCATGGACGAGTCCGAAGCGGCAGGCCGTGCGATCGGGACGTTCCGCGTGAGTGCGGCTCGTATATATATAAGCGAGGTGCTGCCCGTGTATAGGTGATGGAGCTTCGGTATATAGCTTTCGTCTCGTCGCACCTTCCCTCGATATCGACGAGGTCGAGAGAAGAGAGAGCTGAAAATATTGCGAAACGGAGGAGTCGTTGCGTAGCGAGCGTCCATATACGCATATACGGGGAAGCGCGTCTTTATATGATGCCCCAAAGACATTGGGCCTTATCCCGAAGAACTTTTTCTTGGATCGTGACTGAAATTTTTTATCAGGCGTTGATGAGCTGCTTTTCTTTTTGCGTCGAATCTCTAGAGAAGAAAAGCAAACCTTTTCCAAACATCGTCGATAAAGTGTTGCTTACACATACCTATGTGAAGCCGCTCGTCGTATCGAGAAAGTCAACGGTGCTCTTCGAGCAATAAATTTGTTGTTGAGTTTATCTGTCGCCAAGGAATGTGAAGTATCTTGCAAACGCTTGTGTTGTCTGGGAAAGAGTGGGCCAGGAGCAAGGAATAATAGCAAAAAATAAATAAATAAAAATAAAAAGCCTAGTCTAGTGTGACAGTTTGAACGCGAGACAATATAACCCGCTCTCGCTAGAGACAGGAGATGTCGGATCAGAGCACTTCATGATATAGAGTTCCAGACCTAGATATAGTCCCCACCTGTGCATGCAAGCATCGTTTGGAAAGCAGTACCTGCCACGATATGGTAAATATTGATGGACATGAGATCGTTTAGCGAGAAAACAGCTGACGAAGTGAACCGATAATCTTAGGTAGACTTTAAATGTAGAGCGCAGACCAAATGCTATCGCCCCCTCAGAATAATGCCTGTTCCACAAAGCTGCTGTAATGATCGAATAGCACTGAACAGCTGCAACGCGCGCGGGTATTGTGCATCATGCATATATGCAAACCATCAAAATCTTCCACACCACGAACAAACGAGTAACTTAACGACTAACCCTACGACTCGCAGCACGATGCAGAGACCGCCCATAGAGAAGACTAGCTGCATGAAGAGAAAGTCTCGGCTGGAGCCCACGACGGCAGAATTACATGCTCTTCAGCTGTGACCGAGTTTCTCCCGTTCTTGTTTACTTTTGCACTCTCAGACGTTCTTTCTCTCTTCTATAATGTAGTATGTGCAGGGAATAACAAAGCAGTGGTATAGTGGCCCCTTTTGCATCGCCACTATTTATAAAATCGCTCCATTAAACTTAGCACGCATCATAATAGGAGCAGGAAACGCCTGCTGGTCGACGCGCGAACCGCGCTAGAGTACGAAACTGCCGCATTGGCTCTGCATGTATGCGTAGTGCGTGGCGGCAACCCCTCCGGCGGGATGGAAGAATTACGTCGCCGAGTTTACTATATACACCCCGACGTTCCTCGCGGATTGAAAACGCCGCGCGGCTCGCCAACCGCTCCGAGGCGTGTGGGCAGTGCCCGCGTCGTGAACCGATCGTGCCGCGAGTCCGAAGAAGAAGGCGGCGGCGCCCAACTGTAGCAAGGCAACGGTCGAGCGAACGGGCGAGACGAAGATGGAGGAAGAAGGACCAAGTTGCGAGGTTGTGCGCCGCGCCTGATCGGCCAGACTGGTCTCGGTCGTCAGGCAACAACAGCAGCCGGCATAACGGTGCACGGGAGAGGCCTAGATTGCCAGCCGACTGGACGTAGCGGCCATCGTAGCAGCTTCATGACCCGCTTGCTGCTGCTGCTGCTGCTGCTGCTGTTGCTTTGGCGAGGCTGGTGGGGCGAAGCCTCGCGCGATGCCTTGCGTATGCATGTGTGTACCTCAATGAATGGGCGAGGCGCCGTCGTCGTCAGGTTATTTTCTTGTCCTTTGCTTTTCGATATACTCAGGAAAGGCAGTGCATCATTTTCTGTTGCTGTGACCACTCTCCCTTGTGAAGAGAGGTTGGCTCCGCGGTTGCTTTCGCGGCGCGCGCTGCATTGCTGATGACGTGCCGCGCCTTCTACTCCGTTCGGCGTGCGGCGGAGCTTTAGAGCGCTCGAATGCACGAACAAAAAACATATACACGCATTGATGGCGTGCTTTCGCTTAACCCCCCGCCTTGTTTTGTACGAGAGCTTCGCCTCCCTCTGTCGTGATGTGGGACGCCGAGAGCGTGTCTGAGATTGGTGCGAACGGGGGCCACCGGGAAGCGAGAACAACACGGTCAAATTCGCTCAGCTCCAAAGTGGTAGAGAGGGTCAATTTTATGTAGTCTACTTTCGGACGTCAATTTCAAATCGAGTGTCGCCTCCGTAGCGCAACTCTCTCAGTGCCTAGTCCGTGGCAAGTTTCTGTATACAGTCGGCTGCAACAGGGCTGTGTGTTCCCAAGCTTGCGACCATCGGAATCGGGCGCACCCAACCTGCGCTCACTGATGCATTCGGCGAGAGAGTAAATTAGGAGAATAAGTTCGCGTAGCCGCGCAAAATACATGGAGATCTAGAGTAGGAAACCATGACTCACCGACAGGCACCCTTCTTGGTGATGTGGTGGCAGGTATCGGCGGCGGCGGTGACAACGGCCTGGATATCCGATGTTCCATTGGCAAGGACAGTTTCACGTCGGAGTTGGCTTCTGCTTTCGTGGGCAGCACTTTGACGCCGACCTTTTGGTAAATCCTCGTGTCCCGCTGCTTCGCGTTTGCGTTTCGCTGTGGGCTGGGTTTGGCGGTTCGCGGCGGAAGAAGCTTGGAGTCTTTTGAACTGTCACCTTTGTCGCTCTTCTGCAGATCGTGCTTTTTCCGTGCAGGGCATTCGGGCCTTGCGGCTTTAGGAGCATCGCTAGCAAGTGGCTCATGCACTGGCGGGTGCTTCTCCGTGCCATGCTCCGCGTTCTGTGAAGGAAGAACATTACGCGTTGAGTTCTCGCATTCGCTATCTTGAGGTGAAGTGTCCTTTGTGCTTGTTTCGTGAACAGCGGCGCCCTTTGTGGTAACTGGAAGTTCTAGAGGCTTAGAAGTTTTGTTCGCCTGGACATCTGTTTTGCTTGGAACATCAGCAGGTTCCGAAGCAACAACGCCTGGTTTGCATCCGTGGAGCGAGTCCATATTCGAGTCTTCTTGCCTGTCAGCGTCTTCGCTTAAAGATTTTCGGGCATTTGAAGTGGCATGGGGACTCAAAGGAGGTGAATGGCACTGCGGGCTTCGTGGCACCTCAGGACTCAGACTGGACATACCATTTTGGGGATGAGTTGCTCCGGCTTCCCGCATATCCTTCAGACATCCATTCTTAAAATCCTCTTTGTGGGGTAGTTTGAACCCTTCCGATCCATTACCGTTTTCTTGATGAAGGGCACCTTCTTGGGGAAGGCTGGGTCTTTGCTCGGCCGCTTTGGTTTCTTGCTCTGCAGCAATGTTTCTGCTTTCGGGTCCGGTGAGCTTAGTGTCATTGGAATTGTAGTTGGAAATCACCTCGTAGTCCGCATCAGCTTCGTAGCTACTGCAGGGGCTCTCACTACCATTCAGCTCAATATAAATGCCCTTTTGTTCACTGCAAGGTGCAATATTGATGCTCGTCCTGCGATGACTTGGACTCCCTTGCACCTCACAATTAACGCTTATGCCACCGTTGCCTTTGAAGGAACCATTAACCTGCTGATACTGCCTCTCTGACTCAGAATCAAAGCTCACCGCAGAACTGTCAAGAACCTTCTCGTCAACTTTCGTGCTTTGGTTCCCAGTTTGATGCTCTATTCTGATGTCTATACGTGGATGCGACTTCATTTCGACCTTGTGATTATCCCGAACTCGTACTTCCGTATTGAACTGCTGTTCGACCACGTGCTCGGCTCTGGCGGGCTTTTTATCTTCCCTCTGCATCAGCTTGCGCTCCCCGTAGACTTCGACCCTGGACTCAGATTTGGAATCGGCTTTATGTGCCAAAGCGGCTTCATTCTTTCGAGACTGGCCGTTCTCTGGCACACCAGTTCGTCGATGGAGTGGGCGCAGCAGTGGCGTGGCGCTTCTTCGTCGTCGTTCCGTTGACGTACGCGGTCTGGCGGACGCTTGAGGTGGCTGCGGCCACCGCGTCCCATGAAGCGTCCATCCGCGGGCGCGTCTTTTTCGTTTCGCGCGATGTTTCGTGCGGGTTCTCCCAAGGTTCCTCCTCCCATGCTTGAGAGGCCACCGTGTCGCCACCCTCCTGAAAGGTGACCTTCTTTGAGTGAGTCCCATGCGACACGCGGCCTCTGTGTGTGGCGTTGAGTGACTTCCTCTCTGGTGCCTTTTTCTTCTTCAGAATGCTCCGCGGCTGACTGCTCAGAGTAGGACTTTTCGAGGTGGTGGCGGCTGCGGTCGTGGCAGGTCGCACTGGCGAGCAGGACTGGGAACGTCGTGTTGACGACGACGAAGAGGAGGAAGGAGCTGCAGCGCTCTCGGCGCGCGTCTTGGGTGCCGCTGGCACAGACACCTTGCGCACGAGTGGTGGCGAGTAAGATATCTTGAGGTCCTTGAAGCGACCCGCTTCCAGGCCCACGTCGCTGTCCTCGTCGTAGTCCGGGTCTGGTTCCTCGGGCCAGAGTTCGAGGCTAGCCGGAGGTCGCGACGACGTCCCTGCTGTAGTCTTGGCCGGAGACTGGCGCGGCGATGTACGCCCAGAGGTGATGGCGGCGCGGGAGCCGTTCTTCTTGGCACCGTTCAACAGCACGTTGCTGTTGAGGTCGTCGTCGTCGCTATCGGGCGCAGCCGGCGTCCGCAGGTACTTCTTGATGAGATCGTACGCTGTGACGTCGCACTCGAGGATGGACCTACGAGAGGACACGGAGCTGAAGCGGTCCTTGCGGCTGAGCTTTCTCAGCAGAGGGTCGCTGGCGGCCGCCGCAGCCAGGTAGACATCGGCTGCAGCACCTGGCCCAGCTGATCCGTGGACGCTGACGGCAGACCGGCGCCTGGGCGCATGACCCCGTCCGAGCGAGGCCCTGCCCAGGGACGCGGCGCCCAGCGACGAGGCGCCTAGCACGTGGTAGTAGAGTGCCGCATCGTCGATCTCTGGTCGGCGGCCGCACGTGCAGCCGGGCCGGCGGCAGCAGCCCCGCACAGAGCCGTAGCAGCGGGGGTCTCCATACAGACCGACGGGAACCGCTGACAGGGTGCCGTACTTGGGCTGCCGCATCCTGGACATGGCTCAGACAAGCCGAGGCCGCGGACGCATGCCGGCGATGACGGAGACCGTCAGCTGGGCTTTGAAGACCTGCACGAGAACATCGTATGTGCGTGGTTAGAAACACAGAAGTGTAGCCTGATATCTTTTGTAAGGCAAAAGGGCTCTAAACTGGGAGATAACAAATAGGTAGATAGAATTTGAATATGCTGTCTCGTGTTATTTCTGCGCACTCCTGCTTCTCAAAGGCAATACATAGAAACTTATTGATCAAGCGACACGTCTTAATGAGATACGTTTGCACCACTGTCAAGTTATATATCTTCAAAACTGTTTTACAGTAATACGGAAACGAGTACTTGGAGCACCCTGACATATTTAACATGTAAACTCAACTCAGAACTCTTTGTTGATTGATTGACGGGGTTTTACTTCCCAAGACCAGGATACGATTGCGAAAGACGCTGTAGTGGAGGGCTCGGGAAACTTTGACGACCTGGGGTTCTTTAACCTACACTGAAATCGCACAATACATGGGCCTCAACATTTCGCCCCTATCGAAATACAGCTGCCACGGCCGGGATCCGATCCCGCGAAGAACTGTTTGTTCTCCTTGTGATCTGGCGCTATGATATTTAATTTTTTTTGGTCAGTATAGTTCTGCAGGTCATGTATGTCCAATATGGTGCTCATGACCTGATCCGTTGCCCACGACTTGGAACACCATTCGCCAGACTGTCACACCCATATACGGACTAACCTTTCCAGTGTCTCACTACGACTATCTTTGTCCACGTACATGCCTCAGTTAGGCTTGATCTTTAAACATATAACCCGTTCGGTGACTTCGCGGCTGCTTAGCGACATAGAGTTCACTGGCTTCAGCCTGCTGAGCGGCGGCACGGAAGGTTCATCTGTATAGGAATGCTTCGCTTTTTTCCCTTTTACCGTTCCTATATAGTTTATTTTTTTTCTTCACGTCGTTCTGTACCAGGCGAACAAGGTGCCATTGAACTCGCGTTTCTTCTGCCGCTGCTGCTGCGGGCACTCTCAGCGGTCGGTGGAAGCCACCGTGTCCGTTCCGCCCGCTGTTTGGAAGCACGCGAGGCGGAAAGGAGTCTCCTCCGTAGCCCGGGGGCCGTTGCGCCCTGAACAGTGCACGCTTCAGTGCGTTGTTTGGCCAGAAGGGGCCTCACGTTCGCCATTTTCGACTTAGCGCTGCGCGCTGTATAGTTTTGTGCTCAGAGCCGAACAATAGGAAACGCAAACAACAAGCGGAAAGGCGTCGTCGCTCTGGAGCTGCTCGGTATCCCTGTACGGCTTCGCCGCGAGCTTTTGCTAATGGTCGCTGTTCTTTCTTATTTGCATACGCAAGGCGCACGATTAAATACTAAGTAGACACACACACACACACCCAGAACGGTACGAAAACAAGTTCTCGTTCTGCGTGCTATAACAAACACTTGCACCCTCTCTCGTCAGTGGTAGTTCGTGGTAATGAGACAGCCGTTTGTCTGCAGTCTCATTAGAAACATATACAGCGTAGCGGCGAGGCCATGCCGGCGGGACTGTAGACTCCTGCACGCGCGTGCAGTCGACGACGGACTACCAAGTCCGCTACGCTCGCTGATATTGTGTGTATGTGTAGTACACACATTGCATGATGGCAGCATCGTCATGGATGCGTGCGAGCGGAACTCCGCACGAGTCCGGCCGCGCACGCACTCTTGCGAACGCTCTATCATGCAGCTTCGCCTAGAGGCAAAGAAACCCACGATCTCTCTCCTGGACGTCTGCCAGTTCTGTTAACAGATGTGTGTTTATTTTTCGCATTGGTCGCATCTTCTGTTCTCTCTCCGATGCATGAGCTGTGTCGTGCGCAGAAGGCGATAGTATAGAAAGTACACCTCCATGCAAGGGCTGCAGGTTTTAAAGAACGGTTGAAAGCGAAGGAAAGAAAGAAAAAATGAAAAGAAAGCGGGGGATATTGCGTGAATACTCTTGCGTAGGATTTCCTTTCCTTGCATTTCCCAATGTCTATCTCTCTCTCTCTCTTCGTTAACTTTCCAGCGTTTGCGTTGCCTCGCCACAAGACCGGATAACCTTCAATATACGCCATCTGCAGTGCCGTTCCGTATGGCCTCACGAGATGGCTCGTGCAAACAGGCTCCGATACAAGGCGCACTGCGCAAGCGCGTTGGGAATAGTATGAAAGCGTACGATACATACGGGGTGCATTCGGACCTTCCAGAATCGTCCCATCGCTCATGCGTGCTCTGTTCACTCCTCGAGGGGCAGAAGCTAACGCCGCCTTGCGGAATCCTCGTACTACTTCGCGCTCACCTCCAGATATTTCCGGCGGTGATCATTATGACCCAATCAGGCCTCGGCGCGCGTGCTCTCGTAATGGTGCGACGTCCGCGCGTGGAGGCCTCCGCCGCCGTAATGCGCCGGGTTGTGCCTTTTATATGCGTGCTAGTGCGGCTGTAACGCTCTTCGTAGCGCTGTTGCTGTTGCTGCCGCCGCTGCTGCTGATGGTTGTGCACCACCGCGTCGCTCTCGTCAAGACGCGCGCTCGAAAGAATTCCAGCGGAGACCTTAATGCGGACGGCTGCCGCGCGGTAGCGGGCTGCATGCGCTGGACTGGAGGAAACGACGTTTGTATATAAGGTATATATACCTGTGTACTGACGTGCCGAGAGGGGAAGTACGCGAAAAAAGCCCGAGGGAGGAAAGATAAAAAAATGAAAAAGAAAAAGAAAGCGCTGTGGTGTGTACGTGTGGCAGGACATTTGCGGCATTCCTGGCGTAACCGCACGAGTTTATTATATACATGACCGTTTTCACCGTCCGGTGAAACAAGGCGTGGGGAGGAAAAGACTGAGCCAGAGCGAACGTTGGAAAAGAAACGAATAAAGAAAGAAAATAAAGCAATGAAATCATGACTTCAAGCGGCGTGGTATACTGCGATGTATAGGGCCTTTCAGTTCCTCCGCCAGCACCGCACGGTAACGCGTTGTTGACCAGAGGAATGCGGCGCATTTGTGACACACGCATCTGTCACACTCGCGGGGAATCACACAGCCAGCTATATACCCGTACCCGAGGTCTTTATTTTTTTTTTCTTTTCTTGCGCACAGGCTGCTTTGAATTGTAAAGCGGCACGCGCGCGAGTTCTTTATACAGGATGGCATCCGCGACAGTCTTAGCCCGCGACATGGATTATGCCTGGCAGAGCCTCCTTCATTGACCTGAGTGCTATTCACTCGAATTACATTTCTCAGTGGAGGGGATGCGAGGCGTTCGCCTCGCAATACTGCCTTCCAGTGATGTGACGTTCCGCTTCTATATATGTGGCGAAAGGTCTTTGCGTGCTACATACGGTGTGCGCTGGTAGATTTTTAAAAGCGACAATACTTCCCGTCCAGCTAGCTGTTCTTTCATTCCGCACGAATGTGTCCCATAGTTCCTTGCCTATTTCTTTTTTTTATCGATGTAAAAATAAATTAAGGAGTTGTCGCCATTTTTGGTGACTGCTACCCCTTTCCGCTTAAATAATGTAACATCATCGTAATAAAAATAAATAAAAAATAAAAATATAATCATAAGCTAGTCCTAAAGGAGTCCGCTCGCGTCTCACACATGCCAACACTGTAAAAACGGTCCGGTCAGTAATTGTCACTGATTTTTGTCTCTTCAAAGAAGCGTTGAAGGGCCTATTTCCTTTCGAGATGACATAAATACTGTCTTCGTATAGCTGATAAGTACACCTTAACATCTTTTTTAAAACAATATCGCGCCGGCGCTGAGCGCCGGGACATGTCATAGCGTCTATAATATTCTCCTAAAGAACCGAGTTCTGCTGGTACACGGCGCGCAAGCCCACATAGCAAATCTCAAATGCGAGCGCCGTTTGATATGCTGTTGACATTAAGAAAGCGAGTCCGCCTGCCCAGGACATGCATTGGGCTTTGCGTATATCGCGCATGCGCAACTCGGCCATTTCGCCGATGTGCTCCGTCGCACGGCGCTGTTTACCTCTGCACGTGAAGAGGTGTTGAAGTAAGCAAAGTGAATAACGAAGGACGCTTGCACTTGAGTGTGCTTTGTATGCTCGCGCTTTGTATGCGGCGTCTGTCGTTCGTTGTCGGGAATATTAGACGCTGACATGTCCTGCGCTGAGCGCAGGACATGCTAGCGTCTAATATTCCCGAAAGCTAACGAGATACGCCGCATAAAAAGTGCTAGCAGACAACGCTAGCGTCTAATATTACGAAACGTTGCAAAGGTGTACAAATAAGCTGGCACAGCACCTTTCTTGCTTTGGTCTCGTATGTGTTCCGGCTCGTAAGTGTTCCCAAACAATAAAAGCATATCGCCCACCATAAACCTTAGCGGTATTGCTATTACAGCCTACATGAACGTAATCTGAGGGCAATAAATAATGTGATCGGAGGCTTCTCCATATGGGTGCCTCCCTCCCCCCTCCCTTCCGCCTATACCGCATATCTTCAACGGTACTCGGTTCCATGCGCGCAATAGCTCCCCGCAATGACAGGTGTGCCGCGGCTCGCTGCTTCTGTTATTCCTAAAGCACGATTGCGCCGTATAACGGCGGCCACTATTGCGCAGTGCGAGCGCGCTCACACTCGCATGGTGCTATCGTGACCCGGCCGGCCCAGCTCGCATGCCGTGACCGGTAATAAACAACGGACTGCCCCGCGGAAACCGGTATGTCTGTACGTATGCGTATGTGCGTGTGGTCAAGGGACTCGCGCCGTGTGCAGGCACTGTTGCGGGCCGAGCGGTGGCACCAGGAGCTCGCCGGCGAGAACAACCGAGTGCAGCCTTCGCCGATGCAGAGGTGGTCGAGAGCGAGTCTTGAAGGCGGGCGCAATTTTTCTTCGTCGCCCGGCTATCGCAGGCTGGCGCTGTATAGAAAACGCTGCTGCTTCCGTGCGAGCGCAGTCGCGCCAACTGTGATTGGCACTACAGAGCACACTACAGCTGGACCGGTTGGGGCGTCATCCGGCCTTCACAAGAAGCTCAACAACTTTGAGCGTATCTATCTATCTATCTATCTATCTATCTATCTATCTATCTATCTATCTATCTATCTATCTATCTATCTATCTATCTATCTATCTATCTATCTATCTGTATGTCTGTCTGTCTGTTTGTGCGTTTGTGCGTGCGTCCGGCTGTCCGTGCATACGATATGTCAGTGAACACAACTCGTGGTTAAAAGGCAAACATATCTCATACTATAACATATCAGCGCCAGGTTGCATGTATCTATACGTATAGAAAAACAGCGGTTGCCGTCTCTTCCCATGTAAAATAACGGCGTGAACTTTGCTTGAGAAGCGACCACAGGGACGTCTAGCTCAAGAGGGTGTCGTACCATGACGTCATCATCGGATGGGTGCCTTTATTGTTAAGCCGGAACGGTGTTTAACAAATATTGCATCGATACCTTTAGTATCTATGATGGATCAAGGAAATCTGAAGGCTATACGCGCGTCGTAGGTTTCTGCCGTTTCCCGTTATCATGGGAGATACGCCTCTCGATTTGACAATCTCGCAGAAGGCTCGTCCTCTATATATGTTTCCCTACTCTGAAGTGGCCTTGAAGGGGCGCCTGCGACTCGAACGAGACAGTCTCCGTGACTTATCCCATGCAGTCTAAGACGAATGACCAGCACGAGGAGAAAAAAGCACCGCGCGCTAAATTTTTCATTGACTGCCAGCTTGCTGGCCTGTTTTTTCAAGGGACTCTAAAGGCAAATATTAAATTGAACAACATTGAAAGATTAGGTTTGTGTGATAACCAGTTCGCCAAATTTCAGACAAGAACAGAGCAGTTGCAAGCGAGGAAACAGCGAAGTTGAGAAATTGGAGTGGCGTCCTCGGTCCCGCCCCTTGGATACAAGCTTGAAATGACGTCAGGTCGTCTATCTAGAGTAATCAACAGACTGCTCCAGGTTATAAATGAAGAATTAATTATATAAACTCTGGCAATAAGGAAACGTGAAGTAGCAACATTTGTTGCTACTCATTATGACCATGCAGCTCACTGCACCGTATATATAGTGTCGGCAGACGAGGTCGTGACGTCAAGTCCTCTTTTCGGCACGGTTGGTTCTAAGTGAACGGCGATAACAGAGACGTTCGACAGCAGTTTTCAACATACGAAATTCGTTTACTGCCCCGCCACAGTGGTCTAGTGGCTATGGTACTCGGCTGCTGATCCGAGAGTCGCGGGATCGAATCCCGGCTGCGGCGGCTGCATTTCGACGGAGGCGAAATGTTGAAGCCCGTGTACTGTGGGATGTCAGTGCACGTTAAAGAACCCCAGGTGGTCAAAATTTCCGGATCCCTCCATTATGGCGTATCTCATAATAACAGCTGATTTTGGGACGTAGAATTTCGTTTATTTTAGATTCCACCACAGGTAAAAAAGTTTATCTATAGCCAAACGTAATATTTTCCATTAGTGGCGCTTTAAATATACATGGGCGTGTTGTTTCACAGTCGACGCGAGTGATTTCACCGCCTGATGAGCAACTCTTGCAGCTCTTGCACTCATCATCTATATACAGCGTCATGACGTGCTGTTCCTTCTCACATCCTTAATTCCTGATGCTTTCCATCAGTGGTTGAGCATGTGCGCGCATTCATTTCACAGAACGCTGGCATTACGGCGCGCGGTATTTTGTATCATTAATGACGGGCTCGAAGTCATAAAACGGCACTTAGGCATTATGCGAGAGGTATTCCCGTAACACTGCACAAGCAAGCGCCTGCATACGTCACGCACACAGCATACGCCGTCACATATGCCGCCGTACAGAGCCGAATTGAAACACACGCCCGTGTACAGCGAATGTACGGGAAACGCCTCGCGTGCGCACAATATGCATTGCATTGCAAGGCGGCATTGGACGAGGCACAGCGGCGATGCGCATATACGCGCTATATACCGCAACCTTGGAACGTGTCTGGTTACACGTACGCTTCGAAGACACGTCTAGTGACGCTGCCTCTTTTCTGTTTGTCATATTATACTTCGAGGAGCTCTTGCGTGCAATGTCAATGTAAAAGCTCTCGCCGGCGATGCTCGCACGTTCACTCGCCTCTTCGATGGCCCGAGAGTCGTGCCGATATCCGCCGCAGCCCGCGAAGAGCTGCTGGCAGCTTTTTGCTGTTGCCAGTCATCGACGGAGTTGCGCTTCAAGGAAAACGTGTGCACGCACGCGGATATATGTGCAGGGGCAGAATATGGAGAAAGTTGAGGAACGGTGCTAGTGCTAGTGTGTCCCCCAAGCAAAAGAAAAAAGAATAAAAAGAAATGTGGGGGTGCCCGCACTACCCGAAGGTATAGCGGGCTTAAAGCCAGTTAGTAAAATAAATGAGGAGGGAAATATCCCAAGACAGACAGACAGACAGACAGACAGACAGACAGACAGACAGACAGACAGACAGACAGACAGACAGACAGAGACAACTCTTAATTAGGTCCTGAGAGAGCACCAAAGAAGAATATTTTTTTAAGGAAACCAATTGTCTAAAGGAAAAAAAAAAGGGGGGGGGGGGGACTGGGAGGATAGGAATAAAACTGAGGTGCAGTGCGAAGTGGGAGGCAAGAAGAGAGGGGAAGACGTCTAGTGCGAGCTTATTGGCCGGTAATAGCTGGATGAGTTCGGCTTGCGGTTCGAGAGCAGAGAAGAATTGTAGTTAGAAATAAATAAAATTTAGCGCATACTTTAACGTCATTTGCATTTCTACGTTGGATCCACCTTGTCGCGGTAATGCCCATTGGAAAGACACGCGATTTCAGTCGGCTATACTGCCCACTAAACTAAAATTAGGCCCCGCCCAGAGAACCGCGTTGCGCCTGCCTTTCACGAACTCTGTAGTATATAGTACGTGGCTGCTGGTGCCCATTTGAAGCTTAACTATATTGTCTCTGCTAGTGTAAATACTAAACATAACTGGAAATAAAACTTCGTCATTTCTGCTAAAATGATATATCTTTGGCTAAGCGATGATATCAGGATCTCATAAAATTTGCTAGATTAGAGTTTTCGACCTAAAACTGCGGCACAGAGTGTATGCGAAATAAACTTTCTTAAACACGCAATAGCTTCTGAAGTTGCGCAACATGAGCGGACATAATTAGGTGGAGAATTTCAGATGCATGCACTTTCTTCTTGTGTGCTAGAGCGATAACTGATGGAGGAGAAATAGGTGTGTGTGTGTGTGTGTGTGTGTGTGTGTGTGTGTGTGTGTGTGTGTGTGTGTGTGTGTGTGTGTGTGTGTGTGTGTGTGTGTTTAGGCTGTAAAAGATAATGACTATAAGCCGGCGTTTAATGACGCGGATTCGCCTGAACCTATGGAAACAAGCAACACGATTACGAACCAAGAAACGCAAGCCGATTTGAAACGCTCGCTCCTGAACGATGATGTGTACTGCATAAAATAACCACGGCGCAATACAGGCACGTGCTCCTCTACATAAATCAATAGCAAACCCCTACTGCGAAGTTGCATGGCAGGATTCACCGGGAAACTGAGGTAACCCGCCCCAAGGATGTAATACACGAATGCGTTGACTTCGTGGGTCAGTTTCGTTTCTCACGCGCGCGCGCAATATACGATGGAATAGCGGTACCATTTTTTTTATGTGTAAACCTGCACATTTTATAGCTGTCTCAGAGAGTAATTGATCGTTGCCGCAAAAGGTTGTCACGTCGAGGACGACGGCACCATCATGTCGTGAGGTTTCTATAAGGAGCGTCCTTGAACTTAAAGGTGTATTACACGGCTGTAAGACGACGAATGGCAATATTTATCATCAGGTGCCTGAGAGCTCTTCCCGGGCTGAGCAGCTGATAGGTGATTTGTGGAGCTTAACGTCCAGCTGTGATTATGAGAGACGCCGTAGTGGAGGTCCTCCGGAAATTTCGACCACCTGAGGTTCTTTAACGTGCACTGACATCGCACAGCGCACGGGCCTCAACATTTCGCCTCCATCGAAATGCAGCCGCCGCAGCCGGGATTTGATCCCACGACCCTCGGATCAGCAGCCGAGTGCCATAACCACTAGACCACCATGGCGGGGCGAGAGCAGCTGATAGGATACGACCATTCAAAGTTACGTTTGTTCTTTACTTATTAGCTTATTATTTACGATCGTTCTTTACTTATTAGCTGGGGCCAGCATGTTCTTGTCAGACTGCATACGGAAAATGTAGGACACGACATTGTCCATCAAGGCCGCACGACATATAGGTATACGTATCACGTTTGGTCCCACATTCTCCTGCGGCAGGCTCGCAGCACGAGGAGCTTACGACATCCTTGCGGAGCAGCGCATGGCTTATTTCCTGCTTCCTTCCTGTCGTTTTTATCGTACTTTTCTTTCACACTCCTCGCTTCCCCACGGCGCTCTCCTATCCTCTTTTCGCGGGTCAAGTGCTCTATAAATGTGCTCTCGTGATGCACGTAACCATTCCGGCAGATGCATAACGGCCCTTCACGCATAAAGTGGTCTTACCCGAGCCTGATAAACGCGGCCGTGCTTTAGACCGTTAAGAACTCTGCACAACGTTACCTCGAAGACACATGCGAATGCGGGTACGTTATTCGGAATTCATAATAGACGAGAAGGCGAGTTTGACTTTTTTTTGCTCCTTTTTACATGAGTGTCTGTCGTGCATCCGCGTGATTCAGTGCCAGGAACATCTCAGCCATACAGTAGTAGGCGGAAAAGCGTGTTACCACAAGAATGCGGTGTACTGGGCGTGCGAGCTTGCGTGCGAACCCCCGAAAACGGCATACACCACCAGATGACAACAGTGGGAAGCCTCGCTCTCTAGCTTCAAGCCTAAGGGCCAACAATCTCTTGTCTTGCTATCGTGCCGGGTTGAATTGGCTCGTGCATAGGGTCCAGGATTGACGTCTCCACCTACGCCCAGGGATCGTTGAAAGGCCCCATGATTCCTGTTCACGCTAACAAAATTTCCCTCTATAGTTCTGAGTCACTGGTTGGCGTTAGCAGTAAAAACTGTATGAAGGGCTCCTCTCATAGTCTTTATTCTCATGACGTTTGAAATCGTCGTACTAACGACCGGTCTTGTCCCCAACGCCGGCCCTCGGTCAGCCGATGGAGCGAATCGGTCGTCCCCGTGATACGACATCGAGTACTCGAGGTGTCAGCAATGTCTCGTATCATTCCACTTAAAAGAACGTTGGCTTGCCCCGTGGTTGGGCCATGGTATCGCGCACGCTTGACCCGTAGCCCTGTTTGCACCTGCGTGGTCTCTTCAGACGGTGTATACTCTGGGGACGGACTCATCACGCCTCTCGACACCCACCGTCTTCCTGGACTGTGCAGCGCACGCTCGTTTACATGGGTGGGGGCGTACGGGGCGCGTGCACCCGCGTGCAAGGAGACGCAATCAAAATAAATGGAAACAAGGGGTTTTGCCGCTAGGTTTCTGCCTCTTTCGCTGCGCCGGGCCGCCCCTGCAGGCGCGGAAGCGTGAACGCGGCTCTCTCGCGTGGCGCTGCCGTGCGCAAGGCCCGCACGACTGGCGCGTGGGTCACGCTCCTTCGGGCCGGCCAGCAGCAGCGGCGGCGCGTGGGATGCGTCCGGCAGACCTTGCGCCCACACCGCCAAGCGAGCAGGGAGGTCACGCCGGCCTCGCCGGCCGGCCGGCCGCGCTTCGGACTGGAACACGCGGCCGCCCGCCTGCGCGAAGGCACGTCTACGCCACCGCCCGACCCGTATCGTGTGCGTCTGTCTGTGCCCGTTCGGGAGGAGGCGCGAGCGTGCGTACGCTGTTCTCAGAGACGCGACGGGCCCCGTATATCATCAGAACTGCTCCGCATATGCAAGGACTCCTGTCGCCAGCGCTCGAATAAGGTGATGACGCAATCGCTCATATAGAAATGGCGGCGTTGCCCATATTCCACTTCCTCCCTCCCGTGCGTAGGCGCACTCTGCTTCTTTCTGTATACACGTCGATGTTCTTCCGTCCCTTCCCGCTCGCGAAGCCATCAAAACTTCGTGGCAGCGTGTGATACGTGTCTATGGACTAGTCAGAGGAAGAGGGTGCACCCTCCGTGGTATGGGGAGACAGAGGATCGACGGTCGTTTCTGTCGTGCGGAGGCGGTGAGGGGGTGTGTTTTATTGTCCATTCGAGCCCGGGCGAACAATGTAAAGTCTTAGTGGCCTCGCGAGTGGCACGTTGGCTCCGATGGCTTCGGCCTCGGAAGACACTGCTGCGACCTCGATAGTGATGGGTCGACGCGTGTTCGCGTCCGCCGAGCGCAATGTGTGAAGCGGGACGAGCGTTATCGCGAACGCTGCGTTTCGACGAAGTTCGAAGCGGACAGTACTTTCTGAGGCTTGCTTTCTAGAATCTTATTCGTGTACAGGTGACCGAATTTCATGGTATGGCAGTGTCCAAAAGAGAATTTCGGCATAGACATATCAATTGGGAATAGATGGACGGTTCACGTTGGATTTCGGCATCGCCACAAAAGACGGCAACTTCAGGTGGAAGATAAATCGGCTGAAACTGGCGTTGCAGGTTTGCTGGTATCGGTACGCCTATAGACTACACAGAATGCGAAATACATTATGAAGCAGTTGTGTCCGATGAAGTGACGATGTGCCGACGTCAGTTTCGTGCATGGCCGAATTAAAAAAAAGCGACATCGTGCAGAACTTCGATCTACACGGGATGGTCCAGTTCATATAAGCCAACGATAAAAAGGCAAAAACAAGACAAAAAAATCTGGGCCCGTATTCACGAAAACAACTTACGACAAAAGAGCTCTTAAGAGAAAATTTCAGCCAATGCTGCTGCTGGACATATCATTAGAGACGCTTCCCGACCAATAGGAAAAAGAACTTACGAAAGAGAAGTTTTGTGAATTCGGCCCCTGATTCTTACGAGGTCTATATGACGTTCGGCCATCTACTTCTGCCATTAGCATAGTACATAGTATTGGTATACAGATGGCTTGCCAAGGTCGAAAAAAATAATTTCAAATGAGGGCAAAAGCAGCTCCGCTAATGCCAACTATCGTCATGTGCTAACCACGTACGTACCTGGACATGAAAATGTTTTAAGCACGTACGTTCGGTCCTCTTCCGAGACACGTGAAAGTTGACTGGGATATAGCACTGTAGGATGGACATTTCTTCTGATACCCGCACTCTAAGTGCGCACTAAGCTGAACGGGAAGTGCATAGAAATCTCTTTCGTGCTCATACGTACAGCTTTTTAAACGTCGGTACCAGTTGGCACCTTTATCGCAATTCGTTTCATCTTGAGCCACATATTTCTAGGCACCACCAATCTTCCTAACTCAATTTGCTTTCCCGCTCGGCGCCTACCGTAAATGCAGTCCACACAAAGAAACGACAGCAGCACGAGGCAGCGAGGGACGCAACAGCGACGCCTTTTCTTGTTTCTGTGTCACGGTCGCCGCGCAGTCCGGCCATCGACGCCGTTAATGGTCGGGCAATTCGAGCCAATTGTCCGCCTTTTTTTCTTTTTTATTTCTGAGAGCTCCGTTCCGGGAACGGGTCCAGGTGGCACCAGCAGCGCAACTCGACTTCAGCGCAGGCTGCCGGCCCCGCCATTCGGAAGAACCAGTGTGCGTCGGAGACGGACAATGGCTCCTCATACCGCGCAACGGCAAGGGCCGTTGACACCTCGCCGCGAACGGACAATGAGCGTGGTCGCCCCTTTTCTGACGCCGCTGACTGCAGTGCTACAGCGCCACTGTACCGTTGTATCTATTCCGAAGCAGCCGGTCGTACACGCCGCGCGCAAATGGCCGGCCCGTAGGTCAGCCTCTTTCTCGCCTTCGCGCACGGACACGCAGCGACGCGACGAGAGGTCCAGCTCTGCGGTCCAGTGCTCGTACGTCGCTGGGTGACCATCGCATGCACCAAGAACAGCCGTCGCCTTGCTGTCGGGTTGTGGGCAGCTCGGCGGAACAGGAACGCGTGAGTGAGCTCGACGGCCGCGGTTTTTCAGAAATTGCAAGGCGCCGCACGCAAGCGGCTCCTGTAATGTGCGGGTGCTGTAACGTGATGTAAGAACAGGCTGTGGTCCAGGAAGACAAACGGGTGCCTCGGGAGGGGAAAGTATTGCATAAAAAAATAGAAGTAGTAGTGCTGATAGCTGGGTGCCACTAGTTATTGCTGGTCACACCCGCAGCACATTCATCACGACTGAGTCAGTGAGGAAGAAGAGAGGAAGACTACTGTCAGTGTGTCTTGTCAGTCATTGGTCTCTTGGCTACGTGTCGGGACAGACACAGGCAAGGTCTTCTGCCTAAGTTGACCACAGGCATCCGTTTATTTTTAATTTGTTGTTCGTTCCCTTTTTTGCCGAAGCAGATCTTATAAATCGCGTTGCCTTATCTTCCGCTTGTCAAATCAAGTGAAACCAGTCTCGAATCGTGCCTAAGCAGCCGGAGCGGCGGGAACTGTCCGACGTGAACCGTAAAGTCTTACGGAGGCTATCTCGAGCCGCGCCAGCTGTCCTTGCGAGTCGACGGCCACCGTTCAGACACGTGGCGAAGATATCTGTCCGTACCGCAGCTGACTCCGCGCGACATGTGGGTACATTAGCCTTTTCCGACGAGACCTCTTCGGGGTGGGTCGCCCGTAAAGCCAACGGTGCGACGTACCCGCGTCAAATGCTGAACGTCGGGCAATCTTTACGACGCGACCGGACGGGCAAGGGAGACCAGATCAGACGTACTGCGTGCATGCATGCACAAGGGCCGTTGCATGCATTGCGTTCCTTCGTCGTTGCTGCTTCTCTTCTCGGCCTTTTCTTATTATTTCTTTCTTTTCCAGCAAGTCGCTTGCGCTTCCTTTGAAACCTCGTTCTACCCGCACCGGCGACTCTTGCCTCTCTGGACGCGGGACAATGGCTCACAGACGCCGTTGCCAGGCTGCTCCGGTCGACGAACTTCCACCGAAGAAGACGACACCGACGACGGTTCTTTGGAAGGGCTTCCGCCGACCGTGCGTGGCGGTTCCACCCCCACCGCCTTCACTCCCCGACTCCTCTTGAATTCGCCAACTGCTGAGTTAGCCGCCCTTTCCTTCCTTGCTGTGACCTTCCTTCATTCTCTCTCTCTCTTTCTTCATTTTATTTTCTTCTTCGCCCGGTTCTTTTGTGTCTCTCGGGATGCTTCCTCGTCCGCCGACGTGCTCTATTCCGGCGTTTAACGAGTTTTCAACATTCCGACGCGCAATCGTTCCGGTCATGCCGAGCTGGGAACCCAGTGTTTCTTGCCTTCTTTCTCCATCTCTGTCTTTATTTCATTCCCTTAGCTCACACGCTGACACGCACATAGTGAGACGCACAGTACGCCGCTCTCTCGCGCTGCGCAGAGATCCCTGCGTGATGATGCGTGTCTTTGTTGTCGTTTTACTCTTCGCTTCTTCCCTCGCCAGTGTATGGAGGCGAACAACAAACCAAAACTATACCCAACGCCTCCCGTGTTCTAAGCTGTGCATGACTACTTATTTAGATTTTGGTTGCATCATTCGAGGTTGCTTCGAAACACCGAGGAATCTGAGAGCTGTTGAGAAGCGCGAGTTCGTGGTGCGTTTCGCGGCCTTCGAGGAAAACAGAAGGCACGCCAGGCGGGCAGTTTTCGGGGTCCCTGTATGGGAAGTTAGAAGCCGAGAACGCTATTGCTTCTAGTGTTTGATTCAGGCCGTTGCGTCGCGCGATTTGCCGAGGAAGAGAGGAAAGAGAGGGAGAGAGAGACTGAGATCGAAGTAGGAGATCTTCACGTCAAGGTCACGCTCATACAGTGCGCGCCGCATAAGGGTAAGTAACGAAAAAATGGCGTTCGCTATCAAGTTTCGTGAAAAATACATTATTGAATGGAGGCATTCGGTAAGTATATAAGTTACAGAAGTTGGCACTGCAGGGACGGTACGAGACCAATGTGCAGTGTTGCCGACGTTTATCTCTGCCCCAAGCCGTTGTTTATCATGGTCTTCACCGCGTAGCGGGGCAGATATCTTGAAGCAGATGACTGATAAGAAGACATCGCAGGCGACATGAAGGTTTGAAAAATTTCACAACCGAGAGTCCTTTCCGATTCACTGTATATTCGACGAAATATGAGCGCGAAATGCGTGTAATACATGTGACCTCGCGAGAGAGCCGTTGAGGTGCGCGCCACGTCGCACGATGTGTTTATCAACCACCATCGATTTCTAAAAGATAAGATGCGGCCGCCGGAAAACTAAAAGGCGGGTGTGTAAGAATAAGAAGAAAGAGAAAAGCCATGGCTCTCAAAAGAAGATTGCCTCTAGGCTATAGGGTTCGCTTTGGTCTATACAATCGTATTCAACACCACGACTATGGCGGTGCGGCGACGATTCAGAATTTCAGAGTGACATGTCGCTTATAAGTACCGCCGTTCTCTTTTTCTCTTCAGCCGATTCTTCACGACACATGGCTAATCCTTTCGGACACAGCAATGCGGTGTAGATGTAGCTATCGATGTAACGACTTCGAAAACTGGGCGAAACAAGCGGGACTGATTAGTGGATAGCTGGAGTGGTTAGTGGATAATGTGCCTTATCGGTCACTTACTCGACATTAACTTTTCCGTTCTTGTGAATTCGCATTTTTTTTTTCTTCTGCCCTTACAAATTTTACCTCGCTGCAGCTCGTGTGCGAACTGCTTCAACAACACCTGCATGTTATATGCTATTGTTGGGCACGCGACCAATGTTTTCGAACAATGTTTATTCTTACAGGCGTTGTTTTGTTCTCGCACATCGTGTCGCCGGTTTCGCCTTATTTTTGAATAAACTGCCGTCAAAAAGCTCCCCCCCCCCCCCCTCTTTTTTCTCATCCTCTTACCCACCTACCTTCTAACTAGAGTTGTCATCATGTGCAACACCATCAAACCAAGTAATCAGTCAAGATAAAGAAGAATAATGCGGGGGTTGCTGAAAAAAAATTACAGCAAACCAAAATAGAGTGAAAGGAACATTTCTGCATGCCAGCAGTGAAGCAATATCGCATCCCTTAGGAAATTTTATGCGGCTCATGTAAACATGAAAAGGACCAAGCTGGCTTCCACACAATGCACATTTTCGAAAGGGGAAGGAAAGGCGTCGTTACGTTGTTGAAATCGTGATCGGTGGCTTAGCGGTGCATTCTTGATCCATTCGCAGACGTTTATGCCAGTGGTGTACGAATTGAAGAACAAATCACGCACTAGCAACACAGTGGTGAGCATTTTAGCAACGGCTGGGCCCCGTTTATTCATACACACTTTTGTGAATTGAGTATTGCGTGAAAGCCGCATACACATATCGCAAACTTTCGAGAGGTGGTTGGCCATGAAGTTGCTTAAGGGGTCAGATCTGCTTCATGGTATTAATTATTCACAGACGTGTAGTAGATCTGATGTGAAGTAGATCTGGCGCCACCACAACCCACCGTATCATGTCTCCATATTGAGTATATGGTGAGCGCGTCACTTATCGCTGTGTGGGCGGACCGCGGATAATTGGTAACTGTGCATTCTTAATTATGCAAGAGAACATTTCATGCATTTATTCAGGATCGCGAAGTTATATGTTGTCATATCTCCATTTCGTATACTAAACGCTCCCGGTGTCGTTTGGCATATACGAAAGTTGAATGCTTGTCAGCCGGGAACGTTGACAACTCTACAAGTTTACTTTCCGTTTAAATCCGTTCACGTATTTATATGCGTTTATATATGCGTTCAGCCTCGCCACGATGGTCCAGTGGTTATGGCACTCGGCTGCAGATCCGAAGGTCGCGGGATCAAACCCCGGCCGTGGCGGCTGCATTTCGATGGAGGCGAAGTGTTGAGGCCCGTGTGGTGTGCGATGTCAGTGCACATTAAAGAACCCCAGGTGGCCGAAATTCCGGATACCTCCACTACGGCGTCTCTCATAATCAGGGCTGGTTTTGGGACGTTAAACCCCACAAATCAATTACATATGCGTTCAGATAATCAATGGCTCGGAAATGCCCATACCATCAGTAAGATTGCAGTGAAACGAACGACGATCTAGTACACCGCGAAATGTACGATCGGGCACAAGTGACCATGCCAAGTACGAAAAAAAAAAAAAGAAGTAATCGCTTGCATTCATAATAACAGCTTTGATGTAGCTCAAAAACAACACACGGACACGAGAAGGCACATATGGACACCACATCGTGTCCGTGTGTTGTTTTTGCGCTACATCAAAGCTTTTAAAGTGAACCACCAACAAGCCCACATCGCAACTCTCGTCGACTGCATTCATAAGTTACTTACGGACCCGCGCCGAATTAACCTCGCTCGAACGTACGTTTGTTATCCACGTCTTTTCAGCGAAACTATCACGACACTTGTAGATCAGTCTTTGCAGCAATTCTTCTCAGTGCACCCATTGTGAATCATTCCGCATGCTCACACACACCAAACTAAGCGGTTGTCAGCAGCCGGGCGGCGCGTCTGCATACAGAGTCCTGATTCGATCGGTTGCCGGGCAACGCCTATGTTGTAGTGCGCCAGGGGCGGGAGCGGGCCGCACAAAAAGCATGAAGCCGTTGCATCCACGTTATTCACACAGTGGGCGGGGCTCGTATACGCTGCTATTACTGGCAGCGGCTCGACGTTGCTCAAGCGTCATTCGGTCACCATGTACTCAGAAAGCCCGCATAGTGCGCTTTAGCGGTAGTCGCGTGTCTGCGGCTGGCTGCTGCGCCCTTTAAAATGCTAAATTTGGCTTTTAATGGATTTCACTAGCAGAGGTTTCTGCATAAACGTAGACTCTACATGCACCTCGTAAATGCCAACATCAGCACTCGAAGGCATTGTTTTTCCCGGTTATATGAGGCCCGTGCACTGCTTCTTGGAAGTGTGCCACTTACACGTCAGTGAACGATGTTTCCTGTGGAACAAGACCCGGTTGCAATGAGCAAATTTCTAAAGCGCTGTGCAATGCCAAAGCAGCTAACAGTGCAACTCTGGAATGTTATTGCCATGCTTGACATTTGTAAAGTGCCCCAATCCTCATGCTATCCGGAGTGTCCTGCTTGTATGTGTAGATAGAAAAATTTTATAAGGTCTTCATGGAGCTGGATCTCTTACACAGCAGCAATCTCTTATGCTGAGTTTCTCAGAGGTGAACGATGAAAAATAGAAGTATATAATTAAATAACAAGAGTTATCTAAATACTTCGAAAAAAAAATGCTACAAAGCGCCTATCGAATTTGCAAATTGAAGCCGGCGACATTTACAAGCTAGTTCACTCGGAATCATTATTAGAGCCGTCAAAATTTTGGCAGACATGTTCCATTCATCTTGCTAACTGTATAGCTTTGAAGAATTGCATGGCAGATACAGCTCTAACACGAGTATATGTTATCACACCATTTCTTCGACATAACTGGCAGCTTCACACTGGAGCGTTTGACTCAACACTCATAAGTATCGGCGAAGAAACACCGCTGTAAGCAGAGCGTTAATTTCGGCCAACTTTCGGGCGTACACAGAAAATAGAAGAAGCGGCGCTCTTAACAGTACCCAGGCTAATTATGACGGCAAGCGGTCGTTGTCTGCTTCTACGCGTGCGCATATTCCTGACAGCTGTATTTCTGCCCCGCCACCGCGGTCTAGTGGCATGTACTCGGCTGCTGATCCGAAGGTCGCGGAATCGAATCCCGGCCGCGGCGGCTGCATTTCGATGGAGGCGAGATGTCGAGGCCCGTGTATTGTGCGATGTCAGTGCACGTTAAATAACCCCAGGTCGTCGAAATTTCCGGAGCCCTCCACTACGGCGTCTCTCATAATCAGAGCCGGCTTTGGGACGTAAAACCCCAGAAATCAATCAAATCAGCTGCGTTTCTTTTTCTTGCCCTCCTTCCTCGACGGTGCAATAGCGTTTGAAAGAGCTATATACAACAAAGTCATCCAATAGAACGGCTGTAGTGTTAAGGAGAAACGGAATTAATATTTTCTTTCATCGAACACAGACGGTGGAAAATTTATGGATGCCTACAATAATTAAGCGAAAAAAAAAAAGAAATCTGGTATTCATTCTCGCTATTCTGCATAGTGTTTAACGCACAAAGATGAATCGTTTCTGGAATCGACTGCACGGTCCATACTGCGTGTAGCTGCAGCGAAGGCTTACGATACCGAATATTCCAGAACACCATTAGAAGGTACGACGTCTTGGCACGCTGTGTCGTCGGGATACGGATCTGCTGTCACTCGCCGCACGGACAGCGCACGCGATCGACAAACCCCGCAGGAACTAAACACTACATATAAAGTGGGATGTTGCGCAGCTATTTCCGCATTCTCTTCCGGTTCCTTGTCCGGTCCGGCCCCCACAGGACAGGACGATAACAGCTTCCCACCCTCTCCACTTGCTTCCGGTGACAGCTTCAAGTTTACGAAAGTTATCAGCTGCCCTTTCTTGCCACTTCACGATATCGAACAGCGGGGACCGCCATACGTTATCTATTTTTTTTTTTTTCCTTCTCTATATTGACGGGCTGACCCAGAGAGTACCTTTAGAAGGCCTGTTTTAGGATACAGTACACTCTATACGCCTTGACAGCTGCAGAGTCATCACAGAATGTACCTGAAGAAGATGCTTAAGCACCTCCTCTGAGCCATGTCATCCTGATGGCTAAGTAGGCGTTGTATGGTGCTGAAAGCGTCAGCCGTAGAACAAGATCTCCAGCTTGCCGGCAACTTTCGCTCTGCTCTTCTCGCTGCGGATACGTAGCACGTGCGGCTGGTCGGTTGGGGCTATACGGAATGGCTCGTCACTCGATGGCACGCCAGCGACCCATTAAGAGCGCGCTCTGTCGATGTGGCCCACTTATTTTTTTCTTCTTTTTTGTCTTCGAGTGCGTGATGCGCGGAGGCGTTCGACGTGCTCCCCTGACAGGCGGGGGGGAAGACGAGGACTGAAACCTGTACGTTGCGCTTACGGGGATGCTATTCACTCGATCGAGCATGCTGTGCAGCGCCAGCAGCGAGCGCTTCCCGAATCTATAACTGACACGTGAAGTGTATGTACGCACTGGCCTGCTACAGGACCCCGCTGTGACAAGAGCCCCTCTCCTTCCTCTCCCTCTCCCTTTCCTTCTCCTATCCCCTGTTTGGCGCTTTCGTTTTTTGCCAAAGGGTCAATTGAACGTCGAGGTTCGAACGTGTGTCACTTCCTGCTTATGATGCGTACGAGTGAAATGAAGGCTCGGCTAGCCCTCCCCCCCTCCCCTCCTTTTCCTTACTCCTTTCCAGAGCCACATATCATTCGTGCGGAAATGTCGTTTTCTCACGTAAGCGCAAACAGTGGCGTATCTGTGTAACTGAAGATCGAGGTGCAGCCTCGTCGCGTTGCCGTATATGGAATGTGCAACTTGACCGTCTAGTTAAGCCGTGCATTGACTTGCGTTGCGTGTGCTTTCTTGAACCTTACTGCGAGCAGCGTCTTTGCATCCTCTCATACGGCCACTGGCACGCACATGTGCACTATATATGCAGCTGGCCAAATATGCATTCGCAAGCAGGACTCTAATGCGGCCAAGTTGGTTCATGGCTAACTGGGGTGAAAGCAGCGTAGATAAACAGGGACAACAAACATATCCGTCCAGTATTCTGTGTAGACCTATTTCCCCGTCCATTCGTTCTGCTTTTTTTCGCCAGTTATCCACATGCACACAACCACCATAGTGCGAATGTTTGTAAAAATAGTGCACGCATATGCACCATTTCACCCAGTAGTAGCCACAGCGATTGCAGCTGCATGCATGCTCGAATGTCAAACGGCGAAAGATGGGTGAAGATTTTCTTCCATCGATCTAAAGCGGGCTCCCTGACGAGACTGAAAAATTTGCAAGCAAACTTAGTACGAGATGTACACTTGTTACTTTGTGTTCTTCCGTGACACTCTATGGTAGCGAACAAAATGCAGCGGGTGCTTATCGAAAGCTGTGAACACTAGATAGCAGTGAGCACAGTTTTGATTTACGGTGTGTAAGAGCAAACTACCTCGCGCAACCGACTCCTTCCTGATCTGTGCTCGCACGGAATGCCGAGCGACACTCGATTCTCTCGTTCCGATAAATACAACACTTTCGTTCCAGCGCAAAACTGTCACCTTCAAGAGATCCGGTACGGATCACAATCGAAAACAACAAAAGCAAGCCGCCGTTTGCCGGCTCGTACAACAAAAGGCTTTCGCGAAATCACTGCACGCACACATGAAATGATCAAGGCTAAAGAAACCGGACGGACGCTATGTGGAAGCCCCGCTTCTCGTCCCGAAGGGGAAAGGCTCACACGTTCTTGATTCTCTCTCTCTCTCTCTTGATTTGCGGAGTTTGTAGAGACAAGGCCACCGTTATACGCAGGAGGAAAAAAAGTGGCTACATGGATATCTGCGCGGCTACAGCCAATGCACCGCGCGCAAGCTCGCCTTTCTCATCGGTACGGCAGGCAGTGAACGCTCACGCGAGGCTTCGAAGCAAACCGGGTAGCAGAACGACGCAGGTGTATGCAGGCATGATTATAATAATATGCGTATGGCAATGAGTGCCGTGTTCGCTGGTGAGAAAACATGTACTATTTTTTATTTTTTTTTTAGGTGGGTGCGCGAGTGTGCGATCCGCTGTATACTTATCGGGGACACTGCGCGGACTTCCCGATTCTCGTGAAGAAGGCAAAGAGAGAGAGAGAGAGAAAGGAGGGGGGATGGGGGAGACAGGATGAAGGCTGCGATACTGATACAACGATTTCTTTCGTATGTGTACACCACATCCAGGGGCACACAGTGTATAAGTTTGCGAACATCGTACATACAACGCTCCCATATACCATCGGATATACTCACCATTCTAAAAGTGATTCCTTTTTCTGCTTTATTTTTTTTTCTCGAACAGGCGTCATTACATTCCACGCGCTTGTTTTTGAGCCTACAAATATGAGACACGTGGGAACCAGGAAGAGTGTATAGCGTGTACGCATATACACTGCTTATTCCAAAATTCGCAACTACCGCGTGCCACCGCTATACCACGCATTCCGCGCCCCCCGAGGATGGTGCATTCCGCCCGCGAAACGCTTCGCGAACTCGGCTCATCTAAGCAGTCGCGCGGGAATCGCTGTCGCCTTCCGCGATACGCGTTTACACGATTTTCGAGTCGCGCTTTGCTACATTTTTCTTTTTTCGTTCTCGTCTCACGAGGAGCAAAACCTCCTTGTATGGTCCTCTCTTATCTGAGAGGTAGGGAAAAACAAAACAAAAATAAGAATAACAAAAGAGCTCATTTTGTCTGAGACCGATCGAAGACGAGGGCCACGTCAAAAAAGTCGAAAACGCTTTGTTCCTCGCCGTGTAACGACGTCTGAAGAACCGTTATTCTTTTGCAGCATCGCCGTTCGCGACGCTTCGACGGCGCTATTTTTGAGGCGCCTGTAGCTCGTCGCTCACTGTAGCTGTTGTGGTTTCCTGTTTTGCGATTCCCACAGCTCACTTTTTTTTCTTTCTTCCCCGCTTTCTACTTTTGTTTTCCCTTTCTCAATCGACGAAACAGCTCTCGTCGGTACAAGCAGGAAAGGTGTTCGAAACCTAAACGACTTTCGCGTCCAGAACGGGGCATCCGAGAGCGAGACTCCTGATTGAACCTCGCGAACTGCTCAGAAAATCGCAAAAGAAAAGACAGATAGTGCCGTGAATATAGAGTCGTACAGGACCGCACGAACTGGACATGCTTGCATATAGACGCAGAGAGGCGTCTGCGGAAACCGTTAGCGCGAGGCATAGAAAAGTGATGTCGTTTCGGCCCGAGTATCAGCAATAGCGGGGTGGGGTTGAGAAGGGAGACAGAGCCATGGGCAGCCAGCTCTTTGAGCACGCATCTCGGCTCGTTGAGCAGCGTGTAGAGAAACCGGTGCCGTGAGACAAAAGGAAACACGTCACGCTGGCATACAAGCGCGGCCATATACAGCTGTACTGTGCATGTTGTCCAAGGAGTAGAGCTTGCGTCCCGGAGGTCTTCTACCGCGTTTGCAGAGGGCCGAGCTCACTCACCATGCGTGCGTACCCGTGGCTCGATGCCCGCTGAATGACCTAGTTTGTTTTTTCTAGTGGTGCGCGTGCCAACGGTGGCGTTGTGTATCGAGGGAGTCGTGGGAACCCAGAAAAACAATGCGCACGTATAACAATTTTCGACGCCTTCCCTGTTGGCGAACACTTTCTCCGCTCTGGGTTGCCGGTAGCCACGACGTGGGAAGGAAAAGTGAATCTCATTTTATACACGAGGGCAACGCGAAAGAGAAATTAAGGAAACAAAAGATCAAATCCGTAACGTAATTGTCTATGGGAACCCGGACGATGGAAGAAAGAGAAAGAAGAGCTTTGCGTGAAATGTACGTATATTATGCGCATATACGAAGCGAGATAATAGAAACTGTCAACTTCGTCTTGTATTTATTCCTAGCGCCTTTTGTTCCTGGCGTATTCGAAGCTGGCGTCATCTTGGAGCGCTGTACAGAATTTATTACACCGGGAAAGTTTTTTTTTTTTTCCTTGGTTTCGTTCACTCATTCACCCACAGCCCGCGGTTATGCTTGTGCGCACGAGCGCTTTGCTTTCTTTCCCACGGACGAGCTTCTTCAGAGCGTGCACATGTATGCAGTGCAAGAGCCACTAGATGACACGGCATGGGAAAAAATGGGAGGAGAGCCCCAGACGGCAGGTGCAGTGTCTATGGAGTAGAAGAAAACATTACGACAAGCTCTGCATATAACATCAGCAGGTGGTTTCAGTTTTCGAGTGACCCGCCCTGTCTGTTATACTGTACCGAAGGAAATGACGATAATAAACAACTCCACGTGCGCGAGAAAAATGAAACGATGCGTTGAACGAGTGGCAGGTGTTCGGAATGGCAAACACGGAAGGCGGCGCGGCCATGACTCGCCTCAGCGCACGGCTGCAGGAACGGAAGACGCTTTACAGGTTGCTGCCAAGGGAAGTCACGAAACATCGGCGACGACCCTGCATTGGACGACTGCGGCGAGGGTATACGAAAAAAAAAAGTACATCCAAATACGAGTCAGGAAATTAATGACTGGGACGCATGGCTTTCGAGTCGTCTCTCAAGGCTCCTTTCTGCTGCGGACTCCTAATGTCCATGCGCCGTCCTGCAGCTTGACCATTAGACGAGCGCGGGCACCGTGTAGTTTGCATTTGCGCAAAGAGGAGGGTGAGGGAGAAGATGGCCGTGCAGGTTTTTGCTAGCACGCATCTTGCGAGGAGAGGATTATCAGAGGCAGCGTGGAAATGCGGGCACGCTCGCGTTGACATACACAGGCGCTGTGCAGCGTGTGCCCGCTCGTTTCGCTTATTCACTTTAAGAGATCGGTGCACGCCGTGGTCGCCGACGCCAGAGCGAGACGCGTGGGACATCGTCGATGCTTCAGCCAGACGAGAGACATGAATTGTAGTAGTTGCGCAAGATGCGCTCGTGCGGGATGAGTGTGCGTATGCCTCGTGAGTTTCTTGACCTCTGTGTATGTACGAACGCCCATAATTGTTCGGAGTAATTGTTATTTTGCGAGACGCGCCGTGCTAGAACCTTCAGGAACTTGTTGAGACGGTGCCGGCAATTACAGGTCGTGGGGTTTATTTGCACAGGGATGACGGCGAGATAAATATGAAAGGCAGGGAGGTTAACTAGATTGAGCCTTGTTGGCTACTACACTATACGGCACCTCGCACCACCCCCCCCCCCCCCTTCCCCTTTTTTTTTCTTTTTTTATTGCCGCGCAGCGCGCGGCCGGATTCACAAAGCTTTTTGTTCGTTAGACGTGCTTCTTGTGATTGGTCAGCCGGCATCACTAGTCGTATGATATGTCAAGCAAGAGTATTCGTTTAAATTTTCGCTCAGTAACAATTCTATTTTAAGACGTTTATGCCAATACAGACCCCAAAAGGTTGCGAAACACAGAAGTGGAGCGAGCAAAAGAAAAGCAAGCGCAAGGTATACGAGCAAACGAGCGCGATAGCGGCAAGGACGGCAGAAGTGAACTGAGCAAACTTCACCGCGGCCCTCTTTTGCCCAGTGCACATAAGATAGCAGTGAAGCGATGCGTGGTATATAAAATGCGTGCTTTAGGCTAATTTAGCCCGTTGTTGGTAAGAGGCGACAAAAACGCGTGAAAATTTCACCAGCGGCAATCCATGCAAACCACGAAGTGCCGTATTTTTTTAGTTTGGTTCCACTGATAAGGAAAGTACTGATTAAAGAAAACACCGTTGCTCGTTCTGAGCTCCTGCAAAGGGCCACGACGTATATACATCGCAGGCAAAACGACTGCCTCCACTGCATGCTCAGGCGCAGGTTTCCATCATGCAGGCAATGGCCAATGAGAAGCATATGTTCATGACGATGATGTCAACGAAAGCAGCTACAGGTTGACGCCGACAACTTTGTGATCAAACTTCTTGCCGCAGTCGTCCTAATTAGCGTTAAGCATAAACTATATGCTCGTGGCCTGAGCAGTTCTCTTCATCGGCTGATGCTCCATGGGGAAATTTCGCAGGGGCAAAAAGAAAGAGTGATATTGGGGGCTTGATGGACCGCGGGGATTAAGCTCAATCGTCTCAATTTCCCTGCTGGTCCTAATAACATAGCGCAGCACGTTTCAATTGGCCGCTATTGGAACAACAAGGTGGGTACCCATCGAGCACGCACTTTTGCTGCCGACGTTGAAATAATGTTTCCCGCGTCAGCAGCTCAATGTCGTCGAAGCACGCTTTCGCTGGCAACCAGCAATTACCACCCATGGTGCGGCGACTCCCACAACTGTCCGGTGTACGAGCGCGTGCAAAATGGCTGGACCCGATCGACGTCTCGGCCGCATGCAGAGTCGCGGTCGTGATTAAGGACGGCACATCTGGAGACGCCCATGGCCGTCATCGATGTCCATCTCGTGATTGACCCGTTGTGTATACAGCCGTCGCTGCAACGGACCATGCTAGACCTATATCGGAGTCAATGCCATCGATCGAAGTAGCCTTTTATAAACCGCGCCTGCAGGGGAGAGAACAAAGGACGCCGGAGTGTATGTAGAGAGAGAGAGAGAGAGGGTATGAAACATCTGCGCCTGCTGAGTGGGCGCTTCAAGGTTGCAAGGTGCGTGAAATTCGCGCATGGCCATCGCTGATCAAGCGAGACACCACACTAACGCAGCGCCGCCTTGCTTGTTGTTCATGTAATATGACGGTTGTGGTGTTGTTGGTGTTGTCGTGAAAGCACTGCTTGTTCAGTTCACCTGCTTTGCGTGTCGCGTATGCAGCGTCAAAAAAGCACCGGAGCACCATTTAGCTTAGTTTAGTTAAGCGAGTTATCGATGTCGCTTCAAAGCATGCGCATTGCATGACTCTTATTATTTCTTTTTTTCGCAAGATTCGACACCCATTTGTTGTTGCCGATAGCGAGTGTATTATGAATTGATATTGTCTGACTCTCGTCTATACGCTATATTGCAGCTCGCCCTATTCGTGCACACACGATCGCAATTTCGACACTCCGATAAACCTGTTTTAAGGACGTCACGCATGGTGCAGCCTTGGTACGTTTGCTTTCGGCTCTATAGCAACTACAATGCACAACGAACGGACTTCTCGTGCTCAATCCCAAACCGTGCAGAGTTTTTGCTTGGTGCGTGCGATCGTGCGTGCCATGCAGTGTCAGAAGAGCAGACAAATATCCTTCACACCATTCATGGATTATTCAACAACAAAGTAGTAAATACATATCCCCTTGACCCGCCACTTGGGCATTCAGTATGTTAGAGTACTTTATTAAAGCTCTAGCGACGTTTGTCTGCGCACAAACTTCCAGGTAATCCCGTCCAAGGCAAAGATCACGCGCACGGCGCTGCACGTCCTCAATGGCAAAGAGAAACGGCAACATTACTGCGCGGAGTCGACGTGGCAAGGCGCGAAAAATTCGCGCTTTAACATGTTGTATTATGGCCGCGAACTTGTCCACCGTTCTTCTTCTTCGCCTTCTTTTTTCTTTCTGTCTGCACGAACACCACCCCATTACAGACACAGGTTTGCTCGGGAAACAAACGGGAGCCTTCTCTGGCTGTTGGGTTTGCCATGTGCCACCACCTCTCCTTCCTGACAGGTGCCGAAGTTGGCAGTGCTCGTCATGTGACGGCAGCCGCGGCCACGCGCTCGATGGGCGTGTAACCCAGAAACCACAGACACGGACGTGTCAACGCTTCACCGCTCCGCTGCTCTGATGTTCCCCTCCTTCTCCATACACGCATCTCCCTCTCAGCAGCAAACTAACGCGTCATTTGCGCTCCCGTCGCTTTTCCAGGAGCGCCGCGAATCTCGCCAGTGCGCGTTGCTTGCCATGGAAGCTCCAGGAGGTCGACCGAAAACCCATCATCGCACGCTCCTCGAGCTATTTGCACTGGCGTCACACTCAATCGCGTACGCCGCCGCGCCTGGCAATCCGACACGGCCCCATGCGCGCCCCGTCTGGCCGCTTCAGACACGTGCTTGCACAACAAAACTGTCTCGAAAACGTAGAAGCGCAACGCGCGTCGAATGGAAATTAAGATAGTTTGTGAGGACCCGCCGACAGGCGCGCGAGGAACAGGAGCAGCGGCAGGCACACACTTGTGCTTCGCTCCATTCGCGTGCTGACCGCGTATTCGCGCCCTTCTTTGGAAGACTTCGTCTGTTTGCCAACTTTTGTCTCGCGAAACGAGCTTACGACCCCGTTCTTTTCTTTCTTTATTGATTGATTTCCCAACTCCCCCCAACATTCCAGCCAACGGTGGCAGCGAAGATCAGCTGTCTCGCTGCGAGTAAAGCGAAGCCAACACGTTCACCCAGTAACGGTTTTGCTCGGCGGCCGAGAAAACAACCGCCTGTATATAAACAAGAACTATGCAGTGGTCTGCCGAGTGTCGGCCCTGCTGGTCAGGTAACCTGTTTCGCGATGGCCGCGGCTCCGGCAAAGCAACGGCTTCAAGGGCCCGCTCTTCTCCGCGGCTTCGCTGGCTCGCTGACGGCGGCGCAAGCCTTCGAGACACCCGGGAGTGGTTTGGCGTGCGTGCGTGCGTGTACCTTGGCGAAAGAGAACGGCGACAGACGGGCACTGAATGCGGCCAACGGGAAGGGAAGAAGCCGCCAATGTAAATCAGCTGCTTTAATTCGGGGACGAGCGAGAGCTTCTTCGAGCGGTTTGGCGAGGCGGTTGCTGTGAAAGTGACCAGGGCCGCTTCCTTCACGGCGCGTGCGGGAAGAAAAGCCTGCAGTGATGCAATGGTTGCCGAGAAGCATGTCGAACAGCACTACGCGCTTGCGGGAACACGTCGCGAGGTGGTCGGCTTGAGAAATAAACGCTTAAATTGAACTGGCATGTGCTGCGCATGCGCGTACATACACGTTCTCGTGAAACACTAATGAATGCAAAACTTCGCGAAGGTCATTTCGCGGTATATGAAAACACACGTCGTCAACACGTTCACAATATGCAGAACATAGGGCAGGAGCTGCACAGCGCAGTGCACTTTTAAACTTCTGGGTGGGTAAGTATACAAGGTGAAGTATTTTTTCTTATAAAGTGGCTTCCAAATCATGGAAAGCTTTATTGGGTCAATTCAAGCATAGTTCAAGTTCATGGTAATGTTCTTACCTTCATACCTCTGACTTACGCTGTGTTCAAGTGTGAGCGTCGCTATAATGTTCTTGTATTTGCTTTCGTCATATGTTTCTAACGCATCTGCAGCTTGATATACTTGGTACTTAAATACTCCATATAGGAGCGTCCCGCAATATGCCTGCAAACTCGAGTACACACTATCTGAACATTTACGTCACCGAAAGCCCTGTGATGCAGGTCATTGCAGGATACGCCGGTACTGCAAATTCCGGTTTGCACGGAGAAAGTGTGCGTATGACGAAAAAGCAGGAACGACCAGTTTTATATGCGTATTTTTCTTCTGACCGAATAAGTTAGCGATTGTGACGCTGAGAGTGTTGGCAACAGGCACGTCGCCACTCTGTCGCGTGTTTAATTCCCTCATTTAATCTTTTAATATCGATACTGGGCCGGCACGTAAGAACGCCCTGTGCCGTTGGTGGCACGTAGAGCAGGTGGCTGGTCAATCCACGGCGTCGTCGTTGGCGAGTGTATATAGATTCCATCTTTCTCGCACTGCGGCCGCAATTGAATGTCGGAGTCTTGACGGCCTTCTTTCTGGCCGCCCGAGTGTGCGCCGCGTTTAATCAGACCAAAATCTGGGCACAGCCCAACTCCACTTCGCATAACGACGAAGGCGTTTCTTGCACTCTGCCTCGTTTTGTGTTTTCCCTTTCTTCTTGCAAGTTATTATTATTTTATTTTTTTCTCGGACCAAGAATGCTAATTGCTCTCCTGGTCATTTCTCTGGTCGTGCGCTGCCGCGCTGCACTGCGTGGCGAAACAGGTTCATCGGCGACATCTGCGAAGAAAAAGTGGTGCCGTCTTTTTCAACTGCGCTGTCGCTTCGCTTCAGCTGTGGTGCAGAAGCCTATAGGTGATATACGGGACGGACGTCGACGTAGTGGCATTGACCCTTTACGGCGTAGTGCGAAAGTTATTCTAACCTGGCTTTCACTTTTGCATAAATTAACAATGGTACCACTGGCGTAGCTAGAAGTGCTTTTCGGGGTGTGTTGTACGATGCGTTTCTTGGGGCGACGTGTAAATGTCGCAGGCCAAAAAAAAAAAAAAAAAAAACGTGGAAAGCAGGGGGGAGAGCGCTTGTGCTGTGCTCAGAATATTTAGGAGCGGGGGGGCGGGGGGGGGGTTGACAACGAAACATCCCCTCTGGCTAGACAGGACCTAGATGGAACTAGTGGGCTTAGGCAGGATGAAGGAGAAGAAGAAGATGATGATGATGATTGTGGTGATGATACCACGAGAGCCGTGTCTACGCGTTCCACTTATAGCGATGCAGGCTGCGCTTAGTACACACACGCTGTTTTCAGAAATGACAGCACCGCCATTGTTTGTGCAGAGTACATCGCAAGAAAGCTGACTACGAGTCTGAAAGGGATGTACTGTGCGCATTATTAAGTGGGCTGCTGGAGTGCCACGTTCAGATGGACGGATATGGTTTACCGTGCGTTCATTTCGCCTAGCCTTCGCATGTGAATTCTGCTCGCCTTGGGCCATTGAAGTGGACGGTTACTGTGGTTGTTCTCGAGCTATACTACCGTGAGAAAACGACTGATTTAAGGGATTTAAAATTCCAAAACTGCGACATGATTATGAGAGACGCTGTAGTGGAGGGCTCCGGAAATTTCGACCACCTGGGGTTCTTTAACGCGCACTGACGTCGCACAGTATACACGGGCCCCACTCACTCCGCCTCCTTCGAAATGCGACCGCCGCTATCGGGATTCGATCCCGCGACCTTCGGATCAGCAGCCGAGTGCCATGACCAATAGGCCACTAGACCGAGACAAAAGTGAGAAGCGTAATTTGTTTGTTCTCCATGCAAGTTGGAGAAACACCTGAAGATATATTCGAGAGCAAAATCGTCTTCGGTTATAACGGGGATGGGCGAAACACTGCATATGAATCAAGGGACACTGCACACGCAAATACAGAATGCTCTACCGTTCTTCTACTCCCCGCGTTCATAAATAGGATAAGCTGTTAAACAGCCAAAAAATAAGTGAAGTATTTATTACGACTGCGAACGTTTCTATTATTTTGAAAAACAGACCCAAGGTAAGCGGCAAGGAGACATAATTCTAGCCGCACCGGGACACTGGGCATGTGCCCAGTCGTGCATGACTGCCAAGACTTGGAACGCTAGAAGAAAGATAAGTTTCGCCTCAAAAATGAATAATTACCATAAAATGAACTTCTTGGCTGATGCACGTGACAGAGTTCGCTTCTGCTCGTGGTTTCATTTTTACTTGAATGTACTTAGCGAAAGATAGTGTTCTGTGTCACTGTCGCTTCTAATCTTCCAATACAAGCGCACGGTTGATCATCTGGTAAAACAGTACGTCGCATATGTGAGCAAATACAGGCGCACAGTTCCTTACCCCCCCCCCCCCCCTTCCCCGCTGCTCCCGTGACGGAACAATAGTAGAAACACTACTCAAGCCACGAAGGCCTTGCCTTTATACCAACCTGAATCACGACTCATGGACACTCGTTGACTCTTTATTTGGCACCAGGGCTTGATTTTTGTTTAGCTTTAGTTCATTTTTCTTCTGTATTCTTTACATTTTCATGTAACCTCCAACACCTCACATGAAGTAGCAAGAGCCCTGCGTGTAGTGGGGATGACGTCTTTTGTTTCTTAAACAATTCCTCTCACTCTCTTCTAAGCATCGCGTCAGCCACACAATGTGTGGCTGATAATTTCTCTCGCTCTCTTCTAATATAGGGTCAGCCACACATTGTGTGGCTGACGCTATGTGCTTGCGGCATTATTGAGTGTGCTACGCACAGAGCATTAAAGCATACAAATGCTTACAGAAGCACAGGCACACTTTATGTTCTTCACATCCTTCTGAAACGTTCCAGTGGGGACAGGCCAGTGCACTATCTTTCTGAACGTTGTGCCTTGGGATGTATGCAGCATGACAGCCGAGTTTCCCACGCGACAGACAACCACGGATTACGCGACAAAGAGAAAGCGCTGTTTTCCAACATCGATACGACCGAAACATTTAGGTCCCGGAGCAGGACAGGCGAGGGCGCGTCGACCCCTTGCTCTCGGGGCGTGCAATTCCGAATGCGGGTCAAATTCCACGTTCGCATTCTTAACGAGTTCGACTTGCCGCGGCGGGGCCCGAATGACACTTTCGCACGTCGCTCGCTCAACGCCGCGGCTGGTATTAGACAACGACAAAGCGCGCCGGCCATGCGTGTCCCCTCTGGACATGCAGGGACACGTAACCCAGGGACAGTCCTCTGTACCGAAAGTATAGGGGTGGGGGGACAGCGGTGGAGGACGCCTGTTTCTCGAGCATTTCGCGACCCTGTCACATCGGCACCCTGTCGGACCCGCGATGACGTCTCAGGGCCGGCGCCCATTCTTCACGAGCCGCGATCTCAAGGCAAGACCTCGCCGACGAACGATCGCAACGGGGCGCGTAATAACGGCGTGACGCCGAACCACCAGCGCCAGCGCTCGCTCGCTCGGGTCTCAAAGGCCGGTCGCTGCCGCCAAGACCTGATTTCTCTCCCCTGCGAACGTCGATCGAGAAAAGAAAGAATGGAGAAGAGGGCGAGGGAAAGCTTATACGTGGGAAAGGACCACGAATGGTGCCGAAGTCATGCGGGAAACGGAGGTATAGAGAGGTGGCAGAGGAGTGTCCGACAAAGACGTCTCATTGTCACACAAACGCGGCCGTGGTGTGGTGGGCCACGCACGCTCAAGCGATAGACGCGATGCTCGCGGGTCGGTCGCCTCAGCGATGCACTGTCCACCACGCCGGGGAGGTGGTGCACAAAGGGATACATTGCCAGCCGGCCATCGCCTAAGCGGGTCAATTCTAGATAGCCCCCCACCACCACCACGCTCGATTAAACAATGACGTTGCGAAGCTCCGGCTAGCGGGGTTTCAGAAAGGGAGAGCTTGCGAAAGTATAGTGGGCCGCGCATGTCCAGACTGTTTCCCCTTCTTTCGCCGGTCACATCCCCGCCGCCGTGAGTTTGGTATAGGATGAAGGGAAAGAGAGGTTCAAGTGGGCAGTTATATTGCCCGGCTGTGCGCACGAGATGCAGATACGATCGCAGTGCTCGCGCATGATGACGGCAAGCGTCGGACGCGCGGCTCGTCTCGATGGGGCCGATGGCATCTTGTTGACCTGGAATGCAATTTGAATACAAGCGCCGCCATGGCCTTGGTTTGCAACGACTGCGCACAAAGGCGCAGCGCTTCCATGGCTCGCGTAATGGCGATGATGAATTGCCGCTTGTTCGGCCGTCTGTATGGTCGTCGCCGGGCACTGCACGGCGACGTCCGCAGGATTCGCGTGTGTGCTCTTCGCGAGTTTCAAAAGCTGTCTCGGCGTCGCCATAATCTGTATACACAAAGCGGGCCCATCGCTCTTCACCTCGTCCACGCCTCGCCGAGCATCATAAAACTGAGTGTATTGTGCCTATTGATGCGAGAAGCCTGTTGGTTTTTCCATATGGTCCTATAGTGAAGGTGGGAAGTAAAGAAAAAAAAAAGGGGGGGGGGGGGAGGGAGCAGTCCTATGCGGCTGTGGAAGATGTTTTGATTGCTCACTATGATTACGGTCCACGCCTCCCTTCCCAATCAATTCCTCACTCCCCTCGCCCCCCCCCCCCCCCTTTTTTTTTTCTTTTTTGAAACCGAAGCCTCCTTCGACCTCGTATCACTGATACGCCTTATTCACACAAGAAGCTGGGAGTCCCGCAATAAATACAAATCGCGTGACCTCATCCGTCGAGGCCATGAACGTCTGGTGTCACTGTCGTTGAAACTGTACATCGTGATAGCAATACAAACAGCGAAGTTACACCTATAGCTGCAACTGCCGCGACATTAATGAACGAAGGAAGGAGACCAGGAAGTGATGAGAATTAAACCTCGCCTTTCAAGCGCCCACTGTCACTAAACTTCCCGCGGCGGCAATGACGAATGCTTGCCTAAACAAATGATATATGCCAACGAAAAAGGAACGCGGATAATATTACGGAGCACCGGTTTTATTCGCGCACTTCATATCAGTATGCACATTCATTTCGTTTCTTCATTTGCCACGCGTGACCGGTCTGTTATCACCAGCTCTATCAGCTGTCTCGGAACAGTGCAGCGGATCTGCACGACCATCATCCAGGCCGATCGCGGTCAGACGTGGAGAGGTGCGGACGTGCCGAGTGAAACTGGACTTGGCCGACTGGCATTAGTGTGTTTAAATGGCTGGCAGCTCCGCAAGGCTTATCTGCTAACTGAAATGTGAATTTTTCTATCGTTTGTTGTTTCAGATGGCTTCTTAAAGGCGAGCTGCACACCTTTATAGCTACGCGGCTTCAAATCAAACTGGAGAGAGAGAAGCTGAATGCAGTGGACGAAGGCGGGTATTATAGGCCGTGTCGCCGCAGAACGGGCACGCCCAGGACGCATAACTATATAGGCGTTCGACGTCTCGTCGCAAGAGCTTTTCGAGTGGGGCACGTGAACCGCGCGAATAACTGGCATACAGGGACGCTAATCAGGCACCCCCGCCGTCTTATATGCAACTCGAACCCCAGTAGCTATATAGCTGCGCTCTAGTTTTGAAGCCACGCTAGTCGTCGAGCCGAACGTTCAATAGTGACGCCTTCTGTTCTTTGCGAGCGCAGCTTCGTGCTGTCGCATAGGAAGAAGACCTGCGGCACGTCCTCTGCGTTACCCTTCAGTGCGTTCTTTGTCATGTTAATGGGGCGCGCACGTGAAGACACCCGCGGGCCACTGTTTCCATAGTCTGTCGCATAGAAGGCGGCAAAAAAAAAAAAAAAAAAAAAACGCGGTGGTGCCCCACTGGCCACAACTTGCATGGGGCCTCAATCAAGAAGCGGCAGTCCAGCTCGTTAGGGAGACAACGGCTCTCGACGCGCTCATCGGCCCCGCGTAGAGGCAAACCAGTTTCGCGTCGTGGCCGAGCTCCAGTTGTAAGAAACAAAAGGCGCTTGCGAGCGTGCGCGACACGATAAAGGTGGGTGCGACCACCGAAATGGATGGGCTTGCGAGATGGGGGGGAGGGGGGGGGGGGGGACTGCGTGCGGCGTATAGCTACTGTTCGTACGGCGTACGCCTGCCTTTCGTGGCGGCGTCGATCTACGCCGAACGGCACAAAATGCGATAGTTTCTCGTGCTTCGAACCAGGCCGCGCGGTGCTTCGCAATCGTGCCGTCTCATCGTCGTGTATGTGCACACACGGAATCGGGCGGACTCAAAACGGGGAAATGAGCTGGAACGAGGCTGGGACAATTATAGCGACTATATCGACCAGGATCCTGCGGTAGCGCTGGTTTTTTTTTTTACGACTGTTTCATTGCGCATTTATGCGGCAGATCTTTATCTGTTTGTCTCTGAGCGCGACGCACCGCTGAACGCGCTTAAAAGACATTCTCCGACGACCGTATACGCCGAAGGTACAACGTCTTTCTTTCCAGGGAATCGTCGATTGCACGTTTCGAGATGGAGTCGTGAGGCGCGGTGCACTTTTAGGTTCTCGATGGACAATCATAAGCTTGAAACAGGCTACCGATTTTGGGAACGTTTCGATTCTTTGTAATTTCGTCTCGGAAGGTTGAAGCGTTTCATATCCACTCATACGACTCGCAACCAACTGCGGTTAAACGCAGGTGAACTTTGCGTGTACCGCCCAACATTTCGCTAAAGAGATACGGCGTATATATGAGTGTTCTTTCACCTATTCGTTTTGATGGATGTAACCTTTCAGATAGCGACACATTGCACAAGACAAAGGAACTTGGACATATAGTTGAGAGAGCCATTCGTCCTGCATGCAATGAACATAAGTATATACTCGCATGGAATGACAACGATTGATTGATTTCTGGGGTTTTACGTCCGAAAACCAGCTGTGATTATGAGAGACGCCGTAGTGGAAGGCTCCGGAAATTTTGACCACCTGGGGTTCTTTAACGTGCACTGACATCGCACGTGCGGCACACGGGCCTCAACATTTCGCCTCCATCGAAATGCAGCCGCTGCGGCCGGGATTCGATCCCGCGACCTGCGGATCAGCAGCCGAGTACCATAGCCATGGAGTGACAACGACGGCGATTGACAGGACACATGAGAAGAAAGGTGACTCCTGACGAGGTGACACGACCTGAGCGAAAGCACTTAAGTAAAACTTGACATCCATAAACAAAACTCTGGGGGATCACACATCTCGGGTAAGGGCACACATGACACGCAGCACGCGATTCGGACAACGAGTTTCACAGACTTGCTGTGAACACATCAAGCAGTGTATACGCTTGGAAGTACAAGAACCGAAAAGGAAGAAAGCGGCGAGAATGGTGTACACGTGCGTTATATACGCTTTACGCCGCATGGTTTAGCGCTATTTCTCGGGTCCACGAACATCAGCGGCGCGGTGTACACAATGCCGAGACGGTCGGCCGAGCTGTTCGTGACGCAGGAAGCGCGTGTATAAGGGGCCACGTCCGCGCAGGCTAGGTGGGGGAAACAAAAAATAATCTCGGATGTGCCGCAACTGTGACACAACCGAGCAGCCAGTCTCTCTTTTCGGGCCACAACAGCTACTTCCGGGAGCAGGGTGCACACACAACCGCATGCACTCGTCGTCACCGCGACGCCACCTTCACAGCGAGCGCCCGCTGAGGCACACAAAGACGTCGACTGTGCGCCGACGCCTCTGGCAGTGCGCGCGTCGCTGTCGTCTCCGGGCCCGCTTTGCCGGTCGTGACCGCCGGGCGTGCGAATCATGCGCGGAGGGACCCATTTTTCTTTTTTTCGGCGTGACACTTCGCTCTCACGCGCTACGATGTGTGTGCATACGAGAAAGGCCGTGCTTGGAGCTGGCCGTGTATGTATAAAGATGCCTTGCCCGCGCGACGAATACGAATGCCTTACGGAAGACATTTCTTTGTCGACCACCGCGCACAAGCGGCGTCAACACGAAAACTTCCGGCCGAGAGATTGTCGATACCTAGCGACTGTCAAGGAAAATAACACGTGTTAAGCCGCGCTGGATTATGGGAATTAGTACTTGTTCACGCGCTCAGCTAAACAGGGAACTCCGTTTCGGGACTGTAGCGTGTTGTGTACACTAAGGTGAAATTGCTTTGTGGAAGTGGAAGTGGGGCTAAGGTATAGAGGAGCAGGTGTGGCCTAAAACAGTGGAGAAAAGGCAGTGACGGCGTGCCGACATCTTGATAGATGGTTGTCGCTTTTCGGCTCGTTTCCTTGTCTGTCAAGCACGAGTGCGTTGTTCAGAGGGGACAGCGCAATTGCGTGGCCTGATATCGCACTGTACCTCTTAATTAACCATTCGGCTGAAGCTATTACACGAAGGCAGTCGTACAGTAACTTGCCCTGAAGGTGCGATGAAGACAAGAGTGAAATAGAGTGAAAGAGAGATGACATGGGTCACACACACACAAAAAAAAAAAAAACCCCGCCGACGCGTTACAAGAAAGTAACCAACTTGTTATTGTTTACTGTCATTTTTATAACTAAGATGACAATACGTAAGATGACAGTATGCGTAAGACAGACGACAGATGAGAGTACGTAGGATGACAGTATACGTAAGAGCTAAAGGCAACACGCCTTTAGATCTTACTCCTCTATCTCTATGAGAAACAAAAAAATAAACATCAAACTTCAAACGTCGCAAACTTTCTCTTGAAGATGACCTCTGGTAGTTAAGTATTATTAATTAGTCAGCTTTAAAACTGTTGGTTTAAACACAAGATGTTCAATTGAGAAGTCGCAAAGCGTCTTAATTAGTGTTTTCCAGCGAATGGGTGTAATGGTTTTAATCATTTTTCGGGATTCTAAGAAAGTGCGCGATATTTGACAAAGTACTACGTGACAGGCGATTGTGCGCAGCGAAATTAGCGTCTTAAAGTATACGAACGACCCATGATGCATGCAGACATGGTGCACACTCAAGAGACCGCAAGAGTGAACAATCAGGGCTGGTCGTACCTTTCGGCCTATTCATGCCTGCGTTCTGCGTGTATCGCCGATGCTTCGTCCGTAGCACCTTCGAGGGTGATAATGTCACTGCGCACATTCAAATGTCGCGCACGTTCCTATAGAAATTTGAAAAAGAAATTAAAGCCACTGCATATATTAACAAGGAAATACATAATGCGCACGCTAATCAACATCCTCTAAAACTTCCCCACTGAACATTTTTGAGCTTAAAGCAACAGTTTAAAAGCTGGTTAATTCATACTGAGTGGTTACATATCTGAGGTAATTTAAAATAATAGTCTCAGGCGGTCAAGAACGACAGCATGCAATATCAAGTCTGCTGCATTCTCGTAATTCGCCCGTGGATTTTTAAAAAAGGTTTGGCACAATTCAGGTTAAACACACTGCTTTCGACAGTTGTCACAAACACTGCACTATAGAAAGATGGATGTCGCGCCGCACGCACTTTGCACTAATCCGTATCTTAAGGAGGTCGGCTTCAACGTAAGCCGACGCCCGAAAGCAGGACGGAGAGGCTTAAGAGCGATTCCGGCTCAGAACCCGGCACCGTCCTCATTTCCGAACTTTGCGGAATGCTTGCCTGGGGCGATGCCCTCCTCTGCTGGTTTGGTTTGACTGCCGACTGTAATTAACTCACTTCCTTAATTATCTTACTTTCCTGCTGCATTTTCTTGATTTCCCTTCTTTCGCGCTTGTGTATCTTGTTATCTTACACCTGTTGGCTGGATATCTGCAGCTCTTTATTAGCTTATCTTCAAGGACATCTAGTCAGTCGGAAAGCAATAAGTGAAAGAGGCGAGAATGCGAATGAACTGTACGCAGTGTACCCGCTAAAAACAATCAAACAAAGAAAAAAAAGAACGATATCATGTTTCCTGGTGCAGAACGCACTTGCTTTAGACAGTGTGGAGCTTGGATGGCGCGGCATTCTGGCGTACGCACATTTGCTGATATTAATTTCATCTTGATAGCACAGTAACTGTAATGTATTAATCTTGAATGTAGCGAAGCGTAAGTTTGGGTAAGTTGATTTAAAGAATGGACAGAGTGTGAAAGAGAGAATGCATCTGCGATTTGGAAGGCGCATACGAGAGGATGATATGTGTACTGGCAGTCGCTCAGACGCGCAAGTCTATAAGTTTTCCAACAAAACTCGATCGTACTTGCACTCAACGAAGGATGAGACTGCGGAACCATAGTCGCTGGCTCTCTAGAGCAGTCTTTATCGCGCACTCTACTTGGTGCCGTCAGAGATGGAGTGAAACATAAGATAGCTTGTGGGCACTGCGAAGAAGATCGCAAGCGCCTTTGTCGTGGCTATGGCACAGAATGTTGCAGGAAAGCACCACATCTATATATAGCTCTTAACGGGGTGGAAGGTATACGACATCGACACTACGAAAGTACAACCTCACTGCTCTGCAAAGTTCGAGAAGAGAGAAAGGCAAGAGAAATGTGGGGACGCTAAGAAGTTTGCACGTGGTTTGCCACCCTACACGGGGGAGGGGGAATGGGGGTTGAAAATAATAAAGAGAAGGAATGAACAACTGATACGCGCGCACATACAACAACGTTCTTCGTGCATGCGCAAACGTGGTCACAAAGGAGAACTACTATGGGGCCCGGCTGCTCCGTGATTGTCGTATAGAGGAAATGGGCCACACAGAATCCAAGAGAGGGTTCAATCGGTACATGCGAGAAGATACTGCATGCGTGACAACGAATGTGCCTGAGCCCCACGAAGAGTCCGCTCCACTAACCATAATCCCAATTATAACGCACGTCATTTTTCACTGGTTTTCTCGGACCGAAAAGAAAAGAAGACATAAAAACAATAAAATCGTTCGGTGATTCCCTGAAGGGACAGAAAAAAATGAGCAAACAACGAGAGAGGAAAGGAGGCGGGTATGTATTAGCCTCACAATGTCCATCTCGCTACCCTCGATTGGGTAAAGAGAGCAGATGAGATCGAGTGATTAAACGCAGAAAAGGGGAGGACCATAATAGCAGCTGGCACGCGACAAAGCGTGCGATAGGGTTACCCACGCGCCAGGGTGCACGGATGCGTGCAGCTGATGAACTGGAGCGGCGTCTATAGGCCGCCCAGATGATCGTTCTGAGGACAGACAGCCGTCGCAGTATTTCATGTTCACGCATCGATTCGACGGCCCGTAACGGACGTTTCTGCGGATTGACGAACGGGCCAGCAGGCGAGGCAACGGAACGAAACGCGGTCGATCTCGTCCGGGAATGGGGCAGCGAAATGACCGAATGTGTTTACTCGCAACATGACATGTGGTGTTCGCGGTTGTAGGAACAAGCTCATATTTGTAAACTCATTTTCTCGTATAACGTCCCGGCCATGAGCCTCGGTGAAACTGGGGCAGTACAAACAAAGCTTTTCATTACTTTAGCGCTATTATTTGCTCACCAATCTCGTAAATGATACATTTTGCCTTTTGATATGAAAATTGTAATTTGGGTTCGACACGAAAGTGTATGTATATATGTATGTATGTATGTATGTATGTATGTATGTATGTATGTATGTATGTATGTATGTATGTATGTATGTATGTATGTATGTATGTATGTATGTATGTATGTATGTATGTATGTATGTATGTATGTAAATCACATTATTATACCGGTGCCTAAGTAAGTAATTAGAGAGTTTTAGCAGTGGAGGCTTACCGTACGGTAAGTACGATAATGCCGTACTGTCGTGGTTGGCACCTAGAAAATTGAGCTTCAGATGGCTTTACCAGCAAGTTTTATCACCTGACGACGTTTCCATACTCGCCGAGCAACTAGTGCAGCTCTTTCTGACTAAAATAGCCGCGTGCCGACCATGACGGTACGGCATTACCGTCATTATCGTACGGTAATCCGGCGCTGCTAAAACTCTCTATTAACTGACCAATTCACCTGAGTGACATATCTGGCAACCAGCAAGCCAAAGGTACAGAAGAGTAAAGTTTTTAGCCAGTTGGTAATGCATACTTCGAGGGTGAAGCGCAAGTTGCTAGTTAGCGCCCGTGTCGTTCGTCTCGCTCTCCTGTCCCGTGCCTTGCGGTTCACCCTACAAGCCAAAGGTAATACTAATATTTCAAGGAGTTTAACAAACCGTGCTGAAGTGTGTGGAAAAGATAGCGCTACAACCGGTCGAAAAACAACACGTACAAGTCGAAGACGAATATATCGAGTCTGAAGGGTCCCACAAAGAAGTTTAGCTTAAAGAATTTCTTATACGATATAAATATTACATGCCAACATCTCCAGAAGGATTTTACTGTTGCTCCACACAGACAAAATTCGTTCTGTGTGGATTCGATATATCCACGTTCGCCTGTATTGGCGCGCGCACATTCATGTGATCGCCTTTGCGTCGCTTGTCAGTTCGCCTGACTGATGATGATGATGATGATGATGATGATTGTGGTTCGGTTAGGAAAGGACGCTAATTTCTGCAGCCCATGTAGGGAGCACGGCTAAGCGTCCGTGGGGGTAGGGGAAAGGGAGTGAAAGAGATAGAGAGGAGAGAAAGGCCGTAGTGGAGGTCTCCGGAAATTTAAACCACCTGGGGTTCGTTAACGTGCACTGACAACGCACAGTACACGGGCCTCTGGCATTTTCGCCTCCATCGAAAATGCGACCGCCGCGTCCGGGATCGAACCCGCGTTTTTTGGGTGGCAGCCGAGTACCGTAACCACTACACCACCGCGGCGGACTGTCAGTTTGCCTCGAGACAGCAGCCGCCATTTCTCCGCCTCTCCTCCTCTCTCTTTTATTTTTTTTATTTTTTTTTTGCCGCGGCGTCCTTCCGATCGAAGCAGCGCGCCCCGGAACACGACCATCGTCGTCGGGCCAAAACGACGGCGACACGCATAATGGCGACACGCATTCCGAGCAGAGAAACAAGCGTGGGCGTTGCGCAACGTCACTGCTGCACAAGCGCGAGCAGGCAGCCATCGGGGCGCACGGGGAGGACAACGCGGAGACGTCGGCGGCGGCCGCCCGGAGACGCGGAGCAGCAGATGGGCCACGAGGCCAGGCTCGCATCCGACGAGCCATCGGGGCCGCGGGCGGAAAACAAGGACGCCTTGCGTTCGCCAAACCGGTCGGCGCCCGCGATGCTGCCGCGTTGGGCGCCGAGCGGTGGTGGTGGTCAGTCATCTGCAGCGCCGGCCGCCGTCGCCTGCTATAAGGGAGCGCGACGTTTAAGGCCTCTTCTCCTTTCTGACAGCTGTGTCATATTTCTCGATATGCGGCTTTCTGGCCCGTGTTCAACTTCGCCGCTCTGCTTTTGCTGGCGCACGGGAGCTGAGTTTGCGCCCTGCGCTTAGTCTTTGTGCTTGTGCTTAAAAAGACTTTTGCGACTTGTTTTTCAGAGAACACGTGCCGGCCAGTATTGATCTCGCGCATATTATCGGTGATCGTGTCCAGCCGGTGGCCGAGATCCCTTAGGGAAAATAATGTTTCTTTGTTTATTTTTTACTTCGACTTAGCGTGTAGAGTATCGAAATGTCTCACGATGGAGAGAAAATTTCAGGCAGTCCATATGCTTGAAATAACAGGCGTCAAACTAACCTTGTGTAAAGAAGCTTCAAGCGTTCGTTGCAACACTGGCTGATTTTGTGTACCCCCCTCAATGCACAGCCGTTGATTCCCACTTCCTATTGTCCCCTTACACCGTCGGGAAAATGGCAGACACTATTCCCGTGCTTGATCTAGTGCTAATGAAGCCTGCTGGTACATGTATACGAATTATGGCCCGAATTTGTAAGTATCTCTTTTTTTTTTTGTTCGTGAATGCTGTATACCATTGGCCGATCGCTTTCACTAATAGTGTGACCAGCTATGGTTGCGGTTTAAAATGTCTCTTTAAAATGTCTGTTGGCGACTCTCATGATCACAGCGTGTTTTTGGGACGTTAAACCACAGAAATCAAAATGTCTGTTACAATCTATTCAGTGTAAGTGGCTTTTCTGAAAACGGGCTGATAAGATTATGAATTCGGATCAGAGGAAGGAGTGGGGCAGAGGGCGCGCGGTGCCTTATTTCGCAAACACAAAGTTATGTTCCTTTTTGCCAACCAAGCTAAAACGTCGTCCGAATATACCACATTCATTCACGAAAAGGAAAGGTAATATTCAAGATTTTTTTTTTTCATAACGAGGGCGAAGCACTGTGCAAATATATGTATTTCTACTATTGCACCATAGCCGATTTTTCTTACGAGCTGCTCTATATGGCCCAGGAACCGTTTAGTGAATACGAGTCTTTGGATCGCTTGATACGCTTTGAAGGCGTCACGTTTCAAACCCGGCCTGAACGTACGTCGATGATCTTGCAGCGCTGGCATTCCACGGAGCCGTGTACAACCAGTACAAGTCAAGGCGATCCGGCGCGAGTCAAGTAAAAAAAAAAAAATAATAAAGAGGCCGAATTCAGTTATCATCGCCTTCTATGTACACTCACAACTTGTTCTCGTCGAAACGTCAGTTCTTGCTTTTGTGCACTGCGCCGCCAGCCGCCCTCTCGCGATATAGGGGCCGCCAGCTGGCTGCCTGCACGCTGGTTTTTGAAATAAAAAATAATAAAGGCAAGGACGCCTTCCTCCGTTACTGTGTGCCCAACTTCGAAAGCGGTATATAACCTACAGAACCCGTTGCATCGCTATGTGCAAAGGCATTGGCAGTGTACATTCCTGCATCGAGATAGCACCACGACTGTATATATACATGTATATACATTGAAGGCGGCTCCGTTGCGTCAGCCCTTTCGTGTATCGGCGCATCCAATCGCAGCATCCGTAACTATAACACGACGACGACCCAGACAAAGCTCGCGGCGCGCTATCGCGCACGTCGATTGCCAACTTATGTACCACAATCCGAAAATAGGGCGGCATTTCAGAGGAAGGTCGCACGAGCAACGCAGCACATTTCGTCCCGCATCGCTGTGCGTAGGCAGGCATTCACGAACGAACCATGCCACATAACGAGCCGTGACTGCCGATTCAAAAGGACCGGGCGCACTTCCTTCGGAGTGCCGTGGTGCGGGCGCGCTTCGTGCGTCTCTTCTACATGCGGGCAAATAACGCCGCTCGCAATTTTTTTTCGGCTGCGGCCAGGTGTATATAGAAGGAGGCAGGAAGCGGCGCCACGTTGATCCCCGGTGTAAACACGCTCCACGGTCCAGGAACTGAGGTCGCCTTTTCATCGCCTCTGCCGCGTCTCCAAAGACGAAGCCGGGAGGTCTCGCCTCGTGCTCGCATCTCGCTCGCCCAGAGGTCACATATACACCTAGCTATAGCGCTGGCCCGCAGGCGGCTCACTCTTTATTTCAGAGCCTCGGAAGGGGCCCACCAGCGTGGCGGGGGTCGCGGGTTTGGGACAATGCGCTGATTCGAGCACGGAAGCCGCCGCTAGACGCGCAGGAGGAGACCGCGAGTCCAGGTCGGCCGACGCAGCTCTTGCGGTGCGCGCTTCCTTTCTTTTTTTTTCTTTTTTCTTTTTTTGCAACGCTTTTTTTTGCAGTTCCCGAAGCGCGGAGTGTGCTGCAGCTTTCAGCCCGACGACGTTGCGCTGCGCGCGACGGCTTGTGGCTGCGGGTTTGGTAGGGTTATACAGCTTGTCCTCTGAGCGTTACGTTTCCTAGCTGCGCACTCGAGGGGGCACGGCGGCTCATTAGGGCGCTCGCGCCGGCATCCTATGCGTCGTAAGGCAGAATTACAGCCTCGTCAACTTTGCGCGCGAGCATCGTGCGTGCGAAGGGCGGAAGAGAACGCGGTGCCTGCGGCACCCAACAACGCGTGCGCGACGCAGGGCGCGGTGCTCGGCGCCGGGGAGAAAAAAAAAAAAAGAATACAGGGCCGGCACTGGAAGTCGAGTCCCCTTGCAGGTCAGGGAGGGTCTCAGACTGCCTCGGGCGCGTCTGTGCTGCGTTTTACCGACGTCGGCGTTTGTACGCGGTTTTTTTTTTTTTTTTTTTTCATTTCAACGGTGCGCTCGCGCGCTGGCCATCACGAAGAAAGGTTGTGTTTGCATTACGGGGACGCGTATCGTGTGGGCGGCAATGAAGGCACGGTTAAAGTGCAGCGTAGGACTGAATCCACACGCGCCAAGAGGTCGAGGCTTCGAGCGGCCACAGAATACAACGAAGGACGTATATGGTTCATAGCATAATTGCTTAGAATAAGGGAACGTTGTATGACACAGCATGTGCTGGTCGCTTTCTACAGCGAATGGTCTCGAGGTGTATACACTCCAGGCGCAGACACAGCAAGCACAAAGCTGTCGGCAGGCTGCTGCCAGGTACGCTGCCCTCAGTGCAGCAAAGACAGTCATTTTAGTACGCTACATTCATATTGACGTGTCGGCGCTATAAGTGCTCCATGTCCACATTTCAAGTTTATTGGCGACTCCGGTGCTCGCGTCCGTTGGCACCGTTGGCAAAAGGGAGATGCACGGACGCATTTCATAACAATAGGCCTCGGACCGACGCTTTCAAGTACACGGCCCAATTGCGCGTACGCGCCATGCACCCCAACATGACGTTCACCACCTGCGACTACGCTGCTGCGTTGCACCAACGCAAGCGTGCAGCCACTTCACCGCACAACGCTTACGTCAGGGGTAAAGCATAGGGGCATAAACTGTGGCACCGTGATATTTGCAGCGTGCTGAATGCGTGTCGCTTTGCACTATAGGGCTCCATGCACAGCGTAGGCTATCACGGTTGACACAGACCTTGGCCCATATTCAAACAACTTCGCTTGCATAACATTTCCTTCTTGGCCGATGGTAGGGCGCTCGCCACTTGGAGTAGCGATCGTCGTGATAACCGATCCCCGCGGCGAGGGCCAAGTAGGAGGAACTCATATACATAGGAAAACATACTTGTGGGCTGCAAATATTTCTTCTTTAGTTAGATTTCCTGCCCTATGAGTGTAGAGTATACGGTTCTATGCTTTGGCTTTGCATATCGGGCGACGTATTTGTAACGAACGTTATATTTCTGGGTCGCAAAAACATTTCCGACGAAGAGGCGGCAAACAGTGGCGATCGGCAAAGTAGACCGCCCTAACTTCTGTGATGGTCCATGCAGTGCTTAACAAGAATGCTTAAGACGTTAAACTTTGATGGAAGGCTAGTTTTTGAGTCTGTATATGGCATTCCAACTCTTGGCCTTCTCAAGACGCTCAGAAGTCATTAAATTCAGGGTACAACCATAAGCGAAAGCTTCCTCGTGGCATACACATGCCCTTAGTTTTGAAGAAGAAAAATGATGATGATAATTGATGTGGTTTTTTTTTTTTACGTGCCAAAATGAGCTGTGATTATAGGTGTTCCGGAGTGATTTTGACCACCTGAGGTTCTCTATAACGCGCACCTAAATCTAAGCATGCGGGTGTCTTGATTGATTGATTTGTGGGGTTTAACGTCCCAAAACCAGCTCTGATTATGAGAGACGTCGTAGTGGAGGTCTCCGGAAATTTCGACCACCTGGGGTTCTTTAACGTGCACTGACATCGCACAGCACATGGGCCTCAATATTTCGCCTCCATCGAAATGCAGCCGCCGCGGTCGGGATTCCATCCCGCGACCTTCGGATCAGCAGTCGAATACCATAACCACTAGACCACCGTGTCGAGGCACATACGGGTGTCTTCTGCATTTCGATCCCATCGAAGCACTAAGCAAGGCGTAGGATTTAGATACCATAGACGCATACCAAAGCGTAGATGTAGATTACAGTAAAGTTGCTAATGGCAACACTGTCGCGAAACGGTGTAGCCACAGTGCAGATACGAAACGAACTGGCATTGCGAGGGGAAAAAAGGAAATCACCCTCCATCCCACCCTTTCATAACGGATGTACTACAGCGAAGTTATTATGAGTACCACCACTACAATTGATGTTGGACAACCGACACCTCTACTGTTGATATAACAATTTTATTTGCGATATGTACCGCGTTTTGTGGGGTTGTTGTGGGTTCTTATACAGTACGTTTGTCTGCTTGTGTGATGTTTGCATTAGGATCGCCAATTATAACCGATCTTTCTCTTGTTTAGCTTATGCACAAAGCACGTTCTCTTAAAAATAGGTGGGCCGGTCCAGGAGGTATCCAATGAAATACTGGTGACGTGCAAGCATTCTGCTGAGGAGCTTATGTTTATTATCAGTTATTACAATGATGTCTTATTCATCATTGTTACTTTGGGAGCGCAGTGTTGTCAATCAATTCGCTCACTTTGCCAGCTGCTGTTTGAGCTCCACATGAATTGCCACAGCCCATTCTTTTTCTTCATCTGGAGGTGCTCGTCTCCACGACGGTGACATTTTTTATCGCACATCGCCACCGAAAGTTCCGACCAACCAAAGGCCAACAGCTTCGCTATAATACACTGCAAAGAACACCGGCCATTGGAAGCTCCTCTAAAACAGCCCAGCCGCAACCCACTCAGCTTTCCATTGCCGCACGTTCTGGCCACTTCGCACACCATGAACACCGGAGCAGGCACGTTTCAGTGTACACACCTTTGGCTACTTCGGTGCGTGCGCGCACTTTGAAAATTACACAGCTGAGTGCTTTGCTGCGAGCGAAAGCTGTGTTTGCTCGGTGCATACATACATGCGTACGCAGGATGGCCAGTCGTACGTGACCACCTTTCGCTCAGCCTGCGGCTGCGGTCGTAGCTGCAACGCTGCTTGGAAGAAGGACGCACTTAGTCGCACGCTTCCGTGCGGCATGTATTCACCGCGCTGCATCTGCGAGAGTAGCAAGGAGGCCGGACGCGTGCATGTACCGACAGTTTCCCCCCCCCCCTCTCTCTCTCTCTCTCTCTCGACAGACACACAAACACACACACGCACACTGATCGCTCGGACGGGAGCAGTTGACCTCTTTTCTTCCATGGCTTCTGGGTTGATCTTGTTTTTCGCCTGGGCAACGAGGACCGCTTGACTTCCTACGGATCCGCTCGGCAAACTATACTGGTGAATGCCTGCACTCGCGCCTTTATCTTTTCTTTTGTTTTGGTTTCCGTGTTGGGGGCTTTCACTCAATGGCGCTCAGGCGTTGCTCTAGCGCGCGACCGTTTTGTGTCGCTGGTGCGCGCGGACATGCGGCACGCTGGCCTGCAACGGCCCTCCCTGCACCTTTCGTTTATTCCTTTAGTTTTGTGCTCGCCTTTTGTCTCATCGTTTTTCTCCCCGCCAGCTGTTTCCTTCTCTTTGAATATGCGCAAATCGTTGGTTTCCTTTCTTATCTTTTTTTCCCCTCTCTCTTTTGTGTAGCCGAGTTTACCCTGTTCCTGTGTCGTTTCCCGCGAATTCCTCGACCGCAAAAGAATGCGCCTCATTTGCGCAGCCGCCGGCGATGCTAAGCCGTAAGCGCGGATGTGGACGCGCCCAGGAACGGTGCGAGTGCGAGCAACGTTTTTATACGCGTACGACCGCATGAAACGGACGTGGTTTTCAGACATTGTATGAAGTGTGGATTTAAGAGCGTTACTGGTGGTTCTGAGTTGACCGCTTGGTTGCCCCGCCACGGCGGTCTAGTGACTGTATGGTATCTCGTCTGCTGATCCGCGGGTTGTGGAGTCAAATCCCGGCCGCGGTGGCTGCATTTCGATGGAGGCGAAATGTTGAGACCCGTGTACTGTGCGATGTCAGTGCACGTTAAAGAACCCCAGGTGGTCGAAATTTCCGGAGCCCTCCACTACGGCGTCTCTCAATCAAATCGTCGTTTTGGGACGGTCAGAAGCCCAGAAATCAATCAAGTCAACCGCTTGGTGTAGACAGGTATTCATTAATATTCGTTATACCGAGGCGAGTAAAAGAGCGGATGGACAGACCTAGGTCGGCCAGAAATTTTATCTAACCTAAAATAATAATTAAAAATCATTCAAAAATAAAGTGATCCTGTCTGTGGCACCAGATTATCGAACGCTACCGAATGTAAATAAAGTGAAACTGGATATGCATGAAAGTAAGAATTCTGAGTATACATTAGTCCAACTGGTCGAACAGCTTCGGAAGGAGATTGTTGTGAAAAGGAAAATACAGACGTGGTTAGGTGACATTATGTGCTTCAGGCACTACAGCACGCGCTTTTCGACTTGTGCTCGCGTGAGAACATGATGAGTACGCGGACTAGTTGATATATTTCTGTTAGAAAACTCAAATCAAAGCTCAAATCAAGACACTGGACAAACGAAAAACGACGAATTAGTGTGCATGTTCCTTTCTTCGCGCACTGACTTTAATTTGGCTATGAGTTTTCGAAAAATGCTCTTATGGGCTTGGGGAAGGCGCGCCATGTGCCGGGGCAGGCTTTTCACTATACTTCATATATATATATATATATATATATATATATATATATATATATATATATATATATATATATATATATATATATATATATATATATATATATATATATATATATATATATATATAAAAGCTACTGTGTGCGCATAACTCGCAACGTACGCATACACAAAAGCGTGGCTTAGAGTAAAGGTGCGTGACGTGTATATACAGTAAGACATCTGCTTGGAAAGGTTATCCCGAGCCAAAAGGGAAGAACGGGGGGTGCTTCACAGCATTGCACGCGCCATTGTCACTGGATGCTGTCCGCTGTGACCAGTGAGTCTTCGTGGCAGAAAAAATATAAGGCGCGCCATCTTAATGTCCTCTCTCTGACCGTTAACTGCATGCTTGCCATCGCTATTGCAGGTCATAAAACACTCCGGGGACTAAACAGCACCTCGAACCACTGGTGTTATTGTATCCCACGACCTAACGATCGGTTGTAAAAGATTTGCAACTCGCGGCAATAGCCACTGTAAACTAACTGTAACACTGAGTCACTTGTTATGCCCGCCACGGTGGTCTATGGCACACGGCTGCTGATCCGAATGTCGCAGGATCGAATCCCGGACGCGGCGGCTGCATTTCGATGGATGCGAAATGTTGAGGCCCGTGTGCTGTGCGATGTCAGTGCACGTTAAAGAACCCCAGCTGGTCAAAATTTCCGGAGCCCTCCACTACGGCGTCTCTCATAATCAGAGCTGGTTTTGGGACGTAAAACACCAGAAAACGACAACAACAACTTGTCATATCAGTGAATTTCCTATAGTCTCTCGTTTCTCCTCCGCTGGTTTCTCTTTATAGCCAGTGGTTTCGTCATCGCGTGGCCTGGGCGCGCTCACTTGTACAACGGCGAAACGGGCTTTCAGAAAAGGTCGCCGACTCGGAACAAACCACGGCGTTGCCTTTCCACGCGCCGGTGCTTCCGATTTGCTTCCGAATGTCGCGCTTGACGTCGTCTTGATCGTGCTTCGAGCCCGTTCGCGTGACTCGCATTTTGCTCCCGCTCTTACGTTCTCCCTGCCTGAGTACAGCACGCGTCTCGTGTGCGTGTTTGTGTGCTCGTGCGTGCGTGCTCGCTGGCTGCACAGCGGGTCGTCCCAGCGATCGCACGCGCGAGCACTGCATGCAGTCCACGCACGGTTCATCGTACTCACCAGCAGCACTGAAAACCGGCGAAGGCGCTCCGCTCCCTTCTCGTGGTTCTCGGACCCTCATCATCATTAGACATGCCCCATCCGTTCGTTAGTTTTTTACCTTCCTTGTGGGAACAACGGAGCGCTGTCTCTCACGCGCGACGGCAAACGAGCTGAGATTTCGTCGAGAAGCGACTGTCCCGCGCATGTCTTTGCCTCTTTTTGCCTGTCCGTGAATAGTTAAGAGATGTGTGCCCTCCGAAATCGACTGGGAAACTTTCGCTGCGTGATGTACGTACACATTGTACGGGAAAGGTTCTTGCACTTCGCGCACTGCTCCGCATTCTTGAACTGGTCACTGCTTCGTGAGTGATCAGTGATCGCCGAACCTATGCATCTTATTACAAGCGCAAGGGAACTAGAACACAGAGGAAGAATTAGACAATGTTTCTATTCTTTGCGTATACATTTATCGCCAACCAGCTCAAGTATCTGCATTGAACAGGGATTGCCATTCGATAAGTGCTTATAGCTAAGTGCGCTCTGCCTCGCGGAACTCGTGAGACACGCGGAGCAGTTGAAAGTATCAGTATATAAGAAAGCTGATATGCGGCTCCGCCAGTCGTACAATAATGCTCAAAAACGTGTGTGTTGTATTCGCTTTACGCTCTTTTAGTTTGTTGCAAAGGAAGACCCTGATGTCACCCCGACATCCTGATTTTTACCGCTGCAGCGGTAGGTGCATGTGACTATAGAACTTGCCTGCGTGTCCAGTGCTCCTCTGTGAAATCATGAAATGTCGCTACCTTAAAGAAAGTATAACAAAACGACTGCGTATATCAATATGAGTGCAGTGTAGGAGCAAGCTAAAAATACCTCTGGCAAACTTCCTGAAGTCCTTGCAAAATATAAGGGACACAAAAGTCATAGAAGGGGATCCAAGCGCGCGATGACCCTAGCTTTTACAATTGAATGCGCGAACTGTGGACGTCAATTGGTGTCGTGTACCTATTATGGAATGCGAGTGTATGTCCTCGTGCAAATTCGCAATCGTGCTTTCCCACAAGCCTTCGCCAACAGTCCTGTTGCGGGATCGTATATATAGAAAGCAAATCCGGAAGCTTACATGCGGCAAGAGCACGCACATAGCATTTCTCCACCCTGACACCGCCGCAGCTCTGTATGCAATTAGAGCAGCGGGCCTCCACGTTCAGTGAGGCTGCACGGATACTTGTAACAGCGGGCGCGTGCGGCAAAACGCTTTCTTGTATGCGCATGCGGCGCGTATGTGTGACAGGTCATTTTTCGAAAGAGTGAACAAGGGAAGGGCTTGTACGAAGATCGCTTTGCTTACTTCGCCGTTCCGTAACTTGTGCTGCTCGCTTTATCATTTCGTTTTTTAGTTCATATAGAAACTCACCTGCACCTGTCTTCAGACGGTGCACGCGGTTACACGAAGTTCCAGTTGAAAGCCCATATCAAAGCATTGATACATATAGTGCCTTATTGTGACGAAAGGTATAAGTCGAACATTAAGGAGGAAGTTACGTAGGTATTTCATAAAAACGCAGTAATAAGACATGCCGCTGCGCAAGAACGCGCATTACCTAAATTGAGAAACCTACCGGAGGAAAGTGGTGGATCAATTCCGATCGCTAGCTAACACTGTAATGGTCCCGCTCGATCAAGGCGAGCGGCTATTGCGCGACAGATGCATGGGGAGTTATTGGTGGCACTCGGCAATTTCGTTCGACGCCTTCACATACAAGACAGGCTTAGCTCAGTGCCAGTGTATACTGCGGTGTTCTGGAGAGAACCGACGTGTTTTAACCCGCAGACGTGGCCCGTTTCCTTTGATACATATCGCGACGCTCAATATTCAATTTGCCACCACTCCGCGACGTTCGAATCCGCGCGTCAAGTGTAATCGACTCGATCGGAAACGAAGTTTGCTTTCTTCCTTGGTGCCACTCGAAGGCGCACCTTCGTTTTGTTGGTCTCACGTCCGCTTCATGCACTCTTACGTCACCGCGGGTCCTAGACGTACGCCGCGCCCTCACGCCGGCAGTCACTCACAGTCAAGTTGCGCGCGGACGCGCACTCCAGCGCAAGCGCCCAGCATCCGGACGTCAACGCCCGCTGGAGAGCGCGAGGCCGCTGGTATGCAGACAAGAGGGGCAACTGCAGCCAACGCAGGACCACTCACACGAGCCGACCGCCGCGCCGCTGATCTGAGTTGGCACCAGTACTCGTGTATGTCAAAGGCGGGGCAACCACTGTTGTCAACGGCCTTTCCCTCCAAGATGGATGCGTGCATGCAGCGCGATGTAGTTTCCTCCCGAGTTCCGTGCATTTCTCCATGCACGGGGATAAACACGCACAAAGACATCTCGTCCGTTCGCAACGCGGAAGAATGCAGTCTCGCGTGAGCTGATATTTGCATGCGAGGTCGCCTCTGTCCTATCTTAGGCATGCGCTGCCTCGAAAAGCAGCTTCTCTGCGGGTATTCGCAGAAAGCCGGTATAGCGTGAACCAAGCAGGCCGCCGTGCGACGAGCGTATTCTGTTTCTCTACTTTTTTGTTTATTTCCCCTACGAAACCTTCCCTTTATATTCACGTGCAGTCAATGGATCGTATGGTAAGGCAAACAACAGACCCCGTAAGCGAAAGTGTATAAGGGGAAGAGGTATGTAGCATTTTAGTAAGTACGATTGTCTGTGGAGCGGTTTGCGAGACACAGCTGGCCATTTTCCGTGCCTGCAGCGAATGAATCGCTTCTTCACCTCGCTTGGTGCACCTAATTTCTCCCATTGTTCGGCGGAGAAATAAAAGAATGCTCGTGACTTTACGAAATTACGCAGTGCCGGGCTGTGACTGAAAGCGTTTCGCACGATGTTATATAGCCTATAAGCGTCCTATTTCGCTGTGACATGAGGCGCCACGAAGCACCACCCAACCCCGACGTAGTCTTCGCGAATATGGCAGACCACTCACAGGAACAGGCACTGCAAAGTGATAAGACACCTGGCAAATCATATGCAGATGCGGCTAAGAAGAAACGTGGGAAGAAGCCCGCTGGCTCGTCGGCCCCTTCGCCACCGCAACATGCAGTACAAGAACCACCATCCAGTCCCTGCCGCGATCAGTCTCAGTCGCCGCAACACGACAAGGTGGCCCATGAAAGGCAGCAACAGCGAAGCACCGAACAAGACTTCACACGCTGACTGCTTCCAATGTTGTTTGCAGCCCTCAAAGCAATCATCCGCGCCAACCCCTCTTCAAAGAGCCTTCCAGAGGTCGAAGCTGTTCTTGCGATGGAGCCGCTGCTGTCGGCGGCTTATGCACCACAGGGGCGCACTTCCTAAAATGGCGTCATCAAGCGAGCTGACCATCCACACTATGTTTCGCACATGTACCATCTTCCAGTGGAACGCTCGCGGCCTTCGTTCGAAGCTATCGGATTTCCGGCAGCTGGTGCGAGCGTATCATTTCCCTTTCATAGTCATCTCTGAATCGCGCGTTGGAGAACATTTTCGGATGCCAGGATACTATTTTCTTCATTCAGAACGCCCCGATGACATCAGCAGATTACTCATAGGCTTCCGCAAGGATATTCCTGCCTCCATGGTTAATATCCCACCTCACTGTGACAATGAATACGTGTGTGCCATAACAGTAATAGACAATCAACAGTACACTCTCATTGGAGTTTACTTGGAACCAGGCAGACCATTCGACGTTTCGAGACTTGACAATCTGATCGCAACGACACCCTCTCCGCATATCATTTGTGGTGACTTTAATGCTCACAACGAAGTTTGGGGCAGCTCATACACATGTGGACGGGGAGCCAAGCTCGCAGAACTTCTATCAAAGTGTTCCATTGAACCACTCAATGACGGCAGTGTCACTTACCTCCGCGGCCCTGAGACAACCAGTTGCATCGACTTGACCTTTGTAACAAGTTCAGTTGCCCGCAATTTTGCGTGGCGTACCGACTTGGAAACACGTGGAAGCGATCATTACCCCGTTCTTGTATCGGCTGTTGGTGCACAAATGTCACCAAGGAAAACCCTCATCAAATATACAGACTGGGACGCATATAAGGACGCAGCAGGCAGGGGAATTACGGCCGCAACCAAGAACGAGGAACTGTTCACGACGATGGCTTACTGCCTGAAGAAATGCACCCGAGTGTCAGCGAAAAATGAGAGATTTCCGACCAATGACGAGGAGTTCGACAGACTCTGTGCTATTCGCAGGAGAGCTGAAAGGAAAGCCCTACGCACAAAATGCCTAGAAGACCTTCGTGCCTGTCGACGGACACAGCGTCATATCCGACGATACCTGGATAAACGTGATCGGCAGAGATGGCGCGACTTCTGTTCCACGCTGGATGTTCGTCAACCTGTAGCGAAGATTTGGCGGATCATTAGAGGCATGCGTACGCCACTCCAACAGCTTCATCCTTTCACCGCCCTTTCCCTTCACGAGCAAAAGCCCCCAAAAGAAGTCGCTGAACAATACTGCATGCTGTTATCAGCGGCCTCAAAGCCTTCGACGTCCTCCACGACAGATCAGCTTCGCATCCCGCAGGGGGCAGTACCAGCGTTGGACCTACCCTTCACGATTGAGGAGTTGACCACTGCTATCGCCGAAACGAACAGGCGCACATCTCCGGGGCATGATGAAATAAGCTATGAAGCCATCGCAAAGCTGCCTTACACTTCCCGCATGCGACTACTAGAATATTATAATTCTTCGTGGACATCTGGCGAAGTTCCAACGGAATGGAAGCTGGCGAAAATTGTGCCAATTTTGAAACCCGGTAAGCAGCCAATAAGCTATGCATCTTACCGACCCATCGCCCTACTGAGCTGTGTAGGCAAGCTCATGGAACGCATGATATATAAAAGAATGGCATGGTTTCTCGAAAGCCGCAATGCGTTTCCTGAGGAAATGAACGGATTCCGTCGAAACAGGTCCGCCATCGACAATGTCATCGTCCTCGTCTCTTCCCTTGAAGAGCACCTTCGTGCTGGGCACATCCCAACAGCTGTCTTCCTTGACATCAAGGCAGCTTTTGATTCTGTTTTTCACCATGCCATTCTCACAGCCATGGCCAGTCTTGGCTTTGGAGGTAGGCTATACAAGTGGATTGACAACTATTTAAAAGAGCGGAAAATATTTATGGCTACTCCGCATGGCCCTACGCTATCTTATACTGTGGAGAAGGGTGTACCCCAAGGTGCTGTGCTTAGCCCGCTCTTATTCAACCTTACCTTGATACATATCACAAGGAACCTGCCGCGAGGAGTACACATCACCGTTTACGCCGATGACATATGCATCTGGAGCGCGTCACGTTCGCGCTATATCACCCAACAACGGCTTCAAAAGGCATTACTCAACCTGTCGAAATATTTGGCTCTCCGTGGTCTTCATCTTTCGCCAGAAAAGAGTACTGCCATGGCTTTTACGAGAAAGAAAATGACCAAATATCCGCTCCTTCTCGGCGGACGGCCACTGGCATATGTGCGCTCCCAACAATTCCTTGGAATTGTGGTAGACCGAAATCTCTCTTGGTCACCTCAGGTGAAGAAACTAAGAGCAAGAATGGCTGCAGCATCTCAAGTATTCAAGTTCATGGCGGGAACAAGATGGGGCTGCAACTGCCGCTCAATGGTTCTGCTTGAAAAAGCCTACGTTGAAGGCACATTGCGCTATTGCCTACCGCTACTCCACAAATTATCACCAGCGAATAAGAAATCCCTGGAAGCTGCGCGAAACAACTGCCTGAGAATCTGTTTGGGCCTCCCGCAAGGGTCATCAGCCTCTGGAACAGTAGCGGAAGCGGGCTGTCTCTCATTAGAGGTCCTTGCCACGCAAGAAACCATGCGGACACATCTTCGACATGCCCTGCAAGGGAAGAAACATCTTTTGTATCGCGCCCACATAACCTACAGTAAATCTGGCTTTGGTGAAGCTGTGCAAATGCTGAAACTCCCTTTTATCAACCAGCCACAGCGCCTACTGCCTACCACCTTTCCTCCCTGGACACTTTCACCGCTAAATATTATCCGGTTTGTACCTGGCATAAACGAAGCAAAGAGGCGCCTGCCACAGGTCGCGCTGTTGCAGGCTACTCTCCTCTACTTAGCCGAGAAATATCCCCATCACACGTATATTTACACTGATGCTTCAACGACTCGAGAAGCTTCTTCCTGTGGCCTTTATGTGCCTTCAACAGGAGAAATGCGTTCCTATCGGCTGCAGCGGAAAACATCTTCCATGACAGCGGAACTTCATGGCATTAAGGAAGCTATCCAGTATATCGTGCGCCAAAAGCCCGGCCGATGGGCAATTTTTACCGACTCCAAAGGAGCGCTGCAAACATTGTACAACCACCTGAAGAAAACCAATCATCAACCCGTTTCTGCCGACATAGCCTATTTACATCACCTCGCTTTTACTGCAGGACACTGCATTACATTTCAGTGGATACCAGCTCACTGTGGCATTCTGCCCAACGAAAAAGCCGACGAAGCAGCACGTAACGGTCTGCGATATCAAAACTATAAACGAATCTATTTCACCAAATCTGATGCTTCCCAAATGGCTAAACGATTCGCCTACGAAGAAAGAAACCGACTATGGAAGTTACCGACACATCATCACCCTTTCTTATACTCAATCGACCCAGATCTCAAATCAAAATTACACTCCAACATCCCTCGGCATCTGGAAACATTGTATCATCGACTACGGCTAAACATTGCATATTCCAACGATCTACGGTACCGCTTCCATCAGGAGACAAGCCCATACTGCAGCAACTGTGGCTCTACTGAAACCCTAGAGCATATTTTGTTTGAGTGCCGAGCGTACAATGATGAGCGTGCGCTCTATGAACATTGCATGCAGTCAATTACGCAGCTCCCTTTATCACCTCAATGTGTTTTAGGCCCTCTAGCTTGCCCCACACAACAGAGACGTGCGATGGACTTTTTATTTACATACTTAAATAGTATAGGTCAACTCGATAGACTTTAATCTCCGTCGTCACCATCACTCACTCATCCTGCAACACATCCTATCACATCACTGCGGGTTGGTGCAAACGTTGAATATCTTTGGACGCAATTAGGCATCACAGTCAAAGACACAAAGCCCGATTTTTCTTTCTCTTTTCTTTTTCACTCTATCTTGTACTTCTTTCTAGTCGTCTTTCTCTCCCCAAACTCCCTCCCCACGCAGAGTAGCATGTCAGCGATATTTCAACGCCGGCTAAATTCTCTGCCTTTCAATAAAGAGCTCTCTCTCTCTCTCTCTGTGACATGAGGGGGGGGGGGGGGGCAAAATTTGTACCCGCGTTGTGAATGACATTGGCGAGCATGCTTTGTATTATAGGGCTCTGCGAAAATGCTTTCTCTCCAATTACGGTTAACTTCGCCGGCTTCGCTGTTCTGTTCTCCCCTATAACGTGGATAAGGAATTTAGCGTGGCAACATTGCGAATGTAACGTCCGGCTGCGATTTCGCAATATTGCGAAGTTGCTTTCCAGCGACGATTGCGCTAAAAACTGTGCGCCCCCTTATGCGTCCAGTTCTTTGCCGCAATGCTCCACAGGCTTTCAAGACTGGATACATTGAGCTTAGGTCTTCGGGAAAATGCCGCCTACCTAACGCGAACCTTACAATGTCGTATATGCCAGCTAGAAGCTCAAGTTATGCGTCATTCTAATAAGTGCAGGGAAGTTGAGCCAGTGAGAGACACAGTTCGCTTGCTAACCAAGAAAGCAGCGCACTGAGTAATGCCGGAGGCCTAGTTATGAAAAGGAGCCCGAATCACGTCTTACGTTCTCTCTTTGTGAGCACCAGAGGAAAACGACATAATGGCAAGCTACCAACACTCGTGTTGCGTAGCCACCGCCTTCCTTCAAAAGCCTTCGGCCAATGACCAAAATACACATAAGTATTCCGCCCCACCACGGTGCCCTAGTGGCTATGGTACTCGGCTGCTGATCCGAGAGTCGCGGGATCGAATCCCGGCTGCGGCGGCTGCATTTCGATGGAGGCGAAATGTTGAGGCCCGTGTGCTGTGCGATGTCAGTGCACGTTAAAGAACACCAGGTGGTCAAAATTTCCAGAGCCCTCCACTACGGCGTCTCTCATAATCATAGCTGCTTTTGGGACGTTAAACCGCACATAACAACAAAACAAACACATAAGTATTCCGACTAAACCTTAGCACAGTCGTACTGCAACTGGGACTTCGCATGCAATCTCTGTACAGTCCTATCATGCGGCGACTCGCGCGCGATGCGTCGCACACCTCGCAGGGTGGTCCCGAGTCGCCGCAGACACAAGCGGCCGTTGGTTCCAATTTGTCGCGGTTCACCGGTCGCGATGACCCGTGTGGTGTGACGATCAATAGGAGACTACATTTCCTGCTTCGCCCCTCGATGCCTCGGACGCTGCTTCGCTTCTTTTGTTGCCGCTCTCTTGAAAGCCGCATGCCCGCGCGCTTACGTGAGTGCCGTGTGTGTGTGTGTGTGTGTGTGTGTGTGTGTGTGTGTGTGTGTGTGTGTGTGTGTGTGTGTGTGTGTGTGTGTGTGTGCGTGCGTGCCATGTATACTTTATACATAGCACACACTCGCGTGGTCTGCCCAGCGCAGCGAAGCGACCGTGACTCAGCTATATTTTTGTTGTCCGTCGCAGTTCACTTTGTATTCGCCGGAACACACGCAGCAGAGTGTGGGTGCTGGCACGGCGAAGTGTCAAGATGGCGCATGTACTCATTGTTCTCCGACATCGATGGACGCAGTGGCGATCGTTATGCACGCACGTGTTGTTGCACTCCGGCGGTGCACGCATAGACGGCGTCGTGGAGTGTTGCGTATACTTCATTAGCCGGGCGCTACGCTTTCTGTGTTTTTGTTTGGAGCGAGCGCCGGTGAGCGCAGTGTTTACTCGGCCAGTAGTGCGACTGCGACAAGAGGCAAGGCTGCGTGAAGAGGTTACTCGCTCACGAGCATACCAGTGCGCTCTCGTTGCGCGCATCTCATTATACATGCGTATGGGCGTGTTTGACTGCTGCGTTCGTGAGGGCATTGTAGTTGCATTAATCGAATAGTGACGTGACTCCCGTGAGCACACGCTGGTGTGTTGGGACTCACGGACGCCGGAGTTTGTTGAAGACTTCGTTTACTATGTCGTCGAAGCTTAAGAAAGACAGTCAATACGGCACGTCCGGTTCGCTGTCCTTTATACGTGATTGTGTGGATGCAGGAAAGGAATGTGGATGGCAGTGGAAACAATGAAAGCTAAACTCTTCGAATTCACGTTGCAAGGTGTAGGTGACCACGAACGGCAGTTTCATCAATGGTAAACAGAATTTCGCAGCCGCAGTGCCTGTCAAACCGCTTAAAAGTATAAGCATTAGTGCACGAAGCATAGGAGCATTACGAAAGTATTACTGGAAGGAGGCTGATCTGGAAGACGTAGTGTGTCGTGGCTGCGGTGGAGAGCAGACGTATATACGACTGCTCTTCACCTTCAGCAACCGTATAGGGATTGTAGCTGGCAGGCATCCTTGTTCACATAGGGAAGTAATGCTGAAAACCGTGTAGGAAAGCTTGGCAGATGAGTAAGCTCGACAACAACAAGGAGAGCCGTCGCTGTTTTGTTGCTCTTTTCTGACATGACTTATCGCTTTCTTATTCATTGCTCTGCCACGGTGGTTTAGTGGCTATGACACTCGGCTGCTGAACCGAATGTCGTGAGATCAAATCCCGGCCGCCGCTGACTGCATTTCTATGCAGATAAAATGCTGAGGCCCGTGCACTACGCGATGTCAGCGCACGTTAAAGAACCCCAGGTAGTCGAAATTTCTGGAGCCCTCCACTAAGGCGTCTTCCATAACCACATCGTCGTTTTGGGACGTAAAACCCCACAAATTATTATCATTATTTCTTATTCATTGTAAGTCCGGCTTGAAAGGCGCCTGTTCCGTATGAGCAAAACGAAGCTTTGGTTATCTTGTTTCCGCTCTAACAACAGCAATCGTATGTACACACCACGGTAAGCAAGGAAAAACAGAGAGAGAGAGAGAGAGAGAGAGAGAGAGAGAGAGAGAGAGAGAGAGAGGCAGACAGACACAGTGAGAGAGAGATGCATAAAAGAGGCAATGAAGTCATACAGCTTGTTCTTGACTTGCTACCCTACATTTGGGGAAATAGGAGAGGGCGAGAAAAAAGGAACCTGTGATATTCGCATGGATGCAACAGCGTTCATCGCGTACGGGCAAACTGTCGCTACCGGTGTGTCTGTACGATTGTCGTGGAGAAAATGAAATAGGATCCTTTATCTTACTAAGGGATTGTAAGGATTGGTTTACTAGGTCTCCAAGAACCTGCACTGCTCCCGTGAATGAATAGTCATTCTATTGAGCCGCGAGCGTGTCGTCGGGATTAGTGGCCTTCGGCTCCTCACACCAACGAAAATGGCCCCGCCACGGTGGTCTAGTGGCTATGGTACTCGGCTGCTGATCCGAGGGTCGCGGGATCGAATCCCGGCCGCGGCGGCTGCATTTCGATGGAGGCGAAATGTTGAGGCCCGTGTGCTGTGCGATGTCAGCGCACGTTAAAGAACCCCAGGTGGTCGAAATTTCCGGAGACCTCCACTACGGCGTCTCTCATAATCACAGCTGGTTTTGGGACGTTAAACCCCACATAACAACAACAACCAACGAAAATGTCGCGGAAGCCATAGCGGTATGAAATATGCATAATGTCCTTTTTTGTGTTTCGCGTTGGTAAGGACACCCTTCAGCGGATGGACGCACCGTCATTTCCTTTCGGGTGAGTAGAAGTTTCACCCATTGCAACCTCCCGTCATTAATGAGAACAATCTTGCAGTAGAACAATGCCTTAATTGCCGTTGTCTGCGACTCTCTTTGAAAGGTCCACGGAAGTAACACGGCTAGCAAAGAGTTGCTGCTGAAGCAATGTACTAACCAGAAAGAAAGCAATAATACTGTGCACTTCGCCACTGACGTTAGACAAAATGTTACGCATGTCGATATACACAAACATTTGTTGTGGTAGTGGCAAGTGTGAACGCTTTTTAAGGAAATACGGAAGGGGTCACCGGCAAACCAGTTTCTTTGCTCGTGTTTTTTTTATCATTACTTTTTTGTCGTAGTGAGTCAAATACGCTCTCGCAAGTTGGTTAGAAGGCCGCGCGAATCGAAGGCGAGCTAGCCCGATGCTGCAGCGATTGCGGCCTCCACCCCGCCAGCAACACGAGGCGAGATTGACGCCGCCCCACGATATCCATCAGGTCGCCGGGGCGAGGTGCGGGTGCTGGCCTCCTCTCCCTCTGCGCACTTTGTCTCAACTGTACCAGCGTGGCGAATACGGTGCAGCGTGGTCGAAACCACCAAACTGTCGCTACACGCTATTATCCGGCAACATTTGCACAGAATTCCTGTGCTTCGCTGTCGCTTGAGGCGAAAGCCAAGACCATTGGCAGTCGAACATGGGACGTGGGGTCTCGAACCCGGAAACCTTGACAGTCGAACATCACGTGAATGTAACTTGGCAGAGGCTGTAAATGCCACATACGAGTATCCATAACGTGCACGAGCCGCGCGTGATTTTGTCATCGATAAGCGTGATATAAATGGCAAGGATGTGAACTTATTCATGCTCATGACCTATCAGTCGTGGAAGTCGTAAACTTGTACCCCTGAGCGCCAGTTTTGGTATCTACGAATTGAATGACAAGCGCGTTTTCAATTTTTGTACCATAGTTTTTTGTACCATATTTCTCTGCCACCGTTTCATCAATGTCACCTTCACATGATACATGTTAGACCATTGCATCAATTGTAGCAATTTATTGACGTGAATGTCAGGCCGTATATGTTGGTTTATAACGGTACTGGATGCCTCTTTCCGCACGAAACAGATGATGGTAAAACAATATAGAAATTGATGAAAGCACGACACAAGTAGAACAGGCTTCAGGATATATTATAGTGCTATAGTACGATCAGTACGGGCTGTTCGGTCCAATCAAGGCCGCACAAGACGTGTGCATTGTGAATGGAGTGAAAGCACAATGTACGCATAGGATGACACAGTTTCCGGTATCATGTTTGCACACATATAGATAATCACACTTGCGAGTATTGCGATACGTATTGTATACTCCAATATTCCTAGCTGGAAAGTACTGCGCAGCCCTTTGGATCTCCCATTCGTTGAGTCTTGATAAACCCAATTGTGAGCTATATGTATGACCTGCATGAGCAAGCACGATTAAATGTGAAAATGCGCGTGCCATAAGCACTGCCCTGAAAGGCGTATTAGTGCATGCAACAAGGCATATAGTATCATTGCGTGCTCCCCGGTTTTCTCCAATCCCAGCTGCCCACGGAGTTGTTAGGTCATTATAATTCTTAAACCAAATGCGATAATTTCCACATTCTAAAATACTTGTGGTTATCAATATGTCTGTGCCTCCTTTCCGACACAGTCAACGATGCTTTTTCGGCTAGGCAGCTTCATGCACGAAGCCTCGTTAGTTTTCATTGATCTTTGCTATATATTGACAACGATGGGCCGCTACACTTATGCAACGCCCCTAGGCGATGGAGACCATTCCTCCGATTAGTTCTGGGCGGTGAATTCATTGCTTTACTAAGTATTTCCTAAGCTTACCTTAAGAACGTTGAAAAGAGAGACTGCCCCATCTCCCCGCAATGTTTTATGCTGTTTTGCTACGTCCGTTTTTCTAGACAGATTTCTAACGCAGTTTTTCTCCATATTTAGATTTGTCACTCACTTTTATGTTTGAAGATGCATAACTATTCTTCTTTCTTCTTTTTTCCGAGCTCTAGCAATGTTTAGCACTGAGCATCTTGCTTTTGTTGTATAATGAGGCGACATGAAACACCTTCATGCCCATCGCTTCACACATTCTTGATGTGTTTGTTCGCGTTTTGAGTAATACATGTATAGTAAATATAACGCTACGTTTTGAATATTGATCATCAACCCTTTCGCAGGCTGACAAAGCCGGTTCGAATCCGGATGAACATAGCTTTATAGTCTATCCTGCACATACGTATGCCACAACATTAACATACTGGCTTATCCATCACACTTACACTTCTAGTATATAGGCATCACAAAATCAGGAAAATTTAAAGCGAACTCCCTGCATCTAACTGCGGGAAAGAGTTGTCATTTGCTTAAGGTTCGTGCGCGGGTAACATACACCAGCGTTTCCGCTTCACCGGTGCGAGTTCTTACGAGACTGCACACATTTAGGGGGACCGCGCTATAGTACACATCGAACGAGTGTATACAAGGAGAACGACCTTTCGTAGGTCGCGCGTTCCATCTCGAGAGGCCACGGCTGTGGAGCGAGTGAAGATGATCGGCTGCTGTCGCGGCTGCATTCAGCGAGGCAGGCCCGAGTGATCGCGGTTTGATCGATGTCTCGCTTCTCTCTCTCTCTCTCCATCTCCTGCGCTGCGGTTGAACGTCCGGGTGGTTGGTACACGAGCCTCAGAGAACGCGTGTAAGTCAGGAAATAAGGCTCTCGAGCGAGGCGGCGTCTGGATGGCGGTTCGATCTGACCGCGACGCACGAGGAGCATGCTGGTATTTTACGTGGTATACGTACTGCGGTCTAAAAATAAACGAGATCAAACAGTTCGCGCTGGTTGCTATAGCGCCAGAGTTAACGACACGGACTGTAGAGGACGTAGACACCACGCGTTCGTCGGGTCCCCCCGTGCAATTGTTTCGATCGAGGACAAACCTCGTGAAGACGGCGGAGATAATACTGGATGGTTCTGTTTGCACCGTCACATCGATCCGACGAGCTTCGAATCGCAAGCTTTTACTATATCTTCGCTAGAATCTTTGTCTGAAATAGGTTGATTATTTTTTGTACTGGAGGTATTCGATTATTTGCTTGGTTTAGCGGACAGAGCAGCGTATCCGACGTCATGCAGTCGCATATATTGTAGGCGCGTTCTGAATCGTGTCGGAAAAGAGCGGCGCTGTTTGCCATTCGTGAAGCAAACTTGACAAAAACGACGCGAGTATTTTTCAGTTGTATTTATCGCGTGGACTGATTGATTTCTGGGTTTGGACGCCCCAAAACCACACTCTGGTGAGACGCCGTATAGTGAAGGACCCGGAAATTTCTACCACCTGGGGTTCTTTTAACGTGCACGGACATCGCGCATTATACACGGGCCTCCTCTACATTTCGCCTCTGCCGAAGTGCAGCCGCCGCGTCAATGACAAAGATCTCTTACAACTCGAACGATAATCTCTGGGAACTCGACCCTAAGACGACCGCGTCACCTGGCACTTTCTCTCACACTATACAACACCCACGACTCGCACGATAAAAGCACAACCGTGCACAAGGTTACTCGGCTCAGGTGACTAGCTCAATGTTGCTACACATGTATGGGACACGTGACCGGAATTTCAATGGCCCGGCGCACCCTTGATGATGTCAGAAGGTAATGCGATAGTCTTCAGAGCTGGAGACATCTCCCTTTTGCGCGGTCGACTGCGCCGCGCTTTCGCTTCCTTCTTCCTCGAGATTTGCACGGACGCGACACTAAGAAGGAGTGGCTCCGGGCTCTGTAAGGCGCAACGATTTTTCTCTCCGAATTGCCTCGTTCTTCTTCAATTCTTTATTTCCCCGGCATGCGAGACAGGGACGTGTGTGCTTTCCGCCAGGAGCTTTCTTGTGTACGCAAGTAATCCGACGCCTGGGCGGTGTCCTTCGCACGCGCGTAGCAAGCAACGTCCGTAGTACTACCTGTGCGCTTGCACTTGAAGCTGCTGCAGCAGTCTCAAGCCCAACTTCGGCCATTACTCTTCGGAGGCCGCAGGGGGCTATCGCGCCTTCTGATCTTGTCTGAGCACCGAACGTTTTCTAATGGTCTTCTTACGTGTATATATACGTATGGAAAGGCAGCAACCGGCAACGAGTCGTTAATTTTCACTTCAACGTGCGTACTTGCGTGTGCACCAGAGCCTTCAATGCGCGCGATTAAGATTAAAAAAGAGCGAGGAAGAAGAAAACAGGAAAAATGGAGGCCTGCTCGCTGGCGTATATAAAGGGAATCGGCACGCGGGTGAGGCTAAAGGTGCTCGGATCTTTAACGGCCTTTGAATGTCACGGAGTCGTTGCGGGAGGGTCGCGATCGTGCGTTTTATTACGTCAGGCACTGGCAGGGAGCGCGACTTGATCCTTCCGGATCGGATGGCTGAGCAGGTGCGCGTGATGACCAGACATGCCAAGTATCGCGACCGAGGAAGTCTTTTATTGTTCTTCGTGGAAGAACATCGTGTGGCAGCGAAAAGACATCCGGTACTCATGTTGCGAAAGCTAATGGCGACACCCGTGGTATTAGTGCACGAGGACTTCGAGAATGATGAGGCTTAAAGAAGAGGCATCTAGCCGTTCAATCTGGTAAGTGTACCTTGCACGGCACAAAGCGTCCATGCAAGGTGCCTCCACCGCATTAAATCGTTCATTTGCCACGTTTGATTCGATAGTAAAGACACGGACGTTAGACTGTGTCAGAAGAACATTGAAATAGATGGCACTGGTAAACCATTCATTGCGTGGATATGCCCAATAGCGCGCCGACCGATTTGCACTATTTGCCGACCGTGCGTCACTGCCCTAAAACTATACGCCGGCAGCAAGACCTTCCTCGTCCTTGAGGTGCATACAGCGACCTGAAGTGCTGAAACTGGCCACGTTTCTCCATTTACATGAGGCGCACAATGAACGCATCCACGTCTATAGCGATGGTTCACTAATGATTAGAAGCTCAACTGCGGCGGTATTAACTCCGCCAGGAATTGTCACAACTAAACTCAGACTATTTAAGATACGTCGACAATAGCATCTGAGCTCGTGGCCGTCCATGCAGCCCTTCATTTCATTACAGAAGAGCCGCGCCTAATCCATAGTATGTGCTGTGTGATAGCAAAGCTGCCCTGCAATGTTTGCTGTCCGCCTTATTGCGGAGATCTGATTTGATGATTGATTTGCGGGGTTTAACGTCCCAAAACTAGCTGTGACTATGAGAAACGCCCGTAGTGGAGGTCTCCGGAAATTTCGACCACCTGGAGTTCTTTAACGTGCACCGACATCGCACAGCACACGGGACTGAACATTTCGCCTCCATCGAAATGCAGCCGCCGCGGCCGGAATTCGATCCCGCGACATTCGGATCAGCAGCTGAGTACCGTAGCCACTAGACCACCGCGGCGGGGCTATTGTGTAGATCTGGCAACTTCACAATCATGCTGTACTGATAGGACATACACTAATATTCCAGTAGCTACCTATTCATTGCGGCATCCTCGGAAATGACCCAGCGGACGCGGCGGCCCGGTCTGCTCAAGACGGCGTCAGCTGTGTCGCCATTCTCCTTTCAAGGTCCGACGCAGCCAAAGAACTTCGCGAAATAGCACGTCAACTAAAGCTGGACCTGTGGAACCCGCCCACATCTTCAAGCACAAGGCTTCATGCATTGGACCCTAACCTGCATCCCTAACCTGCATCCCAACCGACCTCTCACGCCATGACTCTACCCTTCTTGTCCGTCTATGGGTTAGAGTAGCCTTCTCCTATACGCATTCGTTTGCCATATATGAATGGCTGATCGCCCCTTATATGAACTCTGTGGGCGCAGAGAGGTAATAGCGCGCCTTCTCTGCGAACGCACCCGTTGCAACTCCAAATGAGCAGCCTTTTCAAAGTGCATATGATCAGTTTGACAAGCACCCGTTCACCGAAGACAAGATTCTAGGGCACTGGCCTACGAAGTCTTCAATGCGAGCTGTTATCAGGGCATTGCTGCGATTTCTCCGAGAAACCGAACCTGGCGACAGGTCGCGACTGTACTCTGACAAGGGACATTGACGAGTGTCGCCAAGTTCTGTACTCTCCTTTCCCTTTCCCCTTCCCCGGTACAGGGTAGCCAACCGGAGATCTCCTCTGCTAAACCTCTCTGTCTCTCCTTTACCTTTCTCTCTCTTTCTACATGTCTAATAGAGCACAGATCCAGCAAGCTTGTACAAACTCGAAAGGAGATGCGTTCATGCAAGCAGGTTGTCGAATGTCTTCACGAAGGTAACATAGCGACGACAGCAGCAGTCGACCACATTTCATTGCTTTAACGCTGGTGTATAGGCCTGTGCATGGTGAAATGATCCTAATATGTTCACTCAAGCTTTCTTTTGGTGTTACATTCTTCGCCTGACTTCCTGTACGCAAAGGCTGATGAAAAAAAAAAAAAAAGAAGACACGGATATTTGGAAGTGCCAATGTTATCCCCTCCTTACATTCTCAATTCGAGAATATCCACAACAAGTGTAAAAACGGAAAATTCAGGTGTTCATACAATTCACTGTCGTTTCACTTAGTTCCACTCCACGAAATGCTGATTTAATAAGTTCGCTCTCAAACGGCTTTTCAACGTTATAATGAAACAACTTTTTATCTTCTTCTTAATTTCAGTCTTGTTATCTGTCGGGCCGGTGCACCGTGCACGCTGACACGATGACAAAGCACGAGCAATTGACGCAGGGCAACGACAACCGGATTACAGAACGTAATCGGAATGGGATCGTTATCCGTCCCCCAGGCGAAGACATATATCCAGTCGACCCGCGTAAGAAAACAAGAGTGCGAGCCTGTCGGTGCAGCTCGTCATGAAACCGGTCCGTTGGTCGGCGCGCGCCCGAATGCGTGTGTGCGCAGCATGCACAGTGCGGGCCGGTTCCTCGCCAACTTCCCAGCTGGCACGGAAGTAACGTCAGTAGTAACGTCCCCGCTCGCCGAACAAGCGGCGCTGCCAACGGAGCGCGCGCCGCTGCTCCGTGCTCCACGTTGCAGAAAAGCTGGATGGTCGGTATAGAAGCAGCCGTCGCCGAGCGCACATTAGTGGCTTTAAAGGGGCCCTGCAATGCTTTTTGAACATAAGTATGTGCCGACGGTCGTGGAGGCTCCAGGGAACGTGTGAGCGGAATATTATTGAACAGCACGCACCAGGGATTTCGAAATTCGGTTTCAAGCACTGCCGGAAGGCGGCCGCTCTTTTTTCAACATATGACGTCACATGGGGCAACGAATAAGTCGCTTGACTTTTTTCGTTGCCCCTTAAGAGAGATACCTTTAAGAGAGGGCTGCCTGGAGGTGGAATGCTCAGGACCTACCCCACTTACGATTGGAAGGAGGTATGCTGTATATTACCGCACTTCCAACGATGGCAAGTTGCCTTACGACAGTTCTGCGGCAACCGTAACTGACATGCTCTGGCATTGTTCTCCGCTTCACGACATGTGACGTACTGTGAAACATATGCATTACTACTACTACTACTACTACTACTACTACTACTACTACTACTACTACTAGTAGTATTAGTAGTAGTACTACACCACCACCACTGGCGATGTGTTTGAAGCTTGCTGCACCTCCGTTTCGGATTGGCTCGTGTTGCAAAGCCTCCTGGGTCGGCCCTCTTTGTTCTGTGAGGGAAACACAGCACGCCACCAGAAATGCCCCAAACCACAGGCTAGACTACAGACCATTGTAAAAGAAGTTACGAAATGCGAAATTCTATCAATGCAGTCCCAAATACGGAGTATCACACGTACTCTAAGCATCAGTTGAGCCATTTCACTGCTAAGTTTGTACGTGAATATGTATGTGCATGACAGCCCGAAGAAACCTCTGGGGGATTTCCTCTGTCAAACTAACGAGGATCTGAGCGTTGCCCTTCGTTACCACGGTGGTTAAACCATTTGCAGAATTCATTGTTATATAGTTTCGTGTTTACAAGCCTTGAGTCGCATAGACAGCGCATAGCCTCACACGGACTGAAGCATAGGTAGCGTCACCGAAGAACTGGCGCAGAAGATTAACGCATCACGAACGAGAACCAGAACGCTGAAAGTGCGCGGTAACCACGCACCCAGCACACGAAAATTTCGGGTCTTTGAAAACGGGCCGCCTGCCCAGGTAGGCGGCAGGCAGGCGAAGAACTTTATTGAACAAGGTCCTGGGAAGCGCTGCCCTGGGGAAGAGCTGCGGGCCGCACCCATGTTGCACCGAAGGAACTCAAGAAATCTTCGGAACGGATATGCGAGACGTTAGCGGCGTCATAAAGACGTCGCTAACGACCTTTTTCTTTTTCCAGATTAAAGGACATCATGCATTTCGGCTAATGACCGACTTTTCCCCTTCGTAAGGCACCTAGAAGGTGCGTTCAAAACATCTTCGAAAAATCTGGTCTTAGAAGCGGTGCGGGGAAGATTTGAAAATGCCACCTTCCGAACGCGGCAGCTTCGTGCACACAGAGCGTTTGCGTTCGGTCTCGAGAGGGCGTTTCGGAGACGTCTTCGACGTACGCTTACAAGCTTTCCTGCTTGCGGCATTTTTGAAACGTCGACCGCGTTAACTAGTCCGTTACGAGACGTTGATCCCTCAATGAGAGGTCTTCAATACTTTGTATATGCTATATGTATGTGCGATGCGCCGTGCAGTACGGTGTGCACAATGGAGGGCAAAAAAAAAAAAAAAAAGACTAGGAGACGGCGTCACGTGGTTCCGCAAGCCTCGGCGAGCCAATCATCTCTGACGCCTTTTGATAATTCTCGGGTATAGCTCGAGTCCACATAGGCCCACACAATTGCCGGACCACTCGAAGTTGTTTGGACGCGGTAACGTTCAGTGGTGGTTGACCATGTATGAATCTACCACTTGCCTATCACGTGACCGGGGTTCACTTCCCGTGATTCTCTCCTTTCAATTTTTTATGAGTAGGCTTAAATATTGTCACGTGACGCCCACTCCTAGCTTTTTTTCCTTCCTCCATGGAGTGCATGTTCTCTGCGGACGCCACTTGATCTGCAGGAAAGCGACTCGGGAACGTTGCTGGCTCCGGTGGCGAGCCCGTAGAATCTTCGCTTCAAGGCCGCCGCAGTCGCTAGTTGGAAAAAAAGAAAGAAGAGTCGGCTCAATCCGGCCGGGCCAGTTCAAGACTGCCTGCTGGATGCGATCGGTCGGCCGCGACCCAAACAGGTTGGCATCGGCAGAGATATACGCGCTCACACAGGGGACTCGATACCACGCACTCGCCGAATGCAACGCCGGCTCGACAACATCGTCGTCGTCGTCGTTTTGTTCTTTTCCCACCCTGATCGGCGTGCTGCCACGTTCTCGGTGCGTCGCGCGCAATCGTACTGCACGGTACGACACGCTCCCGCCGTAAAAATTCAGACTGTGCGGTTGTCCGTAGAACGAGATGGAAGGATTAAGAACGGTCCCGGTACATCCGATATAAACGTTTGTTTCTTTCTTTCCTAACTCTACTTTTGATACCGACATTGCCAGGGGCGATGCACATTCGGACGGCACGTGCATCGTATAGTGCGGCCGTGAATTCGCAGTGCAGTGCTGGAAAGAACTGTATGTAAAGGCGCGCGCCAAGAGGAAAGCGTCGTAAACTTCGATCCTGATTGTTCTTGTGGCATCTCTTGGGCTTCGCAGCGCAAGATGAGACTTGGTACCATAACAGTGCCTGAAGGCACTCGTGATTCTTACGTAACGTTGCTTCGCAAGAGGCACGTGTCACAAGCAAGACCCCGTCGATTAGGAACAGTGTTTGGTCTTTCCTGGTACAGCTACACTGCTGGCTCTAGAGGTGCTATCGTGAAACGTGCCAGACTGAAAGCCATTACGCATCGTGTCATTGTATTTTTTGTAACGTAGTGCAAAAAAAATCGGGGCGCTTAAGCTTCGCCTTTAAGAGTGGAACGCGATAGCGTTATCATGCCCCGTTCGCATCTCCTTCTCATTCGCTCGCCATGCTCATGGCTCACATAACTGCCTAAGTGTCACGGCACAACATTCCTTTAATCGCACTCTGTCTCCGTCTTGCATGGCCTCCGTCGGGATCTGGTGCACGTTGACGTACATGCCCCATCAGTACTCACCGATAAGGAAGGTGCCGCTGTGCTCTCGGCACCAGTACACGATATCGAATCCATCACACCAGTGTGTAGAGCGAACGAGCGCGCGCTGCGCGCATTTGGCCCTAGCGCTGACGTATAGCACCTTCTGTCGGCATCTGCGAGCAGTGGAAGCTCTTCACGCCAGGCGCGGCGTTGGCGACTTCTCTAAAAAAGTGCTGGAATTGTTTGAGCTTTGTCGTAACAAAATAAACTTGTCTCGTAAAAGAAGTAATATTTTCTTCGTAACAGTATTACAGTCCGAGCTATCATGTGTGTGTATGTAAGTGAAATATACAGATTTTACTTTGAGAAATTGACTTTTGTTCACCGAAATACTTGAGCCATGCTGGTTGCTGGTTCTTACGGCGGTAGCAGCTCGAGATGACTGTTTGCGCCGGACGCCTACTCCGACACACGATTTTCTGCAACAAGAGCTCCCTATAACGCTATCGCGTCAATACTTGCGTTCTCCCTAGTGTACGTAAGGTTGACAGGTATACCTGTAGAATATGCCGTATAACGAAGATATGTAACCTAGAGGTAATCGTCGTGCTTCTTGTTTAACTTGCACCTCTTGGTCTCATAGAGAGAAGACTTTTCGCTGAGTGCAAGCTGCTTGAACTGATCTTCTAAATTAACTACAAGGAAACGGAAAGGCTGAATCTCTAGTGTTATACCGAAAGGCAATCCGCACTCACATGCACCCCGCGGCAAGCGTCCGTCGTACTAAATATACTATGAGCGCGCAAGTGGATACTCGTCGCGTACTTCTGGGGCCCATACCGTAAAACAGAATACGGAATACTACTCCTCCTTGGTCCTTCCTAGTAGGTCAGTTCTGCTTGTCAGGACAGGACTGACCAATCAGATAATTTACGTTGGTCAGGGATTGGTCAATTCTGCCTTGACAAGCAGAATTGACCAATTAGGGAGGACCAAGACAGCATAACATTCAGTAATTCGTTTTACGGTATAGGCCGCCAGCTGCACCCCGCCTTGGCGATCATAGTCGACTCCACTTTCCCTCTCGACGGGCGACCGATTCGTTGCCAACTACGTAAGTCTCTGCGCGGTTGCCTTGACGACTGGCGACAGGCCGGCCTGTCGGCCCCGACGGAGCGCGCGGAGTCGGGCCTCAGGCCGCGCTCGGCACAAGGAAAGCTTCGTCCGAATATGAAAGTGCCGATTACGCCGCCGAGCAGTGCTCACACTCGCAGCGTGCGATCGGCACTGCGCCGCGAACGGCGCTGGTGTATGTGCGTAGTGTGTGTGTGCGTGTGACCTCCATTCCTTGGCGCGCGGGAATGCGCCAGGCTCGCATAACTCGTGATTGACGCGCCGCCACGATTCGGCCGGCATATACCCCGCGGTCCGGCCGCCACTCGGCTCACACTTGGCACGTTTCTCTTCTGTTGCTTCCCCGCAACGGGCAGGCGCGTTCTTTTTTTTTTAGTCGAATACTCGGTGGTATACAGCGTGACAGCCACGCAGGCTCGTGAGCTGGCATTTCTTCTTTGAAGCCGCTGTCCCTTTTATTTCCTTGTTTCATTCTTCTCCAAAGTCACCGAGACGCCGTCAGAGAACTAGCTAGCCTAGCCAGCTCGGCTCGGCAACGCGCTATGCGAGAATGTGTACGCGCTCATCAAGTATTTTCACTCGAGAGGCGAGCATGGGGTGCATGCCGTGGCAGCGCGCTTCTTTCGAGTTGAGGAGTTAGAAGAGAACGCGTTGTACCGTACTTAATCGCGTATAACATAGCCAGGAATATCGATCCGACACATTGACACCCTGTGAGTTCGTATGGAAACAGCATAGCAAACTTTTGGCACGGGCACTATCACTCCAATAGCTAAACCCGTTTATATTGCAACCCGGTATGCTATCACTAGGGCTCTTCCGACCAGCACTGCTACGGACGTCGCCGACTTCTTGTTGCGTGACGTTATACTACACCACGGTGCCCTTCGCCAACTGCTCACAGATCGTGGCCGCGCATTTTTGTCGCGAGTAATCGACGATCTCTTGCGATCCTCCTCCACGCAGCACAAGTTGACCACCTCCTACCATCCCCAGACAAATGGTCTCACCGAGCGCCTCAATCGTACCCTTACGGACATGCTTTCCATGTACGTTTCATCTGACCACCGCGACTGGGACCTGGCCCTACCGTACGTCACTTTCGCCTATAATTCCTCACGCCATGACACCGCCGGTTATTCTCCATTTTATATGCTTTTCGGCCGCGAACCGACCTTACCACTGGACACCCTACTTCCGGATGTTACCGCGCCGCCTAGCGAATATGCTCGTGATGCCATCGCTCGTGCCGACCACGCGCGTCAAGTCGCCCGCTCGCGGCTGTGCGCCTCGCAAGCAAGCCAGAAGCGCCTTTATGACAGCCGCCATCGCGACGTTGCCTTCTCACCCGGTTCCTTAGTACTACTATGGTGTCCTTATCGACGTGTTGGCTTGTCCGAAAAGCTGCTATCAAGATACACTGGTCCTTACCGCATCGTCCGCCAAGTAACGGACGTTACCTATGAGATTGTTCCCGTCTCCCCGACTCTGTCTACTGCAGCTCCTCCCACCGACATAGTTCACGTGACCAGACTGAAGCCTTACTACCTCCCGTCTGACGACCGAGTTTAAAGTGCGCCGAGACGGCGCTTCTACCACCGGGGGTAATGCTACGAAGCGACCATAGTATCTGGGTATGGCTCATACCACCGATGAAGAAGAAGACGAAGACGGGACTGGCTGATGCGCGGACTGTCCACCATCTTGGTTGTTGCCTGGTTAAAGCCTCCCTGTAAATACATTGTAAATAGCCGTCCTCTGTGTCTTTCTCGTAACAATATGACCACTCGTTATACGTTGGAAATGTGATTAACTGTAATTGCATTTTTTTTCTCACAATAGCATATGCCAACTCACGTGTTTCGGAGGCAAGTTTTCCAAGAGTAAGGAAAACATGTTGTGGCGGCGTGGCACGGAAAATGCGTCTCATTAATGGGCATAACAACCGTAAGGGGTCAACCTCTCCCGTGTGCGCTGCGGAATCCGATCAGGGGGCTGGAGATGTATGCGGGTGAATACGGTATGCAGTTGCGGTTCTCGAGAGAAGAGGTAAACGACTGAGAGGCTCTCCAGTCGCCACAAGTGTTTGCACTGTGCCGCGTTTGTGAGTGCGCTGAGAAAACTAAGGAGACCACCCACACTGATCTCTCGTCATGGGCGAACATGCGCATTCCAACAAAGGTGGGAAGGTGATACCATCGTTCGTCTTGGAACATTGATTGAAAGGTTCAACGCGTCTCTCATTGTGGTATGGAGCGAGTATGTGTCCTCGAAAACAGTTCTCAGTTTTCTTAAAATCAATTGTTGATCTTTCCTTTAGCCACTTAAGAGTCTCGAACATCTGCGCCGAAATTCTAAGCGCACAGGTCACCGATCTGCCTGCGACGACGTTTGGCATGCGACTCTCGGGGCGGTTCCCCTGGCAAGCACTGCTGTAATTTCATGTTGTAAAAAGGCGCAGTTTTTGCTAAGGCATTACTGTGCGTAATTCCCATCCTGGCTCGCTACGTAAGCTTGTGTTCAAACAAGATTTGGTATGGAGGAACGATTCGTAAGAGCTGAAAGCAGCCAATCATAGCGTTGGACGTATTATTTATTAGAGAATGCGCCTGGACAATGGAAAATGGAAATCATAAACTAAATGGTCTGTCAATTTGACCTGTGGTGTAGGCAGTGTCAGTGTGGCGGCAGCAATCTTGAAGGAAAACGAGAGAACGAAAAGAAACCTCTCCTTGCAAAGCGATCACGAATGAGGGGTGCTCAAGAGATATTCAAGGATGTGGGACAGGGAATTCACTCGGTCAGGGCAAGCAGCTAAAGTATGTCATTGCAACAAACAGGGCTTGCACTCTTTCCCAAGTACCGCGATTATAAAAAATGCCGCATGATATGCACAGCTGCAATGATATATATGACGAAAACACTATGTGCAACAGCAACATACATGTATGACTGATTGGTAAAATGCCCTGGTTGAACCCCGTGTCTCAGTCTTTTCCTTTCGGCGGAGTATGCAACGTTATGGATTTGTCCATTGCTCATCAGTTTTTAGGTGTTTTACTTTGAACTCATGGCTTGTGTAAATTCGTAATGTCATCTCGGACTCTTATTAATAAATTTTCGAATAGTTTCTCATGTGTCTTTATTTCAAGCATTTGTCAATATTCCTGTTCTTTGTGCTCTCACTTTCTTTCTTTCTTTCTTTCTTTCTTTCTTTCTTTCTTTCTTTCTTTCTTTCTTTCTTTCTTTCTTTCTTTCTTTCTTTCTTTCTTTCTTTCTTTCTTTCTTTCTTTCTTTCTTTCTTTCTTTCTTTCTTTCTTTCCACGCTTCCTGGGTAGCGGTTCCTTCAATCTACCAACTTTTCATATTATACTCCCATTCCTGTAACAACCTAAACAAGGAATGTGAAAATGGTTGTTGCTGACTGAAAGAGAGGTACAATAAGCCCAACTGCGCGCAGAAGCGAACTGGTAAAAAAAAAGGAATAAAAATAAATAAACAACAGTGTTCTGTCTGAGCAGCCCCAAATTTCCAGCGTGACGCGTGCTCCACAGCGATCGAATCTAAAGTGGGTGCCCATATAGTGAAGGCGTGCCCATAGTGAAGGCAGCCGCTGGTGCGTTGAACTCGGTCCGCGTACACCTCTCGCGCGAGTAACAAAGCAATCGGATAAAACGAAGTAACGCCTCAGCGGTTTCCGGCTGCGGTAACAGTCGCCCCGATTACCGCTGCGAGAGAAGTGCCGGCAGGAATAACAAAAAGAAACGGCTGCAGCGCCAGGCACGTCAAAGAGCGTGTCGTGACTGCCATAAATACGCGTACGCCGCAATTACGCGCTTTTCTTGAGGTGCGCACACGAACGGGACCGCGCATGCACTCCCGAGGCTCGCGCGCTGTCAATCGGTGTCCGGCGTGCCAGAATCGTTATTCCCCGTCCACGGCACAGGCCGGCCCGCCCTGGTGCTTGACGCTAAATCAATTGCGTTACGCAAGGAGGCCTGCGAGGCTTGCGTATAGCTGCCACAGCTTTCCCTGGTTCTTTCTTTCCACGCAGACAATAGCGTACGGCGCATTCCACGCAAATGGCCGCGGCGCCTTCCGTCTTCTTGGCGTGTTTCAGCAATATATATATACCTGCCACCACGCGAGGTAGCAGGTATATATTGCGGTGCTTCAGTCTCGCGGTTGTTTCCGACAAAAAGATGAACACACCATTACGATGGAACGCCGGTATGTGAATGTAATGTGATGTATGTTATATAAGTGGTAAAACAGATAGTGCTTATAACTAGCAAACTGTAATCGCAGTAGTTGATTGAGCGTGACAGTACTGTAGCGCACGCCAGAATAATTTAACGGCTACGGTATACTCGGCTGCTGATCCGAAGGTCGCGGTGTCGAATCCCGGCCGCGGTGGCTGCATTTCGATGGAGGCGAAATGTTGAGGCCCATGTACTGCGCGATGTCAGTGTACGTTAAAGAACACTAGGTAGTTGAAATTTCCGGAGACCTCCACTATTCAGCGTCTCTCATAATAATATCGTGGTTTTCGTACGTAGAACCCCACAAATCAATCAATCTTCTTCTTCTGAAAAGTACTTTTTTTTCTTGTCCATATATCGATTATAAGCCGAGGACAGGTTCACTTATCCACGCTCCACGCATGCTGCCTCCATCTCTCCCTACCTCTTTATTCATTTCTCATTCGTATCCTAGAATATTGTGCCTTGTGTTGCGCCTTGTATAGAAAGCATTGCGATACAACCATCCTTGATCCGGCGACAGCACGCTTTCCTTACTTTTATAGGCTGCACCAACGTTCGCAAGCTTATCGCTGGTGTTTGCACTGCACCGCCAACTCGTACACCTTTCTATTTCTTTTTTTATCCCTTTTTTACAGAGGCGCGCAATTCAGGCCACACGTAACTTTACGTGTTTCCTTCCAGAGCAACGCTTCTGGGCAAAAAAAAAAAAAAGAAAAAGAAAAATAGATTGATCCCGAAGAGTTTGTCGATCCAAGCAATCAAACAACTGAACAACGAGGCTGATACTGACAGCAGCGTTCGTACTTTTCAGTTCCCCCGTAAAAGCACTTCAAGTATAACCGGGTGTGCAATAACTTCGTTCTTGTCCGTTATTTGCGGGAAAAAAAAAAAAGCGTTTTACCGGTACGGTCTCCAGCGCCGCCGAAACGACCGGCCCGCGCTCTCATTTCTTTTTCGTGTATATATACATCTATCTTCTCCGCGGGTGTGCGTCCATGTGTCCCTATTAGCCTGTCTCTCTCGCGCCAACGCTTGATGGGCCGATGTAGGTCGCGGGGGCGACTGCATAAAGACCGCCGTGCGCGGAACGGGTAACCCGGAAGCGGCCGCGTGTGTCGTGCGTGCGCTCGTATTTCTCCCTGACGTGCCGTTTTATCGGGTAGCGTAAGCCCGGTGGAGCGTGAAGCGCGTGTGCGTGTGTGTGTGTGTGTGTGTGTGCGCGCGCGTATGCGTACACGAACGGTATCCGGCGCTTCTGCGCGACAGCGTGCCTCATCTCGTCATGGGCTGTTCTGTGGCAGGCCACCAAGTGGGACATCCGAATCTGTTTATGTGGGCTTACGGTCCACTGCGACCTGCGACGAGCTCACGCCTCGTCTCGGGTTGGGACGCGTGTCCCCTCCGGTGCGGCTGATGTTCCGCGGCGAAGACCGTAAATTTGACACGGCCTGACCAACTGAGCCAGACTCGGCCTGCGGGTTGATTGTCGTATGGCGGCCCCCGGGTCAAGAGGTCAAACGTTATGGCCAAACGCGAGCACCGGACGGGTGACACGAAGCGCGGTGGACGTCGCATGCTTTCGTGTCGCGTACCGTTCCCGTCGCGACATATTTGTATGCGTGACTGTTGTTCCAGCTTTCCTATTTTGTTTCATAGTCCACGAGTCACTTTTGCAACGATGTTGTATATGGCTAGCGTGCTCGTTTATGTGTCTGTGTGCAGAGAGAAAAAAGAATATTTTCTGTGTGGGTCGATCGCGAAGGTAACGAGTAACCGTGCGAGGCGCAGAAAGCTTCGGAGGACATTCGGCATAATAATAATAATAATAATAATAATAATAATAATAATAATAATAATAATAATAATAATAATAATAATAATAATAATAATAATAATAATAATAATAAATTAGTTTGTGCTAGAACATCATGTAGTGGCGTCATCGCGACGTCGCTGCTATGACGTCACCATATGGTGGCATGCCTCGGTGTTAGCTTGGCCTGTAAGCTGGCTTTACCGCTCAAGGAAATTGAAAATAACAAAATAATTAAGCAACGCCCTAGGACCGTCAGATTTGATACGAGACGGCTTATATTGCCCGTGAAAAGATCACTTCTCAGCAATTCACTAGAGTTTAAAAGTGAAGTCAGCTTTAGCGGGACCGGTGTTCTCTTTTTTTTTTCAGCTAGCTTTCGCGCATTGTGTATTGCAGTGAGGTTTACTCATAAAGGAAAAACATAGACCACGGATGTCGCGAAGTGGAGAATGCCATCCAGTAGGCCGGCTTGGCGTGCGGACGTAGCTTAATGAGAACCTCAGTGCAGCGTTGTCATCGATGTGTCGCGGTGGACTCTGCACAGTGTGTTGGCCGTTGATGGTAACGTTCACAACCTGGCCGTCGATACCAAGCTGGCATCCACCATTTCAACTCTATGTCTTGTGCTAAATAGGTTCGCTGGTCATCCACCTTCGTGGAATGGCCCGCAAGGTTTCTGGGTGTTCGTATACATATGCCGCGTGCCGTCATCTCCTTCATAAAAGCTGCTCCATCTCGGGTATTCGTAGGGAGATGCGAATAAACCTATAATACTCAACACTTAGCCAGCATTTTTGCAAAAAGACGTAGATGCGATGCGCAGTGACCTCAACATAGGGATTGACCGAACAATTAGTCATTATTTCTTCAAGAACGATCATCGTCTTCATCATGCTATTGAAGGTCCGCTGCAGGACGAAGGCCTTTTCAAGGAAGGATGAAAGACACGCTACAAATCGCGCAGTGAAATCGTCATGTCTATAAAGTGTACCGACTGTTATAAAGCCTCTTTACCTTTGGATTCTGTATCTGCTAATTTGTTTCCGCAACTAAAGTCGATTTTTTTTTTAATAAGCATAGCTTATCACCTCTTTGCAGCCCAGCGTGAAACCACCAGCCGAACCTCCTTTCCTCCCATGGTGCTCAGCGTAGCCTAATTATCGCTCCAAAACAGTCAAACTTCCCACAAAAGCATTGCACACACACAGTACTGCCCTGCGGACAGGGCCTCGGGAGCGTACACGCTCCCGTAAATTTCCTATATACGACGCAGGGAAGGACACGCCGGTGCTATACCAGCGCCGTTTCGCAGCCGTGACGTCAAGAACGGCGTATGCAAATCGCGCGAAATCTCTCGTATATGTACGGCGGACGCGCGCGCGACCCAAAACGGTTCGCCCACTTTTCCGTCTGGAATAGCAAGGCGCCCGGATTCGCCCAGCGAGAGCTGCTTTGCTCGCACACACACACTCGACGGGAAGACGTCGTCGAGCGCATTACCATATTCGCGCTCCGTTAAAGATGGGTCACGTGGGTCGCCGCGCGCGTGCGCCTCGCTTATATGTAGAGGAAGACGCGCGAGCGACGTGTACTCGCGCTGTGCACTGTATAAGAAAAAAAGACAAACAGGACAACCGAGATGGGGGATAACAAAAACAGAGAGGCGGACATCGTGACCAGTCCTGACGTGATGGGGTTGTCCTCGAAGTAGCATCGGCGATACGCGATGTTCCCTCACACGGGTGATGAAGGAAGAATCGCGCGCCGCACTCTCCTTTCGTATGTACAGTGGCATGCGCCCAAAACCACCATTATACGGGTATACGAATTATATGCCGTGGGGCCCCGTCAAAAGCTTATACCGCGTCGATCCCTCGTGAACGCTGCGGGGCACAGCCATGCATGCTCTGGTGGCGTGTGCCCCGGGCGTCATCGACGCGGCAGGGAGAGCGTCGATGATGATCAGGTGCCTCTGGGAACAAGGATCGAGACCTCCGGTTCGTTTAATAGCCGAATCGGCGTCGTGCGCCATGCCTCGTCCATCAGCGGCGAGTGTCCAGCGACGATTCCTGAACCAGCAGGGCAAGCCTAAGTGACTCGTGTTATGCCACGGTCATGAGCAAAGTCTTCCTCGAGCTATAGCGGGCGCACGGACGTGGGAGTGAGGGTACGGTTGACGCTTTCCCGGTAAGCTTACCGGTTTCTCTGCAGCTACCGAAGAAAGCACAGCAAGCGGGTCGTGGAGGAAGATCGAGCGAAATCGCGCGCGGGATCATCGGCTTCGTGCAAAGAGTTAATTGTGCTTCTTTTGGCTGACCTTACTTATCCGCGTCTAGGAGCAGGATGTGAAGCATGCAGGCGCCAGAACCTGTCGCCGATGTCGTGGTTGGGGCATCAGCGAAGCGCACATCACGGCCGCGGGATGCAAACACGGACCGTACGTGCGCACATGCATATGGAGACATATGCGTACCGTGACAGTGTGAGATCGCGAATGTGTTTCCATAGACGAAATTCCCGCACCTTTTTCTTTTGCACAGCATCTGGTGCATCGTCGCTTGCCGAGCTCATTAATACCCCCCCCCCCCCCCTTCCCCAATTAAAGAAAAGGAACACGTGGGACTACGGATAAAATGCACTATATTTGTGACCGCAGTCCTGGAGCAGCAATGCCATGACGGGCCCGAATATGTGAACGACAGTTTTGAAGACCAGGAGATCGGCAGTGTACGACGGTGGCTGACACAATTAACTATCATTGAATACGTTGAAACGATGTATCTTTGATACGAACAGGGAGATGTACAGGGAGATTGGTCACAGGGAGATGGGGAGATGGGTCACATCATAGACAGGGAGATTGGTCACATCGCAAGCAGTTGAATGTCCATATGCTAAGTATGTTTTAGAGTTAACAAGGAAGCCTTGTCAGGTTTCTCAATAAAATCAGCATGGTTCGGAACAGCTCACTGGCATTGCCACAAATTCTGTCTTTTCATCTGGAGAAAGCCAATCGCGTCCTTTATTATTTATTAGGCAGACGTGTTCTGAGCGCCGACTTGTTGCTTACGCGACGTTTACAATCTGCGATCAGTTCCATTAAGCTCCTGCGCTTAAGGTTTCGGAACTTAAAGTTTGAAATAGACTTGCGTGATGCGATCGGACGTGCCGTAGTTACGTTTGCTTATTAAGGACGTCGACGATGAGCAAGCATCGCACTCCACGTTTCAATTGCATGACAACTCGATATAAGCTTGCCGGTACGGCAATATCTTTATACTTTAGTGAATGATAAGTGGACAAAGATTGTTACCTATGGTACAAGCACCTCCACGCACTTTCCAAGACAGCTTAGAGTCTGCAGTACAGCGCGTACATTTTAAATCGTGCGCGCATAGGGCCAGAAGCGTTCCTCTGCATAGGTCGACCACAGTTTATTGTCTCTACATTTACCTAAAGTCCCTAGATCTCTTTTCCGTTTTTAGGTTGCGACGACTACCTCATCTCCCGGCACCCTCTCGCTCAAAACCACGTCGGCAGCCATGTTCTTCCTAAACACGTGGAGCGGAGCACGCGCGCGCAGATAGCGTCCGGCCGTCAGCATACGCGTTCCTATCAAATATGATAGTGGACGTGCCATATGTAAGGAAACGCCTACTGAAACGCGCAACTTTCTTTGGCGTTCTCTTGCTGCAGTATTCAAGTAACAGCTTTAGGAAGAACATGGCTGCCAAAAACAACGCCGACCTATCAGATGCGCCAGCGCCACGTGCCATCAAAGCTTTTCGCTACTTATAAAACGGGAAAAAATATTTAGGGACTTTACATTTACCTACCGCGGCTTTCGCACATTCCATTTCGTCGGCGGCCCGAGGCATACTATCTGTAACAGTGCGCGTTGCAAATTGATCCCGCGAAGTGCAACGCGCCAGCCTCGGTTACGCAAAATGCCGCCGGCCGCTCGGTCATGTGGTACACAGTACCTACGATTTTCGTCATTGCCGTTAAATGCGGTCAGTCGCGTTTGGCGGTGCCGCGTTCATCAACCGTCCCGCGGGCTGGCTATATAACGACAGAACCGATAATCACGACGGTGTACGTATACGCTTCTCTTCACGAAGGAAAGCGCCAGCGCAGCTGTAGCTGACGCGGCGCCTCAGCGGCGTTCCCCCCTTCTTCATCGGTCTAATGCCATGTTTCTGCAGCCTTTCTCGTGCGATCCGGACCTCCATCACGTATGGACGGCCGCGCGTCGTCCTTGAAACGCTTTCATTGTAGCCATTCTATCCGCGCTCGCAAGCAGCGCTGGATTCGCGATCGAGGCGAGCGCCTGCATTTCGAGATCGCTACCTTGCTCTGTACACACGCTCCGAGTCAAGGATATCAACTCGCCAGATGATCAAGCCCGCCTTTTCCCTTCCCTGCCATCTTTCTCTCTGGCGTCGAACGAACACGAGGCGACTCTGTGCGAGAAAGAACGTATATACCACGGTGTATACATACGTACAAACACTTCGCTGCGCTGTGTGTTTGTGTACCGTGCGTCGTATATATATCCTCTGTCCCACAAATGACTTCTTTATCAATTCCTCGCTAGGGGAGGAAGAGCGGACGTGCCTGGGTGGCGTGTGTGCTATATTTATGCCTCATCTGTGACGCAGCATTTGTGTCGAATTCCATTCCCCTGAGTTGCTGACGGTCTTGCCATGTCCTCACCGGCTTAAGAACGGACGGAACTTTATGGCACAAGGTGGTTGTTTCTGGAAGTTCTTATAGTCTTTACGACCAGGCCGCGGTGTCGCCAGAGGCGTAGCGAAGGTTATCAAGATGGTGTCGCACCCCCCCCCCCCTTTTTTTTTTTTTTCTGTTGCTCATATTGTTGTATTCGTTGCACATTGTGTGTGACTGATGAAGCCGTTTCACTCCGTCGTGGGTTTCTATTGTGAGGGAGGCTAACTGCACCGACTTTCACATTCTGTCCACCGTATGAAGTGCGTTCTGCCCAGGCACAGAATGCAGCGTTTTCGTAAGCATTTTTACTCCTTGTGGGTGGAGATGTGCCTTACTGCCAACGTGTGCCCGCAGTTCTGACGAGGAATGCACAACACTCCGGTTGCCGCAGAGGGGGATAATCACCGTGATGATCGGCATACTTCTATGCCGGATCTAGTACGAAGACCTCCATTATCGTGATCATTACTCTGGACATTTATGATTTATGAATTTTTTGGCGCTCAGCCAAGCGTTAAAGGCAGAATCAATGCCCTTGCGCAACTTGAGTAGCTGTTTGCGTAACGTGTGCTCACCAGGAACGTCAACAGCAGGGTAGCTCATGGCACGACGTAACGTCGGCACTCACGTTAGTGTGGAGACGTCTGTTGATGAAGAGAAACGCACCGTGCAGTGCTCTGATGCTACATATCATGGGCGCCGTTTGTTTGAGTATTCTTACGTAGTCGAGCAAAGCTGGAACAAAGCACGCTGAGCGATAGCTGTATACATATCTGCTTTTCTTTCACAGCAATCAGAGAGGTCCGCAGCTGACGTTAGGCAAGCACCATCACCACAACTGCTGATGCAGTAGGTTTATTTGCGATATGCATACCGCGTGGGATGAGCCGCCGTGGACGTATCGTAGTAGCGTGCTTGCTTGGCACACTGGGGGTTCGGCTTTAATTATAGTATACCCATTTACCGCGTGGTCTATGGGTTGCCTTCGGTTTTGAGAGCACGTTTGTTCGTGTCTGTTTGCTTGTTATGTCTACTTTGCAGTGGCAGACTACCAAAAAAAAAATATTAGTAATGCAAGGTACGACATAACTAGTAATTCTGTTCATTATAAGCTTTTATTTTTTAGTCAACCCGCGACTGTCGAAAAGCAGAGATAGCTAATGTGATGCAAATTCAACTCTATTGAAAGGTGTTGGGGGTGAAGAGGAGCTTATCTAACTTTTTTTCTTTTTTTAGTATTGAGGGTAATCCCACTTGTGCAATCGCTTCAGAAAAAAAGAAGTAATTACATGACCTCGACCAAACATGGGCGGCCAGACAAGTTACGTCCGTCGGCCAAGCGTTTCCTTATCCATCGACAGCTTCGGTGTTGCAGGCTGTCTTTCGGTGCGCACCTCACGAACATCCCGCGTGACTCAAGATACACTGCAGGACTGCAAAACGAAGAGACGTCGTGTGCTACGAATATAAATGCCACAGCAGCAGTGTCGATGTTCGTTGAACGCCGTCGCCTTCGGCCGTGCAGTGGTCTGTCTGGCGCCAGTGGAAAGCTCACCGGACACTACACCGCCTACCATTTATACCGCGCACTGAGCGACATGTGAAACACTGTCGTTAGACCTGAAACCGTCCCTTCTTTTGGCTATGAGGCTGCGATGAGAATAACAATGAGTTTTAATAGAAAGCTCGTCCTTTGTCGCCGAAGCAAGCATCGAACAGACGGGGTCGAATACAATGTACGCGTTGATATCACGCATCCTTTAGATACAAGGAGGCTTAACTGCGATCCTAAGCTAGTGCTTCGTGAAAAGGAAAGCTACCATTCGCCCGTCAAAAAAGAAGCTTTCTAAAAAAAAAGGGGGAAAGAAAGCAATTGGTAGACATCCCATCGTGGGACTGAGACTAACAGAAGACAATGTTGATGTCATGAAAGCGTGTAAAGACCGTTGGCAGACATTTGGCCATCTCCAGCCAACATTAGCTGTCATTCAGTTTACTCTAGTGAGTGCTCGTGAATGCGAGAAAATCCATTAGCTGGCGTCAAGTGAACGCCCTCACAGAATGTGGATGGAAGAGGCCAAGGAACATATAAGAAAGGGAGATTTAGTTGAGAAATTCATGCTGGTTCACGGTACCAAGACCAGGATCAGCGCTTTTCCCACGGCGGCCGTTCTATCAACCTAACAATTAGAAGCTGTCTACGGTCCAACATTTTGTGAGGGTGTCGGCCTAGTACCGCTGCTCACAAAAATAATAGAACCCATGGAAATTTACGTTTTCTTTTTCGGCTAGAAACTACTCCCTTCTACATCTTCCGCAATCCATTTACGTATTTACCGCTACAGGAACGGACTGGACCAAAACCTTGGGCTCGACTTCGCTCAGTGTACATGACCACGTCCATCGCGGGAACCTCACGCGCCTCCGTTATGAAAACGGTGTGAAGACTCATCTCTTGGGTCGGCGCGGCGAGATCGCGAGTCGACACCGCGCCTTCCTTTGTCTCTCCGCTGCCGTCTTCGTCGCCGGCCCAGTGAACGTATAGCATACGTGCACCCACAGCCAACTGGAACCTGCAAGACGCGACGACTACCCGCAGGTCCTCCCCTTTTGTCTCTCGGCCGACCCGGCCAAGCGTGTCCCCGTGCACCGACGACTCCGGGGCGCGTCGCGTTCGGTGCGGGGCGAGCTAAGCTGGTTGGTCGTCGCCGGAAGCGACGCCCGGTCACCCTCTCGCTTCGCCTTCCCACGGCGGCGGCCGATCGAGCAGCAGCAAGCGCTTCCGGTCCTCGCACGCAACGCGATCTTGCCCCCACGGCTACGGACGGCGACCACACGGAGGAGGCACAGATTCGACCCCGTCTCGTCTTTTTGTTTTCTTTATTTCTTGCTTCTCTCGCTCGTTTTCTCCCACGGGAAGCGGCTTGGCTTCACCGCAACAGCTGCTGACCGAAGCCGAGTCTTCCTGAGGACCTGTTGCCGCCGCTCGGCCCTCGTGGAGAGATAAGCGCCCACCGTAGCTGACCTGTCGCCCGCTGCGCACCCGCCGCGGACAAAGAAAGGTGTAAAAAGAGTGCATAGGTGCACTGATCCCCGCTTTTGCGGTCATTACGCGTTGTCCAGACTGTCTCGGCCCCCATCTACTTTGAGCTCGGTGGCACGGTAGTCGTGTGTCCGCGCACCTTCCTTCTGAGACAAGCGTGGAAGTCAGTTTCTATTTAACCTCGCCCTTTATAGATTTTTGTTTTTGAAGGGGTAAAGAAAAATAAGTTCGCTGTAATTAGGTTAAGATGTTTCGTTAAAACGTAATTGTTTGCTGTACCCACAGTTTTACGTCTGTGAATTTTGCTTACATGTCCTTGCTTGTCTTCCGTTGCACTGTGCCTTGACTATGTAGATCAACAAAGCCATTCTCTTTCCCTGGGTCATATCTATCTATCTATCTATCTATCTATCTATCTATCTATCTATCTATCTATCTATCTATCTATCTATCTATCTATCTATCTATCTGTGTGTGTGTGTGTGTGTGTGTGTGTGTGTGTGTGTGTGTGTGTGTGTGTGTGTGTGTGTGCGTGCGTGCGTGCGTGCGTGTGATTTCAAAGGAGTGCACCCCAACAACGTCTGCAGACATGTTCACCACACTGCGCCGTATCCAAGTTCTTCAATTCACTCGTCACGTATTGCACTAAGTGTTTACCAGTCTGCCAGCAGTAAAAGCCACTGCTTGGTGTTCGTTGCAACTCCGCAGGAGACGGGCGTCACTGCACGTCAGTCGAGCGTGCTGTTTGCACCGTCGCCGTGGGCGGAGAGATGAAACCAGATAGGAGACACTTGCAGAATCGACCTTAGCTGCGCTGTCGTTGACTGATGCAACTCACAGTACGCCTTCGCGTATACATTAACAAGGCGGAGCGCCTTTGGTATACAAGAGGGTCCAGTTGTCAAGCAGTTCTTGCTTTCGCGGACGCTAGACTATCTATTCTTCCACATAAATGAACACGCAGCTTGTCCTTCGACTTCCAAATTGAACTTTCCCACTTCGCTGCTCACTTAATCGCAAGCACACGGATTAAAGCGAATTCAAGGCCGCGGAGCGACTGCGGACGCCCGGTCGCTGATGCATGTCTTTGCACGAATGAACACGTTCACGACGGCGTTCTGCCAGTGCCCAATTCGCCGCGAATAAGGAAGACTTGCGCTCATTGATCACATCCATTGTTGAACATTATCTGCCGGCGTAGCGAATTAAGAGCATAGAGAGAAGTTTGTGTTTTGGCCACGTTTCGAGCGTCTTTGCATAAAGAGCTGACGTTGTTCTGAAATTACACGTGGAAGTGTCACCGCGTTGCTCTTTTATCTCAGAAAGAGAGTACGTACCACTTTTCTGTTCCTCGTCTTTCTTAATTTTTTTTCGTGAGGTAAACTTAGAAATAACGAACCTATTCGTATAATGTCATAATCTTCAGAGCAAATAGCGCGAACTACCAAAACCGCTTCAAAGTCAGTAGCGGTTTTGGTAACGGTGGCGTTGCTATGACGATCGTTCGTTTTGCGTGAGTCACGTTATTTTCCACACAAAAGTGAGCGTCCATCTTTTCGAAGCGGTCCGCATCATTTTTAGCAGATTCGAGGATGAACCACTACGTTTGGCGGCGCTCCGCTCGTATCCTAAACTATAACACCAGCCACCACGAGCTCAGGAGCAAGTCGCCCTCTTTTATACGGAACGTCCACACGCCAAAGAAACCAAAACGCAATTCATTGCAGAGATTTCTCACCTGACGCTCCTAGCGGTCTAGCCTGGAGTAAAGGACGCCCCCTTTAAGAATCCTTCGGAGGAGGCGAATCACAGATTGATGCGTACAACACTTCCGGAAGTTCCTCTCCGCACACAACCGAGACGACAGAGATCGTCCGGGGAGTTCTGTCCCCGCGCGCGCGCCAGTCCAGGACAAGGGGTCCTGGTGGTGGGTCGTCAAGCACGGACCACGGTCAGCACAGATGAAAAGGCCAGCAGTAAGCACGAGCACGCACACCGTGTGTATCCGTCAAGAGGAGAAGGAGAGCAGAGATGCTCGCCGACGCGGCGAACGGGCCCCGGCCAGCAGCTCCTAAGCGTCCACGTTGCCCGCACGACAGGTAGAGTTCGACTAGCCTCGCCGGCTGGTACGGCCGTGCGCCGAGCGATCCGGTTCGGCCCGCGGGCGCGAGGGGGTTCCGTGCCTCTTCCCTACCTACTCTTCGCGTCCTTCCCCGCATCGCCACCGCTCTGCTTTCTTTCTGCGCCGCGGACGCCACGTCGGGGCGCATGCGCTGCGCCCCACCGCACACGGCGGCCACTCAAACGTTACCGCAGGTGCTGTTCCTGTCACTCGGTGTGAACTGTAAGAAAGCTGTGTCACGGAACAAAGTCATGTTGTCGTCCTCGGCATATATGATTTCGTAGTGTCAGGATCATACCTCTCTGCTTCAGTAATGTGTCTTCTGAGTAACGATTTTCGCTGGTTTCAGTTTTGGATAACGGTGGCGCGCTGGCGATGTGGCTAGGATGTCACGCTGCGGGAGCATGAGGAGGTCGGTTCGATTCTTCGACGAGGTCGAAATGCAGATTAGTTCTCGGGCTTATTTGCATTCATTTCTGAGGAAGCCTAAGTTCTTAGTCAAGAACTATGCCGAGTGACCTCTACTCCCAACGCCCACACCCCCGCCCCCCCAACCACATACCTTCGGAATCGTGTATCCACATAATTACCTCAGTTTCCTTACGACATTAAACTCCGCGTTCACATAAGCTGACAATAGGATTTTATTACTGAAATGACAGGTGTGCCATTCTGAGTGGCAGACCTGCAAACTGCAAAAAAGAAAGGGGAGAGAGAGAGCAATGATGTCGTGAGAGTCGGTTACACTGAACTAACGATAACCGACCAGGCTGTTGTCGCCCAGCTGCCACTACCGTTACAGTACTCGCTGCCTAACCGACACGCACGTTGCAAGGGCAGGTGTCACCTGCCATGTGTGACGAAATAATGATCTGGAGAGCGACTAGGGAAAGCCACGCGACAACCCTCTTGAGAGCAACGCATGTAGCATTGCACGAACGTATTTGCTTGAGTGTAGAAAAAGCAGTGTGTTTAATAACATTATTCATTCAACTTCCAACACTCCTGTATATTTGTTTCTGTCTGAACCAGGGATTTATACATCCCACCTTTAACACCCCCTACACTCCAGTGGATACGCCTCCCCCCCCCCTTCCTTTTTACCTCCTGCATTGAAATACAGGATAAACCCCTCGGCACAACTGACATTCCGTGTGTGAGCAGTTCCAGGTGACAGTCGGCGTTCGCCACACCGTCCATTGAATCAACACTGAAACGTAACCCAGTCGATCGAAACACAATTAATGTTCGTCGTAGTAGTTTGCATTGACACAGCCATAAAATGTGACTCGTGGTAGTAGGACTGTTCTTTGTGAGCTGGAAGTGTTGAAAATGAACTCTCTCCTTTACGAGGCAATATTACAAATTTCCTGTCCAAGTTTCGCTGTGCTGGCACGCAAACTTGTTACGTCCACGAGTTCACCAGGTAAGTTCAGCAAAATTTACCGTTATCTATCTAGCCGCCTCGATGCTCTCCCGGTCGTCACCTTCACCTGGTGTGTACCAAAATCCGCACCAAAATTGGCACAAAAATTGGGTATAAATGCATGGGAAATGGGAAAGATTGACCTTTACACCCCTAATACGATGCATTTGTCATGCACGTCACCATTAACAATAATACGGCCACATGTGGTTCATACCCACCCGTGGAACGCGGGTACGCGGCACAGGTGATCGAATGTTAACATTACAGCCTATGTCATTCAAGGACCAATAAAAACAAGACAATTTGGTAAGAACACACATTGCTTGAGTTAAACAAGACGAAGTGATACCACTTGCACCCGTGCGATTTAAAGGTGGACATAGCACGTAATATCACTTGGACAAACGTGCTGTAATGGCCGAAGCCAACCTACCACGACGGTATGTGGTATAGCAATCGAACCCGCGGTCCCCACGGTGCGCTGCAAGCACGCTACCACTCTTCCACGCCAGGCTGCTTACACGTGATTGGGGGTTTGTTAAGCACTCTTATGGCAATGTGATAAACAAAAACGTATGTATTACTATCATTCAGCAGGCTTGGTCTGCCGCGTAGCAGCACTCCGATGAACGATGCTTATTATGTGCACTTCAGCGTACCGGGAGCACATTCGTCTTCGGTGAAAAAGGCGTATGCCCGCTGTGGTGCACTGTCTGCAGCATTCACAGAGACCACAGTGCATCACAGCGCACTACTGTGCACCGCAGCGCTGTCGACGAGCCTGCTAAGGTAATGTTACGCACACAACCACTCATTTTGCACAGAGACATGGATGCTACTCGCAAGACTTGGCTGAATGTGAAACGCTCGGGCACTTTGGCAGCTTCCTTGCTGACTGGTTCTCATGACATCCATTCCCACAATGTGTGGAATCTGTCGAATTTCTTTCTTGATGTCTACAAAAAAGAAAGAAGAAAGTGGGTGCACACAAGGCGCATGGATACCACCGGTGTTTTTTTTTTTTTCTTCTATGTCGTCTATGGGTATGTGCGACATATATGTTATGTATAATTATAAAAAAAAAAGGTATCTCATGCCATTTGAAATGTTTTCAGTGCGCGATCTTAATACTGTACGGACGAGGGTTTCTGAAACAAAACTTAGTTAAGATGAGTCGACTGCAGTTAAGAATAACCTTTAATTGGTCGTCGTATGAAATGCAAACTTTTCAACTATTAACCACCATACTTCACCATAAGGGATCAGTAAATGATCGTACTTTCACGACGCTACATCTAACATTCGTTTAGTCATTTGTATTACCAGCTTGTGCCTATATATATGCCCCTCTACACCACTCTTTCTTGTTCTTTTTTTGCCTTGCCTTCATTCATCTTATTTGTGGGGTTTAACCTCCCAAAACCAGCTCTGATTATGAGAGACGCCGTAGTGGAGGTCTCCGGGAATTTCGACCACCTGGGCTTCTTTAACATGCACTGACATCGCACAGCACACGGGTGCCTTCATTCATCTAACCTTTCCACACAGTGCTTCAGTTTTCTTGCGCCAAGCTTTAAATAAATCCACGTCCGAGTTCCTCGAGTGGAGCTATTTTATTATTGCTGATTGTCGTCTTTACGACCAGCACTTACATTTAAAAAATGATCTCAGGTAATTAACTGATATTAATTACTTAACCATCCTGAATACTGCTGCTTTAAAAGCAAGATAATTTATGTAGATGTTGTAGATCTCGTTAACTAATATCTGTATGACGTATTTTTATAATAATAGATGCAGTGGTTTGAATTTTTTTTTGGGGGGGGGGGGGGTGATTTTGAGAAACCGAGCGAGATTTAAAAAGCACCACGTGAGTAGGTACTTGCGTGCAGTGACATGAGCGCCCTCGAACATACTACTAACGAACGATCGATGATTAACGCATGCAGGCAGTTCTGGACACACTATACAATAAATTAATGAGGTGTGGCCACATCATTCATCCTCTCGGTCTCTTTATGCGCAGGTGCCCAGTAACGCTGTATTTTTTGAAATGACGAGCTCTTTCTTAAAAGCCCCGAAAAATTAGGACCGACCCACATATTATAACGAAAACACATTATCCGGACATTAAATGACATCGTCTACAACTTCACCGCTGAAGATCGCTTTTAAAGTGATGGTCAAAAGGTTGATTAATTCCTTCATATTAATTAATTACCTGAGTTCACTTTAAAACGAGTATGCGTTGATAAAGACGACAGTATAAGAAATAGTAAGATTACTGCATTCTCGTAACACGCACTTGATTTTTCTAAAAAAAAAAAAAAGCTTAGCGCAAGTTAACTGAAGCGGCTTGTATAAGGTTACCCACTTTAATAGGTTAGATGATCCCTTTTATCCCGCGGTTCCAGTTAGGCCATTTCTCAACTTTTGGCTGTGCACACTGTGCTTTTCTATTGAACTTATGCAAGTGAACGCTTCAACAACTGCGCGAACCTAAAACGTTTTCTTTTTTCCTCGCATTTATGCGGCTGCTCTACAGTGTGCCTCCTTGCCTATTTCATCGGTGCCACGATTGTTTCTTTTTCTCGGGCACTTAGCTCGGTATCGAACGTGCTTCCACTACATGCCAGGTTAGTCTTTCTTTCTTTCTTTCTTTCTTTCTTTCTTTCTTTCTTTCTTTCTTTCTTTCTTTCTTTCTTTCTTTCTTTCTTTCTTTCTTTCTTTCTTTCTTTCTTTCTTTCTTTCATTACTTTCTTTCTTTCTTTCTTTCTATTTCTTTTTCTTTTTTCTTTCTACTTCTTTCTTTCTTTTTCTTTCTTTCCACACAAATTGGGCACACTCATAATACCCCGCTATGAAGCTACGTGGGTACCCTGGTCATGTGGGCGTCTCTCGCTGTAGGGTCTTGCCGGCAGAAACTTCTCGCTTTTTTGTTTCTCTGGCGCCGACGTCAGCGAGTTGTTTCCAGCAAGCGAGAGATAGCGTGGCGGACGAGCGTGACCGGCTGCGAAGTGTCGCCGCTCGAATTAAATTGCTGCCAAACTTGGGTTATATATTCCTGCGCAGAAAAAAAAGGAGAGCAAGCTGAACATGCTCGCCTTCTTTTTGTTTTATACGTAACGAACTTGGCCTACATTTCTTACGTAATGATCAGCGTATGGGAGTGACTACAGAACGGGTGGTGCGATGAATTTCTTCGTTTTTCTATTGTACGCGTCAGTTAGGTATCGGGCTCTCCCGTGAGAAAGGTCCTGCAGGTTTTCTCTGTCATCTTATGCAATAAAGACGCAATAATCGATTAATTGTAATGTGATCGTTCGACCGTTAATAGTTTATTTATGCTAAAGGTCAAATAAAAAAGAAGAAAAGCAATCAATCATACAGTCCCCGCAATTACTGGCAATGTTCCAAACTGGGCATTACGAAGGACAATGCCGTTCTCTTCATTTTATCATTCACTTGTTTCTCTCTGCGATGATCTAGCTCCCCTGAGAAAAGCACAACGTGAATAAAAATAATTAATTTCTGGGGTGTTACGCCCAGAATCACGATACGATTACGAGAGGCGCCGCTAGTAAAGGGCTCCTAAAAGTTCGACCCACCTGGGTTTCTGTAACGTACACCGGCACTGCACGGTACACGGGTCTCAACATTTCGCCTCCATCGAAACGCCACCGCCACGGCCGGGATTCGATCCCGCGACACTCCGATCAGCAGCCGAGTGCCATACACTTACAAAAATGCCTATTAACATTGAGTAGACCACCTATCAACTTTCTATTGACCTTACTGACAGTCTACAAACATTTACATTCTATTAACACTTGTTCATACACCGTATAAAGACTTGCTCATTACTTCTGCATAAATAATTTTTTAGCTAGAACGTCTAAGGAGCTTCTGTCTTACTTCTGTATAAAGAATGTTTTGACTACACCGTCTAAAGACTTCCTTCTTACTTCTGTATAAAGAACGTTTTAAATACATGTCGAACGGCTTCGTTCTTACTTCTATATAAAGACTATTTTAAATGCACCGTCAAATTGCTTCATTCTTACTTTTGTATAAATATTTTAAGCACACCATCAAATTACTTCCTTCGGACTGTCGCACAAATAACTTTTTTTTATCGAAAAGCGAGAAGTCGTAGAACGTTTATATAGTCGCTAGACCACCGTGGAGGGGCAACGTGATTAATAGGTTTTTACTTTTTATGAGGGCAGTAATGAAGAGTGCCGAGAAAGCGCACGAAAAGCCAGAAGTTGAAGGATTTCGTATTGAGATAAGCTATACGTCGTATATGCCACGACTCAGTGGTTTTGAAACCGCCTCCCGTCCTATAGACTACTCTTCTTCAATGTGGAAGGGAAGTGGAACAGGCGTGTCGAAGCAAGCGTGTTTTGATGGTCTACGATGGTAATTCAAAGTATGGGACTTTTATGCGGTTATATAACTAATTAATTCGAAACTCCACAAATACAGCCACAGTGACCTTAAGAACGTCATCTCTCACTGTCTATCTCAGAGGTAAAACTCGAAGTAAGTAAGAAGAAAAAGAAAAAAAAGAACCCTTTACCTAGCGGAAAAATTGGCGCATGCGAAGCTTGACGTGTCCATGCCTCTTTCTCTCTTTATTTCTCTTCTTCTTTTAATGCGCGTCTTCTTTCTTTCTTTCTTTCTTTCTTTCTTTCTTTCTTTCTTTCTTTCTTTCTTTCTTTCTTTCTTTCTTTCTTTCTTTCTTTCTTCCTTTCTTTCTTTCGTTCCTTCTGTCTGCTTCCTTCCTTCTCGGGCAAAGAGTCGAAGAGATCTGGGCACGACTGGCTTGAGGGACGCCGAACTCAAATATTCTCGATTTGAAAATAAAGTTAACGTTCCTCTTCTTCATGTGGCTGAGATATGCTCACATCTTTGTTTTCGTTACGTGTTACGGGCGCAAGCCTCTCGCTTGAATACTCGGAGCTCAAGAAAAAAAAAGGAAAGAAAAGTGCACGCGCACTGCTTTTACGATGACGACAGTTTTTTTTTTACACACATTACTGACGACACCGATTCTTGCGAGTCAATACAAGCTTCGCTTGAATGATTAATAGCTACTGCATACTTTATTTTAGCGCAACAAGCCTCTTTCTCAAGTTTCAGCAAGCACGAGCTTCATTCAGCGCAAGGTCACAAATCGAGACGCTGTTACGTGCCAACAGCCATTAGATCAACGAAATCGATGTATGGCGGCACTTCGGTCCGCACGCAATGTACTACCGTCACGCCTACTTTCTTGCAGCGTGTTCATAAATACCACATTCGCGACACGTGGCTACGTGTATTCGCGTGCAGTGTTTCAATCGATTGTGCACTTAAAATACTACGTGAATTTTTGAACCAAAGATTTTTTTTTTCATATAAAACGAGGGGTCGTATCATAGACGAGCTTTCTTTCTTTTTTGCCCGCTGTCGTGGGCTGGTAGTATGCCACGCCTGCGTTGTCGCCGGCATAGACCATTCGTATTCCTGATGAGAAAAGCAAAGCCTATACAGCAGTAGGGAAATAACGCTTACTCAGCATAGCCGTCCGATCCAGTTTGAGTAACAGCTACTGCGGAGTGCGTTCAGATCTGATGAAGTTGTCGAGTGCACGCAACCACAATCTGACTTCCACGCTGGCCACCTGCTAAGGACGACGGGTAGGGCACCCGTAACATGCGAATGTTGTAAAGCCGGGTTCCACATTCATCAACTTCTGATCGTTATTTAGCCTTTCTAAGGCACATGGGGAATCTCACAGAGAGGGTGGTACTTCGGCGCCTTGAATGGGATATGGGAGATAAAAAAAATGTTCGTCACACATTCATATCCTGCCATACCAATTTTGGTGTGTACCAAGCGAATTAAACGACTGTGAAAGCTCCCACATGTATGCGGCGAGCTAGCTAGCTACCAGATAGATAGATAGATAGATAGATAGATAGATAGATAGATAGATAGATAGATAGATAGATAGATAGATAGATAGATAGATAGATAGATAGATAGATAGATACGCTCAAAGTTGTTGAGCTCATGTCCTGGGAGCGAAAGAGAAATGTTGAATCATGTTGAATCATGTTGAATCATGTTCTGGGGGCGAAAAAGAAATGAACTATCTTATGGTGGGAACGCCTGTACCACGGGGAGCCTCGCTGGCCTCTGTATAGCGTTGCGCCTGATCAATGCAATCTAGCGTGGGAAGCAAGGAAGAATCTGAGCCTGTTCCACTGCAGTAAAAAAGCTGTTCGAAGTGCGGAGCATTGAGTTACTCGCCCGTGTTTTCCTTGTGTCTCTGTTGTGTTTATCATCGGCGCTTTCGAATTGTGCTCGCTTAATTTGATCTCATTATGTAACTTATTACCCTTAATGGACGTCTTTTGTAGTTTTATACTAGTCTAATTTATCGCCGCGATTCTTCTTCTAGATACATTTTTTTTCCTTTAAGCATTAGTGATCGGTGTTATCGGAATTCATCGGACTATGCAAACTTTTGTTCCTGCGACGCAGTGATTGGCCTGTGTTTCTCTTGTGTTTATCGTCGGCGTTTTAAATTCTTTTCGCACAATCCATTATGTGATTACCTATCCCTTATGCGTACCTTTTATTTCATTATACTTATCTCGTTTATATTCACCATCCATCTTAAGCGGTTTTGGTCATTTATTAGCATGTGTTGGCCTTGTTTTCAACTGCTGTTTTTTGAGCGTGAGCACGGCACGAGTAGACGCCGACGGCCCGGGCTCATAAAGTGCTGCGAACCTTGAAGGTTTAACCGTCATAGTTGTCAGGCTTAATTTAGAAAAGCACGCAGCAGGACACATCGGTTATGTTTTTTTAACTATATATATAGAAGGGAGCATGGCGGTGACGTCATCAAGATGACATTGTTCCCGGATGTAAAACAGCACGCAGCTTCCGGTACGTTGCGCAAGGTCAGATCACAGCGAAGCTAGCTGATCATCATCATTATCATCGTCATCCTCACCACCACCACCACCATCTTCTTTTTATTCTTCATCTTCTTCACCTTCTTCATCATCCTCATCCTCACCTTCATCACTATCGCTTTCTTCATCGTAATCAACTTCATAATCATCAACAGCGTCATCATCTTCTTTCCGGTCACTTGTCGTTTGACGTCATGACACGTTATACAACATGATGTCGAGGGCATACAAGGTTACTGCTGGTATATGTAGCGTCGCTTAGTTGCTAGGCGAGTACATTTCAAGGCCATATTTCGTGACAGGACGCACATACTATTTCATGATAGGACAAACTTTGTTTAGCTTAAGCAGCTTCGCTGCTAAAGAAGCTTTTGATATCCTGGACCACGAAGCTAGTTGTGTGGTGCACTGGTATGATTAAGCGTTAGAGGCTCGTTCTAAAGCTGGCCTAATGACCCCATCGTGGGCATAGCACTTCACATGGTAACCAATACGGAAGCTCCTTTGCGTACTTTGCGTACTTGTAGCATAGCGCTTAATTCTTCCGCAGAGGCAGGGCGTTAGAGCCACGCTATTTGGCGTCTTCTGCGCTGTCTCAGCAGTGCATACCGAAATCGGTTAATCGTTCGCTCCGTGCGCCCATGATGTCCTCATAAAATGATCACTATACGTGCACTCCAATTACGTTTAACCGAGGAAGCAGTGAACAGCACGACTGCTTTCGACTTCCGTGGCAAATGGCATACGCGGGAGCTTGCGTCATTTCTCTGACATATCAGTGTGGTCACGTGGGTGGTGCACGTCGAAGCAAACGCGAGTGTCTCCGTAAGTTAAGGCCGAGAAACCTTCTTCGTTTGACACGATCGTCATCATTCCGCTCTCGTCACGCAGGTATGCGAGGCCGGTCACAGCAAGGTCCGCTTCGTTGCGTCTCTCTACGCCATGCAACGGGACGACGACGTCGTGACGCGGGAAGTCTATATGCCTGCCTGCCAGCTCGAGGGCAGCCACGACAGCGAGGGGGCCGCCACACATTGTTCGTGCACGAGGAAATGAACGAGACAGCCGGTACTGAGTGCGTCAGTTTTTTTGCTTATCCTGTCGCATTACGCGGCTGTCAGGCAAACGATCTTTCTGATTGAACCGGAGTGGATGGAGTTTTTCCTCATATCGAAACGTTGCTTGCCCGACGATTGGGGTTGTGCCCGAATGAGCGTGAACTAACGATATTCAATTATAGGCGAGTGCTCATACTGGAAACCTGTCCGTTATAACGAAAAAAAAAAAGGAAAAAGCACCTCCGTGACGCGAATGGCAGGCTGCAGTGGCGACTACGTTGTCAGCCATAAGCGTGCCCTATATTGTGAGTGATAGAATAGCAGAAGTGATTGGCGCATGTGCGGGATGCGCCTACGGAGCGCCGTGCATCCAGTAGTCTATGCTACAGTGATAATCTCATTGCTCATCTGACGACACCGTTAATATTGTAGCGAAACGTCGGGGCCGTTAATGTTAGACGCATCGGAAGGTCAGGAAGACGAAGAGGCGTGGGAGCCACTCCGCGCAGGCAAGCGATGAGGAGTCGACACAGTGAATTGGGAGAGCACTCATTGGGGGGTTTATTTAGCTAAGACATCTTGAAGTTGGAAAACACACAGGGCAAAAATTATACAACATAGAAAATGGTATCATACCCCGTCGGCCTGCCGGACTGGACCCCGGTGGTTTCGAGCGTCATGGTCCCCTAGTCCGCTCTCCAAAAAAAAGGCCAGTGTCGCCGCTTAAATAGCACCCCTCAACATCCACGGCAACGCGGACCAATCAGGCAGGCCGAAGTTAACGATGCTCAACGCGAGCCCTCGTGATCGCGTGCATCCAGCTTTGCTACAAAACTAATACAAACAACACATTCCAGAAACTGGCCGCGACGCACACACGTGGTCTTCGTTCTCTGTACTACGTCGTCAAGAAGACTCCCTGCGGTGCGCCGGCTCGTTTGCTTGAGCACCCTTCTAAGAAAGCAGTCGAAAAAGAAAAAAAAGAACAAGAAAGCATTCGACGCGACGCGGTCTTCGCGACAATATATCCGCTGTCGTATCTGATAAATAGACCATCCAAGCGGCGAAACAAAATGGCTCGACGTGAAATGTTTATACGTATATAGTTTGTTTGTAGGAATAATGCTTAAAGAAGTGATTGGTAAGTGTGTTATCATTGTCAGTGTCAATTTAGAAAGGATTGTATTTCTGAGCATGGAGTTGGTCCTGCACTCCCACGAGGAATGTTTATTTCTTGAATAGACGTCCAACAGAACGAATGGGTATAGCGTAATGTGAGTAATGGGACTTGGGCTTCAACGTCGTCCGGGGCACGTCTTAATCGTCCCGTTCGCGTCCTCGCTTGGTCGGTTTCGATACGGTGCTGCTCAGGGGAGGGCCCGAACGTCAACGTACGTAATCGCGGCCGCCGATTTCGGAGACCGTATAACTTCCTCGTCCTCCACAGCTCCTCTTCGCCTTGCCGATCGCGTCACCTCAGGTTACGTGGCCCCTCGCTGTCGCGTGGCGACGCCACCAAGTACTGCGCAAACAGAGGCACGTGCCCGACACAGCGGGTGTTTTATACACTTGCCGTGGCGCCCTCGGCCTTACCTTCTTCCCTCTGCACACTCACGTCGGCGCGCGACCCCGAACAGTGAGAGGCCGATACGGAGGAAAGGAAACGACGTTGCCTGCAGCCACCTTGGTCGCCCGCTTGGCCACGGACTTGCAAGGAGTCGCGCTTTGCTCAGTCCTGCGGGTTTGGAGGACCGAGCAAGTCCCACTTTTTCTCAGTGTACCACCACCACTACCACTGCGCTCTCGCTAGCGTCAGCGGGTCCAGCTACGCGCTGAGGCCAATGCTCCTCTCCTCTTCTCTATCAGCTGCGATCCTTTCTTGCGCTTTGTCCCGGCAGGTGGCTTTTGGTCTCTGACCCGCGCCGTGCCACCAGCGACACGTTTTCTCCTTCTTTCTTTCGGTCGCTGCGTGCAGGGTTAAGCGGACGCAGTGCAGATAAGAAACAAAGTGCAATCCGAGGTGCACTGTAGCGAGATCGTGCGGCGAGATTTGTGTGCTGCGTAAAATGGACGAGCGTCGCGTTTTACGTAATGACTCGGAAAGAAGGGGGCTATAGTGCCGCGTTTGCACGGCTTAGTGTCGTGTCTTGTTACGCGTTGTGTGCAAAAATGTGCGATGCGTTTGATGTTGCTAGTTCCCTCTACCGGGACACAGAGCGCATTACATCGGGAGAATAATAGTAGTTGTTGTTTTTTTGGGGGGGTTTTATGTCCCAAAACCAGTTCTGATTATGAGAGACTCCGTAGTGGAGGGCTCCGGAAATTTCGACCACCTGGGGTTCTTTAACGTGCACTGATATCGCACAGCACACGGGCCTCAACATTTCGCCTCCATCGAAATGCAGCCGCCGAGGCCGGGATTCGATCCCGCGACCCTCGGATCAGCAGCCGAGTACCTTAGCCACTAGACCACCGTGGCGAGGCAATAATAGAAGTGAAGCTCAGGAGAAGACGGAGGCTTCGATTAACGAAGAGTTGTTGAAATCGATGAAAAACAGGGAATGTAGCTTGAGTCAACGTTTTCGGTATGCGAACTAGTCTTCGTCAGGACAAGTGAAGAAGACAAGCCCTGACGAAGACAGGTCCACTTGTGGGAACGTTGGCTCCAGTGACATTCTCTGTTCTTCGTCGTTTTCGATGATCTATTCATGAATGCCAAGTATGGGTAACGCTTAAACGGTTACTTTTCTGCTGCGCAGATTTAATTTTAAGATGATGGTGATTGTGCTTCGGTATAAGGAAAGGACGCTAATTTCTGCAGCACATGTCGGGAGCATGGCTAAGCGTCCGTGGGCGATGTGGAAAGGGACTGAAAGAGATAGAAAGAACAGAAAAGCCGTAGTGGAGGGCTCCGGAAATTTTGACCACCTGGGGTTCTTTAACGTGTACGGTCAACTCACAGTACATGGGCCTCTGGCATTTTCGCCTCCACAGAAAATGCGACCCGTGTTTTTTGGATGGCAGCCGAGTACCATAACCATACACCAGCACGGCGGACTTACCTTAAGATGGCAACTGAATTATGTTAAGGCTGTCGGCATATCATACGCACGGGCACCATGCAACACAATAGTTCCGCTTGGTGTAGAGCTCTCTGCTGCTCCATCGCAGCAAGCAAGCACCGTAGCGGCAAGACGCTTCTACAAATCTTCACTTCTTTAACGAACACAGGTTACGTGCTGCTTTAGTACCACAGCCTCAATTGTGCCGATATTAAGGAAAGTGTGGGAAATCGTTAGTCCATTCACGAAATTCACATGGATCTTCAACCTACTGCATTCTTTTAATACGAAATTCGTCGTTCTAATACAATGGGTAGCTCCCCCATTGCGTGCAGTCTACCATCCCTGGTTGCGTTTCGTCCTTTGAGCAGGTGTCTTGTTGCCATGTTGGCGGTGATTGCCGTTTAGTCACATAATGTTACAACATGTCGCTTGTAGCTCATATTCATATAATGACCAACTATTTTTGAGAAATGTGGCTTGAAAGAGTGCCAATAATTGGATGTCAAGATTGATTATTCTGTTTTTCATTGTACGAAAGCATTCACATATTTAAAAAAATAATGTTCTTGAGTGTACGCAAGCATTCACATATTTAGAACATCGAGTCTGTATCGCACACTCAAGGATGCAAGTTTAGCGAGCATATCGCCTTTTAATCACAAAGTATTAGATGGCTCATGAGTTGAAAAATGCGGCATCCGACGCCCCGGCGTAAAGACAAATAAGGTACCGGAAATCGTGTACAGAAGCGTTCACGTCATCCCATGACGTCACCAATATATTCTAGTTTGACGTCATAGCGCCGTCCATCGCACGACTTCACTGGTTATCTCATGTTTACGTAAGGAAAGCTCAGATTGATCGGACATTCCTCAGGGAAACTTCTGCGAACAACGTCAGTTCATTTGAAAATTTCATTTGAAAGTAGGGGTGTGCGAGCACCCGAACTTTCGAACACGGATTGAATACGAACATGTAGCTTCGAATATCGAATTTAATATTGAATATACAAATACAAATTCGAATTCATTAACGATCTTTTCCTTAACACGTAATCTTGTTGTTGTTCTGTAGGGTTTAACGTCCCAAAACCAGCTCTGATTACGAGAGACGCCGTAGTGGAGGTCTCCGGAAATTTAGACCACCTGGGGTTCTTTAACGTGCACTGACATCGCACAGCACACGGGCCTCAACATTTCGCCTCCATCGAAATGCAGCCGCCGCGGCCGGGATTCGATCCCGCGACCCTCGGATCAGCAGCCGAGTACCGTAGCCACTAGACCACCGTGGCGGGGCGCACGTAATCTTGTTAACAAATGCACTAATATATTATGAACGTAAGATATATTGCTATTTTTCATACCGTCTAGGCTATGTTCTCAAACTGTAACTGTTATGGTAAGAAATCACAGCATAAAGAAAGCGATAACATATACAAAAGGCTATCATGAAAGAAAATTAGTTGTTCCACGTGGTCAGGCCGCTGCAATGCATTTCGAAGAGATCCTGTACAATGATGCGGCTGTGAATGGCGGGGCACCACGTGCTGATTGCCCGTTGAAAGCGCGCAGTACAGAAGCACGGTTACATGTATGAGTTCCAACAGCGCTGCTCAGCACGTAGTTGAACACTCCCGTTATACTTAGCGGCAGGGGAAGGGGTATGTATATTTTATGATCCTTAACTTCATCTCTGTTTTAGGGGCGAAGCTCCTTAAGCTGTGGGTCGGTTGTCACGCGTCGTATCGTGTAACTTACACCACTCACAATACCATGCAACGCCGGGAGGCTCGCGCTCGCCCTCGGCGCGTGCCTCCCGGCGCGCGATCTCTCTCACTCTACCATCTGCTGTCTTGTGAGAGAGAGAGAGAGAGAGAGAGCGAAAGGCGCGCGTTGACTGTGGAAACGCTCTTTCTTAGATAAACGCTCTACCAGCTCGCAAAGAAG